>OU342737.1:210880516-212080516 GCA_910589765.1 Avena atlantica | reverse complement strand
GAACAACGAGCGCATGAGCCCCTTGACGCAAGGAGCTGGAGTTGTCGACGTCGGAGTTGGCCACTATCTTGGGAAACGACGAAGCAAGCTTCGATTCCGCATACATCTCTTCGAGCTCCTCCTCAAGGGACTCTTCCAAAGAATTACTACTAGCATATACAAGGCACCAAATCAACAACAAGCTAATAATTAGCATATCAACAACTAAAAAATACAAGGTTATAAACTTACGAAGGAATGTCTGATAAATTGAAGACATGAGCTTCTTTCTTCTCCTTCTTCTTCTTCTTGGCTGGCGGCTGAGGAGCCATGGCTCAAACTGGCACTGCCATAATAGGGGAGGAGGTCACACCCTCATCCCCTCATTGATGCTCGAGGAAGGAGGGACCCTTCGGTGTTGGTGGCGTTTCCCCATCCGAACTCTCGCTACGGGATATCTTTCGAGTTAGACCTTTGCTAGGCTCAGGGACTTTCGTGGAAGGCGACTATGCAGGGGGAGCTCGGACTCGGACTCTACATCCCCACCATCTGGCGCATCTTCGAATTGTTCGGGCAGAGGCAGCATCATGCCTGCTACCTTGAAGTTCTGTGAGTCAGCAACACAAGCAAAATTCAGTCAAAGAAAAATAGCAGGCAATGAGCACATGAAAAATAATCACATGCCACTATAGGTTTCACCTGAGGGGCATCTTTCTTCGTGTTGAAGGGGGGAGTTAGAGACTTCCCCGAAAGATCCTCTTTGGCCTTGTTCTTCAACAGAGGCCAAAGCACCCTGTCAAGGTCAGCCGAAGACATCTCCTCAGTCAAAACCCTTGTTGGGTCATTAGTGCTAGTATACAAAAACATCGGATGCGCCCTCGCTTGGAGCGGCTGCACCCGACGCTTGAGGGAGGTGCGAATAATATCAATACCGTTGACCTCTTTGCCTAGAATTAGATGAAGGGCCTCCACCCGCTTATAGAGCTTCTCCACCTCTTCAGATTCACCCTCCAAAATATCGTTCGACCATGAATGCTTTCGGATGATCTTCTATGTGGAGTCAAAGGTGGCGAGCCCATAATGTTGGTCGGCCAGCTTGACGCCGCGGATGTAGAACCATTTACGCCGCTACTGCTGGACAGACTCGTAGAGATAGAAGGAGAATAACTGGACAGTGGGGCGGATGGAAATCCTGCACCCACCAAGTGGATAAACACCACCGGTGCCAGATTGCCTCTTCACAGAGTAGAGTCTCCGGAAGGGGCCAAAGTGAGGCTTGATACCGAGCGAGCACTCGCAAAGAGTGATGAAGCGGGCGATATGGAGAAGAGAGTTGGGAGACAGATGATGAAGTTGAAGCCCATAAAGAAAGAGAAGCCCACGAAGAAATTCGTGGGCAGGCAACGAGAGACCATGAACAACGAAAGCAAAGAACATAACCTGAAACCCTTCGGGTGGGTGAGGAATTACCTCCTGATCAGGAAGAATGGCGTTGCCCTTGTTCTTGGAGATCAGGCCGGACTCGCGTAGATTGCGCAAATCCGCCTCCCTCATCTCAGTGCGCCGCCATCCGCCATTAGTGGTGCGGCTGAGCGCAACAACCATCTTGGCGGTGCCGGCGGCGCTCGAGCCCGCTGCGGCGGATGAACTCTTCTTTGGCTTGCCCATCTTGGTGATGCGGCGAGCGCGGTGGTGTGAGCGGAGAAAAGATGAAGGGAACACACGGAGGATGTCCAGTGCGTAGTGCAAGCAAGAGTTCTGGAAATGGCAGCAATGGTGAAAGATGAACGCAAATGGTGAAGGGGTAAAACTTCCTCTATTTTTCCCACAGTATTAAAGGACGAGGACGATGAAGCGGATCCATTGATGCAGAAGCCCTAACGCGTGCCCTTCATCCCACCTTACACGTGTCAACATCCGCTTGAACCGTCACGAACACGCCGCCCACTATGCACGGGAGTTGAGGAGACGCCCTAATTTTCGTCACGATTACGCGTGACTAGTCAAATTCAAGTCAGACAGTGGGACCCGCGGTCGTCCCGTCACATCGCTTCTGATGACTCATACGGTTGAGCTCACCAATCGTCGGCAATGGCGTCATCAAAGAAAATCCAGAAACGGCTCGAAATTTTCGACTAAACAAAAAAGTACTTAATCGAGTCTACGACTTAACCAACTACTCGTGGGCTACTCCTATCAGGAGCGCTGGCCACGCACCTGAGAAACTAATATGGTAACAACGCCTCAAAGTAATATTGAAGTCCTATATCGAGTCTACGACTCCACTACGGACTCGGGGGCTACTCCCATAGGGAGCATCGGCCGCGCATTCAAAAAATATCTCCTTCGGGCAGACAATAGAAGCATCCACAAAATGAATGAACTAAAGTCTCCGCTCGAGTCTACGATTCGAACAGAAACTTAGGGGCTGCCCCCATAGGGAGTGTCGTGGGAATGACCACGGCAGATGCTGCAATCGGCAGCGAGTAGTAGAACATGGGGCAAGGGCGGCCAGCCATCTGCGGTGCGAGATGAGGGCGGAGACACAAGGGTTTACCCAGGTTCGGCCCCCCGGAGGGTAAAGACCTACTCCTGCTAGATTGTATTACGGTGAGAGTACAACGGGGCGAGCTCGACGGCTAGGCGGCGAGTCGCTTGGGTGTATGATGGAACGTCTCCTCTATGCGTCCCATAGGGAGGTTTATATAGGCTCACCTCGCTAGGGTTTACAGATCAAAACCGAATTAGTTAAGGATTCGGAGATTCTATGACCTAGTCCGACTGGGCCTAGCTACGCTTCTGGGCCTTCAGCTTCCAATCGCGTGAGTCCACGCCAAATCTGGATCCAGTCGCCGTCCTGCAGGCCCACTCTCCAACGGCTTAGGCGAGTAGGAAACGTCCTACTGGGTATACCCCGGTAGGCATATCCCCATCAGGGAGCGCTGGTCACGCACTCTATGAACTATTCGAATGAGATCCTTCATATCAAATATGATAAAATCTTTTTGGCAACTTTTCCCGAATTACCGCTAAGTGAGATTCAGTCTCCTTGGTCACCTGAAACACCTCCGTGGTGGCAAACCTTCGGATGCTATGTCTACGATGCAAAGATAAGTCATAATGATAGCATCTGATGGCCTGGTAACGGACAAGACTGCGCTCTGCCAGTAACATACTGTGACAACAGGCACGATGAAAAATCTCGACGGACGCGTTGGGTATCCAACTCAAAACACTGGAATCCGACTCATGTAAGACCTCAACAGCCTATGTCGAATTACACCAACATCGTTATGGATTCAAGTCCGGGGACTCGAGTCTAAAGAAGATCGTGTTGTTTTGTCCAATGACAGTTAACTGACCCTGATTCGTCTAATGAGTCAGACACATGTATTAACAATCCCTATGAAGTGACATGTTTATTCAAAAGACGGGTTCAAATGAGAAGCACCCGAAAGATTATAGAGTCTCCAGTTGAATCTACGATTCGACTGAACACTCGGGGGATACTGACATGGATATACCTGTCATCGGATTGTCGACAAGTACGCCATAAGGGGTCCTGACGGCATTGAGAAGATGGGGTGTGAGACGTCGGATATTCCGGGAATGGTGAGTACAAGTTTACCCAGGTTCATATCCGACTGTGATGATCGGATCCTACTCCTACCAGCGACCCAGTAATATATATGTGAGAGTCAGATGTTACAATGGATTACAAGAGAGGTTCTCCTATGCGAGTAGGTTGTGGTGTTGATGCCCTAAAGGCTCCCATAGGGCCGGTTTATATAGTCACCGGGACCTAGGGTTACAGGAGAGACCTATCTGGTTACGTTACAGAGTCGGTAACTAGATACAGATTGGACTACAAGTAATACTACAGGCCTAAGTCGGTAACTCTTCTGGGCCTTGTCGTAGCCGAAAATGGCTCCTCCCCTTTCTCTGATTGGGCCACTCATGAAGCAAAGCTCTAACCCGTTGGTGGGCCACCCTGGTCAGTGAGTCCTATGGGTATACCCTGAAAGTATATCCCCAACATAGCCCCCAGAAGTCTCCAAGATCCAAAGTCAGATAAATCGTCTAGCTTGATGGTTTGTTCGTCTTGAGAATCTTGAAGTGTTCCCGAAAACTTCTTACAACAAAGTAGGATTCCGATTCATCTGAGTCGGATATGTTTTGTTCTGACCTTTAGTCTTTTCCTTGCTCAGTTTGAAACATAAGCCAGATTTTAAACAACGGCGTGCTGTTTGACAACTTTTCAGACCAGGTCTTGTCACTGACAAAAGTCCCCTCAACATGACCATTGGTGGGTCCGCTCCCTATGGAACAGAGCACCGTTTTAATGCTCACGCGAGCGGAGGAATCGCGAGGAATCCACCTCCCTCTCTCCTGTACGCATGGTGCAAATCGCGTAGTTTGAACGCAAATCTTGGCGCAGAGGTAAATAAGAGAGAGAGAGAGAGAGAGAGAGAGAGAGAGAGAGAGAGAGAGAGAGAGAGAGAGAGAGAGAGAGAGAGAGAGAGAGAGAGAGAGAGAGAGAGAGAGAGAGAGAGAGAGAGAGAGAGAGAGAGAGAGAGAGGGAGGGAGGGAGGGAGGGAGGGAGGGAGGGAGGGAGGGAGAGAGGGAGAGAGAACCTTCTCTCCCAGATTCATCTCTCCACTGTTTCATCCATTGCCTCCTCGTACTCCTCGAGCTCTCCGCAGCCATTCTCATCTATGCACCACGAGAAAAAACCCCAATAACCACCATTCCTTCATCCTCCCCCAGCGAGATGGCGACACCATCCATCTCTAGAGCGGTGGCGGTGGGCACGACGGCGACAGATGAAAAGAAGATGCGGGTCCTCTAGGTACCGAGCGTTATGGACAACGCCGAGCTCCAGGTCATGGAGGACGAGGGATACCTCATCGCCGGAGCATGGCAGAGCGCTGCAGTAGACGCCACTCCTGCACCACGCGGCGGCGAGCGAGTTCTATTCGGCATGCACGTCGACCGCGACCTCAGTCTCCCACCGTCGGACTTCTTCATCGAGGTCCTCCAATATTACGATGTGCAACTTCACAATCTTCCTCCCAACTCCCTTCTAGACCTTAGTGCTCACGCATCTTAAGCCAGGGTTTCTTGGCATTAGGACAAGTCTCACCCTTTTCCGGTACTACTATGGTACCCGGAAGAACTCAATCAGTGTCTGTGTTCCTTACACCATCGGTACTCTTAGCTTCGTCCTCAAGAAAAACTGAGTCTACACTAGGATTAATGCTAGTGAGTCAGTTAAATGTTGGGCCGGAACTTTCTTCTACAATAAGGATATTCCGGCTCCTGAAAAGGCGGAAGGTCTTCCGACCTTCGTCAATGGTGCCACTCCCCATCAGGAATCATGGGACGCGGAGGCGCCGGAACTTTCAGATATCTTGATTCTCGCCAAAAGGCGGATTGATTTTCTGATGAAACACAAGGGCCTCCATGGATCCGACTTGATCCACTGCTGGCTGGATTGCCGGATCCAGCCTCTGCAGTATCATGGAGATCGCCTCATGCACACAGTCACCAGAGACAAGAATGACAGCCTGAGGGTCAGCTCGCATCGTATTCCGACGAAGGATTACAAGACTCGCATGCAGCTTTTGATGAAGGAGAGAGTGGAAAGAAAAGTTCTGGATGTCTCCATGAAGATGTTTACGACTGACCATCCTATGACTCTGGTAAATACTTCAACTTTGCATTTGTGTTTTGTCATTCTTTTATGTCTTTTCCTACGACTCTATTTTTACCGATGCTTTTCGACTTTATTTGCTCGAGAAGCTCCCCGAGTCTGAGTTAGCTCCACTAGAGGGCTATATTTCAGACGATCCGGAGGTGACAGAGGATGATGAGGTGCAAGAAGTTCCTGCCTCCGCTTCCAAGAAGCGCAAGGCCAAGTAGGTTGTTGTCACTGCTGGTAGCCAAGTGTTGCCAGTAGTTAAAAGGTAAGCATGTCACATCCCATGATTTTCCAAATCTTGTAATGTGAAAAATAAATGAATAAAATAAAACTTTGTTGATTTTCAGGGTAAGAAGAAACTTTTGAATCCAATTGGAAACTTTCAAAAACCTATTTTGATCAAATAAAATCCTAAAGGGATTTAAAAAGTTAAATAAACAATAAACTTAAAAATATTTAAAATTACTATTTTTGGATCTTTTAATAAAAGATTTAGTTTTCAAATAAAAAGGTAGAAATATAAATAAAGATTATTTTATAGAGCCAAATTTAATCTTGGCCAAGCTTTTGAAATAAAATGTTTTTTTTTGATTAAAAGAGTAAAGGTTTATTTAAATAAAATAATGAGGGTTTATTAATAAACCAATTTTTATTAAAATAAAGGTTTTACCATTTTTTAAACATCAAAACGTGTTATTTTTATTTTAAACAAGTTTTCCAAGTATTTTATATTTTCAAATAAAACCTACTGATTTGGTTTTGATAATATTTAGATTTCAAATGGATTTTTTAAATAAATCAAATCCTTTTTGATTTAATAACTAAGGGCTATTTTATTTAATTAATAAATGGATCCTAAAAAAGAATAAAAAATATTATTTTGTTTTGGACTTTGTTTTGTGTTGTTAAACAGAACCAAAACTCAATACAAAGTTTGGTGGAAGTTGTTTTGATTTGGTTGTTTGATTTGTTGTTTGAATTTCAAAACAGAAAATCGAATTGGAAAAAGAAAAGCTATCTGTATAAAAAAATGAATCAAACCTGACCCAACCCAGCAAGCCGAGCAGGCCAACTCGCAGCCCAACTCACCCCCTCACTGCGAATCGTTTTTCACTGATGAATCAACCCGCAAAGTCGCAGACAGGTGGACCCCGTGCCTCTTCTCACTCTCTAGCTGACAGACGGACCCCACTGCCACGTGGTCGTCTTCAACCCCGCGTCGGCCGTTTCCTCCTCCCTCAACGTCGCTCTGCCGCGATTGATTCCGATTTTATTAGCGTTGATGACAGGCTTAAATCTCCCAGAGACCACTCTCTCTTAATCGCCTCGCCCTCCTCCTCATTTTCCTTCAGACTCCACGCCCTGAACGCCACCAGGCTGCTGCTATTGCACGCTCGAACCTACTCTGCCCGACGATACTCCGGCAACGATTCCGGCCATCCTCCACCGCGCCTTGCCCCCTCGACCACGCTAGATTGTTCCCCATCACCCACTGCATCTCCCAGTAGTCTCTTCTTGCTCGCGCTTGACCCCCAGTGTCAGCAATGACGACAACTAAGCTCCGCCACCATCTGCTCGAACTCCGGCAACATCTCCTGGTGAGCCCAGACCACCCCAGACCCTCTAATGGATACTCTCACACTCTCCTCTCTCACGCGCATCTAACGCTGCTCTCCATTTGTCTTAGGGCGCCCTCAATCGTCGCCTCCGTCATCAAGCAGACGAACCCGACGCCAGGAGCAACTCCGGCGAGCCATTGTCCTCACCCCCGTGCGCCCCTGACCTTGTGGAGACCACGTCGAGAATCAGCATAGCCCTGCGAACCCGGTGAGCATATCCCCAGCCTCTCTCGCTTCCTGCTTCACCAGCACCGCCACCATCTGACCGCGCCGCCGCCAGCCACCGTCGCTCCGCCGCCAGACTTTGGTCAACCACCTGTGAGCCGTTAGATCATCATCCAGTGGCTTAGATAGAACAACTTATCGAAGAGGTATGAGAGCACCTGTGTCGTGCGATCAAGTTGGATCCTGCGGTCTGTGTCTGTTGATCCGCACGAAAAGTTTTTGACCAATAGGATTGCACCACGTGGCCTGTAGTTGATTTAAAAGACAGAAACATTTCTATTAGTAGTTTGAATTTGTTAATTGCATAACTTTTGATCCACACGTCCAAAATTTGCAAATTTTATATCAATGGTTTCAGAAAAGCAAGCCCTAGCCAACCATGCCATTTTTTTTGGTAAAAAGCCTCTGGTAAAATGTTTGTTTTTGCAGAAACATATGTATGCTTGTTTAGGATATAAAAATTGTTCCAAAATGATTTTTAGGATAAAATCTTTGGCAAATGGAGTGTTTTGAACCTACTGACCATAGGAAACACTTTATGGATTCAAAAATGTATTTGGTGAAACAAAAGAATGAATCTTGGATTTAAAACCAATTCTAGTCAAATAAAAATATGGTTTATTTATTAAAAATGGTTTTGGAAGAAAACCTTTGGGAAATGTTTTGTTTTAAACTCTCTGACCCTAAACACAAAGTTTTATGGTTTGAAAACATATTTTGTGAACCCTATAGATTAATTCCTTAGTAAAAACATTTCTACACCACATAAAATGATACCTTGTTTTGAAAATGGTTTGTGAAGTAAAATCTTTTGCAAATGACTTTGACACTTTATAAAATGACCATTAGGTGTTTTCAAATGTTTATGACCCATTAGGAACCACTTTTTCAAATAAAACCAAGCTTGGCATGCTTGCATGCATTACTTTGACTTTATCATTTTATTTGATGTTTTGCTTGATTGGTAGATTGAGATTGTGCCTTGCTTGATTGAATTGTAGTGACTTGAAGAGTGTGATTGTTGCAAGGACAAGGAGTGGACTTATACTCTCTACCAAAAAGGCAAGTGATGCTTCATACTTTTGTCCCATTACTTTCACTATGCATTAGTGATTTTTCTAAGTAAAACTTGCATGGAATTTTTGCTAAAGTATAAACCATGCTATGGGAAAACCTAGTAGATGAAACCTTAGTAAAATTTCCTAAGTTAAGACTCCTACTACTATCATGCTTAGCTTAGCTAATTGAAAACAAGGGTGGAAATATATTCACACTATGGAAAAATTTCTAAGTCTGAGGACTTGTGTTTTGTTTAATAAAACAACTAAGAGAATGAATCACCTGGGTGGAATGGAAGGAATGGTTTGTGTTGAGTGGTTCACAAGGCCCATTTTTATTGTTTACCTTGTGTATCTCACTTGTGTATGGCCACCCAGGAACAAAGAGATTTGAGATGTCAAATGTTGAGAAGCTTCAAGTGCAGCCACTTGGCATTATGGGCTCTGCCTGGATCACATAGGTTGCTAGAACTTAGCCATTTGGACAGTTGGTGGTAGTGGGATGATAGGTTGGAACGCGTCCACTTGGTCTAAGGAAAGGCTTCTGAAAGATCTTGTCTTGGTGAAACCAAGTCTTGTGGGGAAAGTGCACCACCTCTGCAGAGTGTAAAATCTAAGTACTTAGCCATGTCCCTGGTAAAGGACAATTTGAGCATCAAGACATGGAAGCTATCAAGAATCTCATTATCCAAATTTCTAAGTTAAAAACTTGTGGATTGAACAAGGGTTAAAGGATCTTCAATCTTTGATTGGTAGATGCCTTGGGTGATTTTTGCCAAACAGAAACTTAGTGTTTTCAAATGATAAGGAAAAATCTATTTTGAGCAATGCAAGCCTAAGCTCCACTTAGCCAGATGCATATAGATGATAGACTCCACTATACTACCATAGTATCACTTGCCAATACAATTCAAATGTATTGACCCTTGTGGCTGTAACTTGTTATGTTGCAGGTTTGATTGATTTAGTGAAGTGTGTTGATTAGGATTACAAAGTCTACAACCAACATGTCTACCTGTGGCACTTGAAGATGAAGGACCCCATGCCTATAGATATTTTGCTGCAATGTAATGTAATAGCCAAATAAGCTATGTAAGATGTAATAAATTATGTTATTCCTGGTTATAAAGTTGTATTATGACCTTTGTATCTTGATATTACATCTTAACTGTGGATGCTAGCTATTGATCCAGGGACTAGCATTGCAATCACAGGGATCCTTTTCCTTTACGAAGGAGGGATCCTACAAAGCACCTTGTCAGTATTGCAGTAATTTGTAAATTTCTTTGTTTCCGAAGCACACCTGATGTTTGGATTTACATGTTTCGGAGAAAAACAGTTTTGAAGAGCAAGTCAAAGCCAGATAGCTAGCCGAGCAAGCAGCTGCGCAAGCAGAAGCTTGTCATTTCCCCAGTCATGACTCCTCCAACTCTAAGCAATGCCCAGAGGTTTCCGCCTCTCCTGATGCCGTCTCTGCCATCCCCGACGCCAACACAACCTCGAAAGCCCTGGTTACCATTGGTAGCTAGGCAACTAACAAGGGTGAACCCATCAAGGGTAATGATCCCATGGTAATATCAACAGGGGAGATGGATAAAGTGGCCGGCTCTGCTGCCTTCGGCCTGAAGTGGAAGAAGGAGGAGATTCTCAAGCTGGCTCAATCCAGTCTTGAGAAACAAACCCTCACTCTGGAGGCAGAGAGCCAGGAGACGGACGGCGTGAAGCTAGTTAACCTTCTGGACCAAATTTTGGTCCGGGATGCAAAGATTGAGTCTGGCTAGCTCCCAGCAACGTGTTGGAGACATGCCCTAGAGGCAATAATAAATGTAGTTATTATTATATCTTTGTGTTTATGATAAATGTTTACATTCATGCTATAATGGTTCTTTCTTATGGAGGTGACGAACAGCTCGTTGTTAATGGTTACACCGATGCTAGTTGGAACACCGATCCGGATGATTCTAAATCACAATCTGGATATGTATTTACTTTGAATGGTGCAGCAGTAAGCTGGAGGAGTGCAAAGCAAAGCGTTGTGGCGAGATCTTCAACTGAATCGGAATACATGGCTGCTTCGGAGGCTTCACAAGAAGCGATATGGATGAAAGAGTTCATTACAGAGTTGGGTGTGGTTCCTAGTGCGCTGGACCCAATGTCTAACTACTGTGATAACATGGGCGCCATAGCCAATGCGCAAGAACCAAGGTCACACAAGAAGCTGAAGCACATCAAGCTGCGTTTTCACGCTATTCGAGAACATGTCCAAGATGGGGACATAAAGATTTGCAAAGTACACACAGATCTGAATGTGGCGGATCCGTTGACTAAAGCTCTCCCGAGGGAAAAGCATGACCAACACCAAACTGCCATGGGTGTTCGGTATATTACCATGTAATCTAGATTAGATGACTCTAGTGAAAGTGGGAGACTGTTGGAGATATGCCCTAGAGGCAATAATAAATGTAGTTATTATTATATCTTTGTGTTTATGATAAATATTTACATTCATGCTATAATAGTATTAACAAGGAAACATTAATACTTGTGTGATTTGTAAACTAAAATTGAGTCCCTAGTAAAGCCTCTTTATAATACTAGCTTGTTGGTTAATAAATGATTGTGGTTTCCCTATCATGAACATTGAGATGTTATTAACAACAAGATCATATCGTTAGGAGAATGATATGGTGGACATACTCCTATAGATAAGCGTGGCATAAAGATCAAGTTATTTTAATAGTTCAATTGCTATGTGCTTTCTGATACATAGTAACCTAATTCCTTTGACCATGAGATCATGCATATCACCTTCACCGGAAGGATGCTTTGATGACATCAAACACCACACCTAAACTTGGTGGCTATAAAGGTGGCATTGAGTGTTCGGAAAGTATTGGTTGAGACACATGGATCAAGAGTGGGATTTGTCCATCCATATGACAGATAGATATACTCTGGGACCTCTCGGTGGAATGTCATCCAATTAGCTTGCAAGCATGTGACTGTCTCACAAGGGATCACATATCACAGGAACGAGAAAAGAGTACTTATCGGTAACGAGGTTGAACTAGGTATGTAGAGATACCGACGATCATAACCTCGGATAAGTAAACTATCGTGAGACAAAGGGAAATTGGTATCGTATGTAAGTGGCTCGTTCGATCGCAAAGTAATCTTCGAAATATGTGGGAGCCATATGAATTTCCAGATTCCTCTATTGGTTATTGTTCGGAGAAGTGTCTCGATCATGTCCGCATAATTCACGAACCGTAGGGAGACACACTTAAGGATTCGACGTTGTTTGAGTAGTTATGGAATGATGGGTGAGAGACCGAATATTGTTCGGAGTCTCGGATGGGATCCGGGATATCACGAGGAGATCCGGAATGGTCCGGAGAATAAGATTCATATAAGGAAAGTCCTGTTTCGGGGTTGGAGAATGGTTCCGGTGTTTTCATCGGGAATGTTCTAGAATGTTCCGGAATGTCCGGCACTCCGGAGGGGAAGGGTACATGAATGTGTCATATCAAGTTGGAATGATTGCATCATGTACTAGGTGTCATCTCTGAACAAAATAAAGGGTTTAATCAAATCCTAGTTTGAAAAGTCAAACGCCAATTTGAAAAGTCAAACGGCTATTTTGGAAGGTGGAGGGGAAGTAGGAAACCTACTTGGGGAGGAGTTCCCTCCCTCCACCGCCGGCCCACTTGGGAAACCGAGTTGGGGAGGGACTCCCCTCCCCTGGCGCACCCCCTCCACCTATATAAGGAGGGGCAGGGCTGCCCCTCCAAGACACAACACCTCCACCCGCAAACCTTAGCTCCCAGCCGCCGACGCCGCCACCTCCTGCTGACGCCGTCTAGGGAAACCCTAGCCGCCGACTTGGACTGCTCCAAGCCCTAGACGCCGGCCCTATACCCTCCTCCTTGGTGTGTCTAAACCCTAGATCGTCGAGGATCTCTCTCATAGTCCACCATACTCGCTCCGGCTTAAGGCGAAGCCCTGCGAGATCTCCCCTCTACTTCCGGTACCACGCCGTTGTGCTGTCGGAATCGCGATGAGAGTGCTACAACCTCCGCTGCCTGCTGGAACAAGGGAGAGGAAGGTCTTCGTCGAGTACCGAACGTGTGACCGACTGCGGAAGCGCTGCCGGAACGCAGCGCCGGAAGGATCGTCTACGCGATCTTGAGATCGGCAAGAGTACGACTACATCACCCACGAGAATCCGCTCTCGTTAAACACTTTGGAATCTTCGAGGGTGAGTTATTCCATCGACTCGTTGCTACAATATAGTAGATAGATCTTGGCTTGTTTGTTTGTATGCTGTAGAAAATTTTTGTTTTCCATGCTACGAAACCCTATAGTGGTATCAGAGCCGTGTCTATATGTAGATCTGTTGCACGAGTAGAACACAATGGTCATTGTGGGCGTTGATGCTTTTGTTGTCGATTGCTTCTTGTGTACTTTGCATCTTGCGGGATGGTGGGATGAAGCGACCCGGGCTAACCTTACATGACATCGTTCATGAGACTTGCTCCACGCTTGACATGCAACTTGTATTGCATAAGTGGCTTTGCGGGTGCTTGTTTCTCCCAATATAGTTAAGATTCAATTTACAACGGGTAATTGACAATGCTAGTATCAATGTTGTGGTTTTTGTTCGTAAGTTAGAACGACACTTATTGAAATCCCCAAACCACGTAAAACATGCAAATAAAATAGAGGCGTCTAACTTTGTTTTGCAGGGGTGTGTTGTGATGTGATATGGCCATGATTGTGATTATATTTGATGTGTGCAATGTTCCTTATTGTAAGTTGGCAACCGGCAGGAGCCATATGGTTGTCTTTAATTTCTGTTAAGACCCGCGTGTCTATTCAAAGTAGTTGCAATAGTTGAAGCCGGTGGACGACAACCATGGAGCAGCGTCATTGACCTTGATGCAATGCCAGTGATGATGGAGATCATGTTCGTGCTTGAAGATGGAGATCGGAAGAACAAAGAAGAAAGGCCATATCATATCACATATTATGAATTGCATGTGATGTTAATCCTTTATGCATCTTGTATTGCTTAGTTAACAACGGTAGCATTATAAGATGATCCCTCATGCACATGAATTTCAAGTTCTAAAGTGTTCATCCATAGTAAGCACCGTTGCTAAAGCTTGTTGTTTCGAAGCACCACGTGATGATCGAGTGTGTTAGATTCCGCAAGTGTATACAACGTGAGCAAGCTAGATTTGCTCATGCGGAAGCTAAGGTTTGATCTTGACAAGCCTAGCATGTACAGACATGGTCTTGGAACACGGATCACCGAAAGGTAAAGCATGAGTCATATAGTAGATATGATGAACATGTCGATTGTTCGCCATTGAAGCTACATCAACTCTCGTGATGATCGGTGTTGATATGGTGGATTTGGTTCGTGTGATCACTAAAACAATGTGAGGGATATTGTTTTGAGTGGGAGTTCACCTAGATTAATTTAACTATTAATTAGAACTCAATTTGTCATAAACTTAGTCTAAACTATTGCAAATATGTTGTAGATCAATGGCGGCCCCTACCATCAATTTTAATGCGTTCCTAGAGAAAGAAAAGTTGAAAAACAATGGAAGCAACTTCGCGGATTGGTTCCGCAATTTGAGGATTGTCCTCACAGCTGGTAATTTGACCTATGTGCTGGATGCACCGCTGGGTGACCCACCTGCAGCTACTGCTACCGATGAAGTAAAGAATGTTTACCTCGCTCGGAAGACTCAGTACTCCACAGTTTAGTGTGCTATCTTGTATGGTTTAGAATCAGAGCTTCAGAAAAGGTTTGAGAATTCAGACCCACATGATATTGTCTGTGATCTCAAATTGATCTTTGAGACTCATGCGGCAATTGAGAGCTATGAGGCTTTTGAAAAGTTCTTTAACTACAAGATGGAAGAGGGCAGCTCCGTTAGTGATCATGTGCTTAAGATGTCTGGGCACGCAAACAAACTTAAAAGCTTGGGTATAGTGATTCCTAATGCTTTGGGGATTTATCGTGTCCTCCAATCACTACCACCAAGTTACAAGAACTTTGTGATGAACTACAATATGCAAAACATGAACAAGCAGTTGCCAGAACTCTTTGCCATGTTAAAATCTGTAGAAGTGGAGATCAAGAAAGAGCACAAAGTGTTGATGGTCAATAAGACCACCAAATTCAAGAAAGGCAAGTCTAAGCAAAAGGGACACTTCAAGAAGGGTGGTAAGAAAGTTACCGTGCCGACGAAGAAGACCAAGGCTGGACCTAAGCCTGATACTGAGTGCTTTTACTGCAAGGGAGAAGGTCACTGGAAGCGGAATTTCCCAAAGTACTTGGCGGATTTGAAGAACGGCAACATCAAGAAGAAAGGTATATCCGATATACATGTTATTGATGTGTATCTCACTAGTACTCGTAGTAGTGCCTGGGTATTTGATACTGGTTCGGTTGCTCATATTTGTAACTCGAAACAGGTGTTGCAGAATAAACGGAAACTAGCGAAGAACAAGGTGATGATCCGCGTGGGAAACGGATCAAAGGTTGATGTGATCGCGGTCGGCACGCTACCTCTTCATCTACCATCGGGATTAGTTTTATACTTAAATAATTGTTATTTGGTGCCTGCGTTAAGCATGAACATTATATCGGGATCTTGTTTATTGCGAGACGGTTACTTGTTTAAGTCCGAGAATAATGGTTGTTCGATTTATATGAGTAATATGTTTTATGCACATGCACCTTTGATAGATGGTCTATTCTTATTGAATCTCGATAGTGGAAATACACATATTAATAACATTGAGGCTAAACGTTTGAAATCGAGCGATAACTCGACCTATATGTGGCACTGTCGTCTTGGTCACATTGGAGTGAAGCGCATGAAGAAACTCCATTCCGATGGACTTCTTGAATCACTTGATTTCGAATCACTTGAAATATGTGAAGCATGTCTGATGGGTAAAATGACTAAGACTCCATTTCTGGTATGATGGAGCGAGCTACGGACTTATTGGAAATCATACATACCGATGTGTGTGGTCCAATGAGTGTAGCATCGCGCGGTGGTTATCGTTATGTTTTTACCTTCACAGATGACTTGAGTAGATATGGGTATATCTATTTCATGAAACATAAGTCCGAAACTTTCGAGAAGTTTAAGGAATTTCAAAGTGAGGTAGAGAATCAACTGTAAGAGGTTCCAATCTTTAATAAGATAGATCCCCCTGTGTTTACAATGCTAGTCCCTGGATCAATAGCTAGCATCCACAGTTTAGATGTAATATCAAGAAACAAAGGTCATAATATAACTTTATAACCAGGAAGAACATAATTTTATTACATCATACATAGATCATTTGGCTATTACATTACATTGCAGCGGAATAACTATAGTCATGGGGTCCTTCTTCTTCAAAGTGCCACAGGCAGATGTTGGTTGTAGACTTTGTAATCCTAATCAAACAATCTTCACTAAAATCAATCAAACCTGCAACATTACAAGTTACAGCCACAAGGGTCAATACATTTGAATTGTATTGGCAAGCTTCACTACTATGTATAATATGAGTGGATCCTATCAATACATGCATATTTGGCTAAGTAGAGTTTAAGGCTCTTTTGCATAAAGCAAAATTTATCCTATCTTTTCAAAATGGTTTTGGTCCTTTGTCAAATCTCTTTTTCCAAGTTCCTTGAACTCCTTGGTAGAAACTCAAGTGTTCAAGTCCTTGTCAAAATTCCCTTGAGCTACTTGGTAACCCCAAGTGCAACAAGTTTTATCAAAACCTCATGAGTTCCTTGGTAACCCCAAGGGTTCATGTTTTCAACAAAATCTCTTGAGTTCCTTGGTAACCCCAAGTACATCAAGTTTTGTCAAAGTCTCTTGAGCTCCTTGGTAACCCCAAGTGCATCAAGTCTTTAAAAGTTTTTCATTTAGAGATTAGAATGTTGTGATCTCCCATGGTTCAAACTTTAGTTGCTCAGTATTGTCCATAACCGGGGACACGGCTAAGTACTTAGATTTTTATTATCTTCTGCAGAAGGAGTACACTTTACCCACATGTCACAATCCCATCCTTTTGCCACCAGTGGCCTACTGGATTAGTGCTCACCAAGATGGAGTACTGGCAGATTGAGAATGTGACGAAGTCTTTCCAAAGGGTCCTCCCATACACCATTGCTAGCTTGCCTTCAGCACCCATGTAGGATTCCAGGTCCCCATGTCCAGTTAACTGAGGACAGTGCATGAGTCTTCCCAATGTAGTTGACTAAGCCAGAGCCATAATAGCATGTGGTTGCACACGAAAGCCACAATTGGAGAAACATGTTCAATCTCTAAGTTTCCTAGGTGGTTTTCTTTTGGAGCACAACACAAAGTGATTCCCATAGACATGGTTCCTTTTGTTGCCACCCTCTCCAAAACTTAAAGTATCCTCCACCTAGGTAGTTCATTGAGTCCTTGTTTTATTATGTAAAACACAAGTCCTTTTCTCAACCTTTGTAAAATCTCAACATGTATCTCTTTTCAAAATATAGCATGGCTAAGCATGTAACAACTACTTTGTTTTCACTAAGGAATGTATAGGGAATCCTATTAGGATTTAGCATAGCATAAGTACAAAAAGTATTTTCATGCATGTTTCAAAATCCACTAAGTATAATGAAAATAGTAGGAATTTTTATGATAGTGTCACTTGCCTTTTTGGTAGGGAATGGTGCTTCACTCCTTGATATTTCTAGTCTCACACTTTGCTAATTTCACTACAATCAATCAAGCAAACACCAAATCAACTAGCATTCCAAATAATCAATCAAACAACATTTCACACACACATAAAACAATGGAATCTAAATCATGCATGTAGGCATGTAAAAGATGGTTCTAATTGCAAAGGTGATCTCCACTAGGCTTCTAAACTTTGTAAAGTCCAAAGTGGTCATTTTCAAGGTGGCAAAGTCATTTGCAAAAAGGGTTTTGTTTCAAAAATTATTTTAAAATCCATCATCATTTTTATGTGGTGGAAAACATTTTTTTAAAGCAAAACTTTATGTTTTTCACCAAACGAGTTTCTATTGCAAAACTTGGTGTTTTGGGTCAGTAGGTTTGGTCCAAAACATTTTCTCCAAAGTTTTTACTCAAAATCATTTTCATAAACAAAGCAATAGTTTTATTTAGCTAGAAATGAACTAAACCAATTAATCCATTCTAAAATTTCCAAAACCATTTTCCAAACCATGGGTTGGTTCCTAGGGTCAGTGAGTTTACAAAAAACCATTTTGCAAAGGTTTTAACCCTAAAAACATTTTTAAACAATTTTTCTAACCTAAACAAGCACACAAATGAATCTGCAAAAACAAGTAAATTAACAGATACTATTTACTAAACCAAGGGTATGGTTGGCTAGGGCTTGCTCTCCTGAATCCAACGACATAAAATTTGTAATTTTTGGACGTGTGGATCCAAAGTTACAAGGGTTTGAAAATCATATCCCAATCAGATTTCAAATCTTATTTTAAACAGACCTGGCCACGCGTCGCACTCTGGTTGGACGGTACCGGTTCGGCCGGATCGGTGCTATGGTGCGTTGGATCTAACCAAATCGTGCGGCACAGGATCACCACTTACCCCTTCGCTAACGTTCTATCGTATCCGTCAGATCCAGATCCTACGGTTACTAACATCCTTGCCAAAGTTTGGCGGCGCTGGCGGTGGCTAGCGGCCAGGCGAGATGCTAGCGGTGGTTCTAGAAAACAAGGAAGGCGGAGGGGGTGCTTACCGTGTTCGCGAGGATGAGGCGGTGCTCGACGTGTGATCGACGTGGCAAGGGGCGCACGGGGTCTGCTGCAATTCCTCGCCAGAGTTAGGTCTGGCGGCTGTTGCACACGGTCGAGGTTGAGGATGGTGCTACAGGTCACGAAAAGGCAAACCGGCGGTATGGTTAGACGCGCAAGACCAAGGAAAGGATGTTTGTGTGATCGAGAAGACGCGGGGCGGTCAGTGCTTACCGGGGGAGGTCGTCGGAGAGGTTGCAGACGCGGCGGCGTTCGGAAGCTTGACGTAGCCGACGCTCTGGGGCGCCCACGGTCGAACGAAAGGTACTGGAAGATGCGCCAAGAAGTGGTGAGTCTGGGTGTGAGGTCAGGGAGGCAAGTGGTGGTGAAACTTGGCCGGAATCGTCACCGAGGTGTCGTCGGAACAGAGGGAGTGCTGGGCCGAATTGTGGCAGCCTCGGGGCGGAGAAGGAGTGGCGACAGAGGGGAAAGGAGGAGAAGACGCAGGCGCTTAATAGCGTGCAGTCACGGCGAGGTTTAAGGCGCGGCATAAATGCGTATTCAACGCCGGCATAATTAGCAGCAACGGCAGGGCGTCGTCAGCGCGAGGAGGAAGAAGGTTGGAAAAGTGGGGTCGGTTGGTCAGTAGGAAATGGAGTGAGGGGAGGGTCCACCGGTCAGTCTCTTTGCGGGTCTGGGAATGAGTAGAAAACGCTTCCTCGTGGGAGAGGGGAGCTGGGCTGTTTCTGGGCCTTGTGGGCTTGGCCAGTTGGGCTAGGTCCAAATCCATTTTTTTTATTCTGTAACCTTTTCTTTTTCTCATTCTAATTTCTGTTTTTAAAATTCAAACAACACTCAAGCATTCAAAATGATTCAAACCATCACCAAACTTTGTAACTTTGAATTTGGTTCAGTTTATCAACATAAACCAAATTCCAAAATAAAATAATAATTTTTATTCTTTTTACGATCCATTCTTTAATTAAATAAAATGGATCTTTAGTTATTTAATAAAATAGGGTTTGATTTAATTAATAAAATCTCCATTTAAAATCCAAATATTTTCAAAACCAAATCAGTAGGTTTTATTTGGAAATACAGAATACTTGGAAACTTGTTTAAAACAAAATAACCTTTTATTTTAGGGTCCATTAATTAATTAAATACAATAGACCTTCATTATAAAATCAACTAGGATTTATTTTATTTAAAATATTTATTTTGAAATCTAAAATAAAGCCAAAACACTTCAGTAGGTTTTATTTGAGAATATAAAATATTTGGAAAACTTATTTAAATTAATTTAATAAGTTTTTGATGTTTTCATTAAAATGGTAAAACCTTCTATTTAAATAAAAATTGGATATTAAATCCTTATTAATTTATTTAAATAAACCTTTGCTATTTTTATTCAAAACAAAATGTTTTAATTCCAAAGCTCTGCCAAGGTTTAATTTGGCTTTATAAAATAATCTTTATTTATGAATCCACCTTTTCTTTTGAAAAACAAATCCTTTTATTTAAAGATCCAAAATAGCAATTCCAAAATATTTTATTTTCCTTTTACTTAAAATGTTTATCTTTATAAATCCCTTTAGGATTTTATTTAATTCAAACGGGTTTGAAGTTCCAATTAAATTCAAAAAGTTTCTTCTGGCCCTGAAAAACAAACAAAGTTTTATTTTATTCATTTGTTTTCACATTACAAGATTTGGAAAATCTTGGGATGTGACATCAACGTAACAAGAAGATTAAATTTCTACGTTCTGATCGTGGAGGTGAATATCTAAGTTACGAGTTTGGCGAGCATTTGAAGAAATGCAGAATACTTTCACAATAGGCACCGCCGGGAACACCACAGCGTAATGGTGTGTCCGAACGTCGTAATAAAACTCTCTTAGATATGGTTCGTTCTATGATGTCACTTACAGATTTACCGCTATCGTTTTGGGGTTATGCATTAGAAACAGCCGCATTCACTTTAAATAGGGCACCATCTAAATCCGTTGAAACGACACCGTATGAATTATGGTTTGGGAAGAAACCTAAATTGTCGTTCCTTAAAGTTTGGGGTTGCGAAGCCTATGTAAAGAAGTTACAGCCGGACAAGCTTGAACCAAAAGCGGAAAAATGCATCTTCATAGGATACCCGAAGGAAACTATTGGGTATACCTCCTATCATAGATCCGAAGGCAAAATCTTCATTGCCAAGAATGGATCCTTTCTAGAGAAGGAATTTCTCTCGAAAGAAGTGACTGGAAGGAAAGTAGAACTCGACGAGGTTGTCGAACCTTCTCTCGAACTTGCGAGTAGCGCAGCGCCGGAAGAAGTTCCTGTGGTGCCTGCACCAATGAGAGAGGAAGCTAATGATGATGATCATGAAACTTCGGTTGTAGTTGCTACAGAGCCTCGCAGGTCAACGAGAACTCGTACCACTCCTGATTGGTATGATCCCGTTATGAGTGTCATGTTGGTGGACAACACCGATGACCGTGCGACATATGAGGAAGCGATGATGATCCCAGATTCCAATAAATGGCAAGAAGCCATGAAATCCGAGATTGGATCCATGTACGAAAACCAAGTGTGGACTTTGGTGGACTTACCGGATGGCCGGAAGGCTGTCGAGAACAAATGTATTTTCAAGAAGAAAACAGATGCTGATGGTAATGTTACTATCTATAAAGCTCGACTTGTCGCAAAAGGGTTTCGACAAATTCAAGGAGTTGACTACGATGAGACTTTCTCACTTGTAGCGAAGCTAAAGTCTGTGAGGATTATGTTTGCAATCGCTGCATATTATGATTATGAGATATGGCAGATAGATGTCAAAACAGCGTTCCTCAATGGAGACATTGATGAAGAGTTGTATATGATGCAACCCAAAGGTTTTGTCGATCCTAAAGATGCTAACAAGGTATGCAAACTTCAACGGTCCATCTATGGATTGAAGCAAGCATCCCGAAGTTGGAATCAATGTTTTGATAAGGTAATCAAAAGTTTTGGTTTTATACAAACTTATGGAGAAGCTTGTATCTACAAGAAAGTGAGTGGGAGATCTGTAGCATTCTTAATACTATATGTAGATGACATATTGTTGATTGGGAATGATGTAGACCTTCTTAATAGTGTCAAGGAATATTTGAATAATAGTTTTTCAATGAAAGATCTTGGCGAAGCAGCTTATATATTGGGCATAAAGATTTATAGAGATAGATCAAGACGCCTAATATCATTGTCACAAAGTACATATTTGGACAAAGTTCTAAAGAGGTTTGGAATGGAAGATAGCAAGAAAGGGTTCTTGCCCATGTTGCCCAATACGACCTTGAGTAAAACTCAAAGTCCGACAACGGCAGAAGATAGAGAAAGGATGAGTAAGACTCCCTATACCTCAGCCATAGGATCTCTAATGTATGCCATGCTATGTACTAGACCTGACATTGCATATGTTGTTAGTTTAACTAGCAGATATCAAAGTGATCCAGGAGTGGATCATTGGACAGTGGTCAAAAACATCCTTAAGTACTTGAGAAGAACTAAGGATATGGTTCTTTCTTATGGAGGTGATGAACACCTCGTTGTTAATGGTTACACCGATGCTAGTTGGAACACCGATCCGGATGATCCTAAATCACAATTTGGATATGTATTTACTTTGAATGGTGCAGCAGTAAGCTGGAGGAGTGCAAAGCAAAGCGTTGTGGCGAGATCTTCAACTGAATCGGAATACATGGCTGCTTCGGAGGCTTCACAAGAAGCGATATGGATGAAAGAGTTCATTACAGAGCTGGGTGTGGTTCCTAGTGCGCTAGACCCAATGTCTATCTACTGTGATAACATGGGCGCCATAGCCAATGCGCAAGAACCAAGGTCACACAAGAAGCTGAAGCACATCAAGCTACGTTTTCACGCTATTCGAGAACATGTCCAAGATGGGGACATAAAGATTTGCAAAGTACACACAGATCTGAATGTGGCGGATCCGTTGACTAAAGCTCTCCCGAGGGAAAAACATGACCAACACCAAACTGCCATGGGTGTTCGGTATATTACCATGTAATCTAGATTAGATGACTCTAGTGAAAGTGGGAGACTGTTGGAGATATGCCCTAGAGGCAATAATAAATGTAGTTATTATTATATCTTTGTGTTTATGATAAATGTTTACATTCATGCTATAATAGTATTAACAAGGAAACATTAATAATTGTGTGATTTGTAAACTAAAATTGAGTCCCTAGTAAAGCCTCTTTATAATACTAGCTTGTTGGTTAATAAATGATTGTGGTTTCCCTATCATGAACATTGAGATGTTATTAACAACAAGATCATATCGTTAGGAGAATGATATAGTGGACATACTCCTATAGATAAGCGTGGCATAAAGATCAAGTCATTTTAATAGTTCAATTGCTATATGCTTTCTGATACATAGTAACCTAATTCCTTCGACCATGAGATCATGCATATCACCTTCACCAGAAGGATGCTTTGATGACATCAAACACCACACCATAACTGGGTGGCTATAAAGGTGGCATTGAGTGTTTGGAAAGTATTGGTTGAGACACATGGATCAAGAGTGGGATTTGTCCATCCATATGACGGATAGATATACTCTGGGCCCTCTCGGTGGAATGTCATCCAATTAGCTTGCAAGCATGTGACTGGCTCACAAGGGATCACATATCACGGGAATGAGAAAAGAGTACTTATCGGTAACGAGGTTGAACTAGGTATGCAGAGATACCGACGATCATAACCTCGGATAAGTAAACTATCATGAGACAAAGGGAAATTGGTATCGTATGTAAGTGGTTCGTTCGATCGCAAAGTAATCGTCAAAATATGTGGGAGCCATATGAATTTCCAGATTCCTCTATTGGTTATTGTTTGGAGAAGTGTCTCGATCATGTCCGCATAATTCACGAACCGTAGGGAGACACACTTAAGGATTCGACGTTGTTTGAGTAACTATGGAATGATGAGTGAGAGACTGAATATTTTTCGGAGTCTCGGATGGGATCCGGGATATCACGAGGAGATCCGGAATGGTCCGGAGAATAAGATTCATATAAGGAAAGTCCTGTTTCGGGGTTGGAGAATGGTTCCGGTGTTTTCATCGGGAATGTTCTAGAAGGTTTCGGAATGTCCGGCACTCCGGAGGGGAAGGGTACATGAATGTGTCATATCAAGTTGGAATGATTGCATCATGTACTAGGTGTCATCGCTGAACAAAATAAAGGGTTTAATCAAATCCTAGTTTGAAAAGTCAAATGCCAATTTGAAAAGTCAAACAGCTATTTTGGAAGGTGGAGGGGAAGTAGGAAACCTACTTGGGGAGGAGTTCCCTCCCTCCACCGCCGGCCCACTTGGGAAACCGAGTTGGGGAGGGACTCCCCTCCCCTGGCGCGCCCCCTCCACCTATATAAGGAGGGGCAGGGCTGCCCCTCCAAGACACAACACCTCCACCCGCAAACCCTAGCTCCCAGCCGCCGGCGCCGCCACCTCCTGCTGCCGCCGCCTAGGGAAACCCTAGCCGTCGACTTGGGCTGCTCCAAGCCCTAGCCGCCGGCCCTAGACCCTCCTCCTTGGTGCGTCTAAACCCTAGATCACCGAGGATCTCTCTCATAGTCCACCATACTCGCTCCGGCTTAAGGCGAAGCCCTGCGAGATCTCCCCTCTACTTCCGGTACCATGCCGTTGTGCTGCCGGAATCGTGAGGAGAGTGCTACAACCTCCGCTGCCTGCTAGAACAAGGGAGAGGAAGGTCTTCGTCGAGTACCGAACGTGTGACCGACTGCGGAAGCGCTGCCGGAACGCAGCGCCGGAAGGATCGTCTACGCGATCTTGAGATCGTCAAGAGTACGACTACATCACCCACGAGAATCCGCTCTCGTTAAACACTTTGGAATCTTCGAGGGTGAGTTATTCCATCGACTCGTTGCTACAATCTAGTAGATAGATCTTAGCTTGTTTGTTTGTATGTGGTAGAAATTTTTTGTTTTCCATGCTACGAAACCCTACACAACGGACGTTCCCTCCCTCTCCCTTGCCAAGAAAGTGTTTCATAACACTAAACTTGGATTCGAGAAGCTGCATCTGGAACATATTGTAAGATTTTCCGAATCTTGTTTGCAGTGTTTATTGTCATATCCTCTAGCCCCCAAGCATAAAGACGGATAAACATCATAGCATTAATTCCGAGTTGATGCTTATAGGATGCAAAATAACAATGTAGTGTAGCCCCCAAGGCGCATGCTGTATTTTTACTTGGTTAAATCTGTAGCATGAGTCTTAGTAGCCGTCTGACGGTATTCTATCTTTAAACTTATATAAAATTGCATCTTCCAACCAGGAATTGCTCAAGAATATATGTAATAAGTGCAAGGACATTAAGGCTCTGTGCTTTGAGAATTCAAAGTTGAAAATTGAGAAAGATGAAGCAAAAGGTAAACTTTTCCGACTATCTCTTTTTCATTAGTCATTGTCATAGTCAAACTGTTCTGCTCGACTGATAATATTCCCTTTGCAGAATTACTTGGTGAATCTAGCAAGATGGTGGAGCAAACCGAGAACGTCAAGGTCTTGGAGCTGGAAAATGCTGAACTTCGGGACGAGATCGAGAAGCTAAAAGCTAAATCAGAGAAATCTGTAAACGCCATCCTGGAGTTAAGCAACGTGGAGACTGAGAGGCTCGAGAGGCTGCTAGCCCTCCGAGATAAGAAAATTCATGATCTCAAGAAGGACTTCGAGTGCCAGAAGGATCTAGCCCAGGCCACAGAAGCGGAACTGAAGAGTCTCTGAGAGGATCATTCTCAGTGGAACTATTGCGTGCTAGGTAAGATTTCTGACTTTCACTCTTACTTACATTTTTTGACTTTCTTTTAGTCAGTTTGAATTTTGGTTCTTTCCCAGATTCTCTTCACCTTTCCAACTCTCCTTCCTCTGAACCTCGCCTCGAGCACATAAAGCTCGTCGGAGATATTGTTTTCGACTTCCGCCAGACTCTTGAAGAGGCTGGCGAGTCGGTCAGACTTTCCGACTTGCACAAAATGCCAGTGCTCGGGGTAAGGGACAGAGCCAAGGAGATTCCAAATCTCATCGAAGACTGGAAGATATCCTACGCTCAGACCGCTGCACAGACCGCCCTTGCCATGGTGATGAGCCACCATAGCGATATGGAGATCTGGCACGTCACCAATGGCATCGCTGACGAGGACGATGAGGGTAACCCGCAGAACATCAAGGCTATCCAAGAATCTTGTGCGGTTTATGCTTGTCGTGTGGCGGAGATGACGAGTTATACGACACAATTCTTTGAATCCGTCGTTGTGCCTCCCTCGTCCCAAGAGCCGGAAGATATCCTTTTTTAAGGAGCTTCCGAGTCTCAGGAGCAAGGCGATGATGGCCACTCCAGCGCTCCATGGTCTCCTTCACCACCGCCTGAATCTGTAACATAAACATCTCCGATACATTATTCTGAACTTTTCATGTGTCATGTAATGATGGGAACAATATTTTTGCTTTTGAACATGTGTCGGTCTATAAGAACTAATGCTTTACCATCTTAGCACTTATTTGTATATATTGTTATGTGTGTGCCTGTAAATCTCTTAATTACTCTTTTGCGTGTATACTTGTCATTTTATCTCGCTCTCTGCCTCGTCCCCTTCATGAGCCGGCCAACCTTCAACATGGAAACATTGCCAAGCAACGGAGCTCAATTTCTAAACCAGTTTAAACTCCAAAACAAATCTAGCTTTTAGTACCAACAATTCATTACTCGGAAGATACCCGCGTTTAAGCAATCAGTTAAAAAACCAAAGTATAAACAAAACATTAGATTTATACCCTAAGGTATCATTTTTTAGATATTCAAAAATCATAACCAAAACGAACATGAGCATAAAGTACTTTCAATCATTCTGGGATTGTTGAAAATGACATGCTCTTTTGGAAATAAGATGGTAAAAAACTTATCAAGAATAACATATGAGGAAACAAATACTTTATTTCACTTTGAACATGTACATATATGATTACAATGAAATATAAGTAAGTATAGAAGGGATGTATATGTGCAATATTCCATGGACGGTCTATCTCATCCGGGTTTGTACTATCGCCAGCTCTCTTTCTCTTCTGAGTGTCCGGTCTTTCCTTGAGTGGTCTCATATCGGTTAAATAATACGACCCATTATGCAGAACTCTACTGATCATAACAGGTTCCTCCCAAATCGGGGAAAGTTTGTTCTTTCTTTTTTGCACAAGTCGGAGAACCAAATCGCCTTTCCTAAAAGAACGGTTTTGCACTCTCTAACTATGATACTTGCGTAACTTCTGCTGATAGGCTATAGATCTCTTCTCAGCAACGACACGAACTTCTTTGATTATATCGAGATCATCCTGTCAAGAAACTTCTGCATCTTCATTGATATACGCTTTGACTCTAGGAGACTGGTGAATTAAATTACTTGGAAGAACTGCTTCTGCACCGTAGACCAAGAAGAAATGAGTGTATCCGGTTAAACTGTTAGGATTTGTTCGTAAGCTCCATATCACAGACGGTAATTCTTCCGCCCAATCCCCCACGGCACGACGAAGTGGTACCTCGAGACGAGGTCGGAGTCCTTGTAAAATAAGACCGTTAGTTCTTTCGACTTGTCCATTAGCTTGTGGATGTGTGACTGATGCAATATATCGAGTCGGATCCCTTACCCCTCGCAGAATTCGGCAAGTTCCCACATGGAAAAGTTGCTCCCATTTTCAGTAATTATAGTCTGCGGATATCCGAATCGGATGATCACGTCTTCGACGAACTTTATGGCTATGGCTCTGTCGCAACTTATTACGGGTTTAGCCTCAATCCATTTTGTAAAATTATACACCATCACTAGTAGGTGAGTAAATTCACACTTTGTTGTGCGAAACGTCCCTACCATATCAAGCCCCCAAAACGCAAATGGCCATGTAAGAGGGATTGTTCGCAGCTGATCAGCCGGAACATGTGCCTGACGGGCATACTTTTGGCAGCCTTTGCACGATTTGACCAGTTTATCGGCATCCGCCTTAGCTGTAAGCCAAAAAAATCCGTGTCTAAAATCTTTTTGCCACTAAAGATTTGGTTGCAGCATGGTGACCACACTCGCCTTCGTGGATTTTTCGCAAGATTTCCACTCCATCTTCTAGAGAAATACATCACTAAAAACCCCCAGAAACACTCCGCTTATAGATATCACTATTTATTATTGTATAGGCTTTTGCTCGTCGGACGATCTACCAGCTTAGGACTTCGTCTTAGGGTAATTTTCTGTCTATCAGGAAATCCAGATAGGGTTTTGTCCAACTGGGAATTACAGCCAGAACTGCTATTAAAGGTGAGTCGGATTTCGTCGGATAGTCCTCATCAACTCCAGTGATGGAGGGGACCTTTAAATGCTCTAAAAAGCGCCATCCGGGACTTGTTTCCGCGCAGAGCCTATCCTTAATAAAGCGTCCGCTTCCTCATTTTCGGATCGAGGGATGTTGAACCTTGAAACCCTCGAACGATTTAGATAATTCATTAATGACATCTTTGGAAGCTACCATGTGTTTGTTTGCGTTGCAGATATCAGATACTTGCTAAGCAACTAAATCCGAGTCTCCGTAACACATGAGTCTTGTTACGCCAATGTTTTTGGACATGCGTATTCCAGGTAACAATGCTTCATACTCAGCAATATTATTGGTTGCCGTGAAGTGTATTTGTAGCACATAGAACAACGTGTCTCCTAGGGGTGACTTGAGCACCACGGCAGCCCCCGATCCTCCTCGTGCTTTTGATCCGTTAAAGTGAAGGGTCCAAAATTCCGTGTCTAGAGGACTTGTATTTTCTGTCGTCTCTGTCCAATCAACGACAAAATTGGCAAGTATTTGGGACTTGATTGTTGTACGTGACTTGTACTCAATGTCGAAAGCAACAAGCTCTATTCCCCACTTTGCGACACGTCCTGTGACATAGAGATTGTTGTTTATATCTCATAGGGGAGCAGTACTCACCACTGTGATCTTGTGCTCTTGAAAGTAGTGTCGTAGCTTTCTAGATGCAAAAAACACTCCATAGGCTAGCTTTTGATGGCGTGGATACCGTTGTTTTGACTCTGTCAGAACCTCACTTAGGTAGTAAGTTGGACGCTACACCTTATGCTCATGGCCTTATTCCTCGCGCTCCACAACTATTACCACACTTATGAATTTGTTAGTCGCTGCAATGTAAAATAACATAGGCTCCTAAGGTTCTAGCGTTGCGAGAACTGGTGGATTTGAAAGTAGGTCTTTCAAAGTTTGTAGGGCAGTATCGTCTTCCTGGGTCCAGACAAATTTGTCGGTTTTCTTCAAGAGTTTGTATAAAGGTGCGGCTCTTTCTCTGAGCCGGCTGACGAACCGACTCACTGCTACGATGCAACCAGTGATACGTTGCACATCCTTCAGGCGAGTCGGCCTGGTAATGTTGAGTATAACCTTAATTTTGTCCCGGTTCACCTCTATGCCTCTTTCAGACACGATGAAACCCAACAATTTTCTGGCTGGAATTGCAAAGAAACACTTCTTCCGATTTAACATCATATTGAATTTTCGTAGGCTAGCAAATGTTTCTTCCAAGTCAGAAATTAAAGTTTCCTAATTTTTGGACATAACTGCTATGTCATCTACGTATACATGGACGTTGCATCCGATTTGATTGTTAAGACAACGTTGCATAGTGCGTTGATATGTTGCTCCTATGTTCTTTAAGCCAAAAGGCATAGTTTTGCAGCAGAAGGTTTTGAAAGGAGTGATGAAAGACGTCTTGATTTTATCCAAATTTTTCATCGGTATTTGGTGATATCTGTAATATGCGTCGAGAAAACAGAGTAATTCCGACCCTGCGGTTGAGTCGATAACTTGATCAATTCTTGGCAAAGGAAACGGGTCTTTTGGACAGGCTTTGTTCAGAGCGGTATAATCAACACACATCCTTAATTCAATAGTGTCCATTTAAGGGACGAGTACAGGATTTTCCACCCAATCTGTGTGGATGACCTCTGTTATGAATCCGGCTAATTCTAGTCGGGCTAATTCCTTGACTATTGTTTTACGTTTTTCATCACCAAACCGTCGTAGGGACTGTTTGATGGGTTTAGCGTCAGGGTACGTATTAAGAGAGTGCTCAGCAAGTTCCATAGGTACTCCGGTCATGTCAGAAGGCTGCCATGCGAAGATATCACTATTATCTTTTAGGAAATCGACGAGAGAGCTTTCCTATGCCCGGTCTAATCCTACCCATATGTTTGTCGTCTTGGAGGGATCGTCTTCCTTCAGTGATGTTTTCTTCGCCTCTTCCGACGCCATGAACTGCATGCTCGGCTTCAGCACCTCGTTCTTTGTAACGGGCATCTTGGACGGATCGATGGTCTTCTTGATCTCCTGGTATTCCTGGGTGTGTAGCATGGCTTTGGCAAAGGCAGCAGATCCTTCATCGCACTCTCGCGCTTTCTTCGGATTTCCCCGGATGGTGATGATGCCTTTTGGACCTAGAAGTTTTATCATGTTGTAAATGTAACAGGGTCGAGCCATGAACGCCCAGTAAGCCGGACGTCCGAAGATGGCATGGTAAGAACTTTTGAATGGTACCACCTCAAAAGAGAGTGGCTCGGTCCGATAATTATCTCGGGTGCCGAATGTCACGTCTAGTGTTATATCATCCAGAGAATCAGTTGTCTCCCTGGTATAATGCCATGGAAAGTTACACTGCTGTAACTCAACTGGCTCTCATGGATTTTCGTGCGGTGGAGCATTTCGATGTAGAGGATGTTGATGTTGCTGCCATCGTCCATGAGGGTTTTAGAAAACTCATAGCCATCAATAAGAGGATTGACGACCAGAGGGTACTTTCCTTGACGATGTGTTTTCCTCGGATGATCTGAGCGGTTAAAGGTGATGATTACATCCGACCAATCTAGGAATTGGGGGATAGCCGGAACCGTGGCATTGAGCTCATGGAGAACCGCCTTTTTGACCTTAGTCGGCTGAGTCTCAAGGAAACAGACGTATGTGTCTTTCTTTGTGGGATAATCCTTCTTTCCGTCTGACTTGGGTTGTGCGACGTCTGCTTCTTCCATGTCACAATCTTCCTCCGGATCCTTGCCTTTCTCGGAATTTTTATTTCCTTTTCGTCGCTTGGCTCTGTAGCCAGCGGATTCATCTTTTTTTATGTCGTCATTGAAACGATACTCGATATTTGTGTAGGTAGGTCCTACGTTACTATCCAGATGGTGGACACAGGGATTGTTGGCAATGTCGGCCCAGGTGTAGGTTCTTCCGGATTGCTGATCTCCTATGCCCTGGATTCGGGAAATTTCGCGGCCGCATACCCGGCCGCCTCCATGCCCTCCTCGTCCTCCGGATCTGAATGTTGCGTTAACTGTTGTGTTGTCCGGAGCCGGTTTATCTTCCGAGGTGTTCTTGCGCTTCTGAGTTTGCTTCTGCTTCTTGGTCGCATTTGGGTTGGCCAGAATATTTATCAGTCCTTCTGAATCGCCATCGGTGTCGGCATATTTTCTCGCTGTTTCGATCATCTATCCCAAATCTGTGACGTGGTCACGCTTCAGCCTGTGATGCAAAAGTCCGACTAGGAGTCCTGCAATGAAAGTTTCAATCGCAGTTTGCTCGTTTACTCCTTCGCGTGAGTTTTTCATATCGATCTAGCGTCCAAGGTATTCCCGGCAGGTTTCTCCGGGTCTTTGAGTGCAACGCTGCAAGTCTCTGACTGTCCAGGGCCTCCTGTATGTTCCCTCGAAGTTTGAAAATAACGTGCTTTGCATATCATACCAGTTATGAATTAAATTTTCTGGCAGTTCATTGAGCGATGATTGAGCCGTCTTCCTCAACATAAGTGGGAGATATCGAACTGCGACCAGGCTATTTCCTACTTTGGCGATGCAGCAAGCCTAGAAAAATCTTGGAGCCAGGTATCTGGCCGAGCTGCACCGTCGTAGGGTTGGATGTGTTTGGCGATACCAAAGTCAACCGGAAATTTGGTTCGGTGGATGCGTGGGCCAAAGCACTTGGGTCCCATATACACGTCTTCCTCATACCACCGCTCTTCTATGTTTGACTCAATGCGGCGGCGAGCGTCATTTGGCGAGAGAGATCTGCTCCTTGGAGGCTCGCGGCTTCTACGCGGCGGAGTCGGATTTCTGCTTCTTCTTTCACCATTGCCGCCTCCACCCCTGCGGCTTCGATGGCTGTGATGAGATCCCTCATGGTCGTTGTCTAGAGGTGATGGTGGCCCTGGTGGATTGTTTTCGGATGGTTTACGCAGTGGTGGTGGAGCCTCATTATGCTGGCTCCGAGGTTGGTTTATTCGGGCTTCGTCCCTACTTAATTCAGGAAGATCTGGATCATCTCTTCGTCCAGCATTACCAGCCGGACGGCTTGGTGGTGGCATTTTTAGACAATCCTGTTCTCGCTGGCGATGCACTTCTGGGTCTTCTCTGTGGCGGTTGTTCTGCCGACGATGGCCCTGATGAGGCACCATTGCCTTGATGGCATCTTCGGACGCAGCGGGAATAACTCTCGCCCAGTCACGTCCAAGCCTGCGATGATGACCGTTTGATCTGGTCCTTGAATTTTCTTCTTCTCCCCGGGCGTGATAGCATTGGTCCGTATCCCTGTGGGGTCTTTCGTCAGCGCTTTGGTCGGAGCCAGCGTGACAAAATTCCGACTTTGAGGCCAGTTTGCCACTGAATGATGTGGTCGTCTTCTGCTATTTCAATCCTTTGTCCAGCAACACGATGCATTGTCGGACTTGCTCTGGAGACAGATTATTGGCGAGGATAGCTCGAGCAGCCGCGACGTTTTCTAACGACATGTTGTAGACTCGGATCTTCTCTCCTGATTTTCCGTCGAATAAGTCTCTGTGGATATCCGGGTTCCTATTAGCAAGAACCGGACCTCCCCTTGTATTGTTTGGTAGTCGCTTGAAATCTGACTGATATTTGGCAGGATCGCTATCTAACTGTTGTTAGAGCTCGACGATGCGTGCAGCCTCCTCGAGTAAAAATAAGCGGTGCTTTTCCAGGTCCTCAGCCCTTTTCTCCAACGCATCCGGAGTGAGATCTGAAACGGTTGGGATTGGTATCGTGAGAGCATCTCCATAAATTTCACATGCACCCTTGGTGACGACGTGTCTGTCTACAGGAGGATCAATTGGTGTGGGATAAATCGAATCTCTTCCTGATTCTCCATCTTGATCTCTTCATCAAATTTTTCTTCGTTGATTTCCTCGACGCCCGGCTCTGCTGGTGTCGGATTTTTGTTCTTATTCTTCTTTGACCACCCAGTAGCCCTGGCGTGTGTACCGGTGGCAAAGACGGCTTTCAGTCCGGTACTGGGAGATAAACTTCCGTTGGTACTTTCTGTAGTAGTTGGCTTCTGGACCTTGGATGAGTCTCCAGTGTCCATGTCATCTTGCGAGGTGTAGTCTTCATCCATGCTATCATACGGACTCGGAGGGGTCTCCGGCTCACCTTGCGCTGGTTCTTCGTATGCCTCCATCTCCTTCTCGAAGTATTGAAGTTCCTGCGGCGTTATTGACTCCTGAGGGGAACCAGGTAAGTCGGAGTTTTCTTCGATTGCGTCGAGAACTGAATCGTTTCCGTCTCCAACATCGATCGAGTCGGATCCAGAGCTTACGTGGTATACAAAATAGTGCTTTTTTTTCATGTTCTGAAGGTAGCGGCACGGCTGGGTTTCCGCCTCTACCATCTCAAAGCTCTCCCTGATGTCAGCGATTGCTTCGTAATCGATGTAGGGGCGTTTTTTCATCTTATTTATCATGTGCCTCAAGAGTGTTTTTTCTGCTACGGCATCGGTAGGACCGGATCCGGAGCGGATATACTCCTCATCCATGTATCCGATCTCAACGGGGAGATCAGATCCGGATTTTTCTTCCACCACTTCTTCCACTATAGGAGCGGGCTGGGTGGGTTCAGGTTTTTCTGGGATCTTGAACTCTTCCGGCTCTGCGGACAGACCAGATCTGGATTTTCTTCCGCCGTGGTCATCGCCTCAAGGATGGGTTGGGTGGGTTCAGCGAAACCGAGATAGATATCGATCTCTCCGATAGGCATGATCGTGTAGGTTGTCATGGGCTTGCTAGCTATAATCCAAGTCTCATTGAGAAGAACGAGAGGGACATCACTGGCATAGACCACGCGACCCATATCGATTGTTTCGCCAATTCCTGCACACGCAGATTCCGCCTGGAACGAAGCTCCAAAAATCACCCGCCCCACGGTGGGCGCCAACTGTCGTCGTATTATCGACAAGTACACCATAGGGGGTCCTAACAGCGTTAAGAAGATAGGTTGTGAGACATAGGATGTTCCGGGAACGGTGATCACAAGTTTACCCAGGTTTAGATCCGACTGTGGTGATCGGATCCTACTCCTGCCAGCAACCCAGTAATATATCGGTGAGAGCTAGATGTTACAATGGATTACAAGAGTGATCCGCCTATGTGATTAGGTTGTGGTATTGGTGCCCTAAAGGCTCCCATAGGACCGGTTTATATAGTCATCGGGACCTAGGGTTACAGGAGAGACCTATCCGGATACGTTACAGAGTTGGTAACTAGATACAGATTGGACTACAAGTAATACTACAGGCCTAAGTCGGTAACTCTTATGGGCCTTGTCGTAGCCGAAAGTGGATCCTCCTCTTTCTCTGACTAGGCCGCCCGTGAAGCAAAGCTCTAACCCATTGGTGGGCCACCCTGGTCAGTGAGTCCTGTGGGTATACCCAGAAAGTATATCCCCAACAATACCCTACGGGTGCCTCATATTGGTATATCCGGTCCAACCCAGTGAAGGCCCACGTGACGACTTCCTGCCCAAGGAGACTCCGGGTGGCCCAAGCCCGACGGAAGTTGACTCCTTGGAGGACACGACTAGTGGTAGATAGAATTTCAAAGGGTCCAACCCTAGCTTGTAACCGACTCGACCTACCCCAGGACCTAGCATATCTATATAAAGGCCAGGAGGGCATGGCGAGGAGGATCTCCCCCAACTCATACACACACCTCACGCTAGATCGCATCTGCGCACCCCTGTAACCTTCGGTTCTGCCATAATCAAGAACAGACAAGAAGGAGTAGGGTTTTCCCTTCGGGGGCCTAAACCTGGGTAAACCTCGCGTCCCCTTGCTGCGTGTCTGTTAACCGTCTCATGATCTCCAGCATCCCCATCTTATCCAAAACCCAAGTCCATAACAATGGGCATTGACGAGTCGAACCCTCGTCCGAAGCGCTGCCGGAACGTGGCGCCGGAAGGATTGTCTACGCGATCTTGAGATCAACAGATCCGAATCTTGTTAAACACTTTGGATCTTCGAGGATTAGTTCTCTACAATCTTGTTACACCGATCTCGTAGAATAGATCTTGGTTTTGTGTGTTCCCGCGATAGAATTTTTTTGTTTTCCATGCTGGAAACCCTACAGACACTACTTGCGTCGTTCGGCTAGTCGCATGCTCCAAAGAGCTGTACCACCAAGTTGTCGGTGCAAAAGGTAGGAGATGTCCTAATGACGGCTGCCAGATATTGGTCTCCTGCAACGACATCTGCATATGGACAACTAAACAAGAAACATTTGCATGCAATGTGCCAATAATGCACGGGCAACCAAACAAGATGAGCATAGTAGAGGGAGATGCTATATGCCGCTTTAGGCTGCGCCAACGGCACGTGCCGCCTAAAGCACGCGACTAATGGGCGGGTCTAGGTAAGGCGTTTCCCTTTTTCATTTTTCTTCTTTTCTTTATTCAGTTTAAATCCAGAACAATTTTAATATAATAATTATTTAAATGGAACATTCTCAAAAAGTCTTTAGTTCTTTTCAAAGTGCATGAACAAAATCTTAAAAAGTAAACCAAAATTGAACATTTTTAAAAAACCGTGATCATATTTTTTTAAATGTGAACGAAAATTTGAAAACTATGAACAATTTTTCAACATTAAGAACCAATTTTTAAAAATCATGAACACATTTCTCCAATGTCCTAAACTATTTTCAAAAACAATGAACACAGCTTGAAAAACTACAATTTTAGTTTTTTTTCCAAAAACCATAAAGTGAAATATCAAAATCAGTACATTTAAAAAAAATGAAAACAAAATAAAAAAATAAAAAAGAAGAAGAACTGAAGCGAAATGGGCCGGCCCATAGGTGAACACCCCTGCCTGGCGCCACACGTCCACTCCGCTGCAGACATTTGTGTATAGTAGCCCAACTAATATAACCCACTACTTCTCTCAAAAAAAGAAATATAACCCACTACTCATCGCAGGCTACCAAACAGGCTGCACGGCACGACCAAAACCTGTTTTTGTTTTTTATAAGGCAACCGTACTATGCTTTATTAATTTACCATGATGTTTACTGGGAATAAAACAGAGTCCGGAGCGCCAAGCCACAGGTGGCGTCCTTGATCTAGCGAAACTGAAAGCGTAGCAAAGTTGTGTGCGAAGTTCGAAGATCTTCCTTCATGAGCAAAAGTACACCGCTGGAAGGTCACTTCTCCCCTTGATCTGTCGAATGACCAGGCTACTCCCCCCCCCCCCCCCCCCCCCCCCCCATCGTGCCGTTCCTCCCTGCACTTGAGGAACAGTTACTCCATTGATGACAAGCGCTGCCGATCGAGCCCCGGTAGCACTTCAGGAAGGTTCTTCCGTTGGATCAACGACTGCGTCATGCAGTGTGCAACTCTGCATGCATGAAAAGCGCCCGTTTGATATTTAGGACGAGTACGTACGCACACGATCGAACCACACGACGGAATGTTTCGTACCTAGGCTCTCGAAAGACAAGTACCCGCGGCAAGAATTAGTTGACACTTCAGAATGTTTCGTCGTCATGGCATGGCTAGATTTAAGTTAATTCCACCTTCTCCTGCAGCTAGTGAATTATCTGCTTCAGGACGACCCAGCGCGCGTACGTATTGTACATGTTTTTAAACTACTCCCTCCGTTTAGAAATATAAGATGTTTTAGGTTTGTGAAGGAGATGTATCTAGACAACTTTTAGTGTATAGGTTCATCTTCAACCTATACACTAAAAGGTATGTCTCCTTCATAAAACTAAAATATCTTATATTTCTAAACGGATGGAGTAGCACGGAACAACAGTGAACATTTTTATGACCTGCTCAGAGTAAATATCCACAATAGAAATAAAAGCTTTTGAGATGGTATAAAATGGACTAAATCTATTTTCTTTGGGCGACCCAGATTATCATAATCAGGCAGAATGCCAAACATAATCCCCTTTATGAGAGCTACCTTACTTGACATAGATCTCTAGATCAACATCGCCTGTATCTCAAAACTATGATGTAATTAAGTTACAAAAATGTTATAAATTAATTAAAAACCAAATTCACATAACTATGGACCAACTAATGAATAATGATATCACAGAACCTAGGGATTTGGGATGCATTTGAAAAAAAGCCTTATAATGTACCTCATAAATCCTCATAAATATCTAAATTTGCAATTCCTTGTGGTAAGATGTATGGTCGCGTGAAACCAATTCTTTATCTATAACTTCAACATAGAAAATAGTACTCTGTACTATATAACATGCATTTGTCAATTAATTAATGTGCGAGCCATGCTTTTCTTTTTTCGCAATATGATTTGTATAGTACTATGTCACAATACAATTTACGCATAAAATTATTAGTTTTCTGATTTTTTTTGCACGGCTCATAAATGGTTATTCTCACACCAGTATTTACACCTACGTTTTCTTATTTATTCCCTAAAATTATGATTTTCTTTTCGTAGTTTTTGAAAATTCAAGACATATGGTACTTTGCTAAGTTTCATGAAATGGGATCACATATGCATGGATCTCTGTTGAGATTTGACTTTACCATATGGCTAGATTGTAATTTTCCATGTACCCCCTCTATTTCATAATATAAGATTTTTCGCTTCGTGAAAAGTGTGTATAGACTGTTTTTAGTGTATAGATTTAGAGTGGGTTTACACACTAAAAGAGGTCTAAATACTAAACCTATATAATAAAAAAGGTCTAAATACACTCTTTTTAATTTATAAAGCTAAAACATCTTATATTATAAAACAGAGGGACTAACATCTATTTTGACACTCGTATTCTCGTTCATGAACTTCGCATGTGGCGTGAGTACTATCTATATTATTAAAAAAATTCGGACCGTTCGTCACCCTATTTTTCCGTCTGCCGTCAAATGATGCTTTTGCCCCTGCTTCTTCTAGGTATTTACCCGCCACTGCCACCACCAAGGGAATCCTGTTTGGAAAAAAATCCTGGAAAAAAAATCCCGGAGAAGGGGACCTTCGCCATGCCGCACTGCTCCGCCTCCATCCGGAGATCGATCCCTGCTCTGTCTTCCTCCCGAGAGCCCTGCCTCTCTCCGGACGGTGCCTTCCCAAGCCATGCACCGCCGCCGCCGACTATCTCTGACCTCCCATGCCCCCACGATGCTTATCACGCAGTCTGCAAATCAACCCGCAATAGCTCAGAAAATCCCCTTGCAATTCCATGCCATCTTCCTCACGCAAGGCCGCGCGCCGCCTCTGGTGAGTGCTGACCCACCCTAGCATCCCCGGTCACCCCGTCCCCCTGGAACCCCTGACGAGAAGAGTGGGCTCAAGAGTAAAGGGGAGCGAGGAGGCCATGCCCTCACATCCGGATTTGGGTGATCTACCAATCGGTGGTGTCCCCAATCGGAGATCGTGGTCCCAATATCCGTCAGGTTGCTGCAGCGGTCTTTGAGGAATCAAGCCCAGGCCCGTCGCGGCGTCCTGGACACACATCAGGCATGGACAGATCGTCAGTTCGCTGGTAATGTACTCTGAAGATTTCTAGCGACTACTGTCCGCTTCCATGCTCGAGTTCAGCTGAAGATGGCCATGAGCCCATGCTGCCGACCATACGGATGGAGGCATATATGGATATGGTGTTGCAAGGAAGCCTACACGTGGGTGAGAGGATTCTTCTGTCACTAATTTTTCTGCTTCTCACGCTGCTGTGCTCAGTGGCCTCTTTCAATGTGTTGGAAAAGCTTGTGTGAGTAAAAAGATTACAAACCTAGGAGCTACGAATGCTTCTCAGGATGGCAACAGTGATGATTGCCGAATATGTCGAATGAATGGGACTTTGGCGTGCTATACGATGCAATTTTGCCTCATTTTAAAAAGTCTAAGAAAATTGACCGGTTCATTTGCGAGAAACCGGCCGAAAACCCATACAATGGGTCATATCGTCATGGAACACCACCATATTGGGCAAACCACCACAGCCAACCTGGCTACCCACACAACGCACGGACACACAAGGAGAGCCACGTCGAGATTGCCACTAGCATCATCGTCATCAATTTTCCGCGAGCACGACTCCGAGTTCACTGACGACTTCCCAAACCAAGCCTCACCAGATGGCCGAAGCCCATGTCGGCTCATGCCATCGATTGGCCACGCGTGCCAAGGACAAAGAGCTCCAATTCAAACAAACGAGCTTCACAAGGGAATTATGCTGATATTGCGCCGACCAAGACTCTGCAAAGGCCATAGGTGGCCGGTCATTGTCGCCGCCTAGACATGCTTCCACCGCAGATCCGACTCCACAACAACACATCAAAGTAGAGGAATTCATCGAACACGCCGGGAAAACCGACTACCAAAACTCAGCCGTGACCCATCCTCAGCTCGACGCATCATCTTTGCCAAACTGCACTCTTGGACCTAGCGCAGCGCTCGGCACCAAGCCGTCTTCCCTAGACCCCTGGCCAAAGGCGGCTCCGAGACGATGCCCCCAAGAAGGAAAGAGACGCTGCAGCGCCTCCATCGCCCGATCTCCGATCTGAGGTTTCCTTCCGGAGTCAAGGCCGCAGGAGGAGTGAACCCACCATGATGATGCTTCCAAGAAAGTCCGCGACACCCACATGCGCCACCATCGCCAGCTCCGGCCAAGCAGAGCAAGGATTTCACCCGGAGAAGCTCAACAAACCAACTGAAGACCGCCCACAAGCCACCACCATGCGCACCGAAACCCGCCGACCATCACCCCTGCCGAAGCCAGATCCACACCTCCAGGCCGAGCATGCCAGCGTAGCACAGAGCCACAGCAAGAATAAGCCTCGCCCCAGATCGAAGCGCATACATCGAAGTCCTTGCCGATGTCCACTTCCCCCACCGCCAACCAAAGCCGACGGGCCAGATCATGGCGCTGAAGGGTTTCGCAGCATAGTAAATCAAAATTTTCTACGGATGCGAACGGGAAAAGCCAAGATCTAATCTAGGAGATGCAAACAACGAGAGGGATAGATGGGATCTTCATACCCTTGAAGAAATCGCACAGCGGAACTGGCGGCCGAATCCAACCTTACGCAGCACCTCTAACAGCAACACCCAGGAGACGGAGTCGAATGCTTTACCTATATCTAACTTGAGCATGACTCGCGGATCCTTGAGTCTATGCAGCATGCGCGCGGTCTGCTGAACCAGCATGAAGTTATCATGTATGCAACGCTTCTTGATGAAGGCGCACTGGTTCGGCTCAACCATGGCCCCAAGCCTAGGGGCCAGCCTCGAAGCCAACACCTTCGCCCCAAGCTTGGAGAAAATGTGTATAAGGCTAATCGGCATGTAGTCACCCAAGGCAGCCGCATCACTTCCCTTGGGCAGCAGTATAACCAGGGCCTGGTTGAGGCCCTGGAAACCGCGCCTGTTCATGGTGTAGAGCTTGGAGAAGGCCGCCATAAAGTCGGTCTTGACCACCCCCCAGCAGCGCTGAAGGAACTAAGTTGTGAACCCGTCCGGTCCCGGTGCCTTGCCATGAGGTAGTTGCTTGACCACATCCCAAACCTCCTCCTCGGAGAATGGAACGTCGAGGTCAGACATGTCCTCATGGTGGTACCCAAGAAAGTCGAGGTCAAGCGAGTGCTTCCGCGCCACATCCATGCCTAGAAGGCCCTGAAAGTGGTTATAGGATGCCTCAGCCATGGCAGCGCGGTCGACCGCTATCACGCCATCTACTTGTAGGCTACGGATTACGTTTTTCTGACGTCGGTAGGAAGCATGCTGGTGGAAGAACGCGGTGTTGGCTTCTCCCTCCCCAAGCCACCGGATGTTAACATTACTAGCTGAATACCCGTGCGTTGCTACGGTCAACTGAATTTTTTTCTACCGCATATGTAACCATAATAATCATGTACAGTTCTAGTTACTAAAATAATATGGATATATTTAAGCTTGAATTCTAGCTGAATGAAAGTGTCTCGTTGTTAGTAGAACAAATATGCTGCTACTGGTCAAGATATGGGCTGCCTTCTTCATGCTCGCCATGGAGGCGAGGATGACCGATGATTTCTTCCCTTCGTATTTTGGTGGTTGGATCCGCTACAAGGGAGCATCACCCATCAAGAGATTTACCACGGCGGCCATGTCTCCTTGGTTCCATGGAGTCGATGGGGACCTCTCCCACCTCGCGCGTCGGTCATGGTAGTTTTTGGATGGTGCCCGTCTAATTTCTACAACCTTTAGGCTCGTATATCCCGACGAAGGCCTTTTAGTCTCGATGCAGTTGGCTCCTGCCCTTTTGCCCTAGGTGGTTGTGTCCTAGGCAGTGATAAGGCTGACTGTGTTGAACTCACCGACGGTGGAGAAGGAGCTAGACCTGATCGTATCTTTAAGTATTTATTTAGGGTCCGTAGAGCAAACTATAGAGGTCTAGTTGTTATTGACTTTTCTATCAAGGCCCAAAGTGTAATGTGCACGTCCGCCGCTTCAATGGAATGAAGTTCTGGATCCTTCAGGACCATCCCTTGTTAAAAAAAAGATATTTTTAGGTGTTCCAAATTTATCAAGTGTTCAGTTAAGTATGCACTTAATTTATGCTTCATATGTCATGTTGTCCATGGTCAAGATAGTAATTATATCAGATGACTTTTTGTCAGAACTGACACCAAAAAATGATGTCAAACCCAAGTATTTCCGCGTGTGCAAAACTGGCTTGCACCCATTGTATGTGAACATAGAGTTTATAGCACCCGATCATCACGTGATGCTTGAACACGACGAACTTTCGCAACGGTACATACATGGGGAGAACACAGTTTTATCTTGATCTTTAAGTGAGGAATCATCTTATAATGCTACCGTCGCGATCTAAGCATGATAAGATACATAAAAGGATAAACATCACATGCATATAATTTTATGTGACATGGTATAGCCAATCTCCGCGCAATGATCTTCATCTTGTGCGTGCCAGCATGATCTCCATCACTCCACCATGATTGCCTCCACCACGAAAAGCAACTACAACTATTTCTAACTACTTAGCGATAAAGTAAAGCTATTACATGGCGTATAAGAAGTTGACACACAGGTCATACACAATTATAAATACAACCATATGGCTCCTGCCGGTTGTGTACTCATCGACATGCAAGTCGTGAAATATTACAAAACATGATCATTGCATACAACATACACATCACATCTTGGGCCATACCATATCACAGAAACACTCCCTGCAAAAATAAGTTAGACGCCTCTACTTTGTTGTTGCATGTTTTACGTGGCTTATGGGAGTAACAAGCTAAGAACGATTCTTACCTACGGAAAGCCACAACGGTGATATTATGGTTTCCAACATCCGGTGTAAATCCCATGACAACTATAGTGAGAGAAACTGGCATCCACCAGCCGGATGTGTGGAAAAAGCCACACGTCAAGTGCGGAGCCGGTCTCGCGAACGAGGTCGCGTAAAGTTGGTCTAGACCGTTTCGATCTCACTATACCGCGTCATAAGAAGTACACAACAAGAGGCTTGCAATAGAAAACATGAACGCCCGCAACAAGCATGTTGCGTTCTACTTGTGAAACAAATCTACGCATAGATCTAGCTCTGATACCACTGAAGGGTTTCGCAGCATAGTAAATCAAAATTTTCTACGGATGCGAACGGGAAAAGCCAAGATCTAATCTAGGAGATGCAAACAACGATAGGGATAGATGAGATCTTCATACCCTTGAAGAAATCGCACAGCGGAATGTTCAACGGAACGTGGTTGATATATTCGTACTAGCCTTCTCCTCCTCGCGATCCGATCCGATCCAACGCCGCAAGTGGCGACGCCTCCGAGAGATGCACACGTACGACACCGTGACGTCTCCTCCTTCCTTGGTCCAGCAAGTGGGGTGGAGAGATAGATTGGATCTACAACACGACGGCGTGCTGCAAAGGTGGAGAGTTTCTGCGGCAGGGCTTCGCCTACGCGCAGTCGGGAGAGAGAGAGAGATCTGGAGGGCAGCAGGTAGGCGGCTAGGGTTTAAGGAGGGGTGGAGGAGGGCTGCGCCCCTGCCCTCTATATATAGGGGGCTGGACGGCCCCCTTGGCCCCTCCTCCAAGACCTAGGGCGGCGGCCCCAAGGGTTGGAGTGGGGGGCAAGTTTTCCCCCTCCTTCTAGAAGGTTTCCCTAGGGTTTCCCCTAGGGTTTGGCCGTCTGGGCCTATGGGGCCTTGTGCCCCTGTCCCAATGCGGCCAGGGCACTCCCTCGTAGGCCCATGCACCCCTCCGACAAGTGGGGCCACGTTGGTCCCACTCCGGAAGCTTCTAGAACCTTCCGGTACAATACCGAACATTCTGAAACGATTCCGAAACCCAAAAACTGCTTTCCTTTATATGAATCTTATTCTCCGGACCATTCCAGAACCTCTCGTGATGTCCTGGATCTCATCCGAGACTCCGAACAAAAAATCATAAACCAATTATCCATTCTATCCTAGCGTCGAGGCACGTTAAGTGTGTGACCCTACGGGTTCGAGAATATGCAGACATGATCTTCTATCAATAATCAACAGCGGGGTCTGGAAACCCATATTGACTCCCACACATTCATCGATGATCATATCGGATGAACTACGATGCCAGGATTCAATTAATACCATATATATTCCCTTCATCACGCGATATTTTACTTGCCCGAGATTCGATCGTCGGTATTGGCATACCTAGTTCAATCTCGTTCACAACAAGTACTTTACTCGTTCCGTAATATGATATCACTTTGTGATTAACTCCTTAACCACGTTCTTGCAAGCGGTGTTGATATTGATTACCGAGTGGGCCCGAAGTATATCTCTCCAACTTGGGAGGGACAAATCTCATCTCGATACATACAACCCAACAAGTACTTTTCGATCACCTGAGAGACACCTTTATGATCACCCTCTCATAGGATGACGTTTGATGACCTCAAAGCTTTCTTCCGATACCAGGGAGTTGCATTATCTCATGGTCTAAGGAATACAATATTTGACATAAGAAAAAGCTTCGCAAAGATGAACACGATGACACGATCTAATTGATCTGCTTGATTTGGGTATGTCCATCATATCATTCTCCCAATGACATGATCTCATTATTAATCGACAACTCATGTCTATGGTTAGGAAACCTTAACCATCATTAATCAATGAGCTAGTCCATAGAGGCGTACTAGGGACACGGTGTTGTTCATAAACCACACAAGTATCAAAGTTTCCGCTTAATACAATTATAGCATGGAATATAAACTTTATCATGAACAAGAATTATAATAATAACATCTTTATTATTGCCTCTAGGGCATAATTCCAACAGGCGCCGACAAGATCCAACGCCCGAAGCACAACCAAAATGACGAGGACGGCAACTAGCATCACCGCAGCACAGCCCAGGAGCAGGAGGGGGCTGCCACCCCACCACGACGCGCCAGCGAAGAAGATACCCGTCGGCGCCGCCGCACCGGGCGAAGAGCGAAGACCGGCCTCGGGCTAGCGGGGCGCTACATAAGGGCTTGGATGGCGGTGGGGAGGCGACCGCCGGAGCCGCGCCGGCCATGGAGCTAGGGTCGAGGCCACCCCACCGAGATCTTGCGCCGCCATCCACCACACGGGCTTCGCCCAGCGGTTTCTGTTGGAATTATGCCCTAGAGGCAATAATAAAGATGTTATTATTATAATTCTTGTTCATGATAATGTTTATATTCCATGCTAGAATTGTATTAAGCGGAAACTTTAATACTTGTGTGGTTTGTGAACAACACCGTGTCCCTAGTACGCCTCTATGGACTAGCTCATTGATTAATGATGGTTAAGGTTTCCTAACCATGGACATGAGTTGTCAATTAATAATGAGATCATATCATTGGGAGAATGATATGATGGACAGACCCAAACTAAGCGAAGCAATTAGATCGTGTCATCGTGTTCATCTTTGCGAAGCTTTTCTTATGTCAAATATTGTATTCCTTAGACCATGAGATAATACAACTCCCTGGTATCGGAAGAAAGCTTTGAGGTCATCAAACGTCATCCTATGAGAGGGTGATCATAAAGGTGTCTCTCAGGTGATCGGAAAGTACCTGTTGGGTTGTATGTATCGAGATGGGATTTGTCCCTCCCAAGTCGGAGAGATATACTTCGGGCCCACTCGGTAATCGATATCAACACCGCTTGCAAGCATGTGGTTAAGGAGTTAATCACAAAGTGATATCGGATTACGGAACGAGTAAAGTACTTGCTGTGAACGAGATTGAACTAGGTATGATGGTACCGACGATCAAATCTCGGGCAAGTAAAATATCGCGAGACGGAGGGAATATATATATGGGATTGATTGAATCCTGGCATCGTGGTTCATTCGATATGATCATCGATGAATGTGTGGAAGTCAATATGGGTTTCCATACCCCGCTGTTGATTATTGATAGAAGATCATGTCTGCATATTCTCGAACCCGCAGGGTCACACACTTAACGTGTCTCGACGCTAGGATAGATTGGATAATTGGTTTATGAGTTTTTGTTCGGAGTCTCGGATGGGATCCGGGACATCACGAGAGGTTCCGGAGTGGTCCGGAGAATAAGATTCATATAAGGCAGTGCAGTTTTTGGAGTTCGGAATTGTTCCGGGTTAATCGGTATTGTACCGGAAGCTTCTAGAACCTTCCGAAAGGGGACCAACGTGGCCCCACCTTCCAGGAGGGGGCATGGGCCTATGAGGGAGTGCCCTGGCCGCATTGGGCCAGGGGCACAAGGCCCCATAGGTCCCAACCGACCAGCTAGGGTAAAACCCTAACTAGACCTTCTAGAAGGGGGGGGGTTCTTGCCCCCCACTCTTCCTCCTTTGGCCGCCGGCCTTGGCTTGGGGGAGGGGCTAGGGCTGCCGCCCACCCCTCTATATAAAGAGGGCTGGGGGCACACCCCCCCCACACACACCTTCCCCTCCAAAGCGAGCCGCCCTGCTGCCCTCCTCTCTCTCTCCCTCCCGACTGCGTGTAGGCGAAGCCCTGCTGCAGAAACTCTCCACCATATACACCACGCCGTCGTGTTGTAGATCCAATCCGTCTCTCCACCATACTTGCTGGACCGAGGAAGGAGGAGACGTCGAGGTGTTGCACGTGTGCATCTCACGGAGGCACCGCCACTTGTGGTGCTAGATCGGATTGGATCGCGAGGAGGAGAAGCGAGTACGACTACATCACCCACGTTCCGACGAACGTTCCGCTGTGCGAATCTTCAATGGTATGAAGATCTAATCCAATCTCTCTTGTTGTTTCATCTCCTAGATTAGATCTTGGCTTTCCCTCTGTTCGCATCCGTAGAAAATTTTGATTTACTATGCCGCGAAACCCATCAGTGGTATCAGAGCTAGATCTATGCGTAGATGTGTTTCACGAGTAGAACGCAACATGGTTGTTGCGGGCGTTGATGTTTTCTGTTGCAAGCCTCTTGTTTGTGTTCTTCTAATGATGCGGGATAGTGAGATTGAAGCGGTCCAGGCCAACCTTACGCGACGTCGTTCGCGAGACCGGCTCCGCACTTGACGTGTGGCTTGTTCCACACGTGCGGCTGGTGGATGTCAGTTTCTCTCACTATAGTTGTCATGGGATTAACACCGGAGTTTGGCAACCATAATATCACCGTTGTGGCTTTCCGTAGGTAAGAATCGTTCTTAGCATCTATGTGGCATCCCGCAAAACCACTACTAGAAAATCGCGTTGTTTTTGTGCATTGCATCATCATGACCGCATGCTCATGTCATCATGCCACATTGCATTTGAGCATCGTCATCATCTTGCATTGTTTGCATCAAACTAATTGCGGAAAGACCTGTCTTTATTTTCTAAACGCCCCGTCTTTGTTCAAACGCAAAACCCGGGTCACCGGATTATTTTTGTTTTGTTGCTATCAAGTTGCAAAAGCTCTATTTTAAACCAACAAAATATTAAGTTATTTTAGTGGGGGCAGTCGAACGGGCCGATTCGACCCGAACGACCACCCCCAGGAATTAAAACGGCCCACCCATAATCCTATTCCTACCCAACCTAATCTACCCACACCCCCTACACCTCACCCCAGCCAATGGCCTCTCGCCACCTCACCTCTCCTCCCTTCCCCTCCAATCAGCTGCTGCCACCTAGACCAACCCTCTCCCCACCACCCACACAACACACACCACACCGCACACACTCACCCCACCCCAGCAGCCGTTCCCCCCCTATTCTACTCTCCCTTGCCGACCCACCACCCCGCTAGCTCCCTGCGCCTGGGACCCACCCCACACCGACAGCCACCCTGGCCCCGCGCTCACCCTCCCACTCCCCCACGTCCTTCCCCTACCTCTCGCCGCGCCGCCCGCTCCCCTGTTCCTGCCCCTCCGCCGGCCCGCCTCGCTCCCCCACCTCTTCCCTCTCCGTGGTGCTCCCCGCCTCCTCCCGCCACGGCTCCGCGCGCCCCGCCGGCCCCGCTACCCCTCGTCTGCGCGCCGCCTTCCCCCACCTCCGCTCCCGTCGGCCTCGGCCACCCCGCGGCCGCCCGAGCCCACCTTCCCCGTCGACAAGCCCCATCGCCGCCGTTCGTCCTCCGGCGGGCCGCCTCGCCCGCGTCCTCCCCGGCCTCCGTCCCCTTCCCGCGAGCCTCGCAGGTCTCGTCACTGGTCCATGCCCCGTCTGCCGCCGGCGCCTTGTCCTCGCCCAGTTCAACCTCGCCAGACCCGCCGTCGCTCGCGTCGCCCTCTGCTGTCGCCCGAGCTCGCCGGCCTTCTTGCAGCTGCGTCGTGCCCCTCCTCTGCCTTGCAACCCCGTTATCGTGCGTCCGCCCTGAGCCCGAGCTCCTCCCGCCACCACGCCTGCGCCTCGATGTCCCCCATCCAGGTCACCTTTCCCTGCAGCGACCTCCTCTCCGCGCATCCACCTCGTTGCCAAGTATCTGTCCTCCCCGGCGACCTCCTACTCGTGAACAGCGGTGTTGTTGAGGCTGGCCACAATGTTTGGGCCCCTGTAGAGTTGAGAATGATACGAGGATGTATGCAAATCGGTGGCGGATATTGTTGCGGTGGTGACGACGGTTCTTCTACAACGCCCGACAAGATCTTCTCGAAGCGGGAACAACAAGAACTTCATGGACCAAAGGCCCCGATCCCGACGTCCGAAGACTGAACCCCGTCAAGACCCCGAGCCCTCTCGGATCCGAGGACCGAAGATGGCCGGAACACCAAGATCGCCTTTCGGACCCTTGAAGACCGATCACGGCGCCCTATTCCAAGATCTTCGTCATGGACCGGCAAGATCTCCATCGCGGGCTTCAAGTTCCCCCTCGAATACGCCAAGTACTCCCTCGAGGACGCGGAGTACTTCACCCCGGACACCGAGACCCTGAACGACAAGCTCTCCTTCCCGGACACCGATCTCGCCGAGAACCCGGATGCGACAAGACCCACCCCGTTAACCGAGAACGCTCCCGCCGAGACCAGAACCGTCGAACCCTGAACCCTGAGACCGACCCCGAACCCCGGAACCCCAAGTTCGTCGAGACCCTAATGTGTGAACCCCTTCCCGAAACCCTATTTCATAACATAATACAACTTATTGCATATTAAATTGTCATCCTCGCATGCATATAATTGGTTTGGGGGCCTTATGCCGATTCACCTAATAATTAAATATGGGTCCCATATGCGGGCAAATGTAGTCTAATATTGGGCCCATTTAAATTTGTGTAGCGAACCGGTGCCATCTTTGTCATGTTAAGACAACATTTAAATTGCGGGGGTTCTAAGTAACTTGAACCATCTAATTAATTGTCGGGACCCCGGTTCCGCTTAATATGACCTAATCGCATCGCATCTTTGCCATGTCATACACCATTCATGCATCATGCCCGATCTTTCGCCGTAGTATTAAATATTGCATCCGGTGTTTCTTCTAGTGTTTTGGTTCTTCGCGGATAAGGCCGTTGAGTTGATGTGAGCTTCGCCCCGATCTTCGGTTGAACCTTCGGCAGTGTTTTTCAGGCGAGCATCTCCCCCTTTCTACCTATCTTACTTTTCTAGTATTTATTTCCCTCCTGTTGATCTATTTCTATCTGTGTTGCGATGCTCTAGTTTCCGTACCCGTGATATCCCCTTGCATCCATATATTGCCTTGGACACATCCTATTACCTGTTGTTGGTAGATAGTTGGACTTGCGCGTCGTAGCCGCTTGCTCAAGTGCTGTCGTGTGTCGTCAATTGCCACAGTTGTTGGTGTATTGCCGTCTGTTTGGTGTTGGAGATGATCTCGGCTTTACTTTTCGTTCACTTTAATTCCTGTTTAACAACTAAAATTGAAGTAAGTAAGTAGAGGCATCGGTGGGTGATAGATAATATTTGGTTTCCGACCGCCCACTTGTGTCCCGTAGGACCCCGAGTACTTGATACCTGTTCCTTGAATATTCGCGCTATCCACATACGGGGAATTATGGGACCCCCCTTAGCCAGAGCTTGATTCATTCTTATTTCTTGGGGCCACAAACTAGTTTGAGGTTTTATTTACGATCTTGTACTTATGCCATGCTTTACTGCTTTATTTACGATTGTGCTAGGAGCACACTGTACTGTTTAGGTAAGAGGAGTGTTTTCGCGGTATCGACAAGCCCCGTTTGGGGTTCCCAGTCGTTTACAGCCATTGACGCAAACCTTGAGTCCGTCTCGGAGCTAGCTTACTTCGTTGCGGGTCTACTCAATGGGGTGGCCCCCTGAAATATTTATGAATCCTGTGGTTGCTTTGTCGTGAAAGCCTCGTTGGGTTTTGATTTGGTTTTTCCAAGGTTGATCGTGTGTGTGTTGCTATTTGTGCACCCCGGCCGGGTTAAAACTTTCTGAAAGCCGTGTCCGCGGTTATGGACGACTTGGAGCACAGTATCTCGATCATAGACAACTATAACTAAAGTTTTCTGTTATAAATTGACGTGTATCTGATATGACTAGTAATTAGCTTCAACTACAACGGAATGGCTAAATAAAACTGCCAACAATTGCTTGTTTGGTTTGTCACTTGCGACAATTGTATCTGACTAGTAAATATTGCAACTACAACAGAATGGCTGAATAAAAGCACCAACAACTGCTGGGTTTTTGGGATATCTCATGCTATTTGTATCTGATTAGTAAGTGTCGCAACTACAACGGAATGGTTAATTAAAAGTGCCCACTGCTTATTTTATCAGGATGATTATCTACACCTGACTAGTAATTGCTGCAACGATAACTGAATAAATAAAACTGCCAACTGTGTGAGTTCCTCGGTTGACTTCCTCGATGGTCTCGAGAGGGAAACGCCAGGACGGGTTTGTTTGGTGGTAGTATCAGGTTGGATCCGAATAGGTCTTTCTTACCCCTCTCTGATTGCCGCCAGTTGTATCGAGTCTCTATAGGTTGTTTAGTGCATGCTGCAGCTGCCGCTTCAGTCCACCATACCTATCTAGGCGAGGACCGCCGAATTCTAGCCTCGCCGTGTACTGGCCTCAGTACTGACGCTCCTATTTTTCCTTTGCCCTTTGTCGGCACCCCTTTTGTTTAAGCAGGTTTTGAGATCGACGTCGTTAGCAGGGTTACCCTTTCGGCTTGGCCTGGGCAGGGTTATGGACGCCATTGGTTATTCTTCAGGGCTCTTAGCCCCAATTGCATCTTGTCCGTAGTCGGACGCTCTATCATTTTCAAGGTGATTTGGATCTTTGTACTGTATATCTGTATTCTTGACTCTTTGAGTCGTGTTGTATATATATATCTGTTCTGTGGGTCCCATCGAGGACTGTTGTGTAATGTTATTACTTCGTTTTCCACCCGCACGAAAGTGCCTGGTGGGCACCTTTGAATCGTTTCTATGCGGGTTTGGCGGGTTTCGCTGAAACTTGCATAGGTCCGATTCTGAGGGTGTTACAATCTACTCCCATAAGCCACGTAAAACATGCAACAACAAAGTAGAGGCGTCTAACTTGTTTTTGCAGGGAGTGTTTTCTGTGATATGGTATGGCCCAAGATGTGATGTGTATAATGTATGCGATGATCATGTTTTGTAATGTTTCACGACTTGCATGTCGATGAGTACACAACCGGCAGGAGCCATATGGTTGTCTTTATAATTGTGTATGACTTGTGTGTCAACTTCTTATGCGCCATGTAATAGTTTCACTTTATCGCTAAGTAGTTAGCAATAGTTGTAGTTGCTATTCGTGGTGGAGGCAATCATGATGGAGATCATGCCGGAACGCACAAGATGGAGATCAATGCGCGAAGATTGGCTATACCATGTCACATAAAGTTATATGCATGTGATGTTTATCCTTTTATGTATCTTATGATGCTTAGATCGCGACGGTAGCATTATAAGATGATTCCTCACTTAACGATCAAGATAAAAACTGTGTTCTCCCCAAGTATGCACCGTTGCGAAAGTTCGTCGTGTCCAAGCATCACGTGATGATCGGGTGCTATAGACTCTACGCTCACATACAACGGGTGCAAGCCAGTTTTTGCACACGCGGAAATACTTGGGTTTGACTTGACGAGCCTAGCATGTACAGACATGGCCTCGGAACACATGAACCGAAAGGTTAAGCATGAGTCATATGAATGATATGATCGACACTTCGTTGTCCACCATTGAAGCCACATCTCTTCTCGTGATGATCGGATTAGGTGTGGTGAATTTGGATCATGTTCACTAAACAACTTGAGGGATGTTGAATTTAGTGGGAGTTCATCTAGTAATTTGATTAAGTTGAACTAGTTATCATGAACATAGTCTAATTTGTACTTGCAAATACTGTAGATCACATGGCTAAGTCCAACTTCAACTTCAACGTTTTTGCTGAGATAGAAAAGCTTAGAAACAATGGGTCTAACTTCACCAAATGGTTCCGCATTCTGAGAATCATTCTCGCTGGCGGACAAAAGGACTATGTCCTTGAGAAAGCGCTAGGTGACGCCCCTGTTGTAGATGCGCCGGCTGATGAGAAAGCTGTTTATCAGTCGCACAAGGATGATTATGATTTGATTAAGATCTCCATGTTGTATGCTATGGAATCGGATCCTCAAAATCGTTTTGAGGAGTTCGCCGGGCCCTTTGAGATTCTTGAGGAGCTGAAAACTATGTTTCAGACTCAGGCCCATTCTGAGAGATATGAGATCTCTAAGAAATTCTTTAACTACAAGATGGAGGAAGGGAGTTCCGTTAGTGAGCACGCCATTAAGATGTCGGGCTACACTTAACGCCTTGAGCAACTGGACTGCAAGATTCCAGAGGAGCTCAAGATTGACAGAGTTATGCAATCACTCCCTCCTAGCTACAAAAGTTTTGTAATTGCTCACAATCAAATTGGTTCCACTGATATGATCACCGAGCTCTTCGCTAATATGAAAGTAGCGGAGGTGTACATCAAAAAGAATAATCATATGTTGATGGTCAACAAGCCCCCCACCTTCAAGAAAGGTAAGGGTGCAAAGAAGCCCTTCAAGAAAGGCGGCGGCAAGCGCGTTGCCCCTGCTGAGAAGAAGCTCAAGTCTGGTCCTAAGACGGACACTGAGTGCTTCTATTGCAAGGACAAGGGTCACTGGAAGCGCAAATGTCTGAAGTACTTAGCGGACAAGAAGGCTGGCACCATCAAAGGTATATTTGATATACATGTTATTGATGTTTTCCTTACTAGCACTCATTGTAGTGCCTGGGTATTTGATACCGGTTCAGTTGCTAATATTTGTAACTCCAAATAGGAGCTACGGAATAGACGACGGCTTGCGAGGGATGAGGTGACGATGCGCGTTGGCAACGAATCAAGAGTTGATGTGATGGCCGTCGGCACGCTCTCCTTAGTTTTACCTTCGGGATTAGTTTTAAACCTTAATAAGTGTTATTATGTGCCTGTGTTGAGCATGAACATTATTTCTGGATCTTGCTAATTGCAAGACGGTTATTCATTTAAATCGGAGAATAATGGTTGTTCTATTTATATGAGTAACATCTTTTATGGTCATGCACCTATTGTGAATGGTTTATTTCTTCTAAATCTCGAAAGGGATAAAACACACATCCATAACATTAAGGCTAAGAGATGCAAAGTAGATAGTGATAATACTACTTATTTGTGGCACTGTCGTCTAGGTCATATTGGAGTAAAGCGCATGAAGAAACTCCATTCTGATGGACTTTTGGAGTCTCTTGATTTTGAATCATTTGACACATGCGAACCATGCCTCATGGGCAAGATGATCAAAACCCCGTTCTCCGGTATGATGGAGCGAGCAACGGACTTGTTGGAAATCATACATACCGATGTATGCGGACCGATGAGTGTTTCGACGCGCGGTGGATATCGCTATTTTCTCACTTTTACCGATGACTTAAGTAGATATGGGTATATCTATTTAATGAAACATAAATCTGAAACATTTGAAAAGTTCAAGGAATTTCAGAATGAAGTGGAGAACCATCCTAATAGAAAGATTAAGTTTCTACGATCCGATCGTGGAGGTGAATATTTGAGTTATGATTTTCTCACGCATCTTAAAGCAAGCGGAATCGTTTCGCAACTCACGCCACCCGGAACACCACAGCACAATGGTGTGTCTGAACGCCGGAATCGAACCTTATTAGATATGGTCCGATCAATGATATCTCTTACTGATTTGCCGTTATCATTTTGGGGTTATGCATTAGAAACCGCTGCATTCACTTTAAATAGGGCACCATCTAAATCCGTTGAGACGACACCGTATGAACTGTGGTTTGGTGCTAAACCTAAGTTGTCGTTTCTTAAAGTTTGGGGATGCGAAGCTTACGTCAAGAAGTTGATGCCAGACAAGCTCGAACCCAAAGCGGAGAAATGCGTCTTCATAGGATACCCTAAGGAAACTATTGGGTATACCTTCTATCACAGAACCGAAGGCAAAGTGTTTGTCGCAAAGAACGGTTCCTTTCTTGAGAAGGAGTTTCTCTCGAAATAAGTGAGTGGGAGGAAAGTAGAGCTAGACGAGGTTATTGAACCTTCTCTTGAATTGGAGAGTAGCGCAGCACCTGAAATTGTTCCAGTGCCGCCTGCACCAACGATAGAGGAAGCTAATGACAAGGATCATGAAGCTTCGGACGATGCTGCTACTGAACGTCTCAGGTCGACAAGGTCGCGTGCCCCTCCTGAGTGGTACATCAACCCTGTCTTGACTGTCTTGTTGGTAGAAGACAGTGAACCTACGAACTATGAGGAAGCGATGATGAGCCCAGACTCTGAGAAATGGCTAGAAGCCATGAAATCCGAATTGGGATCCATGAGCGAAAACCAAGTGTGGACTTTGGTGGACCCTCCTAGCGACCGAAAGGCCGTTGAGTGCAAATGGATCTTCAAGAAGAAAACGGACGCGGATGGTAATGTTACCGTCTATAAAGCACGAATTGTTGCGAAAGGTTTTCGACAAGTTCAAGGTGTTGACTACGATGAGACTTTCTCTCCCGTAGCGATGTTTAAGTCCATTCGGATTTTATTAGCAATTGATGCGTTTCATGATTATGAAATATGGCAGATGGATGTCAAGACTGCGTTCCTCAATGGAAACATTGATGAAGAGTTGTATATGATGCAACCCGAAGGTTTTTTCGATCCTAATGATGCTGATAAAGTATGCAAACTTCAACGTTCCATTTATGGACTGAAGCAAGCATCTCGGAGTTGGAACCTTCGTTTTGATCAAGTGATCAAGAGCTTTGGATTTGTTCCAAATTGCTACGAAGCTTGTATCTACAAGAAAGTGAGTGGGAGCTCGGTGATATTTCTGGTACTATATGTGGATGACATATTGATTATTGGAAATGACATCAACATGCTTAACGATGTGCAGAGTTATTTGAACAAGTGTTTTTCAATGAAAGACCTAGGTGAAGCTGCTTATATATTGGGCATCAAAATCTATAGAGATAGACAAAGACGCCTGATAGCTTTAAGCCAGAGTACATACCTAGACAAATTTCTGAAAATGTTCATAATGGATAAGGCAAAGAAAGGTTCAGTGCCTATGTTGTCAGGTAAGATATTGAGCAAGTCTCAATGTCCAGCTACGGTAAATGATAGGGAAGCTATGAGCAAAGTGCCTTATGCCTCGGCCATAGGTTCCATCATGTATGCCATACTGTGTACTAGACCGGATGTGTCCAATGCTCTTAGTTTGACGAGCAGGTATCAAAGTGATCCAGGAGTGGAACACTGGACAGCCGTGAAGAACATCCTAAAGTACCTAAATAGGACCAAAGAAATGTTCTTAGTCTATGGGTGTGATGAACAGCTCGTCGTAAAAGGTTACGTCGACGCTAGTTTCGACACCGACAAGGATGATTCTAAATCTCAGACAGGATACGTGTATATTTTGAATGGAGGAGCTGTGAGCTAGAGAAGCTGCAAGCAAAGCATGATCGCGGGATCTACAGTAGAAGCGGAATACATGGCTGCTGCAGAAGCGTCAAGTGAAGGAGTTTGGATCAAGAACTTCATCACTGAGCTTGGCGTGGTTCCAAGTGCATTGGACCCACTGGAGATATTGTGTGACAACACTGGCGCCATAGCACTCGCTAAGGAACCAAGATATCATCCAAAGACCAAGCATATCAACCGCAAGTTTCATATAATCCGAGATTATATAGCAGATGGAGATCTGAAGATTAGCAAAGTACATACAGATCTGAATGTCGCAGATCCATTGACTAAACCTCTTCCACGTGTAAAACATGATCAGCACCTCAGTGCCATGGGTGTGAGATTGTTGCCAAATGTAAACTAGATTATTGACTCTAGTGCAAGTGGGAGACTGTTGGAATTATGCCCTAGAGGCAATAATAAAGATGTTATTATTATAATTCTTGTTCATGATAATGTTTATATTCCATGCTAGAATTGTATTAAGCGGAAACTTTAATACTTGTGTGGTTTGTGAACAACACCGTGTCCCTAGTACGCCTCTATGGACTAGCTCACTGATTAATGATGGTTAAGGTTTCCTAAGCATGGACATGAGTTGTCAATTAATAATGAGATCATATCATTGGGAGAATGATATGATGGACAGACCCAAACTAAGCGAAGCAATTAGATCGTGTCATCTTTGCGAAGCTTTTCTTATGTCAAATATTGTATTCCTTAGACCATGAGATAATACAACTCCATGGTATCGGAAGAAAGCTTTGAGGTCATCAAACGTCATCCTATGAGAGGGTGATCATAGAGGTGTCTCTCAGGTGATCGGAAAGTACCTGTTGGGTTGTATGTATCGAGATGGGATTTGTCCCTCCCAAGTCGGAGAGATATACTTCGGGCCCACTCGGTAATCGATATCAACACCGCTTGCAAGCATGTGGTTAAGGAGTTAATCACAAAGTGATATCGGATTACGGAACGAGTAAAGTACTTGCTGTGAACGAGATTGAATTAGGTATGACGGTACCGACGATCAAATCTCGGGCAAGTAAAATATCGCGAGACGAAGGGAATATATATATGGGATTGATTGAATCCTGGCATCGTGGTTCATCCGATATGATCATCGATGAATGTGTGGGAGTCAATATGGGTTTCCAGACCCCACTGTTGATTATTGATACCATATCTGCATATTCTCGAACCCGCAGGGTCACACACTTAACGTGTCTCGACGCTCGGATAGATTGGATAATTGGTTTATGAGTTTTTGTTCGGAGTCTCGGATGAGATCCGGGACATCACGAGAGGTTCTGGAGTGGTCCGGAGAATAAGATTCATATAAGGCAGTGCAGTTTTTGGAGTTCGGAATTGTTCCGGGTTAATCGGTATTGTACCGGAAGCTTCTGGAACCTTACGGAAGGGGACCAACGTGGACCCACCTTCCGGGAGGGGGCATGGGCCTATGAGGGAGTGCCCTGGCCGCATTGGGCCAGGGGCACAAGGCCCCATAGGGCCCAACCGGCCAGCTAGGGTAAAACCCTAACTAGACCTTCTAGAAGGGGGGGGGGGTTTCTTGCCCCCCACTCTTCCTCCTTTGGCCGCCGGCCTTGGCTTGAGGGAGGGGCTAGGGCTGCCGCCCACCCCTCTATATAAAGAGGCCTGGGGGCGCACCACCCCCCCCCCCACACCTTCCCCTCCAAAGCTAGCCGCCCTGCTGCCCTCCTCTCTCTCTCCCTCCCAACTGCGTGTAGGCGAAACCCTGCTGCAGAAACTCTCCACCATATACACCACGCTGTCGTGTTGTAGATCCAATCCGTCTCTCCACCATACTTGCTGGACCGAGGAAGGAGGAGACGTCGAGGTGCTGCACGTGTGCATCTCACGGAGGCACCGCCACTTGTGGTGCTAGATCGGATCGGATCGCGAGGAGGAGAAGCGAGTACGACTACATCACCCACGTTCCGACGAACGTTCCGCTGTGCGAATCTTCAAGGGTATGAAGATCTAATCCAATCTCTCTCGTTGTTTGCATCTCCTAGATTAGATCTTGGCTTTCCCTCTGTTCGCATCCGTAGAAAATTTTGATTTACTATGCCGCGAAACCCATCAGTTTCCTTCGGCGGTGGCAACACAGCGGGAGCAGGGACGGAGGGACGGCGGCGCGGAGGACTAGCTAGGGTTCCCCCGAGCCGCCAGACCACTCAAGATATATTGGTATGAAGGGAGCGTTCATGCCCCCACGGACTTTTCTTTTGTCCAGAATATGTGGTTAACAAGTTTGGACCGGCTTCTTCAAGAATAGAGCGTGGGGCAAGAGGAGCTCAAATGTTTGCAATAATAATTCTTTATAAGAACAACATTCTGATGTATGCATTTAATTGTGCTGAAACAATATGCTTAAATATTAAGCAAGTTGATTTGAAAAATAGAACATTGTAATACCTGAAATATAATAGTAGTATAAGCAACTCTCCGTTATTCAGTACATAGTTCTATTACATTTCTGAAGTAACTGTATCATTTCATATTCAAGCAAAGTTAGAAGAGACATTGGCGATCAAGGTGTTGAGTTGGTCAACCACAAAGCCATGACGGGAACAACTTGTGGAACTCAGATACAAAAATTGCCTCAGTAATATCGCCAAAACATTTGTATCTTGTTCCGTGGCAACGCACGGGTATTCAGCTAGTAATAACTAATAATCCTCTTTTACTTAAAAAAAACAAAGGTGACAGAAACATGGTTCATGAACTATATATCGTCCTCTTGCGCACTAACCTGTTCCTTCCACACGACAGAACGCTTTTTTATTCTTCTCTTGAGATGGATCGGTCAGCGGTGGAATGTTCGTAACTAACCAAGTGAAAGAGACGCGGCAAAAGTATGGGCTAATGACGACTAACCAAGTTCGTAACTAACCAAGTGATGCATATATGATATAGGAAAAGACTCGCATTCCACTCTTGTGGCTGAGTTTGCTTCAATTAATATGTGTACGTATTTTTTTTAACTTCATTCGTGTGTGTCTAATGCGTATGTACGTATAATGCACGGCCGGAATTTATCGACACCTTGTAGAATTTGGGTAATCTATTACATGCATGCACGCATGAAATAAGCCTTGCAAGACTTTTTCATGGCCATTGAAGGAAGTTTCGCGCACGTTGGATGATGTGGGAATGACTACGTCTACTTACATGTGCCTATCTTTTCATGATCTTAACAAAGGGCAAAGCGGAAGCTGCCTTATTGCGGCATTGCACAGTGATGAAGTAACGAAGCTGGCCCCGATAAGATGCCTTAGTTTCAACTTCACTACTGTTCGAAGGTTGGCGCGCGGCATGCCGCCCCGTGGTGACCCATGTTGCTAATATCTGTTGAATATTACGGTTTCCAAGCTACTCCCTCCGTCTTAATTTATTCTGTATTTTAGGTTTAGATAAAGTTAAACTTTATAAACTTTGACTATGTATATCAGAAAAAATATCAACATCTAAAATATGAAATAAATATAATTAAACTCATCATAAAACATACTTTTATATTGTATATATAATAGATTTTATAAATGTTGGTATTTTGTAGAATATGTTTGGACAAGTTTTAATATATTTGACTTTGACTAAACCTAGAACGCAGAGTAATTTGGGACATAGGGAGTATTAAATGTAGAACAAAAATCAAGCTTGAAAGAAGGTGATCAGTAGCACAAGATACCAATGTTTTGTCGAATAAAAAATACGACAAATAGTGGAGTATATTGTTTCTCAAAGTTGCCATAGGAGAAACATGAAACCACTACACTAGAAGAAGGCAGTTCAATTAGTGTTGAAGATTATTGTTCATGCACCCGTGAAAAGTACTGTTGAGAAATAACTGCCGAAGAATTACGAGTTGTGATGAACTATTGTCGAATAATTACCGTCAGAAAATAATACAGATCTTAAGTATCTGCAACAAAGAGTTACCATCAAAGCGCGTCTTGTCGAATAATCACTTTTAAGGTTGAAGATTTGAGTCGAAAATATCATCAAAGAATGATCTGCACCACTAAAGAAGTACTGCTGGAAAATTATTGTCGAAAAATTACGCACAACTGAAGAGTTAATCTTGGATAATTACCGTTAAAGGTAGAGATTTGTATTGGGAAGTTATGATTCATTGTGAAGTACTGCTCGTGTGTGGTTACTGTTTGTTTCCGAATTTGCTATAGAAAAAGAAGGCACTTTTGCTCCGGTGTCCTCCTCCAAGGAAAAGGTTGGAAGCGGTGTTGGGACGGATGGACACGATCAAATCTCGGACGGTTAGGATCAGTACGGGTTAAAGGATTTTCAAGAAAAAACCGCTACGACGCGTCTGTACGGTGCAGGCGTACACACGTGCACGTACACCTAGACGAGTGTACAATGTACGTATAATACATACTGACATCATTAGATTTAGTGATGTCATCAGAACTGAATCGGTTGGTCGTATAAAAGGTGCCCCTCGGCCGAGTCGCCTTCTTCCCCCCCACCCACTTTCCGTGTTTCACCAGATTGGGAACGAGAAAACCCTCGTCGCCACCACATGCATCGCCTCCGCACTCGAATTTTCTCCATCTCCTCTCTCATTCGTCGATTCCGTAGGGGATGGAGGGAGGGAGCAGCTCAACGGCCGCATCCCCTGCTGGTCTGGGCGGTGTCACTGGCCCGAATGCGGTGGAGGTTGTTGGGTGTTCGTTTCTAGGTGCGGCTCATGATGTGGCCGCGTCGGGAAGATTTGTCACGGCGGCGGCAGATCAGGAGGAGCTTCTCGTGCTAGATCTGTGTCAACACCCGGATTTTTAATCCCAGATGCCTGTTATGCCATACATCGCAATCCCAGGATTACCATTTTTGCGAGACATAACAGAATTGGATACCACAGTACATCATCCATTACAAACCATACATAAGGTCTTACACAAATAAGGATCTCATGATCCAGTTCTTAGTACAACTCAAGCAGCGGAAATACGTAATAATAAAGGTAGCGTAGGCGAAACTCCATCTTCAGGGTCACAGGCAATTCTGACGATGGGAGATGATCCTAGTTGTCGTAACCTTCCTGGGGTCCTTCGTCCTGGTACTCTTCTTCATAGTCTGGCCACGGGAATAGCCAGGGACAAAGCCATGAGTACTCTTTAAGCACTGGCGGAGCTAGACCAAAGTTGTTGGGGGGCGAAATGTAAATTTTGATTAATTGGGGGGGGGGAAAGGCTAATTTTTCTTCCATCTAAGCCCTGCTAAAAAAAATTCTTCAAGAATATCTCCAAAGCTGGGGGGGGGGGCGGTGGCCCCTGCTGGCATGCATGTAGCTCTGCCTCTGTCTTTAAGTACTTGCAAACTAATACTAACAAGTGAAGGGGGTTTTTGCAGTAGGACACTAAGCTCTAGGGTTGTTTTGCAAAAAGCTAGATTTACCTCTACTAAGTTCAGAAGCAAGAAAAGCTAGTTGAAATTTTATAACACCTAACTGGAAACTTGAATTTCATATCACAACTCTGTTGTGGTCAAGTCAAATTCTCAAATCATTTCACAAGTCATTTTGAAAACATCTGACGGGGGAACAGTATGGCCACTCCAACTGTCCATAACCGCGGACGCGGCTATTCGAATAGTTTGACACTCTGCAGAGATTGTACACTTTCACCACAACATTCGATACATCCGTCAGGAACAAATCCTGAATTCACCATACTCAGTATGCGGATAATCAATCCAAACATTTCAATTACACGCCCTAGTATAGGCACCTCTCTTGTGAGTTTGGCCTCCCAACCATGACCAACTGTCATCTTGGATACTGCACAGGTGGACAATCTTCGCAAGGTAGCCTCATCTCAGACCTTGGCCGTGAGGGAACCCATATTAAGGTATATAAGTTTCCAGTCAAGCCCTACCCAATTTTCGGGTATTGTGATTGTACGGTAAAATTGGAATGGTATCGCATCCAGACAATCATCAGTTTTATAAAGGGCTAAGGCTCATGCCTTAAAATTTTCGTCATCCAAATCATCTGGTGTTCGGAAACAGATGTCAAAACATCTCGGTAGAATGACTCATCATTCTAAGGTTTTCATAACCATTTTTCACCAAGTATTCCCATCTAAAGTTGATCAAGTTTTATGCTTAGCACTAGCATCTACAAGTGGGAGTGAGTACTAATGAGGGGTGGTAAACACGTGGAGTTTTAACTAAGTACCATCCCATGCCTTAGGATGACATCAAGATTATCTAGCTTAGGCCAAATTTAATGCTCTTTATGCAACCTTCAATTATCTTCCTAGAATCTACAAGTCACTTAAGTAAACTCTAAGAAATAGCTTTGATAAAGAAATAAAGTAGAAAGCTTGTAAGTAAAACTAGGAGGGGGTATCATCAAATATGTCAAACCAAGCATGCTTAGTGCATTGCATAGGTTATCTAACTTTCATAATTGCAAGTGTTAGCTTGCTCAATGTAGCATCCCAATCGTCTAACAATTGTAATGCTACTTGGTCTAGTAATATAAGGGCTACTTCATATATACAATTGTTGCATCATCATTATATCATGGTCATGTCATCATGCCACCTTGCATTTGAGCATCATATAAAACCCTTTTGATTTGGTTCTTCTCTCATATGCATTGTAAATTGTATTTGCCTCTTGATATTGTATTTGGTTCTTGATATATTGTTTAAATGCCCAAGTTGAGTTGGGGGCATATCTTTTATTGACTCCACCACCTTTCTTGTCATCACCCCATCATTCCACCATTCCACCATATATGAGCATTGCAACTTATTTGGTTTTACCTCTAGCTCATGTGGGTTGGGATGGATCCAATTCTATTTCCTCATGCTCTCATCTTAGCATCAGGTGGTTTTCACCTTATTGATATGTGGAGCCACCTTTGCATGCATTATGAGTAGTGCTCCTTTTTCCTAGCTTTCATATGGATTATCATGGATTCATGCTCATGTTGGGATATTTTGGGACTATAAAATATCTAGTGGCACCTACACACTAGCATGTCCCATTTTATTCAAATATGGTCATCTCCATCTACTTCACATGGGACATCCTTTTAATTTCTTTCGCTTGGGCTATACTCCACATTTTGGGGTGATGCATAGGAATAATGCCATGTTTATTATTTTCTTTTCACAAGGATGATACCTGACATTTATTATCTTGCATGGGCCATGCAAGAACCACCACCTTTAAGTCTTTGGCTTTTATTTGAATTCTTGAGTGGATCATCTCCCATCTCATCTCTCTCTCACTTTTCCCCACCTTCCTCTCCTTCCATCTCCATCCATACCTCACCACCTTTCATCTCACCCTCTCTTTTTCTTGTCTAGATCTTGTTTGAGCTTGGCATGTTCTTGCTTGATCTTGACAAAAGGAAGACCACTCCACCTAATGTCCCTCTCTAATCCTAGGCCTCATCTCTCTCTCATCCCACCCATGATCTACCCTAGTTCCTCTCAAACCCTAACTCGAGCCCCCTCTAGCTAACCGTAGTTCCCACCCTCTCTCTCTCGGCCTCCCTCCTCTCACTGCCCTGCAGGCCCCACCTGACCACCCTGGACCCACCTGGCTGCTACCACCCCAAACCCTAACCCGAGTCCCTTCCTAGCTAACCCTAGCTCTAACCCGAGCCACCTCCTTCTCTCTTTGCATAAAGGTGACCCCCATGTGCTCCCCCCTCCTCCCTCATCTACCACCACCCCAGATCCTATCCAGGAGGCTCCCAGGTCCTCCTCTTCCTCCTCTTCCTCCCTTCTTCCTCCCCCAGGCTTGCAAGCTCACCACCATGCCCCCAAAACCCTAGCCAAGGCCACATCCTCCTCTAGTCGATCTGGAGCGCACCAAGCTGTCCAAGGAACGCTAGGAGCTTCCTCTGCTTCCTCTTCGACGTCTAGAACCGCTGGGAGCTGCTGGACCTCGCCGGAGAAGCCTCGCCGCCGTCGTGTCCGTGAGCACCAGGAGCACACCGGCCGTCTGCATCATCGCCGATCCCCTGCGTCCCGAGCTCCTCCGACCACACCGACGAGTTCCTGGTGAGCACCTCGAGCTCCTAGACATGGACCCCTTCCCTCTCTTGCACCGTAGCGCCGCCGCCCTGCGTCGAGCACCCCGCGTGCACGCGCGCCGCCGCAGTCACCGCCAGCGTGCGCGTCAGTCGCGTCTGCAGCAGCGTTCTGCCCTCTGTTTCTCGCCGTGCCCCACGCGCTGTAGCCCTCTTCCGTGCTAGCTCTCTGAACGAAAGTGGTAGCCCGTGGATCCCTCTCCCTTTTTCGTTTTTGTGGCGGCGCGTTTGGTCCAGCGTAGGCGTCGCCATCGTCGTCCAAACTCCGGCCAAATCCGCCGCCGTCTGAGCCACGTTCGTCAGCGCGCTGCAGCAGCCGCCATCGTTTTGCAAAGACAACCCTGGCCTTTTTCCCGCCTCAAACCGCAGTCCGCAGAGCCCCACCTGCCAGCCACCCCGTCAGTTTTGCAGAGGAGCCCCCGCAGATCTGAACTCCTCAACCCGCACTCCCCTGGATCGCCCACGTGTCGCCCACCGGCTGGCCGCGCGCGTGCATGGCCCTGCTCTGCCCCTGGCCCACCTGTCATCCTCTCGGTCTAGCTCAACTCGCGGTGACAGAAACCTGTTTTGCCACTGTGTCACCCAGTCAGCATGTGGCCCACCTATCTACGTCTAGGGATAGGTTTGCCTGAGTAATAAAAGGATTTCTGTTATCTGTTTTAAATTCAAACTTTCCCAAATTAATTCAAATTCAAATTTCAAATCTGTTTAAATTAATTCATAACTTTCAAATGCGTTGGAATTTGAATTCAAACTCTATATGAAATATGTTTTGTTTTTGAATGTCAATTCAAATCTTTAATCAAATATTTTCAGAATTGATTTAAAATAGTCAAACCTTTGACTTTGACTCCATTTGACTAATTTTGACTTTAAAATAAATTTAAATTCATAATTCCAGATAATAAAAATAATATATGTTTTCAAATCAGAAAAATGTGAGGTTTTCAAATATGGCCTTCAAAATAATTTTTGAACACTTTAAATTTCAAGTTGTCTAAAATCACAACAAAATGCCATTTTCCTTAATTAATTAATAACTTTTGTTTTATAACTCCAAATCTGACAAATGATATGTCTAAAATGATTAGCTCGACGAGACCTTTCTGTTTATGCATTCCATGATCTGAATTGAAGCATGCATCACATAAATATTGCACAACCAGAACTGTTTATGGGAGTAAACATGTCTAAATAATTTAACAAAGTGCTTTATTAGTGTTTACTCACCTCACCCATGCCATGCTACTTTATTGCCATGCAAATTGTGCATCATTCATCATGGCATGATTGTTTGCTTGTCGCATTTTATTCTTATGCTTGTGCCCTTTATTTATGTTGGCCCTTGTTTGTTTGGTTCTTCTTCGAATAGACGCTGAGCAGGGGATATATCAAGAAACCCAGGAGCACTACCCATATCCTTCTCTCGCTTCAACTGAGCTGCCAGGCAAGCACTACCACATGCTTGCATACATATAGTACCTATTGCCTCTATCTTATTCTTGCATCATTGAGTCGCGATTGCATTAAACTGAATCCCAAGTATTGCATCGCCTTTACTTTTAAACCCCACCGAAGCTTGTTCCTCCATCCCATGAGCCATTACTACAGGAGTTGTTTGAGCCATGCGAGTCGTAGAACAGCATGTGTAGGGTATGTGAGTGTCTGATGGATAACGAGGTACCTATACGACTTAACCTGAGTAGTAATGGGATAACTAATGAAAGTGACACCGATGAGCAATATCTGCTATTTGGTTTTTCATGCTCACTTGTGTCCCGTAGGACCCCGAGTACTTGATTCATGTTCCTTGAATATTCGCGCTATCCACATCCGGGAGGCTTATGGACCCCCCTGAGCCAGAGCTTGATTCATTCTTATTTCTTGGGGCCACAAAGTAGTTTGGGGCTTTATTACTATCCTGTACTTATGCCATGCTTTACTGCTTTATTTAAGATTGTGCGAGGAGCACCTGTACTGTTTTGGAAGCGGAGTGTTTTCGCGGTATCGACAAGCCCAGTCACATTTTTGGGTTCCCAGTCGTTTACAGCCACTGACGCAAACCTTGAGTCCGTCTCGGAATCGGCTAACTTCGTTGCGGGTAGCTTAATGGGGTGGCCCCCTGAAATAATTCTGAATCCTGTGATCGCTTTGTCGTGAATGCCTCGTTGGGTTTTGATTTGGTTTTTCTGAGGTTGATCGAATGTGTGTTGCTATTTGTGCACCCCTGCAGGGTAAAACTTTCTGAAAGCCGTGTCCGCGGTTATGGACGACTTGGAGCACAGTTTCTCGATCATAGACAAGCATAACTAAAGTACCGCTTTAATTTGACTAAGTAACTGACTAGTAAATAGTGCAACACTCATGGAATGGATAATAAAACTGCCAACTGATGGGGGTGTTCGTCCGCTTCCTCGTTGGTAAGCGAGGAGGAGGATGGATCTGTTAATATTACCGTTATAACTGTTGTCATTAATTCACGGACATCCGTCTATCTTTGGTTAGGCGGATGGTTAGCGAGTATCTATAGAATTGCTAGGTATTATCTTTTGCTGCAATTGCGTCACCCCAGGTTGTGTCCCCTTTAGAGGCATAAAGACTTGCTGAGTACCCCTAGGGTCTCACACGATAAATTATTTGATTCAGATGAACACGTACACTCACAAGATGGATACTGGGTGGAGGAGACGGACGATGTGGGCAACGATCATTCGGTGTAGAGATTCCGGGAACGGGGATCCGTGAGATCTGTGGGCGGGATGTGTTTATTTATGGGGCATCTTATGCCGATTTGCTTCTTATCCGTACTCGGATCTTGTTTGCCGCTTCCGCCTGATACTCTGATGTTTGATGTATGAGGAGATATCCTAAACTATTATATCTATCTAGGATATTTGGATCTTGCTGTATGGCGTTGCAATATTTCTATTTCTTTTAGATGGAATGGCTTTGATGTACTGTTGTATGGTAGCTTGCATACATACCCATTTGTGTATGTAGTTGATCCCTTCGCCTGCCGATTACGCCGCCCGTTCTTGTCCCGATGTTTGGAAATGGTTGGGACGGCCGAAAGGTCTACCTGTGAGTGGCATTTGGGCCCCACCGTAGTATTCAACCATTTCTGCTCATCCAGGCTTGTAACTAGGAGCGTAATTCACCGAGGTAGTTACAATTGGTATCAGAGCCATCCCGCCCTTCAGGGTCTCAGCCAAATGGTCGTTGTCTGTCTAGCAAATATTTTTGGTAGCTATGTATACTAGGGAAAAACAAAACGTGAGAGTAGGACTGCTTCCACTTTTCTTCTTACCCACCCACCCACCCTTTTCTGGTAAGGAAGTGTAACGTTTTCAATCCTCTTCTTAAAACTTCAAACTAGGATTCACGTGTTCTGGGTTTCCGTAGTACCATAGGTTGTGTGTGTGCGTGTGTGTGTAATTCCTTGTCTATCTGTTGCATCCAACATGTTATCTTTATCGGCCTTTTGGTTATCAACTGTTGGTACATTCCATACCGACAGGCTTTTGCAAACCGACGCGATCTATCTGATTCGTTGTATACCGCCGCGATCTGTCTTACTCTTTGTTATCCGACGTTATCTTGTTTGGGGTGTTCGTTTCCGTAATTACTAATCCTTAGGTTCGTCGTGAGAAGAAGGGGTTAGGATATGTGTTCTACTTATTCATGTGTGGAGTAATGATTTGAGTGCGGGATGGAGTCGCGACCATACAACTACTCTTATCATTCGCTTTTGTATATTGAATTGGTAAAGTCACTAATCTTGATTCGTTAAGTGATTTTGCGCATCTAATGGTATTTTAATGCCGAAATTTGCGGAAAATTTTTCTTTGATATATCTGTGTACCACACTCCTTTTCAGTCGTGTGCGATATGCTTAATATCTTCTAGGTGCTTTGAACTTTGCTGATATTTTAATATCATCTTAGTAAATTGTATCCTTTAATCTTGGTTAATTCCATCTTGGTACTATTTTGGATTATTATTATTCTCCATTATAGTACTGACTTGTGTTTTATATCAATAACAGGATGGCACCACCACGCCGTTCTGAGGAGGACATACCACCTGAACTGGGGGCCGCGTTGTCAAGCATCGCAATGCCTTGGCAGCAATGCAGCAGAACCAGCAGCGTTTCGAAGAAAGTGTCAGGAGGAATGAGTTTGCTCCGCTACCTCCACCTCCCAAGCGAGGAGACATCAAAAGCTTCCTGAAGTTCAACCCACGCCAATTTGATGTTTCTAATCAACCACTTGATGCTGATGCTTGGTTGCGTGAGATGTCAAGGCTACTGACGACTGCTGATGTTCCTGAGCAAGAATGGGTAAAGTGTGCCACTCACCTTCTGAAGGGAGATGCAGCTCTCTGGTGGGAGAATTACCTGAAGGCAAACTGCACTGATTTTCAGCCTACTTGGGAACAGTTCACTGGAGCGTTCAAAGAGCAGTACCTGTCAGAAATTGTCATGGAGAGGATGAAGGAAGTGTTTCTCAACCTCAAGCAGGGCAATGATAATGTCAATACCTACATCAGGAACTTCATGAACCTTTCTCGTTATGGTGGCGATGAGATCTCTGATGACAAGAAGAAGCAAAAGAGGTTCCGGCAAGGGCTCAATGCATCGATTAAATATGCAATCACACATGCAAGGCCGGCGTCTTTTCTGGAACTTCAGCATACAGCTCTGCAGGAAGAAGCAAGTAAGCAAGTGTTTGAGGTGTCAAAGAAACACCACCGTGATGCAGCAAGCTCTTCAGCTATGTCAACTCCTTCTAAGCGTCGTGTTTGGGTTCCTAACACCCCACCGTCGCTCCCGGCTCCACCAAGACCTTCAAGCTTCGCGGCAAGGCCACCAAACTTCCTCACTGCTGCTCCCAGGGGCTACAACCACCACTACCCTGGAGCGCCTGGGGGAGTCCCTGGCTACGTTGCTCCACGTCCACCTGGTGCTTGTTTCACTTGCGGAGACACTGGGCATCAGTACTGGAACTGTCCGATGAAAAACAAAGCTCTTCCTCCACCACCTCCAAGATCTACGGCAAGCTCTCCTATGGTTCGTGCACCACCACATCGGGCTCTCAACATCAACACCAAGCCCGGGTCTACTGTTGCTCGTGCCAACTGTGTCAACGCCGCTCAAGCTGAGCATGCACCTGGAGTTGTGATGGGTATGCTATCCGTTAATTCAGTCCCTGCACGAGTTTTGTTTAATTCTGGTGCATCACATTCTTTTGTTTCTAACAAGTTTGCAAATGAGAATGGGTTAGCGTTGGATCCTCTCCTTAAGCGGTTAATGGTCCTTTCTCCTGGAGCAACAATGGCAGCTTCTAAAATCAGCCATGGCAATCAAATTGAGATTGGTGGCTCTTCGTTCTCGGCGTCCTTAATTATTCTGGGCAATTCTGACATTGATGTCATCTTGGGCATGGATTGGTTGACAGCAAATGCAGCTGTGATTGATTGTGCTGAACGCTCGGTTTCTCTGAAGATTCCTGAAGGCCATATAGTCTATTCTCCAAGTCTGACTCCTGCTATCCAGCTTTTCTCTTTGGCGGCTCTAAATGATGATGCTATGGAAGCTATTCAGAGTGTTCCGGTGGTCTGTGAGTTCCCAGATGTCTTTCCTGAAGAGTTGCCCGGTATGCCTCCGGATCGTGAGGTTGAGTTTGTAATTGAGCTTGAACCTGGAACAGCTCCTATCTCCAAGCGGCCTTATAAAATGGGTCCTGCTGAGTTGGCTGAACTCAAACGACAGCTTGATGAACAAGAGAAGTTGGGTTTCATTCAACACAGTACCTCTTCTTGGGGTAGCCCAACAATCTTTGTGAAGAAGCGAGACAAGACTGATAGACTTTGTGTTGACTATCGGGCTCTCAATGCTAAAACCATCAAGAATAAATATCCCCTTCCGCGGATTAATGATCTCTTCGATCAGCTAGCTGGAGCTGTGGTATTCTCTAAGCTTGACTTGAGAAGTGGTTATCATCAAATCAAGATTCGCAAGGAAGATGTTCCTAAAACAGCTTTCACCACCCGCTATGGCCTGTATGAGTACACGGTCATGTCTTTCAGTCTCACCAACGCACCTGCCACCTTCTCGAGGCTCATGAACTCGGTTTTCATGGAGTATCTTGATAAGTTCGTTGTGGTCTATCTGGATGACATCCTAGTCTATTCTAAGTCAAAGGAAGAGCATGAAGAACACCTTCGGTGTGTCCTAAACAAGCTTCGTGAGAACCGCTTGTATGCAAAGTTCTCCAAGTGTGAGTTTTGGCTGCCTCAAGTAACCTATCTTGGTCACGTCATCTCTGCCAAGGGCATTGCAGTCAACCCGGAAACGGTAAAGACAATTGTTGAATGGCTTCCTCCTGTTAATGTCAAAGAAGTGCGGAGTTTCCTTGGTTTGCCTAGTTATTGTCGTCGCTTCGTTCAGAACTTTTCGAAGATAGCGAAGCCTCTTACCGATCTCCTCAAGAAAGGCAAGAAATACCTTTGGACTCCTGCATGTCAAGCAAGCTTTGAGACACTCAAAGAGAAGCTCACTTCCACACCAGTCTTGGTTCCTCCGGACACATCTAAGCCTTTCCAGATATTCTGTGACGCCTCTTTGCAAGGATTGGGTGTGGTCCTTATGCAAGAAAAACAAGTTGTTGCTTATGCCTCTCGACAGTTAAAGACGCATGAGATCAAATATCCTACACATGACCTCGAGCTCGCAGCAGTTGTCTTTGCTTTGAAACTATGGAGGCATTACTTGTTGGGCAACCGTTGTGAAATCTTTTCTGATCACAAGAGTCTGAAGTATATCTTCACTCAGCCTGATCTCAACCTTCGGCAAAGGAGGTGGATTGAAGCAATCAATGATTTTGATGTGACCATCAACTACACTCCGGGCAAAGCTAATGTCATGGCCGATGCTCTCAGCCGCAAAGCTTATGTCAATAACCTCATGATGGAAGAACAACAGCCTCTCTTATGCAAGGAATTCCGTCAGCTCAACCTTGAAATTGTGGAACAAGGGCATCTCATGAACCTTCTGGCTACTCCTCTCTTGGAAGAAAAGGTTCGCTCCTTTCAGCGTGGTGATCCGCACACCAAAAAGATCATCTCAAAACTTCAGCTTCCGAAGTATGAGTCCTTCCACGTCGATGATCAAGGCACGCTTTTCTTTGAACACCGGATGTTTGTTCCGAACTACCCGGGTTTGAGAGAGCAAGTTCTCAAGGAGGCGCATGAATCTGTTCTTTCTATCCACCCTGGCAGCACAAAGATGTACATGGACTTGAAAACACAATATTGGTGGCCGGGATTGAAACGATATTGTGCCAAGTATGTCTCGGAGTGTGATGTCTGCCGCAGAGTGAAAGTTGTCCATCAGAAACCTTCCGGTCTTCTACAGCCATTGAAACACCCGGATTGGAAATGGGAGAAAGTGGAGATGGACTTCATCACTGGTTTTCCAAGGTCGCAGAAGGGCAACAATGCAATCTTTGTTTTCATTGACAGGCTTTCTAAAGTGGCTCACTTCTTCCCCGTCAATGAAACAATTTCTGGAAGTCAGTTGGCTGAGCTCTATATCAACAGAATTGTCTCTCTGTATGGGGTTCCGCTTGAGATCAGTTCAGACCGTGGGAGCATTTTCACTTCCAAGTTCTGGGAAAGTTTCCAAAATGCTTTGGGAACAAAATTGAACTTCAGCACAGCTTACCACCCTCAGTCGCAAGGACAAGTTGAAAGGATCAATCAGATTCTGGAGGATATGCTTCGTGCTTGCGTCATCTCTTTTGGCATGAAGTGGGAAGAATGTCTTCCTTATGCTGAATTCTCTTACAACAACAGCTTCCAGAAAAGTCTAAAGATGGCACCATTTGAGGCTCTCTATGGCCGCAAATGCAGAACTCCGATTGGTTGGTCAGGTGCAGGAGAAAGAATATGGTTTGGCCCTGACATTGTAACTCAAGCGGAGGAGAAGGTGCACATCATTCTTGAAAATCTGAAGATTGCTCAAAGTCGCCAGAAGAGCAATTATGACAGAAAGCACTCGGACATGGAGTACGTCCCTGGTGATCTCGTTTACCTTCGTGTCACTCCCATGAGAGGCACGCATCGTTTTGGTATCAAAGGAAAGCTGGCTCCTAGATACATCGGTCCTTTCAAAATTCGTGGAAGAAGAGGAGAAGTTGCTTATGCTCTTGAGCTCCCGGAAAAACTCAAGGTCCATGATGTTTTCCACATATCTCAACTCAAGAAGTGCTTCAAGGATCCCGACAGGACCGTGGATCATGAGCTAATCAATCTCCAAGAAGACCTGTCTTATCAAGAACACCCCACAAAAATCCTTGAGATCGCAGAAAGAAGGACTCGCAACAATTCCATCAAGTTCTGCAAGGTGCAGTGGTCGCACCATTCCGTTGATGAAGCCACTGGGGAGCGTGAAGATGAGCTCCGTGCCAACTATCCTACCCTCTTTGAGTCTTCTTCTTCCTAGAATCTCGGGGCGAGATTCCTGTCTAGTGGGGGAGAGTTGTAGCATCCCAATCGTCTAACAATTGTAATGCTACTTGGTCTAGTAATATAATGGCTACTTCATATATACAATTGTTGCATCATCATTATATCATGCTCATGTCATCATGCCACCTTGCATTTGAGCATCATATAAAACCCTTTTGATTTGGTTCTTCTCTCATATGCATTGTAAATTGTATTTGCCTCTTGATATTGTATTTGGTTCTTGATATATTGTTTAAATGCCCAAGTTGAGTTGGGGGCATATCTTTTATTGACTCCACCACCTTTCTTGTCATCACCCCATCATTCCACCATTCCACCATATATGAGCATTGCAACTTATTTGGTTTTACCTCTAGCTCATGTGGGTTGGGATGGATCCAATTCTATTTCCTCATGCTCTCATCTTAGCATCAGGTGGTTTTCACCTTATTGATATGTGGAGCCACCTTTGCATGCATTATGAGTAGTGCTCCTTTTTCCTAGCTTTCATATGGATTATCATGGATTCATGCTCATGCTGGGATATTTTGGGACTATAAAATATCTAGTGGCACCTACACACTAGCATGTCCCATTTTATTCAAATATGGTCATCTCCATCTACTTCACATGGGACATCCTTTTAATTTCTTTCGCTTGGGCTATACTCCACATTTTGGGGTGATGCATAGGAATAATGCCATGTTTATTATTTTGTTTTATCAAGGATGATACCTGACATTTATTATCTTGCATGGGCCATGCAAGAACCACCACCTTTAAGTCTTTGGCTTTTATTTGAATTCTTGAGTGGATCATCTCCCATCTCATCTCTCTCTCACTTTTCCCCACCTTCCTCTCCTTCCATCTCCATCCATACCTCACCACCTTTCATCTCACCCTCTCTTTTTCTTGTCTAGATCTTGTTTGAGCTTGGCATGTTCTTGCTTGATCTTGACAAAAGGAAGACCACTCCACCTAATGTCCCTCTCTAATCCTAGGCCTCATCTCTCTCTCATCCCACCCATGATCTACCCTAGTTCCTCTCAAACCCTAACTCGAGCCCCCTCTAGCTAACCCTAGTTCCCGCCCTCTCTCTCTCTCTCGGCCTCCCTCCTCTCACTGCCCTGCAGGCCCCACCTGACCACCCTGGACCCACCTGGCTGCCACCACCCCAAACCCTAACCCGAGTCCCTCCCTAGCTAACCCTAGCTCTAACCCGAGCCACCTCCTTCTCTCTTTGCATAAAGGTGACCCCCATGTGCTCTCCCCTCCTCCCTCATCTACCACCACCCCAGATCATATCCAGGAGGCTCCCAGGTCCTCCTCTTCCTCCTCTTCCTCCCTTCTTCCTCCCCCAGGCTTGCAAGCTCACCACCATGCCCCGAAAACCCTAGCCAAGGCCACATCCTCCTCTAGTCGATCTGGAGCGCACCAAGCTGTCCAATGAACGCTAGGAGCTTCCTCTGCTTCCTCTTCGACGTCTAGAACCGCTGGGAGCTGCTGGACCTCGCCGGAGAAGCCTCGCCGCCGCCGTGTCCGTGAGCACCAGGAGCACACCGGCCGTCTGCATCATCGCCGATCCCCTGCGTCCCGAGCTCCTCCGACCACACCGACGAGTTCCTGGTGAGAACCTTGAGCTCCTAGACATGGACCCCTTCCCTCTCTTGCACCGTAGCACCGCCGCCCTGCGTCGAGCACCCCGCGTGCACGCGCGCCGCCGCAGTCACCGCCAGCGTGCGCGTCAGTCGCGTCTGCAGCAGCGTTCTGCCCTCTGTTTCTCGCCGTGCCCTGCGCGCTGTAGCCCTCTTCCGTTCTAGCTCTCTGAACGAAAGTGGTAGCCCGTGGATCCCTCTCCCTTTTTCGTTTTTGTGGCGGCGCGTTTGGTCCAGCGTAGGCGTCGCCATCGTTGTCCAAACTCCGGCCAGATCCGCCGCCGTCTGAGCCGCGTTCGTCAGCGCGCTGCAGCAGCCTTCGTCGTTTTGCAAAGACAACCCTGGCCTTTTTCCCGCCTCAAACCGCAGTCCGCAGAGCCCCACCTGCCAGCCACCCCGTCAGTTTTGCAGAGGAGCCCCCGCAGATCTGAACTCCTCAACCCGCACTCACCTGGATCGCCCACGTGTCACCCACCGGCTGGCCGCGCGCGTGCGTGGCCCTGCTCTGCCCCTGGCCCACCTGTCATCCTCTCGGTCTAGCTCAACTCGCGGTGACAGAAACCTATTCTGCCACTGTGTCACCCAGTCAGCATGTGGCCCACCTGTCTGCGTCTAGGGCTAGGTTTGCCTGAGTAATAAAAGGATTTCTGTTATCTGTTTTAAATTCAAACTTTCCCAAATTAATTCAAATTCAAATTTCAAATCTGTTTAAATATAAACTAATTCATAACTTTCAAATGGGTTGGAATTTGAATTCAAACTCTATATGAAATATGTTTTGTTTTTGAATGTCAATTCAAATCTTTAATCAAATATTTTCAGAATTGATTTAAAATAGTCAAACCTTTGACTTTGACTCCATTTGACTAATTTTGACTTTAAAATAAATTTAAATTCATAATTCCAGATAATACAAATAATATATGTTTTCAAATCAGAAAAATGTGAGGTTTTCAAATATGGCCTTCAAAATAATGTTTGAACACTTTAAATTTCAAGTTGTCTAAAATCACAACAAAATGCCATTTTCCTTAATTAATTAATAACTTTTGTTTTATAACTCCAAATCTGACAAATGATATGTCTAAAATGATTAGCTCGACGAGACCTTTCTGTTTATGCATTCCATGATCTGAATTGAAGCATGCATCACATAAATATTGCACAACCAGAACTGTTTATGGGAGTAAACATGTCTAAATAATTTAACAAAGTGCTTTATTAGTGTTTACTCACCTCACCCATGCCATGCTACTTTATTGCCATGCAAATTGTGCATCATTCATCATGGCATGATTGTTTGCTTGTCGCATTTTATTCTTATGCTTGTGCCCTTTATTTATGTTGGTCCTTGTTTGTTTGGTTCTTCTTCGAATAGACGCTGAGCAGGGGATATATCAAGAAACCCAGGAGCACTACCCAGATCCTTCTCTCGCTTCAACTGAGCTGCCAGGCAAGCACTACCACATGCTTGCATACATATAGTACCTATTGCCTCTATCTTATTCTTGCATCATTGAGTCGCGATTGCATTAAACTGAATCCCAAGTATTGCATTGCCTTTACTTTTAAACCCCACCGAAGCTTGTTCCTCCATCCCATGAGCCATTACTACAGGAGTTGTTTGAGCCATGCGAGTCGTAGAACAACATGTGTAGGGTATGTGAGTGTCTGATGGATAACGAGGTACCTATACGACTTAACCTGAGTAGTAATGGGATAACTAATGAAAGTGGCACCGGTGAGCAATATCTGCGATTTGGTTTTTCATGCTCACTTGTGTCCCGTAGGACCCTGAGTACTTGATTCCTGTTCCTTGAATATTCGCGTTATCCACATCCGGGAGGATTATGGGACCCCCCTGAGCCAGAGCTTGATTCATTCTTATTTCTTGGGGCCACAAGTAGTTTGGTGCTTTATTACTATCCTGTACTTATGCCATGCTTTACTGCTTTATTTACGATTGTGCGAGGAGCACCTGTACTGTTTAGGTAAGCGGAGTGTTTTCGCGGTATCGACAAGCCCAGTCACATTTTCGGGTTCCCAGTCGTTTACAGCCATTGGCGCAAACCTTGAGTTCGTCTCGGAGCCGGCCAGTTTCGTTGCGGGTAGCTTAATGGGGTGGCCCCCTGAAATATTTCTGAATCTTGTGATTGCTTTGTCGTGACTGCCTCGTTGGGATTTGATTTGGTTTTTCCGAGGTTGATCGAGTGTGTATTGCTATTTGTGCACCCCTGCAGGGTAAAACTTTCTGAAAGCCGTGTCCGCGGTTATGGACGACTTGGAGCACAGTTTCTCGATCATAGACAAGCATAACTAAAGTACCGCTTTAATTTGACTAAGTAACTGACTAGTAAATAGTGCAACACTCATGGAATGGATAATAAAACTGCCAACTGATGGGGGTGTTCGTCCGCTTCCTCGTTGGTAAGCGAGGAGGAGGATGGATCTGTTAATATTACCGTTATAACTGTTGTCATTAATTCACGGACATCCGTCTATCTTTGGTTAGGCGGATGGTTAGCGAGTATCTATAGAATTGCTAGGTATTATCTTTTGCTGCAATTGCGTCACCCCAGGTTGTGTCCCCTTTAGAGGCATAAAGACTTGCTGAGTACCCCTAGGGTCTCACACGATAAATTATTTGATTCAGATGAACACGTACACTCACAAGATGGATACTGGGTGGAGGAGACGGACGATGTGGGCAACGATCATTCGGTGTAGAGATTCCGGGAACGGGGATCCGTGAGATCTGTGGGCGGGATGTGTTTATTTATGGGGCATCTTATGCCGATTTGCTTCTTATCCGTACTCGGATCTTGTTTGCCGCTTCCGCCTGATACTCTGATGTTTGATGTATGAGGAGGTATCCTAAACTATTATATCTATCTAGGATATTTGGATCTTGCTGTATGGCGTTGCAATATTTCTATTTCTTTTAGATGGAATGGCTTTGATGTACTGTTGTATGGTGGCTTGCATACATACCCATTTGTGTATGTAGTTGATCCCTTCGCCTGCCGATTACGCCGCCCGTTCTTGTCCCGATGTTTGGAAATGGTTGGGACGGCCGAAAGGTCTACCTGTGAGTGGCATTTCCTTACTATTTCAACCATTTCCGCTCATCCAGGCTTGTAACTAGGAGCGTAATTCACCGAGGTAGTTACACTCAATCACTAGTAGTATTAGGCTTGCTAAGTTAATAGCTTGCAAGTATTGGATTGCCTTGTGCAGAGCAGTGGTTGAAGTTCTCCTTGGCTTCTTCTTCGTAGTATCCTCCTTCCTCCTCGTATCCTTGGTCGGTACTAGCGTCTATAAATAAATACGAGGTATACAATCACCAAACAATACTTAACTACTTTCAATCATCACACAAAGGGGTTCTATAGATGATCTAGCATCATCCCTAACATTACAAGATTAAAGCATTTGTCTTATTTATTTTATTTTTAGAAAAGTATTTTCTACTCATTGAAAAACTACTTAAGATTTAATATTCTCCAACTCAAATATGGGATCATGTTGACACATGTCATCACCACATATTTCAGTACATGAGAATGTGATTTAAAGTGGTGTCACAATTTAATAAGGTTTAACCTTTTTATTTTAAATCATTAAAGTGGCTAGAAATTCCTATGTGGCACTCTTTTATTACTTGAACATTATTTTTTTAAGTAAACCCATATATTTTTATATATTCTGAAAGGTATGATCAATTATGATTTTTGAGAGTTGGAATCAACTCCAAAGCTATTATGGTTTAAATTTGAAAAATGTTTGAATGCAGAAAAGCTTCTGCCTTGTTATTTTTACCAAGGTTGATCTATAGATCCAAATGATTTGAATCCAACGGGCTTGCATTCAGCATTTCAATATCTTTCTAACAAAATTGGTTTCATGAAATTTGGTTCACTGAATCGATCTGGGTTGATTTTTGGAACTAGGTACAGAACTAAGTTTGAATGAAAATAGAAAAAGCTAAATTCAAACGAGTGGCCTGCGCGGGAACGGTTACTGGAGCGGCTCAGTGTCACTCCGCAGCGCGGGGCGCAACTGACAGGGGGTCTACTGGTCAGTGGCTCATTAAACGCGAAGCGGTACGAGGCGATGTGGTGCGTTGGATTAGAATGAAGATCGACAGGTGAGGGTTGTCGTCGACGATGAACAGGTCACCAGCGAGCTCGAACCCTAGCGGCTCAGTGGGGGTGCATAGGGGGCATACCTGGGCTCCAGTGACGACGGCGAGGCGGGCAAACGACGAAGTCGACGACGGCGAACTAAGGGGTGGTCGCGGCAGCTCCGGGGGTGGACGAAATCAACGGCTCCCTTCTTCTCCAGAGGCGGCCTGCTCCGGTGCAATTCCGGCGAGCTACTGCTCCTCGTGCTCCGGCTAAGGGGTGGAAGGATCAGTGATGTGAGGAGAGTGAGATGGTGTGAAGAAATCGAGCGGGGGGTCTTCTCCTTTTATAGGCTCTACGGCGAGACCGAGAGGTATGGGCAAGCGACGGCGGCGTCATGGCTACGGGCGGCTAGAGGCATGGCCGAGGTTGGCGATCGACGGGCGGTCTCCTGGCGATGCTCTAGAGCTTGAATGCGCGTGTAGGGGCGGTGGCAATCGGTCGGGAACGTGCGGTGCTCTGCGAGACAGAGGCGGCGAACTCCGCGGCGAGCGGTGGCTACGGGGTACGGGCGGTGAAACGAACATGTCTGGTGGTCTCCTGGGATGGTGGGGTGCATGCTGGCGGGCGGCGAGGGCTCGAGGTGGTCGGGTGGCGTGGGAATGGCGCGTGCTCTATGGTGCGCGTCGGCATGGTCGACAACGGCACGGGCGCGGCGTTCCTGGCGGTTCTGGTCGCTGTCTCCGATCTAGGGCTGGTCGAGAGGGGGCGGTGAGGCATGGGCTGCATGCTAGACAAGGTGGGCATGGCTAGTTCTTCTGCTAGCTTGCTGTCCACACTGGGGTGACATCGTGAGGCTCGGCCTTCTCACCATTGATGGAAATGGCAAGCTCACATTGGTGCTAGAGGTTAGTTAAGGTTGCTAGATGATCTACTAAGGCTAGTTGTAACTAGAGAGGGAACAAGGTTGGCCCAAAACACTGCTCAACATAGTGTATTTTTGATTTTGTTGATTTGAATCTACAACCTGTTTGATGAAATGGCCGCATGAACTTGAGTTTTGAATTTTGAAAAGATTTTTGGTGGGTGTGATAGGCATGTGTTGAGGATTCTGTGGATGCTTGAGTTTTGAAAATTGAGCTTGTTTGAGTGGTTTTTGAAATAGTGGGATCTTCCCATATGAAATAGATTCTATTTTAAACTGTCATTTAAACTAAGCATTTGAATGTTTTTGGGTGATCACAAAGAAGGCCTTGGTACCTTATTATGAGTACTATCAAGGGGTGCAAAGATCCATACACTTACTATTAAGTTCTGAAAGTTAGAGATAGCCAAAGTAGGCATGGGAGTTAATTTGGCCAAAGTGACCATTCACTTAATTTGTTTGTTTTTGACTTGTTTGTCTTTGGGAAAAGTTTGGGGATTGTTTAGATGATGTTTATTTCACCTAAGAATCATTTTACAAGCAAAGAAACACAGAACCATGGCAATTCAAAAGACTCCAAATTTTAATGCCCACACATATGAATGCTTCCCTATTTTTAATTGGAAAAGTTTTTGTTAACCCTAATTTTGATGATTAGAGTTTGATGATCCAAGTTTAATATTTTTGGGATGTTACAAACCTTCCCCCCATAAACAAAATCTCGTCCCGAGATTTGAAAAAGGACGAAAAAGATTACCTAGGATTTGAAGACATCGGGAAACTCCGTCGTGATGTGATCTTCGCGCTCCCAGGTAGCTTCTTCTTCTGTGTGGTTGCTCCATTGAATCTTGAGAAACTAGATGCTCCGGGTTCTGGTAGTTCTGAAGGCTTCTTCCAAAATACGGATGGGTACTTTGGGATAGGTCAGATCATCGTTGATCTCTATGGTCCGGTGATCAATATTCTTGAACACATCAGTCTTTTCCGGGACTTCGAGGCACTTACGAAGTAACAAGATATGGAACACATTATGCACGGCTGACATCTCCTTGGGCAGTTCCAATTGATACGACACTTCTCCTCGATGGTTCAGAATCTTGAAGGGGCCGATATATCTGGGGGCTAACTTTCCTTTGAGTTGGAAACGCTGCATTCCCTTCAATGGCGACACTTTCAGATACACAAAATATCCTATGTTGAAGGCGAGGTCTCGACGTTTCTTGTCGATGTAACTCTTCTGCCTTGACAGGGCTGTCTTCAGGTGCTCACGAATCTTGTAAACCTTCTCTTCTGCTTCTCGTAGAATGTCGGGTCCGAAAATCTGACTCTCTCCTACTTCCGACCAATTCAAAGGGGTGCGACACTTCCTTCCATACATGAATTCAAATGGGGCCATTTGCAAACTAGCTTGATAATTGTTGTTGTATGAAAATTCTGCGAACGGCAGACAGTCTTCCCACTTAGATCCATATTCTAACACACATGCTCTCAGCATATCTTCGAGTATTTGATTTACTCGCTCCATTTGTCCATCGGTCTGGGGGTGATAAGCGGTGCTGAAATCTAGTCGGGTTCCTAAACCTTCTTGGACTTTCTTCCAGAATCTCGAGGTAAACTGAGTTCCTCGATCCGATACGATGTTCTTGGGAACTCCGTGCAAACTGACGATTCTAGCGATGTATAACTCCGCTAGCTTCGAACTCTGATATGTGGTCTTGACGGGTAAGAAATAGGCGACTTTGGACAATCTGTCCGCTATGACCCAGATAGAGTCATTTACCCTACTAGAAGAAGGCAATCCGGTGATAAAGTCCATTCCAATGGAATCCCATTTCCATTCCGGAATCTTCAATGGTTGGAACAATCCAGCGGGTCTTTGATGTCCCGCCTTGACTCTTTGACATATATCACACTTGGCGATATAGCTTTCGATTTCTCTCTTCATCTTATGCCACCAAAATTGCTCCTTCAAATCTTGATACATCTTCGTTCCTTCGGGGTGGAAAGAATAAAGATTATCATGAGCTTCCTTCAGAATAACTTCTTTCAACTCAGAATCTGCTGGTACACAAAGGCGTCCTTTGTACCACAGAACTCCTTCTTCGTCTTCCGTGAATCCGGGTACTTTGCCTGTACCGATACGATGCTTGATTCTGTCGATACTAGCATTTCCTTTCCGTGCCTCTTTGATCTGGCTGATCAAAGTGGGTTGAAGTTCTATGCTAGCCAAAAATCCTTCACTTACTAATTCCATTCGTAAATCTTCCATCTCTTTGTGCAGCTTGATTGCTCCTTCAAAATCATGGAGTTTAAGCGGCACGGCAATCTGCTACCACGTTGGCTTTACCGGGGTGATAGTGAATGTCCAGATCGTAATCCTTGATTAACTCAATCCATCTTCTCTGTCCCATATTCAGCTCCTTCTAAGTGAATATATACTTCAGGCTCTTGTGATCCGAATAGATCTCACAACGGTTTCCCATTAGGTAATGCCTCCATGTCTTCAGGGCTAGAACTACGGCTGCGAGCTTGAGGTCATGGGTTGGGTAATTTTTCTCATGTTGTTTCAGTTGTCGAGATAGATAAGATATAACTTTGCCTTCTTGCATTAGCACACATCCAAGATCGATCTTGGATGCGTCACAATACATGTCAAAGGGCTTCGTGATATCTGGCATGATTAAGATTGGGGCTGAAATCAATCTCCTCTTGAGTTCTTGAAAACTCTCTTCACATTTGTCCGTCCATTCAAACTTCTTGTCCTTCTTCAGCAATTGGGTCATGGGTCTGGCAATACTCGAGAATCCTTCTACGAACTTGCGGTAATATCCCACCAATGCGATAAATGCACGAACTTGGGTTTGAGTGGTTGGGGCTTGCCAATCTTCGACATCTTTAACCTTTGCAGGGTCAATGGCAATTCCTCCGGCTGATACAATGTGGCCGAGGAATCCTACCTCCTATAACCAGAATTCACATTTGCTAAACTTGGCATACAAATGATGCTCTCTAAGGGTTCCAAGAATGGTCCTTAGGTATAGCTCATGTTCTTCTTATGATTTGGAATAAATTAGAATGTCATTGATGAAAACAACGACAAACTTATCCAGGAAGTCCATAGAAATCTTATTCATGAGATTCATGAAATAAGCGGGGGCATTGGTTAATCCAAAAGACATGACAGTATACTCATATAATCCATATCTGGTGGTAAAGGCAGTTTTTGGAATATCCTCTGCATGAATCTTGAGTTGATGATAGCCTGTTCTAAGATCAATCTTAGAAAACACTTTGGCACCGGTCAACTGATCAAACAAATCTTCTATCTTGGGCAATGGGTATTTGTTCTTGATAGTGACGTCATTCAACTTTAGGTAATATGTACACAAACGGTTACCTCCATCCTTCTTGTCCACCAACAAAACAGGTGATCTCCATGGTGACGCACTTGGTTGAATTAATCCAATTTCCAACATGGCATCCAGTTGCTTCTTCAGTTCTGCTAGTTCAGACGGGTTCATACTATATGGTCTCTGGGCTATGGGTCCGGTTCCGGGGATTAGTTCGATGATAAACTCGATATCCCGATCTGGGGGCATACCGGGCAAAACATCTGGAAATACATCGGGGTATTCACAGACTATCCGGACTTGGTCAATGGTAGGTTGGGATATACTCCTGTTGCACTTGAATTGATGAGGTAAGGTTTCAGATACATGCTCGACTGATATTCCGGTTGTACTGGTCATGGTTATGGATTTCTTGGCACAGTCAATCAATCCTTTATGTTTGGACATCCAATCCATTCCTAGTACTACTTCCAAACCTTTAGTTCCGAGTACTATCAGATTAGCATAAAAATCTATGCCATGGATTCGGATAGGGACGGCTTTGCAAATTTTCCTAGCTTTGGTGGTTGAACCGGGGATTTGAACAATCATAACATGCTTCAGTTTGGTTGGTTGAATCTTACTAGTGCATGCAAATTCTTCGGTGACAAATGAGTGCGATGCACCAGAATCAAACAACACTCTTGCAAGTACTGAATTAACAGAAAACTTCCTGGGCTTCTTCAGCATGCATGAGAAAAAGACGGCCGTTGCGGTTGAGTGAATTCCCTAGGGCAAACCTTCTTCCTGGCTGAACACGACGCTGCTGCTGAGCTGGGGCATTTGTATTGGGGGATGCGGCATTCTTCTTGGGGCATTCATTGGAGTAGTGACCATTATTTCCGCGATCATAACAAGTCACTTGCGAATTTTCCTTTGCTGCAACAGGCACAGCATTGCTTCTAGTCCTCGGGGCAGTGTTGGTGTTGGCGGCAGCATTGTTGTTGTTGAACTTGGGTGGGGCACGGTTGAAATTGTTAGAGTTGTCGGGGTTGTTGTGATTTACTCCGGGCCTCGGGTTTCCACATTTGGGATAAGTCGGACGGTTCATCGGGGGTCTGTTGGTTCTCAGGGCAAATCCTAGAGATGGGTTAGGGCGATACTTTGGGGTCTGATGGGTTCCGGGCTGATGCATCATGCGACGCTTGCGGTTCTCATTGGCTTGGTTGATCTTTGCTTCCATCTAGATGGCAGAGTCGACAAGGGCTTCAATATCTGTAAAGGGGATATTGACCAACACAGTCTGCATCTCATCATGCAGACCATTCAAGAATCTCTCCTTCTTGGCTTCGGTGTCGATCTCATCCGAGGCATACCGAGCTAATGACAAGAATTTGTCACGGTATTCCACTACGGTCATCCGTCCTTGCTTGAGTTCTCTGAACTCATCTCTCATTCTCTTGATCAAACCCGGTGGCACATGGGTTCTGCTGAACTTGACCTTTAATTCCTCCCAGGTCATCATCTGTCCTCCGGTCATTGCACGAACGCTGTTCCACCATGCTCTTGCATCTCTGGCTAGATAGTGGGTGGCGAACAGAACTTTCTCGTTGGCTTCCACTCCGGCGACTTCTAGGTTGTTTTCCATGGTTTGTAGCCAATCATCAACGTCTAGGGGCTCTTCCGATTTAGTGAAAACAGGTGGGTTGCTGTTCTGGAAATTCTTGATCTTAGATCCATGGTTGTCCTGATTTCCTTGGCCTTGATTGATGTGGGCCAGCTGGGCTATCTGCTGAAGGGTGGCTAGGTTGGCTTGACGTTCAGCTCTTTCAGCTTCGCGGTCAGAAACCAACATTTGCAGGATCTGCAACATCGGGTCCGGGGATGAACCACTTCCTCCGCGTGGCATCTGAAGATTGAGATAGATCATGAGAAAAGAGGGAAATTTCTAAGGTTCAGGGACTTTGAAAAGTTTTTAAAGTTTGACTCAGATTTTCTAGCAACTTGCTTTTCATTCATTCATAGCACACGATACAAACACACACCACAAAACAAGAAAAACAGATGGTTTTAAGAACCATTCTGGAAACTACGATACAGTGGGACCGAATACAACTCACTACGCTAGTGCTCAAGTGATACTACTCCTCGGAGTCGGTGTAGTCGTCATACTCATCATCGTCATCGTCATCGATGAAGGCGAAATCCTCCTTATCGATGAAGAATTCCATGGTCTGATCCTCCAGAAAATCATCATCATCGCTGAGATAAGAGTAAGGGTCTCCACGAAGATCCTCTCCGACATTCTGCCTTTCCTCCAACTGCATGTCTCTCTCGTGGATGGTCTCCTCCAAATCCGAGATACGGTGGCGAAGACGGGCAATGATGCACTCCTTCTTGTCCAGCTGACGGCGGCGAGACTTGCGATCCTTCGCTAGCATGGCGATGGTCTGATCCTTCGTCCTGATGATGGTGGACTTGTGGTTGGAGTAGTCACGACAATTGTCCAATTCCTGCTGACGATCGTACATCATGAAGCTAAGGTGGTCCAACTGAGTCTTCAGCTCGTGGTGGTAGGGGGCTTCCAGTGGCTGTCCCATAGCATCACGCCTTGGAAAACTCATAGCGGGTACCCTTGATCTGGTTGATACTCTGCCCACACAGACGGGCAAGAGCTTCCTGCATGGCCCTGGCAAGTCCATCGAGCCAGTTGTTTTCTCTTAAGGTGAACTGAATTCCCTCGGCAGTGGGAAGTTCAATCTTTCCTCGGAGACTTGCAACAATTAGCCATTGCAGATCTTCTCCTCCTTGATCATTGAGCTGAGCTCCGAAGAACTCGGGGTGCGGACGCTCCAGAAGTTCCGAAAGCTGGTCCAAATCCAGCTCAAAGATAAGGTCTCCTCCATTACCCGACTGTTAAAACTTGTTGTACTTCACGTCCATCTATAAGAATATAGGATGAGTAAGTTAGTAGAGTGATCAAGTGTGTCAAATTTTATGTATTTTGCAAGAGTTTTTGAGGAACATGAATTTTTATGAAAGAATCAAGGTGATAAGAATGGGAATAAGTTTTTTGTAAATATTTTCTTCCTTTGGTTTTGAAACTAAGTTTGTGATTTAAACGTCCAGTCTAACTAGGGTCTCCTATGGTCAGGATGGCTCTGATACCCACTTGCCAACACCCGGATTTTTAATCCCAGATGCCTATTATGCCATACATCGCAATCCTAGGATTACCATTTTTGCGAGACATAACAGAATTGGGTACCACAGTACATCATCCATTACAAACCATACATAAGGTCTTACACAAATAAGGATCTCATGATCCAGTTCTTAATACAACTCAAGCAGTGGAATAACGTAATAATAAAGGTCGTAGGCGAAGCTCCATCTTCGGGGTCACAGGCAATGCTGACGATGGGAGATGATCCTAGTTGTCGTAACCTTCCTGCGGTCCATCGTCCTGGTACTCCTCTTCATAGTATGGCCACGGGAATAGCCAAGGACAAAGTCATGAGCACTCTTTAAGTACTCACAAACTAATACTAACAAGTTAAGGGGTTTTTTTAGTAGGACACTAAGCTCTAGGGTTGTTTTGCAAAAAGCCAGATTTACCTCTACTAAGTTCAGAAGCAAGAAAATCTAGTTGAAATTTTATAACACCTAAGTGGGAACTTGAATTTCATATCACAACTCTGTTGTGGTCAAGTCAAATTCTCAAATCATTTCACAAGTCATTTTGAAAACATCTGACGGGGGAACAGTATGGCCACTCCAACTGTCCATAACCGCGGACACGGCTATTCGAATAGTTTGACACTCTGCAGAGATTGTACACTTTCACCACAACATTCGATACATCCGTCAGGAACAAATCCTGAATTCACCATACTCAGTATGCGGATAATAAATTCTAACCTTTCAATTACACGCCCTAGTATAGGCACCTCTCCTGTGAGTTTGGCCTCCCAACCATGATCAACTATCATCTTGGGTAGTACATAGGTGGACAATCTTCACAAGGTAGCCTCAGCTCAGACCTTGGCCGTGAGGGAACCCATACTAAGGTATATAAGTTTTCAGTCAAGCCCGACCCAATTTTCGGGTACTGTGGTTATACGGTAAAATTGGAATGGTATCGCATCCAAACAACCATCAGTTTTATAAAGGGCTAAGGCTCATGCCTTAAAATTTTCATCATCCAAATCATCTGGTGTTCAGAAACACATGTCAAAACATCTCAGTAGAATGACTCATCATTCTAAGGTTTTCATAACCATTTTCCACCAAGTATTCCCATCTAAAGTTGATCAAGTTTTATGCTTAGCACTAGCATCTACAAGTGGGAGTGAGTACTAATGAGGGGTGGTAAACACGTGGAGTTTTAATTAAGTACCATCCCATGCCTTAGGATGACATCAAGATTATCTAGCTTAGGCCAAATTTAATGCTCTTTATGCAACCTTCAATTATCTTCCTAGAATCTACAAGTCACTTAAGTAAACTCTAAGAAATAGCTTTGATAAAGAAATAAAGTAGAAAGCTTGTAAGTAAAACTAGGAGGGGGGTATCATCAAATATGTCTAACCAAGCATGCTTAGTGCATTGCATAGGTTATCTAACTTTCATAATTGCAAGTGTTAGCTTGATCAATCACTAGTAGTATTAGGCTTGCTAAGTTAATAGCTTGCAAGTATTGGCTTGCCTTGTGCAGAGCAGTGGTTGAAGTTCTCCTCGGCTTCTTCTTCGTAGTATCCTCCTTCCTCCTCGTATCCTTGGTCGGTACTAGCGTCTATAAATAAATACGAGGTACATAATCACCAAACAATACTTAACTACTTTCAATCATCACACAAAGGGGTTCTATAGATGATCTAGCATCATCCCTAACATTACAAGATTAAAGCATTTGTCTTATTTATTTTATTTTTAGAAAAGTAATTTCTACTCATTGAAAAACTACTTAAGATTTAATATTCTCCAACTCAAACATGGGATCATGTTGACACATCTCATCACCACATATTTCAGTACATGAGAATGTGATTTAAAGTGGTGTCACAATTTAATAAGGTTTAACCTTTTTATTTTAAATCATTAAAGTGGCTAGAAATGCCTATGTGGCATTATTTTATTACTTGAACATTATTTCTGTAAGTAAACCCATATATTTTTATATATTCTGAAAGGTATGATGAATTATGATTTTTGAGAGTTGGAATCAACTCCAAAGCTATTATGGTTTAAATTTGAAAAATGTTTGAATGCAGAAAAGCTTCTGCCTTGTTATATTTACCAAGGTTGATCTATAGATCCAAATGATTTGAATCCAACGGGCTTGGATTCAGCATTTCAATATCTTTCTAACAAAATTGGTTTCATGAAATTTGGTTCACTGAATCGAGCTGGGTTGATTTTTGAAACTAGGTACAGAACTGAGTTTGAATGAAAATAGAAAAAGCTAAATTCAAACGAGTGGGCTGCGCGGGAAGGGTTATTGGGCTGGCCCAGTGTCACTCCACAGCGCGGGGCGCAGCTGACAGGGGGGTCTACTGGTCAGTGGCTCATTAAACATGAAGCGGTACGGGGCAATGTGGTGCGTTGGATTAGAATGAAGATCGACGGCTGAGGGTTATCGTCGATGATGAACAAGTCACCGGCGAGCTCGAACCCTAGCGGCTCAGTGGGGGTGCATAGTGGGCATACCGGGGCTCCAGTGACGACGGCGAGGCGGGCAAACGACGAAGTCGACGACGGCGAACTCAGGGGTGGTCGTGGCAGCTCCAGGGGTGGACGAAATCAATGGCTCCCTTCTTCTCCAGAGGCGGCCTGCTCCGACGCAATTCCGGCGAGCTGCTGCTCCTCGTGCTCCGGCTAAGGGGTGGAAGGATCAGTGAGGTGAGGGGAGTGAGATGGTGTGAAGAAATCGAGCGGGGTTCGTATCCTTTTATAGGCTCGACGGCGAGACCGAGAGAGATGGGCAGGCGACGGTGGTGACACGGCTACGGGCGGCTAGTGGCATGGCCGAGGTTGGCGATCGACGGGCGGTCTCCTGGCGATGCTCTAGAGCTTGAATGCGCGTGTAGGGGCGGTGGCAATCGGTCGGGAACGTGCGGTGCTCTGCGAGGCAGAGGCGGCGAACTCCGCGGCGAGCGGTGGCTACGGGGTACGGGCGGTGAAACGAACATGTCTGGTGGTCTCCTGGGACGGTGGGGTGCATGCTGGCGGGCCGCGAGGGCTCGAGGTGGTCGGGTGGCATGGGAACGGCGCGTGCTGTGCGGTGCGCGTCGGCATGGTCGACAGCGGCACAGGCGCGACGTTCCTGGCGGTTCTGGTCGCTGTCTCCGAGCTAGGGCTTGTCGAGAGGAGGAGGTGAGGCATGGGTTGCATGCTAGACAAGGTGGGCATGGCTAGTTCTTCTCCTAGTTTGCTGTCCACACTGGGGCGACATGGTGAGGCTCTGCCTGCTCACTATTGGTGGCAATGGCAAGCTCACAGTGGTGCTAGAGGTTAGTTAAGGTTGCTAGATGATCTACTAAGGCTAGTTGTAACCAGAGAGGGAACAAGTTTGGCCCAAAACACTGCTCAACATAGTGTTTTTTGATTTTGTTGATTTGAATCTACAACCTGTTTGATGAAATGGCCGCATGAATTTGAGTTTTGAATTTTGAAAAGATTTTTGGTGGGTGTGCTAGGCATGTGTTGAGGATTATGTGGATGCTTGAGTTTTGAAAATTGAGCTTGTTTGAGTGGTTTTTGAAATAGTGGGATCTTCCCATATGAAATAGATTCTATTTTAAACTGTCATTTAAACTAAGCATTTGAATGTTTTTGGATGATCACAAAGTGGGCATTGGTACCTTATTATGAGTACTATCAAGGGGTGCAAAGATCCATACACTTACTTTTAAGTTCTGAAAGTTAGAGATAGCCAAAGTAGGCATGGGAGTTAATTTGGCCAAAGTGACCATTCACTTAATTTGTTTGTTTTTGACTTGTTTGTCTTTGGGAAAAGTTTGGGGATTGTTTATATGATGTTTATTTCACCTAAGAATCATTTTACAAGCAAAGAAACACAGAACCATGGCAATTCAAAAGACTCCAAATTTTAATGCACACACATATGAATGCTTTCCTATTTTTAATTGGAAAAGTTTTTGTTAACCCTAATTCTGATGATTAGAGTTTGATGATCCAAGTTTAATATTTTTGGGATGTTACAATCTGAATGTAGAGCATGTGCACGTCACTGATGAGCTTGTGGTGGTGAACCCCTCCCCCCCCCCCCTCCGCCTCTTCCCGTGGTCGAGGAAGGTGCCTTCTACTTTAGGGTTGTCTTCTTAGGTTATTATGCGTAGGGATTTTCTTTAGGTAGGTGCCGTCTCCCTGTTTCTTCTTCTTCCTCTAGGCAAGAATTAGGTTATGTGGTGTTGAATGTTTGTTGATGATGTAAAATACATTGTTGTTATTAGGAGTAACAATGTTGTTGTCCCAAAATCAATTATATGTTTTTCTAATTTATTGCTTATTACAACATACTGGGAGGATTTCACTTGCCCCATAAAGTAGGATTCTATGTTTTCCTGGAAGGATTTAAAGATGCAAATAAGGCTTTAGGTTGTGTTGCTAGACCCGATAGAATTTGGTATAGCATGTGAAGCTCTATCTATGGTATATTATTTGTGTCGAGAGTTATTGTGTACAATGTTGCAATGTTTATGAAGCTTTGCTGGAAGATTATAGGACCAAATATTGTGAAATGGTTATGTTGTGCAATGTTTTTAATGTTTTACTATGACATAGGAATCAATAGCTTGTACTCCCTTTGTTTCATAATATAAGATGTTTTAGCTTGTACTCCCTCTCTTTCATTACTATGACATAGGAATCAATACCTCTCCAAACCTACACACTAAAAGACGTCTAGATACATTATCTTCACAAATCTAAAACATCTTATATTATGAAACAGAGGGAGTACTAACTAGTAATCATGGATTAGGATTAAGATTATATTTTGCTTTAGTATGACATAGAAATATCCATGTACTGTCACATAGCATTAACCTTGTACCGTTTATTGTAGTGCAATTCCAAGTATTCTGAAGCATGTGGTTTGCTAAATAGCTAGCTAACCTTGACTAATATATTTTCTATTCTTTTTAATAGCATTTTGTTAGTGAACTTTGCTTTATTGTAATATGCCTTCACAGAACAAATTGCATTATAAAGCACTTGTTTGTTGTTTACTTGTACTGAATGTAGTAAAATTGCATTATCATGCTTTTTTAATTAACAATAGGCACTGTAGTAACCGTATTGTGTGTTGATGTGTTAGTACTAGCAACAACTTGTTGGGCATAGGAGGAGGAGGGAAGGTGACTTTGATGGACATGATTCGGTGAGATTTCTTAAATATGTAGATATTTTCATAATCTCGCAAATTTCTATTCTTTTTAGTGCTTGTTCTAACTTCTGTCGTTTGTTCATTTTTGTAGTATCATTCTTATGATTCTGATAGATATGTGGTTGAATGGAACTATAAGACCTACACTGATATGGAGGAGGAGAGGTTGTGGAATATATGGTGGTTTCCTATGTCATGTCTGATGGCAGGACCTACAGGTGCCCATTCTGCCAGAACACCAAGAAGCCAAAGGATGGCATGAGGGTAGCACTACTGCTGCATTCTCGAGAGTTATCTGGTCGTGGTAAAACCATGCGTGACAAGTGCAAGCATGCTACCCTCATGAGGGTTCGTGAGTTTGGGCAGTAAAGAATCTAGTTGATGATGGCATCAAATATATGTACTCATGATGTTTATCTTGCAAATCTTTAGTATTGTTATGTAAGTATGGACATGTCCTTCCAGTAGCTGATCTTGTGTCGGTTTGTGTTTGAAATATTATTTAAGTTTCAACTATGTTTCAACTTGTTTCCTACTATGGAACTAAGTGGTATTGTATGTTTCTACTTATTTGTGGCGGTCTATAATTCTATGATTCTACTTGTTTGCTTGTATGTAATTGAGTGGTTTGAACCTATGATTTGTGGTGCTATAATATTTTCTGATATGTTGATCTAATATCAAACTCAGTGAGGAATTGAGCATAGCAACTCTATGCTTAGTCTGATAGTGTTTAATATAGTGGTGACTTGTTTTTCTATTTATATTTTATTTGATTTCTTTTGTCTCATTTTGCAAGGATCAAAGTGAAGAAGAACAAAAGAATCTAGAAGAGAAAGAAAGCAACTAGGAAATTAGTTTAGGCATTTTTTCTTATTGTTTTAATTTTTTCATTTCACACTTGTAAAGATATTTTTAATATCATTAACGTAATTAATATTATGTATTACTTATATTTATTTTTGAATTTCGAATGCAAGGAGTAAATTGCAGAAGTGAACTATCTATACCTAACTATTTGAAAACTTGGCAAATATTAGGAAATTTTGAATAAAATAGAAAGGAAACAAAGCCTCTGTCTGCTACGCCTATAAATGGGTCCGCCCGTGCAATTTTCTAATATTTGAAATTTACTTTCAACTAAAAGACTATCGACTTCTGACTTCTGACCGGCTGCATTGTGCCACCGGCCTATGTCCGAATCGCATGTAATGGGAGTTGGGCTAGACCTTTAGACAACAACCCTAGTGTGAGTCAGGTAGGTTCCAACTTCCAAAACTGTGGTATTTTAGTGTAGCTAAACACCTCAAGCTATGTATACTACTCAAGTTTTTTTCAGAAACCATGGTATTTGAAGAATATGTCGAAAATACTCTTCATCCAAATCGGGGCCTAAATCGACTACATTCACATTTATTAGGTCTTAAACAGAAAACATCCAGGAATCAACTTATCGACCTCTCTTCATAAGAAGAGGGCCTTCCCACCTTCCGATCTCAACCATCCCCACCACCCCATTTGCCGTCACAATGGCCGCCGCCGCGGCCGACAGCAGCTCCAGCCACCACTTCGCCGTGGGCTGCGGCGTCCCCGGATACAGCGCGTGCTCCACCCCCTTCGTCAGCGCGCCGTCCAGCCCCTCTCGCGACCCGTCTTTCCACGCCGCATCCGGCTTCTGTTTCAGCGCGCCGTCGAGCCCCGCGCGAGGCGCCGATGACTGTGGCTACGAGTTCGACTTCGACTTTTCTTCACAGTTCCCTTCGCCCGTTGCTGCCGCAATGTCCTCGGCCGACGAGCTGTTCCACAACGGCCAGATCCGCCCAATGCGGCTCTCCTCCTTCCTCCTCCGTTCGCAGGCGCCCCCACCCCTCTCCGACCACCCCACCGGAAGCCGGATGCCGCCGCTGGAGGCACCGGTGCCATTGGACGAGCGCGGTCGTTTCCGGAGCCGGTCCGTGCACCGCAGGTCACGTTCACTCTCCCCATTCCGCGCACACTGGATGTCGCCGTTAGCTTCCCCTTCTCCGGCGAAAGATTCTGTACAGACGGCGGCATCAGCCTCACGGTCGTCCTCCTCGTCTTCGACGGCCTCGTCCGCATCCTCCTCGACATCGAGGAGGTGCCGCCGGTGGTGGTTCTTGAAGAACCTCGTCCACCAGAAGGAGTCCGACGGGTCCAAGGGCCGACCTCTAGCTTCGCTGCCGCCAGCGCCAGCGCGCCCCAAGAAGAACGCCTCGCTGGCATCTCCCAAGACAGACCCCGCGCCGGCGGTGGGGAGGCGCGGCAGGGGGAGGTCGCCGCACGAGCGGCTCTACGAGGCGAGGCGGGCTGAGGCGGAGGACATGCGACGGCGCACGTTCCTGCCGTACCGGCAGGGGCTACTTCTCGGCTGCCTTGGGTTTGGCTCCCGCGGCTTTGCCGCCAAGACCAGGTGTTGACGCCCTCACCGCCGGCGCCTCCATGGAGAGAACTCTGCTAGCTCAGTGTCGAGCAATAGTAACTTAAAATAAGTTTCCTACTCTAGTAAAGTATTGCCGTGGCAAGAAGCCACGAACCTGAAAAGAAAAGTTGACTTTCGTGTATAGAAAAGGGATTAATGCGCTATTTGATCTCCTTTGTTGTAAAATTACGGTGATCTAAGTGTTGACTTCTGAAGAACAAAAGTTGGTCATTGGAAACATTTGCTCCAGGGTTATGTTTCAGGAAACCAAGAACTGAAAGTTAAAGGTTTCTTGTGGGAAAGTGCAATTCATATTTACATTTGCAATTTGCTGTTGATGTTTTATGGGATAAGTTACAGTCAGTAAGGGCATATAGTATCTCGTTAGATCTGGAGTGAGATCATTTATACTATGAGTAGTGAGTAATAACCTGTAAGGATCATGTTTCCTTGAGCAACTGCAGTTCTTTGTTTGAGCTTACTGTCCCGTTGCTGATCACGGTAGCTGCTAATGCAATAACTGAAAGAGAAATGATGCGCATTATTTTTCCTTCTTTTTTGACAGCAACTCCAGGAACAAGATTGAAATGACAGAAAACTGAACAGTAATGAAACCAATGCAATGCTTTATTGGTGTTGCAGAACTGTGATAATGCTGCTGTGAACTGCTCCTACATTGGGGTTTTAATTAAGGGCTGGGACAGACGAGACAGGACATCCTAGTTCTTGCCTAAGTATCCTGTTACTTCCAGGGTAGTAGTAGTAGTAAGTACGCAGTACTGAAAAACTTGTAGCAAGACATAATCATAACACCATGGTGATAATACTACCCCCATTCCGTAAAATAAAGTGCAATTTTTTCCAAACTCAACGATGTGAAATTCGACAACTTTTTTAAAAAAAGTATCAACATCTATCATACCAAATCAATTTCATTAGATACATCGTTGCATGCATTTTTATATATATCTACATAGTATCATAGTTCCCAATAGAAATTTTTTATATGTTTGGTCAAACATTATAGTTTGACTTTACGAAAAAATATATGTCTTATTTATTTTATGTAACGAATGTAGTACTACTCACTCGATGCAATATTTCGAACTGTTCTTGCTCCTTTTTAACCTCTTTGAGGTGGTGTTTCAATCAGCAAAACCTGCACAGAGCTTCATCACTCACAGCTATAGAATCGAAGACAATCTCTATCTCTCCCTTTTCCCTTTTGCGATTTCAGCACAAAGAGACAGACAAATGCACGGCAAAACAGGGAAGCCTGCACACTGTATGACAAGGGTAACGGTGCCACTGTCTTTGCTCTGAACACAAGAGATCTGGGAACTATGGATGATATGACTTTTCACTCAACACTTTGGGAGCACGGGGACATGTCACTGGAAATCAGGAACCAACAGCGCGTGGATGATGCAGCAGGATAGATAGGCTGAAAGGTGGCAATGCTGTGTGAACTGTGGAAGCGGTACTGTTTGCTGTGCTGGGGCTGCGCTGTGCTGTGCTGTGCTGGGACAGTGGGACTGGGAGCAATTGCACTTGGTTGGTTGTTTGGTACAGGTACCACTAGTACTGTGGTAGCGACACTTCAATGGAGCACGGTGATACTTGAATGGGATGTGACAAGGAAAATGGAACTGTGACAACAAGGAAAATGGAACTGAGAGGTGCAGAAGTTTTTTATTTACTCCTTCTATTTTAAAATATAAGATAGTTTAGCTGTATAAAGCAAATGTATCTAGACTTTTTTTAGTGTGTATGTTAGTGTTGGGTGAATCTACGCATTAAAAAAAGTCTAGATACATTTGTTTTACGAAGCTAAAATATCTTATATTTTAAAAGGGAGGGAGTATATCATAGACAGTATCAAATTTTAAGAATTTATGTATGTATAGCTCCGGCGCGATTGAATTTGTAGCTGCAATTGTGACGATCCCTTTAAGCTGTGTTTTTATAGGATTTATTTCACTGACTCTGACCTCTCAGAAATATATCTGTATTTTTATATGGTGTTAACAAACGAACTTCGACAGAAATTCATGTGGTACTCAATCTTATAAGATTCAAGGTGATGTGATACTGCAATACAACTTTTTATCCATTTTTAATTTCATTTTTGTAAAAGACATTTCAACATTTTTAGAATTTTCCGAATCAAAGAGGTTCCAATTCTTGTACCGTTCTACTTCCCTGTACTTGTTTAGGAGACTCAGTTGGATCTTGACCTATCAATAGCTGCATAAGGTGCTAGATGTGGATTCAGGCAACTGTCCAACTGCCAAGTAGTAGATGTTCTTTTCCATTACCAACCATCCACATTCCACAATGCGGACCCAACAGGCAGTGATTATCATGCAAAGATGGCCAACCAAATGATGGTACCGTACGTCTGGTTAGTAGCATATATATTTATCCTGAGTTGTTGATGATGATGCTAAGCTACGGGGTTTTTGACTGACAAAAGAAGCCGCCTTCTTCTGCATGCTTGGAATCATGACGGCAACCTTAAAATGCCAAGATTCTTCCACCCAACGAAGAGAAAACATGCCCAAAATGTTCTAATTATCTGTTGAACTCAAGTGTTCCAGCACATACTATGTATTACCTCTCTTCTAAATTTTTTTTTTTTGAGAAATCTTCTAAAAATTTTGGTCTGCCAAAATATCTTATATTTTACTACCTAAACTGCTAGAAAGGCTTACATTATGGAAGACGCTCCAACCTTCGTTGTAACATGATTGGAACTTTGAAAGACGCTCCAACCTTCGTTGTAGTCTCATGAATCCCTGGTCTTTCTGAAAGAAAATCATCATTCAACTTAACTTATGGGGACGGAGGAGGAACCCAAACGTGGCAAGCATGCGATAATTGTTGTACTAGTACACAATAAGAGTATCAAAACTAAATTTCTCTTTATGTGGGGAAGACTATCTTAAATAACTCCACAACTGGAGAATTTAAACAGGAGCAAAGGCAGGGTCAGTAACAGCCCCAGGAATGTCAGCATTTTGTTTTACAGGACTGACACACGAGGGCATTGAGATTTTACACCAGAAAGATAGTTCAGTGTCCGCATACCACTATATATCTGCCATGTTCTCCACAGTTAAGATTGCTATCATCAGACATCTGCTGGAATCATACTGAAAAAATGTCATATTTGCACGACCATACAATTCAGAACATGTAGATGGCCATGCACTCTTCTCCAGCACTGGCTCTCCTTTTTGTCGTCACCACTGTCTGAACTGGGCAGCGACCATCTTGATCAGATGGGGCATCATCTATGATCCTGCAGACTGTCTTCATGAGGTTACACATGCGATGGTTCTTGATCCCAATGTTGCTTTTTCAGGGGCGATATGTAGATACAGTGGCCCACTGCAGACCAAAAAAAAAAAAAACCGATAAGCAACAGCTGGGGCCAATAATAAACGGGCTCAGGATCAGATGGAATGGAAGAACATCATTTGTCTTCGCAAGATAAAATCAACTGAAAGGAAAACGACAGTACTACTGTACAATCAAACTGGCACGACGAGGGATTCAGACAAGTAGAACAAGCAACAGCGAATAAGGGCCCGCTCCTCCAGACAGACCATGGATTTTGTAATGAAACTAAGCGGTTGGGTGAATTCAGACCGCGAGAGTAATTGTATTTTGTTAGTAGCCTCAAACTTCTTCCTGTAAAACTCCTTCTTAATTAATCGATTGGGGCAAAGCTTTTGCCCCTTTTTCGAAAAAAAAAAGATATTTAGCATATGACTAATGTTCAAAATAAAAATGTCTGAAACACACGGTATGCTGAATGCTGAGATAAGCAATTCTGCCACGCAAAAGGGATGAAGGAAGTTAAGAGCATCTCCACTCGTTGGCCGAACCCAGACCGAAATCTGGACCTTTTTCCGGCCGGACGGCGCAAGTTTTCGGCCTGGATACGCCCAGTTTACCACTCGGCTACCCAGGCGGACACAAAACGGCTATATATTTGAATCTGCATAGTTCCCGTCGGCGAGTGATCGGTCACAAGGTGTTCGACAAATGCGCCTACATGTTCGGCGACATATTTTTATTACATAACAGGGGAAACAACGATCAGTCGTCGATGGGGATGGGCTCCTGCGGCGTGGCCGACGCAGCGTTGTCGTCCATCTCGCCGGTGAAGGCCCCCGGGTTGGAGGAAGTCGAAGCAGAGCTCGGCGTGGGAGCGTTCGGCGCTGACACGTTCGGCGCAGAGGAAGGGGAAGGGGAAGCCGTGGTCATGCCCTCCAGGATGGACTGACATTGCGCTATGTACCAGGCCTTGACCGGCGAGCTCATCTTCGACGTGTCCTCGCCGCCCATGAGGAACTTGAGGTCCGTGTGGCGCTTCTTGGCGGCGTAGTTGGCCTTCTTCTCGACGAGGCTGGCTTTCTTCTCGGCGAGGCTGGCCTTGATGAGGGCCACCTTTTTCCTTTGTGTCTCCATCAGCTTTTTCCAGCGCTCCTCGCTCTTCTCAGCCCTCTTCTTGGCCTGCGCCCTCGTGTCGGCGAGACATTTCTCGATCGAAGCCTGGAGACGCTCGGCGGGAGGTCCGGCGGCCTTGAGCATCTTCGCCTTCTTCTGGCTGAGCTCAGGTCTTCCTTCGCTGGCAGCAGCGGCCGGGGCCTCGGGGTTGTAGACGCCGTCTTTGCTCTTGGAGAGACTCAGCCGAGTGTCCCGCCACTTCTCACAATGCTCGATTTTCTCGAAGACATGATGGAACTTGAACTCCATCTTCATGTCCTCTCGAAACAGAGAAAGTGCACGACATAGCTACAAAACGGAAGTGTGTCAAGTTGTCCATGTTCGCGAGTGTGTCAAGAGAGTGCACGACAAAGATAGTGTTCGCGAGTACCTTGTTGTCCATGTTCTCTCCACTGGCTTGTGTGCGGCCGACTTCTTCCACGCAGCTGTGCCACTTGCTGCACGCAGTTTGGATGATCGCCCAGTGGTTCGTTATTGCCTTCTCCCCTCGCTCCATGTGGATCTTGCGATACTTTGGTCGCACATGCTTCGCTCGTCGAATGCTGCCTTCACGCGCCGCCAATAATTGTCGGAATTTTGGTTCGCACCGGTGATCGGATCCATGCTCACCGTCTTCCAAGCTTCGGCGAGGCAGGTGTCCTCGGCCACGGTCCATTTGAGCCGAGCATCCGCCGAAGTTCCCGGCTTCTTCTTCCCCTTCTTGCCTTTGGCCTCGGTCTTGGCGTCCTCTGGCTGCGTCTGCTCGGCCTGGGTCTCCTCAGCATCGACGTAGACGAGGTCCTGGGACTCGATGCCGCGCTTGGCGTCGGCCCGGGTCTGCTCGTCTGTGAAGAAGGAGGGGTGGTTGGAGGCCGAGCCTATTGCGATCAGGTCCTCCATGTAGGCATCAGTCGTCATGCCGGCCGGAAGGGAGCCCGCCTCGCCGAAGGGCGCCGAGCTTCCGTCGAAGGGCAGCGGTCCGCGGCGCAGAGCGGGGCTTGCGTACGCCGGAGAGGCTGAGTAGGGGATGTTGATGTCCACGCCGAAGGCCGAAGAGGGGCGCGACGCCGGGCAGGGGAAGAGCACGTTCGGGTTGAAGCCGCCGTCGAACTCCGGCGACGGGGAGTACCTCTGCCGAGCATGCGCCTGGCTCTCCTGGAAGTTGGCCAGAGAGATCGGCGAGAAGCCGGCGGGCGAGCCGACGCTGGCCTGGCTCCCCCAGTGCGGAGGGTACGGCGCGGCCATCAACGCCGAACGCGTCACCGCAGCCTGCTTCGCCTTCACCATCACCTCTTCTTCCACCGCCGCCTTCACCATCGCTTTCTCCTCCTCCGCTTGCTGCTGCCGGAGCTTCGCCCTTTCCTTCCTGTCCTTCCGCTCGGCTGACGAGATCTGCCTGACATACTCCCTCTTCTCCCACTCGGCCGAGGACATTGTTGGAGATATGCCCTAGAGGCAATAATAAATGTAGTTATTATTATATCTTTGTGTTTCTGATAAATGTTTACATTCATGCTATAATAGTATTAACAAGGAAACATTGATACTTGTGTGATTTGTAAACTTAATTTGAAGTCCCTAGTATAGCCTCTATACTTCACTAGCTTGTTGGTTGATTAATGATTGTGGTTTCCCTATCATGAACATTGAGATGTTATCAACAACAAGATCATATCGTTAGGAGAATGATATGGTGGACATACTCCTATAGATAAGCGTAGCATAAAGATCAAGTCATTTCAACAGTTCAATTGCTATATGCTTTCTGATACATAGTAACCTAATTCCTTCGACCATGAGATCATGCATATCACCTTTACCGGATGGATGCTTTGATGACATCAAACACCACACCGTAACTGGGTGGTTATAAAGGTGGCATTGAGTGTTCGGAAAGTATTGGTTGAGACACATGGATCAAGAATGGGATTTGTCCATCCACATGACGGATAGATATACTCTGGGCCCTCTCGGTGGAATGTCATCCAATTGGCTTGCAAGCATGTGACTTGGTCACAAGGGATCACATATCACGGGAACGAGAAAATAGTACTTATTAGTAACGAGGTTGAACTAGGTATGCAGAGATACCGACGATCATAACCTCGGATAAGTAACATATCGTGAGACAAAGGGAAATTGGTATCGTATGTAAGTGGTTCATTCGATCGCAAAGTAATCGTAGAAATATGTGGGAGCCATATGAATTTCAGATTCCTCTATTGGTTATTGTTCGGAGAAGTGTCTCGATCATGTCCGCATAATTCACGAACCGTAGGGAGACACACTTAAGGATTCGACGTTGTTTGAGTAGTTATGGTATTATGAGAAAGAGACCGAATGTTGTTCGGAGTCTCGGATGGGATCCGGGATATCACGAGGTGATCCGGAATGGTCCGGATAATAAGATTCATATAAGGAAAGTCCCGTTTCGGGGTTGCGGAATGATTCCGGTGTTTTCATCGGGAATGTTCTAGAAGGTTCCGGAATGTCCGGCACTCCGGGGGGGAGGGTACATGAATGTGTTATATCAAAGTTGGTATAATTGCATCATGTACTAAGTGTCATCTCTGTCCGAAATAAAGGGTTAATTCAAATCCTAGTTTGAAAAGTCAAACGGCTAGTTTGAAAAGTCAAACTGCCAGTTTTCGGAAAGAGGAGAAGGAGGATTGGTGGAGGCCGAATTGGGGGAGGGTTCCTCCCTTGGCCGGCGCACCACCAAGCCGACTTGGGGAGGGAATCCCCTCCCCTTGGCCGCCGGCCCCTCCCATCTATATAAGGAGGGGCAGGGCTCCCCTCCTAGTACACACAAGTTCCTATCTTCTACCTCCGGTTTAGAGCCGTTTGGGTTTAGAGCTTCTAATTGCTTGAGCCTTCGGTTTAGAGCCTTCTAATTGGTTTAGAGCCTTCTAATTGGTGTGTCTAATTACTAGACCACTAATAGCCTCTCTCATACTCCACCATACTCGCACCGGCTTAAGGCGAAGCCCTGCGGGATTTCCCCTCTACTTCCGGTACCACGCCGTTGTGCTGCCGGAATCGCGAGGAGAGTGCTACAAACTCCGCTGCCTGCTGGAACAAGGGAGAGGAAGGTCTTCGTCGAGTACCAAACGTGTGACCGACTGCGGGAGCGCTGCCGGAACGCAGCGCCGGAAGGATCGTCTACACGATCTTGAGATCGGAAAGAGTACGACTACATCACCCACGAGAATCCGCTCTCGTTAAACGCTTTGGAATCTTCGAGGGTAAGTTATTCCATCGACTCGTTGCTACAATCTAGTAGATAGATCTTGGCTTGTTTGTTTGTATGCGATAGAAAATTTTGTTTTCCATGCTACGAACCCCTACAGTGGTATCAGAGCCGTGTCTATATGTAGATCTGTTGCACGAGTAGAACACAATGGTCATTGTGGGCGTTGATGCTTTTATTGTCGATTGCTTCTTGTGTACTTTGCATCTTGCGGTATGTTGGGATGAAGCGGCCCGGGCTAACCTTACATGACATCGTTCATGAGACTTGCTCCACGCTTGACATGCAACTTGTATTGCATAAGTGGCTTTGCGGGTGCCTGTTTCTCCTAGCATAGTTAAGATCCAATTTACAACGGGTGATTAACAATACTAGTATCAATGTTGTGGTTCTTGTTCGTAAGTTAGAACGACACTTATCGAAAGCCCCAAACCACGTAAAATATGCAAAGAAAGTAGAGGCGTCTAACTTTGTTTTGCAGGGGTGTGCAGTGATGTGATATGGCCATGATTGTGAATATATTTGATGTATGCAATGTTCCTTATTGTAAGTCGGCAACCGGCAGGAGCCATATGGTTGTCTTTAATTTATGTTAAGACACGCGTGTCTATTCAAAGTAGTTGTAATAGTTGAAGCCGGTGGACGACAACCATGGAGTAGCGTCATTGACCTTGATGCAATGCGGGTGATGATGGAGATCATGTTCGTGCTTGAAGATGGAGATCAGAAGCACAAAGAAGAAAGGCCATATCATATCACATATATATTGAATTGCATGTGATGTTAATCCTTTATGCATCTTGTATTGCTTAGTAGAAGACGGTAGCATTATAAGATGATCCATCATGCACATAAATTTCAAGTCATAAAGTGTTCACCCTTAGTCAGCACCGTTGCTAAAGCTTGTTGTTTCGAAGCACCACGTGATGATCGGGTGTGTTAGATTCCGCAAGTGTATACAACGTGAGCAAGCCAGATTTGCTCATGCGGAAACTAAGGTTTGATCTTGACGAGCCTAGCATGTACAGACATGGTCTCGGAACACGGATCACCGAAAGGTAAAGCATGAATCATATAGTAGATATGATGAACATGACGATTGTTCGCCATTGAAACTATATCAACTCTCGTGATGATCGGTGTTGATGTAGTGGATTTGGTTCGTGTGATCACTAAAACAATGTGAGGGATATTGTTTTGAGTGGGAGTTCACCTAGTTTAATTACATTAATTAATTTGAACTCAATTTGTCATAAACTTAGTCTAAACTATTGCAAATATGTTGTAGATCAATGGCAGCCCCTACCATCAATTTTAATGCGTTCCTAGAGAAAGAAAAGTTGAAAAACAATGGAAGCAACTTCGCGGATTGGTTCCGCAATTTGAGGATTGTCCTCACAGCTGGTAATTTGACCTATGTGCTGGATGCACCGCTAGGTGACCCACCTGCAGCTGATGCTCCCGATGAAGTAAAGAATGTTTACCTCGCTCGGAAGAATCAGTACTCCATAGTTCACTGTGCTATCTTGTATGGTTTGGAATCGGAGCTTCAGAAAAGGTTTGAGGATTCAGACCCATATGATATTGTCGAGGATCTCAAATTGATTTTTGAGACTCATGCGGCAATTGAAAGCTATGAGGCTTCTGAAAAGTTCTTTAACTGCAAGATGGAAGAGGGCAGCTCCGTCAGTGAGCATGTGCTTAAGATGTCTGGGCACGCAAACAAACTTCAAAGCTTGGGTATAGTGATTCCTAATGCTTTGGGGATTTACCGTGTCCTCCAATCACTACCACCAAGTTACAAGAACTTTGTGATGAACTACAACATGCAGAACATGAACAAGACGTTGCCAGAACTCTTTGCCATGTTGAAATCTGCAGAAGTGGAGATCAAGAAAGAGCACCAAGTGTTGTTGGTCAATAAGACCACCAAATTCAAGAAAGGCAAGTCTAAGCAAAAGGGACACTTCAAGAAGGGTGGTAAGAAAGTTACCATGCCGACGAAGAAGACCAAGGCTGGACCTAAGCCTGATACTGAGTGCTTTTACTGCAAGGGAGAAGGTCACTGGAAGCGGAATTGCCCAAAGTACTTGGCGGATTTGAAGAACGCAACATCAAGAAGAAAGGTATATCTGATATACATGTTATTGATGTGTATCTCACTAGTACTCGTAGTAGTGCCTGGGTATTTGATACTGGTTCGGTTGCTCATATTTGTAACTCGAAACAGGTGCTGCAGAATAAACGGAAGCTAGCGAAGAACGAGGTGACGATGCGCGTGGGAAACGGATCAAAGGTTGATGTGATCGCGGTCGGCACGCTACCCCTTCATCTACCATCGGGATTAGTTTTATACTTAAATAATTGTTATTTGGTGCCTGCGTTGAGCATGAACATTATATCGGGATCTTGTTTATTGCGAGACGGTTACTTGTTTAAATCCGAGAATAATGGTTGTTCGATTTATATGAGTAATATGTTTTATGCACATGCACCTTTGATAGATGGTCTATTCTTATTGAATCTCGATAGTGGAAATACACATATCAACAACATTGTGGCTAAACGTTTGAAATCAAGCGATAATTCGACATATATGTGGCACTGTCGTCTTGGTCACATTGGAGTGAAACGTATGAAGAAACTCCATTCCGATGGACTTCTTGAATCACTTGATTTTGAATCACTTGAAAGATGCGAAGCATGTCTGATGGGTAAAATGACTAAGACTCCATTTTCTGGTATGATGGAGCGAGCTACGGACTTATTGGAAATCATACATACCGATGTGTGTGGTCCAATGAGTGTAGCATCGCGCGGTGGTTATCGTTATGTTCTTACCTTCACGGATGACTTGAGTAGATATGGGTATATCTATTTCATGAAACATAAGTCTGAAACTTTCGAGAAGTTTAAGGAGTTTCAAAGTGAGGTAGAGAATCAACGTAACAAGAAGATTAAATTTCTACGTTCTGATCGTGGAGGTGAATATCTAAGTTACGAGTTTGGCGAGCATTTGAAGAAATGCGAAATACTTTCACAATTGACACCGCCGGGAACACCATAGCGTAATGGTGTGTCCGAACGTCGTAATCGAACTCTCTTAGATATGGTTCGTTCTATGATGTCACTTACAGATTTACCGCTATCATTTTGGGGTTATGCATTAGAAACAGCCGCATTCACTTTAAATAGGGCACCATCTAAATCCGTTGAAACGACACCGTATGAATTATGGTTTGGGAAGAAACCTAAATTGTCGTTCCTTAAAGTTTGGGGATGCGAAGCCTATGTAAAGAAGTTACAGCCGGACAAGCTTGAACCCAAAGCGGAAAAATGCGTCTTCATAGGATACCCGAAGGAAACTATTGGGTATACCTTCTATCATAGATCCGAAGGCAAAATCTTCGTTGCCAAGAATGGATCCTTTCTAGAGAAGGAATTTCTCTCGAAAAAGGTGACTGGAAGGAAAGTAGAACTCGACGAGGTTGTCGAACCTTCTCTCGAAATTGCGAGTAGCGCAGCACCGGAAGAAGTTCCTGTGGTGCCTGCACCAATAAGAGAGGAAGCTAATGATGGTGATCATGAAACTTCGATTGAAGTTGCTACAGAGCCTCGGAGGTCAACGAGAACTCGTACCACTCCAGATTGGTATGATTCCGTTATGAATGTCATGTTGGTGGACAACACCGATGACCCCGAGACATATGAGGAAGCGATGATGAGCCCAGATTCCAATAAATGGCAAGAAGCCATGAAATCCAAGATTGGATCCATGTACGAAAACCAAGTATGGACTTTGGTGGACTTACCGGATGGCCGGAAGGCTATCGAGAACAAATGGATTTTCAAGAAGAAAACAGATGCTGATGGTAATGTTACTGTCTATAAAGCTCGACTTGTCGCAAAAGGGTTTCGACAAATTCAAGGAGTTGACTACGATGAGACTTTCTCACCGGTAGCGAAGCTAAAGTCTGTGAGGATTATGTTAGCAATCGCTGCATATTATGATTATGAGATATGGCAGATGGATGTCAAAACATCATTCCTCAATGGAGACATTGATGAAGAGTTGTATATGATGCAACCCAAAGGTTTTGTCGATCCTAAAGATGCTAACAAGGTATGCAAACTTCAACGGTCCATCTATGGATTGAAGCAAGCATCCCGAAGTTGGAATCAACGTTTTGGTAAGGTAATCAAAAGTTTTGGTTTTATACAAACTTATGGAGAAGCTTGTATTTACAAGAAAGTGAGTGGGAGCTCTGTAGCATTCTTAATACTATATGTGGATGACATATTGTTGATTGGGAATGATGTAGACCTTCTTAATAGTGTCAAAGAATATTTGAATAATAGTTTTTCAATGAAGGATCTTGGCGAAGAAGCTTACATATTAGGCATAAAGATTTATAGAGATAGATCAAAACGCCAAATATCATTGTCACAGAGTACATATTTGGACAAAGTTCTAAAGAGGTTTGGAATGGAAGAAAGCAAGAAAGGGTTCTTGCCCATGTTGCCCAATACGACCTTGAGTAAAACTCAAAGTCCGACATCGGCGGAAGATAGAGAAAGGATGAGTAAGACTCCCTATGCCTCAGCCATAGGATCTCTAATGTATGCCATGCTATGTACTAGACCCGACATTGCATATGCTGTTAGTTTAACTAGCAGATATCAAAGTGATCCAGGAGTGGATCATTGGACAGCGGTCAAAAACATCCTTAAGTACTTGAGAAGAACTAAGGATATGGTTTTTTCTTATGGAGGTGATGAACAGCTCGTTGTTAATGGTTACACCGATGCTAGTTGGAACACAGATCCGGATGATTCTAAATCACAATCCGGATACGTATTTATTTTGAATGGTGCAGCAGTTAGCTGGAGGAGTGCAAAGCAAAGCGTTGTGGCGAGATCTTCAACTGAATCGGAATACATGGCTGCTTCGGAGGCTTCACAAGAAGAGATATGGATGAAAGAGTTCATTACAGAGCTGGGTGTGGTTCCTAGTGCGCTGGACCTAATGTCTATCTACTGTGATAACATGGGCGCCATAGCCAATGCGCAAGAACCAAGGTCACACAAGAAGCTGAAGCATATCAAGCTACGTTTTCACGCTATTCGAGAACATATCTAGGATGGGGATATAAAGATTTGCAAAGTACACACAGATCTGAATGTGGCGGATCCGTTGACTAAACCTCTCCCGAGGGCAAAACATGACCAACACCAAACTGCCATGGGTGTTCGGTATATTACCATGTAATCTAGATTAGATGACTCTAGTGCAAGTGGGAGACTGTTGGAGATATGCCCTAAAGGCAATAATAAATGTAGTTATTATTATATCTTTGTGTTTATGATAAATGTTTACATTCATGCTATAATAGTATTAACAAGGAAACATTGATACTTGTGTGATTTGTAAACTTAATTTGAAGTCCCTAGTATAGCCTCTATACTTCACTAGCTTGTTGGTTGATTAATGATTGTGGTTTCCCTATCATGAACATTGAGATGTTATCAACAACAAGATCATATCGTTAGGAGAATGATATGGTGGACATACTCCTATAGATAAGCGTAGCATAAAGATCAAGTCATTTCAACAGTTCAATTGCTATATGCTTTCTGATACATAGTAACCTAATTCCTTCGACCATGAGATCATGCATATCACCTTTACCGGATGGATGCTTTGATGACATCAAACACCACACCGTAACTGGGTGGTTATAAAGGTGGCATTGAGTGTTCGGAAAGTATTGGTTGAGACACATGGATCAAGAATGGGATTTGTCCATCCACATGACGGATAGATATACTCTGGGCCCTCTCGGTGGAATGTCATCCAATTGGCTTGCAAGCATGTGACTTGGTCACAAGGGATCACATATCACGGGAACGAGAAAAGAGTACTTATCAGTAACGAGGTTGAACTAGGTATGTAGAGATACCGACGATCATAACCTCGGATAAGTAACATATCGTGAGACAAAGGGAAATTGGTATCGTATGTAAGTGGTTCATTCGATCGCAAAGTAATCGTAGAAATATGTGGGAGCCATATGAATTTCCAGATTCCTCTATTGGTTATTGTTCGGAGAAGTGTCTCGATCATGTCCGCATAATTCACGAACCGTAGGGAGACACACTTAAGGATTCGACGTTGTTTGAGTAGTTATGGTATTATGAGAAAGAGACCGAATGTTGTTCGGAGTCTCGGATGGGATCCGGGATATCACGAGGTGATCCGGAATGGTCCGGAGAATAAGATTCATATAAGGAAAGTCCCATTTCGGGGTTGCGGAATGATTCCGGTGTTTTCATCGGGAATGTTCTAGAAGGTTCCGGAATGTCCGGCACTCCGGGGGGGAGGGTACATGAATGTGTTATATCAAAGTTGGTATGATTGCATCATGTACTAAGTGTCATCGCTGTCTGAAATAAAGGGTTAATTCAAATCCTAGTTTGAAAAGTCAAACGGCTAGTTTGAAAAGTCAAACTGCCAGTTTTCGGAAAGAGGAGAAGGAGGATTGGTGGAGGCCGAATTGGGGGAGGGTTCCTCCCTTGGCCGGCGCACCACCAAGCCGACTTGGGGAGGGAATCCCCTCCCCTTGGCCGCCGGCCCCTCCCATCTATATAAGGAGGGGCAGGGCTCCCCTCCTAGTACACACAAGTTCCTATCTTCTACCTCCGGTTTAGAGCCGTTTGGGTTTAGAGCTTCTAATTGCTTTAGCCTTCGGTTTAGAGCCTTCTAATTGGTTTAGAGCCTTCTAATTGGTGTGTCTAATTACTAGACCACTAATAGCCTCTCTCATACTCCACCATACTCGCACCGGCTTAAGGCGAAGCCCTGCGGGATTTCCCCTCTACTTCCGGTACCACGCCGTTGTGCTGCCGGAATCGCGAGGAGAGTGCTACAACCTCCGCTGCCTGCTGGAACAAGGGAGAGGAAGGTCTTCGTCGAGTACCGAACGTGTGACCGACTGCGGGAGCGCTGCCGGAACACAGCGCCAGAAGGATCGTCTACACGATCTTGAGATCGGAAAGAGTACGGCTACATCACCCACGAGAATCTGCTCTCGTTAAACGCTTTGGAATCTTCGAGGGTAAGTTATTCCATCGACTCGTTGCTACAATCTAGTAGATAGATCTTGGCTTGTTTGTTTGTATGCGATAGAAATTTTTTGTTTTCCATGCTACGAACCCCTACAGACATGCCCTCCGGCTTGGTCGGCGGCGCTCTCGCCTTCCTCGCCTTCTTCTCCGCCGGACCCTCGCCGAGGATCGATCTGGGTTGGACGAAACTCTTCGACGGCATGTCGGGCGCGGTGAACGGCGGAGCTTCGAGGGTGGGGGAATGGGGAAGAAAGGCGGAGGGGGAAGAAAAGGGCGGGAAGCTCGGCGAATTGGCAGGAGTGGTGCCTTCTCTCGCCGACAAAGCTGGCCCACGTCCGTTTTCGCTGAGTCCGGCGTTCCCAGGGCATACCCGGGATCCTGGGTACGGCCTGGGTAGGCCAAACCAAAACATGCTGAAATCCGGACGAAAACAGGTCCCTAGGTACGTGACTGGACCGATTTTCAGCGTCCGGACCAAAATTCGGCGTCCGGATCGGCTTTTTGGGTAGGCGAGTGGAGATGCTCTAAGATCCTTATTTTGCCAGTTCAGTACAACGAGCAAAATGGCTTAGGCATTGATAACAACACCAACCCAGTGATTCTACAACCTTGTGGACGTTTCGGGCCTATCTGCACCGTCCGTGACTATGTTTGAGATCTGTGCTGTCTATTTTACATCAACAACCTTCATAGAACCAAACTGTACTTGCACATCTTGTCTCCCTATGGAAACTGAAGCGGACATGTCCATCTTTCCTCTCTCAGATCAACCTTATCCTTCTCCACCTGCATCCCCGCTTGTTCACTACGCCCTTGTCGTCGGCCGCCTCGACGCCAACGAGGAGGAGGTCCTCAGCAACGTCGTGCGCCATAGGTGAGGATGGGGCACGGCGTCCTTGCCGCTGTTGTCGCTGCCGGTGACTTACTGGGTCGCGACATGGGTCTCACCTACCTGTACATCGCAGTTCCGACGCGGGTGCCATTCGTGGTGGCGTGGTGCTCCTGCCGCTGCTGTCTGTTGGGTGCCGTGATCTGTTGCAAGATTTGTTGCATGATTGGTGGTCTAAAATATTGAATAATTTGCCGTTTGTTTTCTTTTTCTCCTAATCTACTATTTGTTTCTGTGGCTTATGTTCATGACAAAAGGAAATCTACGGATCTGTAGATGGGCGCAGGACTAAAATTATGCTTAATTTCCACGCATAATTCTAGGGTCAATTGATTATGGAACTGTAGATGTGGCGCATGTCTAGGTTTAGAAGAAACACAGGTGTTATTCTGTGAAAAAGGATGGACTGGCAGATTGAAAATGGATCTAAAGCGGGGTTCTTTCTGCAACGTGCCAAACTGATTGCGCGAATCTCGAAGCTGGAGTGGACGTCCAGGATAAGCCTGGAACGCCCACCTATATGTAGAGTTTGATTTTCGTAACAACACATACTACGCTACACATATGCTCTTAAAAGTTCAAAGTACATACTAGGATTAATGTGCTTAGTTCTCTCCCTAGATGCATGCTATTTTCTCCTACTGAACAACTAAACAATGCGGCGCTACTTTCCGAGTTGGTGTAGCATAGTATCGTACCAATATTGCCAAAATTATGGTACTCTCTCAACGTCTTCATGTCCGTCCCCAACTCAGAGAGTTGGGTGTTTGACGCAGTGAAAGGTGGGACTGGGAGCTTAAGCTAAACCAACAAGAGCGACACTTATTATGGATTACAGGGAGCACGTAGAATAAACTCCTCATTATAGTCCTCTTAGAATCACCGTCTTCTCACTGGACTTCGGGCTGCTAGATAGCCTATCAAATGCTTGTTAAGTTAATTTATATCTGATTAGCATCGGATCAGAATATCTTTTAAAAATGTGATAGTTTTAGTGTTAGTGCCCATTTGGGATACTTACTTGGCTCCTGTTAAAAACTAAAGAACGAGATGTACACGTCTGCTTCTAAGCCAGATTCAAGAGGAGCCTATGACAAGCTGACTTAGGCATGGAAGAAAGGAGGAGAAGCAAAAGAAAATCAAGATGTCAAGCCAAATCGGAGCTGACTTGCAGTAAACCCAAAATCTAGATGTCTTGGTGCAAGGCCAAAATCTGTCCGCTTTGGTGCAAGGCCAAACTTTGGACGCCTTGAATTGTCTGCCAAACGCAAGAATCTGGCAGGCTTACACCGAGGCAAAAACTGGTCAGTGGTCACCTAGACCAAAATCTCGCCGCATTACCCAAGGCCAGAATCTGGCCACCTTACCCCAGGCCTGAATCTGACCGTCTTGCTCAAGGTAAAATCTAGCCCTTTGCCCAACGAATGAATCTAGCCGCCTTGTCCAAAGTTCGGCCAATTTTTGTCTAGACCAGAGTTTGGCCGAATTAAGTACGAAGATAAAGAGGTTTGTCTTGGACAAAGGAGGACTCTCAGAGAAGGCTAAATGGGAGCTGGCTCAAGCGCAAAGACGAATACAAGTTTGAATCCAACACTGAAGGATCAAGACGGCTTCACACGGATCAATACGGTCATTTGGATCCGGATCTAGTACGAAGCCGAACGAAGACTTTCCTAGTTTAGAGATGCAGTTAGACTAGGATTCCGTCTTATAAACGTGTAGAATTGTCTAAAACTTGTTCTGAAAGTCTAGCTGTCTCATATGTATGCGAGAGGTGATGGCCGATTAAAATGAAGCACACAATCAACAATCATCAATAAATCTACATTTTACCTCCTTAAACCTTTGTATCTTTGTATCTGTTGTGTTTCGGCGACTCCATAGAATTCATTCATTTAATCGACAACCGAGCTAAGAGTGGCCATGCCGGCTTAGCTCAACCTATAGTCTCTATGATGTGGACATCCCTACTATTGATACAACCGTTGTACCTACAGCAACACACATACAAGGCCCCATCACAAGATCCCGTGCCATACAACTTAACTATCAGGTACTTTCGTTTCTTGGAACTATTCCTTACATACATGAGAATATGATGCTGCCTAAATCAGATACATTTCTTACTCTTAGGAATGAAGGACCAAGCATGGATGAGAGGGACAAGCATTGGAGCATGGCCATGCATGGAGATGGCAGCAAGCATGTGATGATCCAAGAGAAGGCCACGCATGAAGATTTCAGAATTTTGAGGCCACCATAATGAAGAAAGAGGGCTTGGACGAAATATTCAAGATCAATACTTTACGAATTCGTCCATAGCATAATATGGTGCTGCGACACCTTTATTTTGGGCCAGGCCCATGTAATTTTCGCAGGATTTTAATTAGCCACTTTTTAGAGTCCGTATTTGAGGGGAAAAGGACTTTTAGGGTTGGATTCGGCCACCACTTCCTTGGCTGGCCGAAACCCCACCTTTTCGCCCTTAAATACACCCCATAGCCGAACCTCTAGACTCGGATTTTGTTTAGACATTAAGTTAGCCATAGTCGCAACTTCGCCAAGGCTCGAGCGTCGCAGAGGCCTCTTGTACTTCGCACCTATTCAGGATCCCACCTCTTTCAATAAAGCTTTCCTCTTAATCCGCAATATCTTGATTGCAATATTGGTTCTTACTTGTTCTCGATTTCAGGTAGGAATTAAGACCCTCGCTGGTCAGGCTGATCGTGTTCACGCAGGATCGGTAACCTCCAGGAGATTGGCCTAGCGATTGCATTGGCGCTCGTGCTCGCACGTGTAGTCGGATCGTCAAGCCCGAACTCCACCAAATCGATTATCGCCATCTCATCGAAAGATCGGACACCTTTGCCCTATCAAGTGGTATCAGATTTCAGGTTGCTCGGTGAGATTTTACTGTTTTTCATAGATTAGATCTGTTTTTACCTATAACCCACGAAAAAGCCAAAAACACAGTTAGAGTTTAGATCCATCCTATAACCAATCTACGCCTCGCATTATCTTTTCAGTTTTTGCATTGTTGAATTTGTGTCTACATCGTCGCGTCGAGTTGCTGGTCTTAGTGTCTCGTCCCTTAGAGTTTCGAGTTCTAATCATACTAGTCACCGCCACACTCGCCGATCACCGCCACCATATTCCGCCGCCATATACCCTGCCACCATAAACCCTAACACTCCGCCACCGCTTCCCTGCCGCGGCACGAGTCCGAGTTGAGTCCTTATTTCCTAGTTCTTTCTTTTGACTTTCCTTCTTTGTTGTTTCCGTGTTCCGCTAAAGTCCGTGTCGAGCTAAGAGTCCGGCCGTAAGTCCAAAAAAAAAAAAAAAAAAAAAAAAAAAAAAAGTCTGGAACCGCCTCCAAAAAAATTTTCTGGCTATACTGGTTTTCGGCTTTGGGGATCACTTTTCTCCATCGGCCGTTATAGCGATATTTTTTTGGCGCCTGCGCGCTTTCCGGAACAAAATAAAAAAATTTCAAAAAAATTTTTTGGGGGCTAACCTCTTTTTAGACCCCGTAGATCAGTTCTAGACACTCGCCATCCTAGTAATTTTCTGCATCTCGGATCGCTTTTCAGGGTGCTATATCATCATACAGTGCTTGTTGTGTCGCGTCGTGACATCGTTGGTGATCTAGGCTCGCGTCTCTAGTACGGTCTAGCCTAGGACCAGCACAGTACCGTCGTTGAGCATTCTTTCAACTTTTGCATTGCTGTTTTGATAATTGCTAACCCCTTTGCTAAGCCTTCCCAGAGCTCCACAGATACTCTCCACGTGCGGTGTTTCGACTCCTGGTAATCGCTTGGTTCAATCTCTGGACCCACTGATCCTCGTGGTTGCACATCGCCTTTTCCTGCTGTTTGGTAAGAACTTGTAAGAGCTTCGTATCTTGCTTGACGGATTACGCGTGACTTCCACCATATTCCTGTCGTATATACCTGTGCTTTTTAAGGACTAACCATGACAGATACTTCGCGAAACCCTGCCACCATGACGAACGAAGAGCTACATGCCCACTTCTCCGCGCTCCTGGTCAGTCGCGCTGAAGACGTGGATACGCGCCTAGGGGAGTTTGACACCAAGCTCACCAACGCCGTGGACAAGATCGATGGACTCGAGAAATCCTTCAGCGCCAAGCTTGACGTTCGGTTCAAGGAGCTTCTGAACCGATTGCCCGCACCCGCACCGGCACCCACACATGGCGCACGGCGCGTTCCGATCACGGGTCGGACTGCTGGTTCGGCTCCCGCCGCACCCCCGGCGGCTCCTGCTGCGACTGACGTTCCTCAGTCTTCCGCGGCTGCTGCTGCGACATTGGGGACAGACGACGGGTACTACTACGACCCCGACGACGACGATCTGTTTGACGAGGAGGTTGAACAACCTCCACAGGTACCTGCTGGTCGCCCCCGACATTACTACCGCAACGCTCGCCCACCGGTACGTAATGATGATGATCATGTTGCAAAGCTTAAATTAAATATTCCATCTTTTGAGGGTAAATATAATCCTGATGCATATCTTACATGGGAGATGGAAGTAGAACAACGTTTTGCATGCTTAAAATATCCTGAGAATATGCGTGTTAGTGCTGCTACATGTGAATTTACTAAATTTGCTTCCCTTTGGTGGTCTGAGTATTGTCGTTTAAATCCTACTACTATTCCTAGTACTTGGACTGCTTTAAAAACTGCTATGCGTGTACGTTTTGTACCTCCCACTTATCAACGTGATTTACTAAAGAATCTGACACGCTTAGAGCAAGGGAAAAATTCTGTAGAAGAGTATTATCAGGAATTGCAAACGGGGATGGTTAGGTGTGGTCTTGTTGAATCTAATGAACAAATGCTTGCACGTTTCTTTGGTGGATTAAACAAGGACATTCAGCACATATTAGATTATAAGGAATATAATTCTATCACTCGTTTGTTTCATCTTGCTTGCAAAGCTGAACGTGAAGTGCAGGATCGCCAAACACCATGGAGGAGGACTAATAATTCTGCAGGTCGCACATCCACTTGGACATCCCGACAATCAGCGCCTCCTCGTGATTCGCCTCCAGCTACTACTACATCCAAGGCCACCACAAGATTTCCAGCTGCTCCTCCACCATCCTCCAATGCTCCTGCTCGTAGTGCATCTTCTATGGCTTCCACGGGTAAGACAAAGGATATACAATGCCGCAAGTGCTGGGGTTTTGGTCATATTGAGAGACAGTGCACAACACAACGTGTGATGATGGTGCGAGAAGATGGTGAATACGATTCAGCAAGTGACTTCGATGAAGATACACTAGCCCTTATTTCTGCTCGAGATGGAGACAATTCTGATGATGATGAAGAGCCAGAGGTAATGGGAGCTGAAGCTGCTGATCAATACAAGAGTTTAATTACACAACGTGTGTTGAGTGTGCAATTGAGCAAATCTGAGCAAGATCAACGCCACAACCTGTTCCAAACACGTGGTGTTGTCAAGGAACGAGCTATACGGATCATCATTGATGGAGGGAGTTGTAATAATCTGGCCAGTGTTGACATGGTAGAGAAGCTTGCGCTTCCAACAAGACAACGCCCACATTCATACTACATCCAATGGTTTGAGAGTTCTCGCAAGATCAAGGTAACAAGAACGGTACGCGTGCATTTTACTATTGGTACATATTCTGATTTTGTTGATTGTGATGTTGTACCTATGCAAGCTTGTTCTTTATTACTTGGTAGACCATGGCAATTTGATAGAGAATCTGTTCATAATGGCAAAACTAATCACTATTCTCTTATACATGATGGAAAGAAAATTGGTTTAAAACCTATGACTCCCGAACAGATTTTAAAAGATGATCTTGCTAGAGCTAGTAGAGCTAAAACCGAGGAGAAAAATAAAAGTGAGAATCAGATTGTTGCTGCAGATTTTATACCACCAAAGAACACTAAATCTGATTCTACACATGCTACTGAAATTCGTTTGAAGAGTCCATGTATGCTTGCAAATAAAATTGATATTGCTGAACTAGATGTAACCAATACTCAATGTTATGCAATTGTCTGCAAAGAGGTTTTGTTTTCATTTGAGGATATGCCTCCTTCTTTGCCACCCGCTGTTGCTAACCTTTTGCAGGAATATGAGGACGTCTTTCCCGCTGAGTTGCCACCAGGACTACCTCCTATTAGAGGAATTGAGCATCAAATTGATCTAATTCCTGGTGCCACGTTGCCCAACCGCGCGCCATATAGAACCAATCCAGAGGAGACAAAGGAGATACAACGCCAAATTCAGGAACTACTCGACAGAGATCATATTCGTGAGTCCCTTAGCCCTTGTGCTGTTCCTATTATTTTGGTACCTAAGAAAGATGGTTCTTCGCGCATGTGTACTGATTGTAGAGCTATCAATAATATTACTATTCGATATCGTCATCCTATTCCACGTTTAGATGACATGCTTGATGAATTGAGTGGCTCTACCATGTTTTCTAAAGTTGATTTGCGTAGTGGTTACCACCAGATTCGTATGAAATTAGGAGATGAATGGAAAACAGCATTTAAAACTAAGTTCGGTTTATATGAGTGGTTAGTAATGCCTTTTGGTTTAACTAATGCACCTAGCACTTTCATGAGATTAATGAACGAAGTTTTACGTGCTTTCATTGGACGTTTTGTGGTAGTCTACTTTGATGATATTCTGATTTATAGCAAATCTTTAGAGGAACATTTGGACCATTTACGTGCTGTTTTCAATGCTTTACGTGATGCACGTTTGTTTGGTAACCTTGAGAAGTGCACCTTTTGCACCAATCGAGTTGCGTTTCTTGGCTATGTTGTTACATCACAGGGTATTGAAGTGGATCCAGCCAAGATTGAAGCTATTGAGAATTGGCCGCAGCCCAAGACGGTCACACAAGTGAGGAGTTTTCTTGGCCTCGCTGGTTTTTATAGGCGCTTTGTTAAAGACTTTGGATCAATTGCCGCGCCGCTGAATGAGCTTACCAAGAAGGATGTGCCCTTTGTTTGGGGCGATGCACAACAACAGGCCTTCGTCATATTGAAAGATAAGCTAACACATGCTCCCTTACTCCAACTTCCTGATTTTACTAAGACTTTTGAGCTTGAATGTGATGCTAGTGGAATTGGTTTGGGAGGGGTGTTATTACAAGAGGGAAAACCTGTTGCATATTTTAGTGAGAAATTGAGTGGGGCTAGTCTGAACTATTCTACTTATGATAAAGAATTATATGCGTTGGTTCGGACATTAGAAACTTGGCAACATTATCTATGGCCCAAGGAATTTGTTATTCATTCTGATCATGAATCTTTGAAGCATATTCGTAGTCAAGCTAAGTTGAATCGTCGTCATGCAAAGTGGGTTGAATTTATTGAGTCTTTTCCTTATGTTATCAAACACAAAAAGGGTAAAGATAATATTATTGCTGATGCTTTGTCACGCCGTTATGCTTTGTTATCTCAACTTGACTTCAAAATATTTGGATTGGAAACTATTAAGGAACAATATGTGCATGATGCTGAATTTAAAGATGTGTTGCAGAATTGTAGAGATGGTAGAACTTGGAACAAGTTCGTCTTCAATGATGGATTTGTGTTCCGTGCTAACAAACTATGCATTCCAGATAGCTCTGTTCGTCTTTTGTTGTTACAGGAGGCGCATGGAGGAGGATTGATGGGACACTTTGGTGTCAAGAAGACGGAGGATGTTCTTGCTGCACACTTCTTTTGGCCACGTATGCGTCGAGATGTTGAGAGATTTGTGGCACGCTGCACTACTTGTCAAAAAGCTAAGTCTCGCCTTAATCCACATGGTTTATATATGCCTCTTCCTGTTCCTAGTGTTCCTTGGGAGGATATTTCTATGGACTTTGTTTTGGGATTGCCACGAACACAGAAGGGGAGGGATAGTATTTTTGTTGTTGTGGATCGGTTTTCTAAGATGGCACACTTTATTCCTTGTCATAAAACGGATGATGCTGCGCATATTGCTGATTTGTTCTTTCGTGAAATTGTTCGTTTGCATGGTGTGCCAAATACTATTGTCTCTGATCGTGATACTAAATTTCTTAGCCACTTTTGGAGATGTTTATGGGCTAAGTTGGGGACTAAATTGCTGTTTAGTACTACATGTCATCCCCAAACTGATGGTCAAACTGAAGTAGTAAATAGAACTTTGTCTACTATGTTACGGGCTGTTTTAAAGAAGAACTTAAAATTGTGGGAAGAGTGTTTACCTCATATAGAATTTGCTTATAATCGTTCATTGCATTCTACCACAAAGATGTGCCCATTTGAGATTGTGTATGGTTTTGTTCCTCGTGCACCTATTGATTTATTGCCTTTACCTTCTTCGGTGCAACATAATTTGGATGCTACACAACGCGCTGAAATGATATTAACCTTGCATAAGACTACTAAAGATAACATTGAACACATGAATGCTAAGTATAAACTTGCTGGGGATAAAGGGAGAAAGCATGTTGTGTTTGATGTTGGCGATCTTGTTTGGTTACATTTGCGTAAAGATCGTTTTCCTGATTTACGCAAGTCTAAGTTAATGCCACGTGCTGCTGGTCCCTTTAAGGTGTTAGAGAGAATCAATGATAATGCATATAAACTTGAGTTGCCTGCAGACTTTGGTACGGTTAGTCCTACATTTAACATTGCAGATTTGAAGCCTTACTTTGGTGAGGAAGATGAGATTGCGTCGAGGACGACTTCAATTCAAGAAGGGGAGCATGATGTGGACATCCCTACTATTGATACAACCGTTGTACCTACAGCAACACACATACAAGGCCCCATCACAAGATCCCGTGCCATACAACTTAACTATCAGGTACTTTCGTTTCTTGGAACTATTCCTTACATACATGAGAATATGATGCTGCCTAAATCAGATACATTTCTTACTCTTAGGAATGAAGGACCAAGCATGGATGAGAGGGACAAGCATTGGAGCATGGCCATGCATGGAGATGGCAGCAAGCATGTGATGATCCAAGAGAAGGCCACGCATGAAGATTTCAGAATTTTGAGGCCACCATAATGAAGAAAGAGGGCTTGGACGAAATATTCAAGATCAATACTTTACGAATCCGTCCATAGCATAATATGGTGCTGCGACACCTTTATTTTGGGCCAGGCCCATGTAATTTTCGCAGGATTTTAATTAGCCACTTTTTAGAGTCCGTATTTGAGGGGAAAAGGACTTTTAGGGTTGGATTCGGCCACCACTTCCTTGGCTGGCCGAAACCCCACCTTTTCGCCCTTAAATACACCCCATAGCCGAACCTCTAGACTCGGATTTTGTTTAGACATTAAGTTAGCCATAGTCGCAACTTCGCCAAGGCTCGAGCGTCGCAGAGGCCTCTTGTACTTCGCACCTATTCAGGATCCCACCTCTTTCAATAAAGCTTTCCTCTTAATCCGCAATATCTTGATTGCAATATTGGTTCTTACTTGTTCTCGATTTCAGGTAGGAATTAAGACCCTCGCTGGTCAGGCTGATCGTGTTCACGCAGGATCGGTAACCTCCAGGAGATTGGCCTAGCGATTGCATTGGCGCTCGTGCTCGCACGTGTAGTCGGATCGTCAAGCCCGAACTCCACCAAATCGATTATCGCCATCTCATCGAAAGATCGGACACCTTTGCCCTATCACTCTAGAATCTCTGACGGGTCCCTCCCGAGGAACTGGGGATTTGAGTCTATAAAAGCGTTAGACGGATTGTCTTGTATATCACGCTTCCGGACGGCCTCCTTTGGCGTGAGTTGCGGCATATCGTCCTTGGCATCGAGAGTGCATGAGGACATGCCAGTATAAGGCGAAAATTCTACGCTCTCGGCAGATTTTAGGTCTAACATTTTGTATTTGACTGCTAACTGATTACAAGGCGGTGGTGTGGTGTCCACTTTGTTAGGTTTGGATGGGCCATGATCCGCGCAAATGTGCTCCCCAGTCACATCTCGCTCAACACCGGCGGACGCGGCGTTGGAGCTCGGCCCTGCGTACATTTATGTTTCCAACTGCAATCCAAATCTTACAAGTTGTTCTCTATGTCATTACTACTCCCTCCGTCCCGGTTTAAAGGACACAATTTGCAATTCTCTGGGCCCTAGGTGTCCTCTAATTGGTCTATTTAATAGTATGGAGAAGAACATGCATGAAGAAAAAAAAGTCATCAATGCGTTCATATTTGTTCACACATGTGCATGCAACCATTTTATTGTTTTCACACAGGAGTAATTACAGAGATTAAATGCTTTTGTGTCTATATATTTTGGGATTGCATGGTTTGCAAATTGTGTCCTTTAAACCGGGATGGAGGAAGTAGTTTGCTGCAAAAGGGTGTCATCATGGCGGGGATAAATGCAGTTCAATGCTGTTTTGGACTTGGGTTTATAACGCATTGAGATTTTGTAAGAATTTTAGATATACTCTCTCGGTTTTAAAATATAAGATGTTTTAGGTTTTTCATAATACACACGTATTTTAGTGTGTATTTTACTTATTTTGTTTCAAACCTACACACTAAAAGATGTTATACTCTACATCCATTTTAATGACAAGTAATATGGATTGAAGAGAGTACATGTGTTTCAATAAAGGTTAGAATATTTTATATTTTAAAATGGATGGAGTACGAATGAACTTCACAGGAACAACTCCGACGAAACAAAGAAGCTCATAGTATTAGCATTTGATAGCAATGGTCGGTCAGTCATCTTCAGCTGCAGTCTCCCATTGCTCCAAGATATCCCATCATAGTAACGGTTCTCACAACAAAATTTCCCCATGATTTTTTTTCTAGATGGAAGTTACTCCAACCGTTTTAAAATATAAGACGTTTTATCCAAATATAAGACGTTTTATCTTTTGTAGGTGAATGTATCTAAACATCTTTTTATGTGTAGGTTTGGATTGAATCTACACATAAAGGACATCTAGATTTCGTTGCCTGATTTTGTTTCTGCAGGTCCACCAAAACCACAGAAGTGCAATCAACACGAGCTTCTTTGGTTCAGGCAGTGCAAGCACCTTCTGAATAAGCTGCATAGGCAACCCACAAGGCCACAAGCTACAAGTCCCTCTTTTAGCTAAACTCGAAACTGGGAGTAAGACCAAGTGATATGAAGAAATGAAAACCGGCCATTGCATTCTAAACAGCAGAGAGCACAGACCATAACCACAGATTCTACACCCCTTCAGAGAAATAAATCAGAGTATTACATGCATTCTGCAGATTCTTTCAAACGCAATAATCCGAAGTCAAGTCATCATACAAATCTATCTGTTCACAACCTCATGACATGAATCCATTCTTTTAAATTAAGCATGGGCACGGTACTATGCCACCCGATATTTAACCGCGTCATGGTGAAGATGGGTGTTTGTGCACATCATCACAGCTCAAGCTTGCTGGCAAGGTACCACGAGTGCATGGCCAGGCTGCCGAACGACATGATGTTGGCCAGCGACGAGAGCCCGTGGATCATCCCAAACTTCTTGTTCATCGCGGCGAGGGCAGGGCTGCTTTTTGCTGACTTGACGTTCTTCGACCACCCAACCTCGTCACCGATGCTTAGTTCTCTCTCGATCTTGTGCCTCTTCTTCATCATCTACAATGAGAATCATACATATAGCTGAAGCAGCTGCATATATACCATAAAACTGCAGGGAAATAAGCGCCGTCTAGTTTATCCAAGTATAATCCTCATTTACCTTGGTTCACACAGTTACAAAAATATTGTCATACATTCTACAACATAGACATTCCATATAAAGAACAAGTACTAGTAATTGCTGCTTGGAACAGAATTCAGTACTACTGCATATGATACTGCTCTCTCAACAGAAAAGAAAGTGCAGTAGTAATTGCTCCTTGGAACAGAATTTAGTACTACTACATATGATACCACTCTCTCAACAGAGACACACAGGCTAGGAAACCACACAGCAATTGTAAAGGTTCATCAATTACCTTAGTTGAGAAAACAGTAAATGATAGTAGTGACTGCTTTATGTTGAACGAAATTCTCAGTAGTGTGCAACTACGAGTCACTCGACTAATCATGACTCACGACTAGTCCATGAGTTGGTACTTGGCTAGTAATGACTATTTGCGACTAGCCGTGCAACTAGTCCATGAGTCGGTACAAAAGCGACTGACTCGATTTTTTGGAGTTCCAGTACTCAAACCGCTGATGCTTAACTGAAATTTGGAGTTCTAAATTTAGTAGAGAAGTAAATCATTTATTTTGGTCATCAGAAGCAAACGACTTTCATCACAGCATAATAATAATACTCCCTCCGACCCATATTACTTGACTTGGATTTGTCAAAATTTAGATGAACCTATATACTAAATAGTGTCTAGATTCATCCAAATCTAAACAAATTTGAGTCAACTAATATGGGTCAGAGGGAGTAATAGTAATAATAATAATAATAATAATAATACAACTGGACCAGCTAATACTATGTTGGTTTCTGAGATGGCACACTGAAATTGGATTTTTTTCCCAGTACGGTGAAACAATTGCAGCCACTTGGTTGGTGCACTCACAGGTCTATGATGAGTACCGAAACTGCACCCTTAATATTACCATTTAATGAAAAATAGTATGCATTAGTTTTTCTGCCAAAACTAGAGTCGTTGAAACAGTCCATCCATTCAAACTGCCTTCAATATAACCCCTCCATCCATTCATACTGACTTCAATATAACCCCATGTTTATTCGTATAGGCTTGTTATATATGATGGTTTCACACATGAAACAATACTATCTTACATCTAAAAATACCTCTTTTGATCATTAGATCAATGGTAAACTTTGATCAATCGACAACTTCTATATGAACTTGTTATATTAACCATATATTGAAGTAGGGAACATGAGTTCAGCATCTGGCATTGACATGTCATTCATGTGTCCACACATGAGTATGTGACTATTTCTCGGTTACTATTTTTTCCCCACTATTTGACGTTCTTAATTGTACGTCACGTGTGTATTCTTTAAATATCTATGCCTGTGATCTGTAAAGTACACCCGATATAACTTATAAAACCAATGGATTAATTGTACGCTTAAATTTGTTTAACAACTCTGAATTTAATGGTCTCTTACACCGTATGTTTGTGATTTTGTGGTTGCCGTTGTTATCAATCTGGGATGTAAACTTGAAACCATGTTAAGGCGAGGCCGCTTTAGGCGTCCAAAGCGCCCGCCTAGAAGTCAGAGCGCCCCTAGATCGCCTTAAGACGCCCTAAAAACCATGCTTAAAACTATGTTTTGAAGTATTTGAAATAAAAAATAACCACTTAAAATGCATGTTATATATATACCTTCCTGTTTTTTATGGAGATTGGTACGGTATGTATGCATACATGATTGGTTACTGGGTGTAAGTAGTGATTTTTGAGGGAAAAGAGTGATGTACCTATAGCAATGTACAATTTCCTTCAGCATATACATACATATAGTCATATAGATTGCGGAGAAAAAACATAGAAGAATTCTTGATTGGTAGGTCATGCATGTGTATGCATTTGTATACCTTTTCTGAACTCAGCGTGTATGCATTAGTAACTTTTTTTTGGATTCATATGCATTAGTAACTTGTATTGCACAACTGTTTATGTAAAAAAAGAACTTGTACGGTTGTTAGGTGACTTTGTTTTGCATGTCTCATATATGTATTGCATATAGATCATATATGCTTATGACGTTGCACCTTGAGATGGTGATGTGAGAAAATGGAACCATCATCTATAACCCATAAACTTTCAGGAATCTAAGACACGCAGGATTAGGTAAACCTCTATCTAAGGGTGGGCAGAAACTGATGCAGCCTAGTTCATTTTCCTTCACAAATGAAATCCAAAGTTTGGATGTAGTACAAAAATTTGAACTAGCCCAAACCGGCCAAACCAGCCAAAGCGGTTATGCACAGGCTTACCTCTATCCCACGTCAGATGTCAACCACAGAATTCAGATCTGAAAGTTATTGTTAGATAGCTTCCTAGAATCAATGTGGATGATTGAAAGGTGCCTCCAATCAGTAAATGTAAGATAAGAAGTTATTAGACATCAATGATACACTAACCAATTTAGCGAACAGTTTTATATCATGCCAGCATACATTATAGATGGGATATTTGCACCAAATGTAAATACCATATATAAAAAGCATAAAGTGTGAAAATTGGGCTTAGATTGCAGCACTGAGCAGCATTTGTACAAATAGCACGATTTCATGAGAGCTTCAGTTTTAGACTAACATTTGGCACTAAGTTGCAACTAATATTTGGTCAAACAACCAAAAACAATAAAATGATGGACGTTTTATTCATTAGTCACTATCCGATACGCCGTCCCCCAGAATCAAGAACCCGCCCAAAATAAAGGTGCAAGCAAACTGCAACCTTCTAACACTATACTAAGCCTTTTTTCGAAAAGGATGATGAGACCCCCAGCCTCTACATCGAAATGATGCATACGGCTTTATTTTACTATACTAAGCTAATGGACGAAATTTGTGACCTATCTAAAAGCATTACACTAGTCTGTCAATCAATATACGTTTTCATTGTCAGGTCAGTTTACATGATGTTACATTCAACAAAAGATTCTACTGCGCTGCCGAGTATATGTAGCATGCAACTGCAGCCATTTGGTTGGTGCACTCACAGGTCTACATTAAGTACTGAAACTGTACCATTATTACACATTTAATGAACAAAGTTGGTCAACCACAATGTTAGACTAATCAATTTCGAGAACAGCTTTATATCATTCCATTATACAAGGCATATTTGCTTCAAATATTGGCTTAGAATATCATATCATAGAAGACATGATCAAGTGGAAAAAGTTGGGCTTAGAATATATCAGTTGGCAGCATATTAAAAAAATACATTATTGCATGAAAAGATAGCTTTAGACTAGCATTAAGCAGCCGCAAAATTTGGTTGGAGCAATGCAAATCACCAAAAGCAATAATACAATGGGTATCTTGTTCAATAGCCATTATCCGATGTGCCAACCTATAGAATCAAAATTGCACACCCAAAATAAAGGTTTGTATTAAACTGCAACTTTTTAACACTATGCTCCACAACACAAATAGCCAGGAATCGAGGACCAAATTTTATGATCTATCCGCAATATAAGAAAATCTTATGAACTAAACATGCCCATTATCAGCTCAGTTTACATCATATTGCATTTAACAAACGATTCTACTATATTGCTAAGTGTATATGTACACTTTCGAGCATGCAATTAAAAATTAGTAGTCTCTGGTGCAACAACTCGCACGATCAATTGCTCATTCGGAGCGACAATAATAAATAACTTCAGTTATCTATTTACAGAGGGTGGATCTAACAATTTTTTATAATCTTGGCAGAGAATTTTAGCAAGAGATCTCCTAAGCCGCCCCAAGACTAAACTACTTAACTCTTTGAAGGCTGATTTGTATGGGCGATTAGTATGTTTGAAGCAGTTTATAAAAAAATATGGGGTTCATCAGCCATCATACATATATTTTGCAACCAATGTGGCCAATATCAATATAAATTTGTCTAAAATATACCAATTCTAGTTTGTTGCAGCGGTATAAATCTTGATTTGTCTTTCTCGCCCCAAGACGTATTAGGAGGAAGGGTGCTCACCTCAATGGTCATGGGGGTGAAGACGAGCAGGTTGGAGAGGTTGAATCCGAGCGCGGAGATGAGGAACCCAAGCTGGTAGCGCTCGACGGCGGACGCGGTCTTCCACGGGTGGAGGTAGGCGAAGGCTGCTACGGAGACGGCCGCGCAGGCGGAGATGAGCGTGAAGTAGGCCGGGAACATCTTCCCCTGCAGGTTCCCGAACTGGTGCCTCGGCAGGTTCCTTGAAAGATCCCAACAAGATCGAATCAATCAGTTTAAGGGAAAAGGTGGGGTTTCGAGAGAAGAGCTGGGGGAATTAGTTGATTACTTACTTGAACATGATGATGCCGCCGATGAAGGTAGCCCAGAGCGCGGCGCCCCAGGAAGTGGCGAAGCAGAGGAGGTGGGACACCTTGGCGGCCGTGACGGCCGTGGCGCCGGAGCCGGAACGGGCGCCGAGGAGGACGTCCGGGGCGAAGAGGACGCCCGCCGCGAAGAAGCACACCGCCGACAGGAACCTAGTCGCCCACGCCATCGCCGATTGCTAGAGAGAGATGGGGAGGAGGAGGAAGAGAGAGGCGAGAGCCGACGCGTCCTTTGTGAGAGCGAACTCGGGAACTCCACGAAAGCAAGGGGTAGTTGAGGGTGTTTTAGGAGGGCAGTCATGGCCTTCCAGAAGCTCAAGGTCATTCTCGTAATTTCATACCTGTAGTATAATACAACTAATTTAAAAGATTAAACTAATCTAAAACTAATCTAGAGCTGCGGCGAGAGTAGTTGACGCTTCGCCGCCGGGGCCATGCCGGCGAGAGTTGTCCACCATTGTTGAACGATGTCTTCATTCGCGTTGCACTCCTTAGGCTCTGCAACCGCCTTCTCCTCGTGCTTGCTCGCCTCGGCACTTGGGCCCATCGTTGCCAAGTTCGACGACAATCGCCCTACCCTAGCCGCAACACCCGTCTCCTTCGCCATAGCTACCCACCACAGTCGCTGCTCGAGTCTAGCGTCGGTGGGTTGCCGTCGCCGCTTCGCGAGCCCTGGAGGTGGCTTTCGTGTCCACCGCAGCAGCCTCTGCCACCGTTTTTCCTTGCACCACCACCATGTGCATCCGCGCGGCGGCCATGAGCTCGCGGCTGGCCGCCGCCTTTTATGCGGCTTTTGTTGTCGTCTCCCTTTCCCCCGTGTATCCGTGTTCCAGCCATGGGAAGGTCAATTTACCTTCTCGAGGACGACAATGTGCAGGTGGCCACTTCCCTCTTTCGCTTAGCCCATCTCTTCCTTCTTCTCATTCGATGCCGCCTCGCTCGGTTCCTCCCTCTCCTTTTACGATGACAGAGAACTTGGATAAGTGGTCCAAGTCATTCTGCCGGCAGGGATAGGAAAAGAAAAAAGCAGATGAAGAGAAAGAGGAGCCAGTGTATAGAAAGTGATGCTCTCCCTCTCGCTAGCGGAGGGGATTAAGTAGCAGCAGTGAATGAAGAGGAAAAGGATTCGCATTAACGCAGGCATGGAAAGCCTCACACAAATGGATGAGTCATTGAGTAAAGCTGACCTCTCTCGATGTCGTTTTAGCCACTAGCAAGTCACGGGCTCTGCTGTTTGCAGACGTGCGTCGCGTCGATGTCAGGCTAAGGTCGTGGCGTGGACAGACGCAATGCTACCAACATCTCAATATTGACAGCGTTATGATATGATAATACGTCACCTCTGGTAAACACCACCTTTTTACTGAAGCGAACGCCACCCTGCGTAGAACAATAGTGGTGTTTGTTAAAGTCATAACACTACCACTATGTTCGACCGGACAGGCTGACGGGTCCCACTCACCGGCAAAATACCAACGTTGGGACAACCCTGCTAGTATGGACGTATCTACTGTGTTCCGGTTTTGGCAACGCTGCCGATATTTTCCGGTGTTATCCTTTTTTCGGCCCGCTACTAATATTCGGCGTCTATAAGTGATTCTCTACTGATGATAAATAAATCTTGTACTCATATTTATATTGGGATTCTATAAACCAAGAAATTGGATAAAACCATGATACTATTATATATACATGTATTATTGTGTTCCACACTACATCCTTCGTGCCGGTTTACTGGGACAATACGGAGCCTATGTTTAACTACAAATTTGACTAACAAAATATGAATTATATATCATAAAAATTATATTATTAAAAAGAGCTTTTAAATATCAATTCGTTCGTATAATTTTTGTGACAATCCAATGATATAATTTTTGTGACATATAACTCATGTTTTATTGATAAGTTTTATGGTTAAACTTTTTTCTTAAACTCCGTGTTAGCCTAATAAACCGGTATGAAGGTAGTAGTATCATTTTATACTTTGCATCGTGAGTAACCTTAGGCTAGTTGATACGTCCAAAACGCATCTACTTTCTCGAACACTTTGCTATTGTTTATTCTCTAAATTTGTGTGATTTGGATACAACTAACACGGACTGACGCTGTTTTCAGCAGAATTATCTTGGTGTCTTGTTTTTGTGCATAAAATGAACTATCAGGAAAAATTCCGGAAAATATGTCAAAAATTATATTTCACCAGAAGATCCACGGAGCCAGAAGACGAGACGGAGAGGAGGCCTGGGGGCCCACACCCATACCAGGCGCGGGCCCACCACTGGCCGCACCTAGGGGGTGCAGCCATCCTAGGCACCCCCTTGGCCTCCCTCTGCGCCTATAAGTTGCCTTTCGATCTAAAAACCGAAGGGGGTTCGATAGTTTTTCAGAAAGAGTTCCGCTTTGCCGCCGCCACCAGAAACCAAGATTCGGATCCAGAAACTCCGTTCTGGCACCTTGCCGGGACGGGGAATTTGGAGAGGATCATCGTCATCGTCATCACCAACGCATCTCCATCAACCACCGATGTTTCCCTCATCCATGAGTGAGTAATCCCCCGCTGTACGCTTGGGGATGATAGGGATTGGATGAGTTCTATCATGTAATCGAATAAGATCTGTTAGGACATAGTGCCTAGTATCTCTATTAGTGCTATTTGACTATGTTGCAACTTGTTGTGCTTAATGCTTGTCACTAGGGCCCGAGTGCCATGATCTCAGATCTGAACTTATTATTGAATCATTATGATAGTATTGTTTGTGATCTTATCTGCAAGTTGTGTACACATATCATTGTCCGGATCCAAAGGCCTCAAAGTGACAATAATTAGGACAGCCGGCGGGGATGGCCGTGGTGTAAGGATCACATGTGTTTACGGAGTGTTAATGCTTTTCTCCGGTGCTCTATTAAAAGGAGCACCTTAATTTCCAATAGTTCCCTAGAGGCCCCGCTGCCACGGTCTGGCTGGACAGAAGATGCTGTGCAAGTTCTCATTGCGAGCACGTATGACTATATTTGGAGCATATGGCTAGGATTGTTTAGTACTTGAATGCTTGTTATTATTTATCTGCAATGCCCTAGATCTTGAAGTTATATTTTAGACTCGTCCATGCAACGCCCGTCCATCCATCTTTATGCCTACCGCACTCGAATCCCACTATTACTGTTACTGTTACTATTGCTCATGTTTCACTGCTACTGTTGCTTTGTTGTTGCTACTACAAACTGTTGTTACTGATAAACTTCTGTGAACAAGAACTATTTTCAGGTACAGCTGAATTGACAACTCAGTTGTTAAGGCTTGCAAGTATTCCTTGACTCTCCTTATGTCGAATCAATTAATTGGATAATACTATCCGCGAAGACTATTGCGATTCCCTACACTTGTGGGTCATCACTAGTGGGAATAACTTAGCTAGTAACATGCATATACATGTAATGACAACTGAGCAAATTGATGACATGGCATGATAATTAATGAAAAAAAAGGAAGATGGTAACTTAGCTAGTTACCATAACATTACACGTACCAAGACAATATGAGTCTACAATCTAATTTATTAGACACGTCACATACATATTACTACCCAGTGTAAAATAGTAACATGAACTACTAGTTTAAATTACTTAGTTAGCACTATGAGCAGCCTTATGAACCCATCGAGTACCAACTTCACGTGTAGCATGCGTTGTCGGGGCCTTTGATAGCAGAGAGTAATAACACACATTCACTCAAGAGTCCTCCAATGATCAGGCCCATATTTAAGTCGGGCGATGGTGGACGCTAGGTCTGTGCATTTGATTAACTAGAAAACATGGCGCGCGCATCGTGAGTGATGGAATAATTGTTGAACATATATGGGCATTACTAGGAATCGAAAGCCAATTTGTTACTGTACTTCCCAACAGATCATCTTGTAGCCGCAGGATTACGATTTTCAAGCAGACCTGCTGGCATCTTTTCGTGATTACAGGAAACGAAAACACATTATGCTTCTAAAAACTCTTGCGAGTAACTCCTTCCTTAATGCACGTCTAGATATAGCGCTAATCTCTTATTTCTTTTTTCTTTGTAACTTCTGCAGGTCTAGAATAGCGCAAATCTCTCCTGCCTTTCTTCTTCCTCTGAGTTCCTTCTTCCATAGAAGCATGGAAAATGAACATATGAGATTGAGTTCAATGCAAACTTTGTCTACACTGTGAAGCGCGACTTTTATGCAAGAAGCATGCCATTAGTATAATAGTAGCTTTGTAATTTAGGATGATACAATAATTTATTTTTGTCTCTGGAAGCAACTAAATTGGTATTAGGAAGAACACATGTGACACTAGCAGAGTCCATAGCTTGAGAGCTGAACAACGTTTTATTTTCCGAAGCATATTCATTGGTTATAAGAAGCGTGCATATGATTGATCAGAAGCATTGTTAGCTTACGTTGCAATGTTCTTTTCAGAACAAAGAAAAAAGAGAAAAATGAGATCCGAGTTATGAAGCATCATGGGACTAGTAGTAAAGGCCGTGGCGGCCAGCGACATGGCACAAAAATCTCATCGGAAAAGGCCACGGCCCTGCGCTTGATGCGTTCTTCGTGGTCGATGCCCACAACTAGCAGGCGAGAACCATGAACTGCATCGTGCTTCCTTGCCGTGATGCGGCATATGCCGAGCTGCTCCGCTGTCATGCGGTGATGCATCTGCTCCTCTCCTTGGTCAGCTAGGAGGGCCCTTGCGCAAGGTTTGGGTCATGGAAGAAGCTTCATTGGCATTGGTGAAGGGACGGACACAAAACCACCTACGAGCAGAAATCAGGGATAGTGGGGAGAGTTGACCATAGCGGCGACAACGACATCAGGATCGCTGGGAGCGAATGCGGGCATGGTGTGGGCTATTATATAGCCCAACCATGAGACATTTGATGCACCGCTCTAAATAAACGGCCAGATGCTAGTCCGGTGTTTTCTTTCAGATCGGACACCACGATAGATAGTATTTACCTAAACATATTGCTGAAAATTACACCATGTGTAGTGAAGTATTGTTGTCCGGAGTTACAATAGGAGACAATAGTAGTATTTTACGCAAACAAAAAAGGCGGCAAATGGTGAAATTAGTGTTAAAGAATACAAAAATACAAAAAAATTAACCACCATGAAAATTATGGCCAAAAAATTACTCACGATCAAAAAATTACTGGAGGACAATAACCTTGTAAAAGTTACGGCTGAAAAGGTGTGACGAAAAATAACTGTCATGAGATTATTTTTTTCAAAAAGGGGCAAAAGCTTTGCCCCAATCGATTAATTAAGGAGTTTTAAAGAGTTCCGAGGTTACAAAACAATTACTCTCGTGGCATGAATTCACCCAACCACTTGACGCCTGCGCACATTCACAAGCGGGCTTCGCGCTTAATCCTATCTAGAACTACAAGCGGTGGCGCAAGTTTTTTGCGGAAGACCCTGTCATTCCGCTCATTCCAAATCTCCCATGTGACGAGTAAGGTGAAAGACGCCATAGCTTTGCGGTTCAGAATTGGACCCTCCGTCATCATCTTCCACCAATTCTTTGTGGAAAGGCCCACCCATTGTGTTTGGTCTAATTCAGGAATACCAATCCAATCTTTGATGGATGCCTAAACTCGTTTAGTGAACCGGTATTCTACAAAAAGATGGGCAACCGTCTCATGTTCATCGGCCTTTGAATAGAGCTATATGCATTCTTAGAGGGGGTTCGGTTTGCTCCGTTTGCTCTGGATTTGAGCCAGAAAACATTGTTGTAGAGACAGATTGTGTGACCCTGATAAAGATGGTAACAAGCAGAACTTCTAATTATTATAATCTAGGCCTAGGAGATCTTTGGTTATTACTCTTGTCTAGACGTATAGTCTCCATAACCAAGATCCTTAGATTAAGCAATAGTGTTAGTCATGAGTTAGCTAGATTTGGTTTGGTTGAGAACAACTCAAATTTGGTTTGGTTCGGTTCTGTGATTTCTCTTTGACCGTATCAATCGAGATTGTAATAACAGACACTATTTGTTAATTAATACAATCCCATTTGTCTTGAAAAAAAGAATCAATCCTAATTCTAGACGCTAGCTGCGTCCCTGTTAAAGAAAAAGATTCAGTACTGAAGTTTCCTATCCTAAATATATTTTTAGAAAATCTACTCATAGCAATGCACATACAAATCTGCTGATTCAGGCAAAAAATTTAAGCCATATATTTTTAAATAACCTATAATAAACCGAATAAAAGTCGACGCAATCAACAGATCACAAGTTACAATTTGTGTGAGGCAGTGAGTTACGACTCACGACCTGCTATTGTACGATGAATGATGTGCGAGAGGAACGACCGCAAGCGAAGCGATATGTGTTGCGCTGGCCAACATGCTACTGTGAGTACTGAGTAAGGTGTCTTTTATCTTTCTTCTTTTATCTTCTTGAATGTTTCGTCTTTTATGGTTCATACAAAACACTATTATGTGGGGATACATAAGTAGAACAAATGGGATAAGTGTAATCCCACTTTTACACCCCAAAAAAAAACCTAACTCTAAACTAAGTGGGATAAGTAGGGTTAACAAATCTCGTTTATCCCACTTGTTCCACTTGTAGATGTATAAGTGAAAGAATGTTCACGAATATTTTATCGTGTAGGTGAATATTTTCATTTTTTCCAATTTTTTGCATTATTAAGCTGACTTATAATGAACAATATTATGTAATTTTGAGTTATCAAAAAATAAAATTAAAATATTACATGCTTACTGACATGGTTATACCCTACAGATACAAGACATTAGCATACCTGGTCCAGCCCAAGGAAGGCACACAAGAACATACGAGGCCCTGTGGAGATTTTCGGGTGGCCCAAGCCCATGACATATTCGGATCCTTGGAGAGCAAGACTAGAATAGATAGAATATTCAAAGGGGCAAACCCTAAACTTGTAACCGACTCGATCTGTGCCCGAGACCTGCCTAACTCTATATAAAGGCTAGGAGGGAACGGCGAGGAGGACATCCTTTTTCCATCGCATACACACCTCCACGCCAGATTGCATCTGCGCACCCATGTAACCTTCGGTTCAACCGTAATCAAGAGCAGACAAACAGGAGTAGGGTTTTCCCTCCCGGGGCCTGAACCTGGGTAAATCTCGTATCCCCTGGTTGATTGTCTGTTAACCATTCCGCGATCTCCAGCACCACCATCTTCTCCAAAACCCAAGCTCATAACAATGGGCATTGACGAGATTAAACCTCGTCAATTGGCTCCGTCTGTGGGAATCGGAGGCGCTGATTGTGCGATCGCGACGGTCCCGACCAAAGCGATCTACAACTCCTTGGCGACGGAGAGCCATCTCCTCTTCGGCGCTTTCGACTTCACCGCCCACTCGCCAGCCACCATGAAGGATTTCGAGCCCGTAGACGATGGGCTCGAGATTCTGTTCGGGAGCTTCTGCTTCCAGGTGGAACAGACTGGCACTCTCCGCCTCCCAGAGCGGGTGCCACTGCCATCAATCAGGCCTGCCTCGTGGCCCCGCATCCTAGCGTGCTACACACGTCAACGCAGACAGACGAGTCATACGACAGCAGCAGCTGCAACTCAGATCTATGCAGCCCCCGTTGGATGAAGGAACCTACGGTTCTGGATCCGAAAGCTACAGCAGCAGCGATCCGATCCACGGGCGCTACCAGTGCGCCATGGTCATCCAAAGCAATGTGGAACAACAACCACCAGGTTCGGATGCCCACGTAACTCCACCCAACCCAGAGGGTGAAAACGGAGGAAACAGGAGACAACCATCCCTCCCACCCAACAAGGGCGACGCTGCCGCCTGCAATCGGATCAACCTCAACGAGGATGGCTGGCGCCAGGCACGCGAAGCCATCGCGGGAAACAAGATCCTACCCATGAACTCTTCACGTGACCTGTTGAGGGCAACAAGATCCTCACCGGCGAACACAACAGGCAGGTGCAGCTGCAGGAGGAGCTCGACAAACGCAAGCAAGCAGCTTCGGAGTCTAGCGCGCGGCGAGCTGCGCTCTCCGCCACTGGAGGCTCCAGCTCGCACGACAACAATGCCAACAAGCATCGCTCTCGCACAGAGCACATGGATCCCGCTGCACGTCGCGAGGTCACCCGAACCCTCAACACATCCTTCATGGAGATGGACGCCAATGGCAACGTCATCCCGAAGACGCCGCAAGCTGCGATCATGGCAGCCACCACATATCTCGCGTCCCATGCACCTCCGGTGGGGGACCCGAAGAGATCTATGCACAAGTCTGCACTAGCCGGACTTAGACTCATCGGAGCTGCGCTCCACGAAGAAGCTCCTACGGAGCCAAAAAAGAAGGCTACGGTCAGATTCAACCGAAGCCCCACACACTCATCGGACAAAGAGGAAGACGAGCACGGTATACCTCGACGACGCAATATCCCTCGACGTCGCAGCCGCGACTACGACGCTCGAAACGACCTTGCCCAGCGCAAGGTCGACAAGGCATGTGCCAAGTGCGCGTGCTCAGACGAATCCGAAGAAGACGGCGACGGAGAACTTTGCGGAGCTCGATGCTTCAGCAGATCTGTTCGGCGGACGCGGATGCCAAGATATTTCAAGCTTCCTTCGGACACTCCGAAGTTCGATGGGACGCAGGACCCAAAAGCCTGGCTCAGCGACCACATGTCATCCGTCAAGCTGCACGGCGGAAACAAGAACACCGCCCTTGAAATGGATCGTATGGGCACCTAGAGGGGGGGGTGAATAGGTGCTAACCAATTTTTTAATACTTTTTCAATTTTAGGCTTGATACAAAGTAAATTCTCTAGATATGCAACTACGAGAATTTCCCTATATGAAACCCTAACTACTAAGCACGTAAAGGAGGAGCGAGGAAACCGTAGTGGAGCACGCGGAGACACAGGGATTTGTTTTACCGCAGTTCCTTCCTTGTTAAGGGAAGTACATCTGCGTTGGAGGGGTGGGCGGTTCTAAGACCACCACGCCACAATAGGCCTCACCCTATTCTCCGATGGATCTCGCCACGAGAGGCCTGATCCACCTTCTCCACTATTGGATCCCTTCGAGGCGGGAACCGGTGCCTTTTACAACACTATTGGGGCACACACCCACAACCGAATTGGGGGCTCCCGAGATGACAACAAGCTGTCATAAAAACAAGGTTTATCAATATAAACAAAAACGAGGATCTAGATCTTTGCAAGAAATACTAGATCGGAGGTTCTCCAAATGAATGGAGAGGAGATGAAGCGCTTGATTGCTGATGATGAAGATCGAGTTCTCCTCCTTCGATTCCCCAAGGGATGGGGCCTTTGGGTGGATCTAGGTGGAGAATTCTTGTATGAAATTTTGAGATCTGATCTGTTCCTTTTCGAGATGAATCAAGAGATCTGGCAGGAGGGGGATGGCTGGCTTAAATACCCCCTCCCCAGATCTGGCCGTTGCCCAACTTTGGGGGCGGATTATCCGCCCCCCACTTGGGGCGGATTATCCGCCCCCTGGGAAAATTCCGCCCCAAGGGCGGATTCTCCGGGGGAAACTCCGCCCCCTCTCTGGGGCTTGCGCCTTGGTGAAGCTTGGAGAAAATCTTGGGGGCGGATAATCCGGCCCCCCTGAGGGGCGGATTATCCGGCGAGGCCGGAAAGTCCGGTCGAAACTCCGCCCCCTCTCTGGGGCTTGCGCCTTGGATGAGCAGGAGGGGCGGATTATCCGCCCCACTGAGGGGCGGATTATCCGGCCAGGCCGAAAAGTCCGGCCAATATTCCGCCCCCCCTTCTGGGGCTTGCGCTTGCTTGGGCAGAGGGAGGGGCGGATTATCCGCCCCTGGTGGGGCCGAATTATCCGCCCCCAAAGGCAGAGTTCAGAGCTGCAACACTTCAACACACATTAAAAGATCCTTGGTATTGTTATCTAACACTCAAAACACTAGGGATTAAGAAATGTTCTTTCAATCTCCCCCTTTTTGGTGTTAGATGACAATACTAGGATTTGAAGTGAAACCGGCAAGTGCCACCTTAGATAATGAAAGACGCTCCCCCTAGATGTGTGCATATTTAAGATTTGCATTTGAATACAAATACACACACCAGGTAGAACACTACTTTTAAGGTTTGGAGAGAGAAGTCATACCACCGGAATCTATAGCCAAGGCATACATAGATAATCCCATGAATCCATAAGTCATCAAATATGCTCCATAATTCCAGAAATCCATGGGGTCCATGATAGATAAATCCAGAAGTCCATGAATACCAAACATAGTACCAAACTGTGGAGTGCGACATAGTCTTACACAAACAACCACAAATATCACACTAGAAAAAGCACAAGCAAGCAGATAAAAACGACTAAAACCGAAGAGCTTGTGCCCGACCCTTGCAAATCCACGTGACCTACTAGAACTACTTCTCCCCCTTTGGCATCGAAACGCCAAAAAGGAAGAAGAGCGATGCTAACGCCCCTGGAGATCACTCCTCCTCATCCTCGTCGTAGTCATTCCCGTCCCCTTCCTCATCATCATACTCATCATCATCGTCATCAGCTGGAGGAGTGGGTGCCCTCGGTGGAGGTGGAAAGAGACAACTCTCGAGCGCGCCATAGTTGATCCCTGAAGTATTCCACTGAGCGTACGGGTCCGGAGCAGTGGGAGGAGGTGGATTTCCAGTGGCACCTTAGACATGGTGGAGGATAAGCTGCTGCGTGTGATCCCTCTCATGATCCCTGCGGTACGCCTCATATTGGCCCTTGTGAATGTCAATACCCATGCAAAGAATGTTCCGCTGGAACCAATTAAGCTGCTTGACCTCACGTGCCATTGGGGACACCGTGGAACGACGACCACTAGCCCGAGCATCACGCATGAAGGACTCCGGGGCAGTGGAGGGGTGATGAGTCTTCTGAGCCTTGTTGTAGATTTTCTTGGGCTTATGAACACCATCCAAAGCAGTGCCAAACTCTTCATGGGGTAACATATGCTTGACAAGCATCATAATGAACGGAGCATAAGGAATGGAGAGCCGGTTGATCATAGCATCCATCATCTCATGGAAAATATAGTCCATGACATCCAGTTTGTAACCAGTGGCTGATCCAGAGTTGGTGGCACACTCGTGAGCAAACGCAAGGAGAGGAACAAGGTGGCCACAGATCTTGTCATTGTTGCCACCACTAGGCGCGATGCAGTCCCGAAACATGCCAACAAGAGAGGCATACAAGGGAGAGAGACCAGCGAAAGTACCAGCAACACCATCAGGAGAAAGACAGGGAGCCAGAGCAGTGTCCTTGGATGGCTTCAAGGGAGTAATGATGCGGTGACTAGCGGGAGTGTCACGGCCATGGAAGGCATACCCAAGAACCTGCCCAAAAGTACGAAAGTCTGACTGAAGCATGGTAGTCCCGGTCATCCACTTCATAGTGCGGCGCTCATCACCGCAGATCACAAGTGTGGAAAAGAACTGGCGCACCACAGAAGAGTCATAATCACACTGAATGGTCATGAGGTGGTGAAGCCCCATCTTGTTGGTCACATCCAATGCCTCAAGGAGCCGAGCCTTGGATTGAGCCGCAGTCAAGTTGATGGGACGCATGGGGCGAATCTTGAGACAAGCATAGACATCATCATGGATAGCCCGAAAGTGAGCATTCCAAAACATACTGTCCTCGGGTTGGCCATCACTGTCAACATCATCATAGTAGTTTGTCTGGCGGATGGTGGCATACTGAATGCTGTCCATAGACTTGTAATTGGGCCGAGACTGTTTTCCCTTGCGAGAAGCGGTGCGATAGATTTCTTACTTGCCTCGGCCATCCTTGCAGCCTCTCTTGCTGCCCTGCGGACCTCTGTTTCGTCAATAAACTTCCCGTCTTCAGTGGGTTTGAGATAACGGGGACGGGGACGACGGACGAAGGTCTTGGTCGGCTTGGAACCACCTGTGAATAGCATTGAGAGAGGTAGCAAGGAGATGAGCATACACACAAGTCCAGGAGAAAGAAAAACATGGAGAAAGCGTAGCAATGCAACCCCATAACCAATGATGTGCATGAGCAGAATCAGAACCAAAACAGACCAGAGCGTAACTCTCCAGGCCGAATTATCCGGCCCTGGCAGGGGCGGATAATCCGCCCCCCGCAAAAAAAATCTGGATTGGCTCAGATCTACCATGGCAAAACAGATCGAGTACTAGGGTGGCAAGGCTACTGATTCTAGCATGTAAGAAACAACACCAAGAACCTTCTACAACGAGATTTCCACCAAAAAGAATACATCCCATACAAAAGGATAGAGATGAGGGAGTTACCCTCACTCATTGGAGGAAAATCGCGGAGGAGAAGATACCCGGAGGCGAGGTGAAGAAGATCCGGGAGAGCCCGGAGAATCCGGTGGTCAAATCGACTCCGGGAGAGGCGGATGCTCCGGCGGCGGCTGGAGGCAGAGGTAGGGTTGGGGGAGGACTGGCTGCTCTGTTTGAGTCTGCCCTCCCCGACCCAGCCTATAAGGGGCTGATTTTGCCCGGGGCGGATAATCCGCCCCCCACTTAGGGCGGATAATCCGCCCCCCCCCCAGAAATTCTGGAAACCAGAATCAGGCCGGAGCACCCTAACAAATCTCTCGATGGTGTTTTAGAGGACTTGTGTGCAAGAATAGATGGTTCAAGGAGGGAGGGAAAGGCTTGGGTTGCGAGAATCAAACTGAGATGGTACTACGCACCCAAATTTGCAATAATCAAATCAATCAAAGGCCAAATTTGAGTGTGTTTTCCATAAGAACAAGAGGTATGCAAGAAAATCCAACGAGACCCATGAAAAACCAACTCTTCTTGAGGAAGAGGGCGGTGGCCGAAGCCACCATGTTGGAGCGCATGGCATGACACCGCGAAGATGTATCTTGAGTTCAAAACCAATGCTCATCGATGACCCACATATCACAAAATGATATTAAGGGAAATGATTTTACTTGCTTTCGGCATTATGAGGGGAGGGTTGGCCCAATCAATTAGGACCACACTCCCCCTATGTCTATGCCCGCATCTAAACCAAATACATGAATAAGAGCAAGTGAGTGTGCAAGAATAGTCAAGCCAAGCTCCTTGAATCTACGATATTTAGCTCATTCCGCAAAAAACAAAATCTTGCTTCATCGAGGGGCTTCGTGAAAATATCAGCAAGTTGGTTCTTCGTGCTCACAAAGGACAGAGCAATATCTCCACGAGCAACATGATCCCGAATAAAGTGGTTGCGAATCTCTATATGTTTTGTTCTTGTATGCTGCACAGGATTGTAAGCAATTTTGATAGCACTTTCATTGTCGCATAAAAGAGGCACTTTGTCACAATTGACACCATATTCCTTTAAAGTTTGCCTCATCCATAACAATTGAGTACAAGCACTTGCAGCAGCAACATATTCAGCTTCGGCGGTTGAGAGTGAAATACAATTCTGTTTCTTTGATGACCAACACACTAGAGACCTGCCCAAGAATTGGCATGCACCAGAGGTTGATTTCCTATCATCTTTGTCACCAGCCCAATCTGAATCGGTGTAACCACACAGAGAGAAACTTGAACCCTTGGGATACCATAACCCAAAATTTGGGGAATGAACCAAATATCGGAAGATTCGCTTGACCGCCACTAAGTGGCTTTCTTTAGGAGCGGCTTGGTACCTTGCACACACTCCTACACTTAACACGATATCGGGCCTAGATGCGCAGAGGTAAAGGAGAGAGCCGATCATGGATCGGTATACCTTTTGATCCACATCTTTACCCTTGGGATTGAGCTCAAGATGACACTTTGTTTGCATTGGGGTAGCTACACCATTGAGATCCGTCATCTTGAACCTTTTGAGCATGTCTTGGATGTACTTAGCTTGATTAATAAAGGTTCCCTCTCTAAGTTGTTTGATTTCAAATCCAAGAAAGAACCTGAGCTCACCCATCATGGACATCTCAAACCTGTCAGTCATAAGCTTTGAAAATTCATCGTTAACAGCTTGGTTAGTAGAGCCAAAAATAATGTCATCTACATAAAGTTGGCATACAAAAAGCTCCCCATTGACCTTCTTAGTAAAAAGAGTGGGATCGATTTGCCCAACTTCGAATCCACGGTCTAACAAAAGCTCTTTAAGGTGCTCATACCACGCACGTGGGGCTTGTTTAAGGCCATAGAGCGCCTTATCGAGTTTGTAGACATGGTTCGGATATTTAGGGTCCTCAAACCCCGGGGGCTGCTTGACGTATACTAACTCATGTAGAGGACCATTAAGGAAAGCGCTCTTAACATCCATTTGTTGTAATTTAAAATTATGATGAGCTGCATATGCAAGAAGGATACGGATGGACTCAAGGCGAGCCACATGAGCGTAGGTCTCGCCAAAATCAATCCCTTCTACTTGAGAGAATCCTTGAGCCACGAGTCGTGCTTTATTCCTCACAACAATGCCATTTTCATCCTGTTTGTTCTTGAAGATCCACTTGGTGCCGATAACATTGCGGCAATCCTTTGGCTTTTCTACGAGCTTCCAAACTTTGTTGCGTTCGAAGTTGTTTAATTCTTCATGCATTGCAACAACCCAATCAGGGTCTTCAAGAGCATCAAAAACCTTCTTTGGTTCAACCATGGAAATGTGAGCTTGATGATCACAGAAGCTAGCAAGCTCTCTTCGAGTGGATACCCTTCGTCGTAGATCACCAACTACCTTGTCAAGAGTGTGACCTCTTAGTTCAAGGTTGCGATCAGCACGAGCCTTGCGACGAGCCTCAATATCCTTATTGTTTCTTGAAGGAGTGGATTCAATTGTTGTATCCTTGTCTTGATTACTGCCTTGCCCTTGATCTTGGTCACCGGTACTGTCAGAAGATTGTTGCTGAACATTTTCTTCAGGCCCGGAAAATCCGCCCCTTGGAGGGGCCGGACTATCCGGCCTGGGCGGTGAAGTACCAGAACCATCTTCCTGAGAAAGCCTGACTAGATTTGGAGACCCAGGGCCGGATAATCCGCCCTCGGGGGCCGGAGAATCCGGCCTGGGAGCTTCAGAGTTGTTGACTTCTCCTTCGGATCCTCTGGAACAAGTTGGAGTGCCAGGGGCGGATTGTCCGCCCCTTGGAGGGGGCGGATAGTCCGGCCTGGGACTACCAGCTTGTCCAGTGGACAGATGGTCTTCAGCAGATTGCGGTGTTGGTGCAGAGTTTTCTCCAACAGTAGGAGCTTGTTGATCTTGTAAAGATGAGGGCTCCACTTGAGTGGAGCATTGTCCTTCCCGATCCGCCACAAGGGGTTCCTCAATGGGGCGGAAAAATCCCACGCCCATTCTTCTTATGGCATCTTGGGGTATTTCAACATCTGCATCACAAACATCAACTTGCCCTACAAAGGAGCCGTTATTTTCATCGAACTCCACACTACAAGATTCTACAACAATCCCAGTGAGCTTGTTGTAGACTCTATAAGTGTGGGATTCGCCACCGTAACCAACAAATATACCCTCTAAAGCCTTGGATTCAAATTTTGACAAACGGACACCTTTAATAAGAAAGAAACACTTACACCCGAATACCCTGAAGTATGAGATGTTGGGTTTGTTGCCGGTAAGTATTTCATATGGTGTCTTGTCCAAGATCTTCCGAAGGTAAAGCCGGTTTGATGAGTGACAAGCAGTGGATATGGCTTCAGCCCAAAAATTATAAGGAGACTTAAATTCAGCTAGCATAGATCTTGCCATATCCATCAAAGTACGGTTCTTCCTCTCGGCTACACCATTTTGTTGAGGGGTGTACGCAGCGGAATATTGGTGTCTAATCCCCTCTTCGCTAAGAAACTCGTTTAAAGTGTAGTTCTTGAATTCTGTGCTGTTGTCACTTCTAATTGCCAAAATGGGAACATTGTGTTGACGTTGAACTTCATTGGCAAAGTCGATGATAGTTTGTTGAGTCTCACTTTTCAGCTTGAAGAAATATACCCATGTATATCTTGAGTAATCATCGACGATGACCAAGCAGTATTTCTTCCCACCAAGACTTGCATGAGAAGGAGGTCCAAATAAATCCACATGGAGTAATTCCAAGATCCTCTTCGATGACACAATAGTCTTCCTCTTGTGGGGAGAATCATGCATTTTTCCTTCAACACAGGCCCTGCAAACACGGTCTTTGGCAAAAGAGACATTGTCTTTTAGTCCAAGAATGTGGCCACCCTTTTGGAGACTTTGCAAAGTTCTCATGTTGACATGGGCTAAACGGCGATGCCATAGCCAGCCCACGTCGGCCTTTCCGAATAGACACATCGGACCCGAAGTGGTTTTCCTGGAGAAGTCCACCACATACAGGTCATTTTCGACGTATCCAACGAAAGCGACCTTTAGAGACTTGCTCCATAAGAGTACCACCAAATCATCATCGATAAAAATAGCAAAACCCATCTTGCCAAGGGCACGAACAGAAAGAAGATTATAGCCAAGGGTCTCAACAAGCATGACGTCCACGAGAGAGATATCGTGGGCAACCACAACCTTGCCAAGACCCAATACCTGAGATTTAGACTTATCACCATAGGAGACTGTGATATTATCAAGATTTGGACGCATCTCCGTGATGATCTCCTTGCTTCCGGTCATATGACTAGTGCAGCCACTATCCAGCACCCATTTCGACCCACCGGAAGCATAGCCCTGCAAGAAAATTACTTCTTGGTTTTAGGTACCCATTTTTCAATGGGTCCTTTCATGTTAGTAACAAGGGTCTTTGGGACCCAAATAGACCAAGCAATAAATTCATCAAAAGGATCAACATAATAAGCATAAACATCGCCATAATCATCACAAAAGAGTTCATAATTCGGATTGTGAGACCCTGCAAAACCAATATTATTAGTCTTGTCTTTTGTGACAACCTTCTCAGCCGTGCTTGTCTTTAATTGCACATTCTTGGTCTTGTTCTTCTTGGTTTTCTTCTTCTTGGACTTGGTGACATACCCAAGTCCCTCTCTACCATGATTTGACCTTTGCTTGTCAAGGACTTCATCAAGCACACCTTTGTCCTTTGTAGTGATGTCCTTGATCACTCCTTTTTCCACATTAGCATTTTTCTTGTTACTATATGTTGAGTTGGACGAGCTAGGAGTATCATATACGGCCAATCGACTTTGAAGCTGATCATGTGACTCATTGAGGATAGAGAACTCGTTTTTCAACGCCTTGTGAGCATTGTCAAGTTTCTCCAATTCCTCGGAGAGTCTATCATGAGCAGCCCCAAAGTCAATCCTTTCCTTCTTTAACTTCTTTGCCTTGATGACCGCATAGTCACGTTCCTTAACGAGTTTAGTCACAATTTCTTCATGTGACTCTTCCATAGACTCAAGCCTCTCTTCAAGAGAGACCCGAGCTTCTTCTTCTTCAAGAGCATTTTTTAGGGATGCAATTTCCATTGCATCCTCCCTTTCAATTCTGCCCTTTTCTTCGAGGAGAGCTTCGTTTTGGGCCAACTGATCCATAAGAGCCTCAAAACGAACTTTGTGCTCACCTTGCAGGTTAGTATAGAAAAAATCCAAGGCAATAATCTCTTCTTTAACCTTAAGACTAGCAGGATCATCCATGTCTATCATAGCCTTGGGAAAGGAAGAGTTAGAAGAAGTTACCTCGGAGCTTCTTGCCATGAGACAAGTAGGATTCTTGTTGATGATGTTTTCGTTTGGAGAGTCGAAGAGTGATGTTGATGTAGATGTGGTGGCTATAGCAGCCACCTCTTGAGAGCTATCGTCCTCGTCCTCATCTTCACTTCCCGATGAATATTCTTCTTGAGCTACTAGAACAATCTTTGGTTGCTTCTTGAAAGGAGCATTTTTCTTTACAAACTGTTTCTTACGTGGAGCTTTTGATTTGTCCTTGAAAATGAGTCTTCCTCCATTATCCTCTCTACTTTGATATGGACACTCAGCTACGAAGTGCAGCCGGTCACCACAATTAAAGCAAGTTCTCAGCTTGGGACCATTTTCTTTTCTTCCATAGGCTCCACTTTTGCGATCTAGTTCAGCTTTAGCCTTGGCTGGATCTTTCCAAAAGTTTCTTGCATAAAGAGCCAAGTATTGTCCGTGGATCCTTTTTATATCTTCGGGACAGTCCAGGCCTTCTACCGCATATTCATCATGATCAATCACACTAGTCTTCAAAGCCATGTTGACCCCCTTTTGCATCCCCATAGCTCGAGCACGAGCATCTTCGGCATTCTTGGCAGCCACTTTGAATGCGGCCATTTCTTGCATTACCTCATTGGATGACATGAGGTGATAATTATGCCTACCTTGGAGACTTTTCAAATCTGTGGGCTCAAATGGCATAAGAGCACTGACATTCTTGCGCTTGATCCAAGCATCATCAACATGAGCTGCGCCATGGTTTCTGAAGGTTGTAGCTATTGCCTTGAGCCTCCTATACATGTCCTCGTGGTCTTCTCCATCTAGCATATAAAATCCTTCAGCTTCATTGCTCAAGGCATCATATCTATTCCTTCTCATACTTTCATTTCTGATGAAGAGCTCGGTAAGGGCATCCCAAGCTTCTTTAGCTGTGCTAAGATGCTGAATGTGTGGCATGTCTTTATCACCCACACCAAGCTGTATCATGTGTAGAGCTGTAGCATTGAGTTGGCTATCGACCACTTCTCTCCTTGTGAGATTGTTAGGATTTCCAACGTGAAGACCATTTTCGATGATCTTCCACAACTCTATGGAGGAACTGCACACATGAGATTTCATCAAAAATTGCCATTGAGAGAAAGTAGAAGCTGATAGTTTGGGTGGATCACCCCTATTATGTATGTGTGGGTGAGGGATAGGCGGATCAGGGGAATACACATGAGAAACCTCATTGTATCCATCCTTACCGCTATCCTTTTTCGAGGAGGAGCTCTTACTAGTATCATCACCTACCACTTCGTTATCTTTGGAAACAGTTTTACCCGTTTCCTTGGATTGCGGAGTGGTATCCTCAGAGTTAGATGGAGGTGATGCTGCGGATGTGGAGAGACGCATTATCAATTGACGCATCTCTTCCATCTTAGCCTCCATTGAACTCACCAAGGTTGTTTCCAACGTCTTGAGATCGTTCATGGTGACTACCTCCGGAGCATCACTCCCATCTCCCTTGGAACCCATACTTCTCTTAGGTGGTTAAGCCCGAAATAAGAGCCGAGGCTCTGATACCAATTGAAATGGATCGTATGGGCACCTAGAGGGGGGGGGTGAATAGGTGCTAACCAATTTTTTAATACTTTTTCAATTTTAGGCTTGACACAAAGTAAATTCTCTAGATATGCAACTACGAGAATTTCCCTATATGAAACCCTAACTACTAAGCACGTAAAGGAGGAGCGAGGAAACCGTAGTGGAGCACGCGGAGACACAGGGATTTGTTTTACCGCAGTTCCTTCCTTGTTAAGGGAAGTACATCTGCGTTGGAGGGGTGGGCGGTTCTAAGACCACCACGCCACAATAGGCCTCACCCTATTCTCCGATGGATCTCGCCACGAGAGGCCTGATCCACCTTCTCCACTATTGGATCCCTTCGAGGCGGGAACCGGTGCCTTTTACAACACTATTGGGGCACACACCCACAACCTAATTGGGGGCTCCCGGGATGACAACAAGCTGTCACAAAAACAAGGTTTATCAATATAAACAAAAACGAGGATCTAGATCTTTGCAAGAAATACTAGATCGGAGGTTCTCCAAATGAATGGAGAGGAGATGAAGCGCTTGATTGCTGATGATGAAGATCGAGTTCTCCTCCTTCGATTCCCCAAGGGATGGGGCCTTTGGGTGGATCTAGGTGGAGAACTCTTGTATGAAATTTTGAGATCTGATCTGTTCCTTTTCGAGATGAATCAAGAGATCTGGCAGGAGGGGGATGGCTGGCTTAAATACCCCCTCCCCAGATCTGGCCGTTGCCCAACTTTGCGGGCGGATTATCCGCCCCCCACTTGGGGCGGATTATCCGCCCCCTGGGAAAATTCCGCCCCAAGTGCGGATTCTCCGGGGGAAACTCCGCCCCCTCTCTGGGGCTTGCGCCTTGGTGAAGCTTGGAGAAAATCTTGGGGGGCGGATAATCCGGCCCCCCTGAGGGGCGGATTATCCGGCGAGGCCGGAAAGTCCGGCCGAAACTCTGCCCCCTCTCTGTGGCTTGCGCCTTGGCGATGAGCAGGAGGGGCGGATTATCCGCCCCACTGAGGGGCGGATTATCCGGCCAGGCCGGAAAGTCCGGCCAATATTCCGCCCCCCCTTCTGGGGCTTGCGCTTGCTTGGCCAGAGGGAGGGGCGGATTATCCGCCCCTGGTGGGGCCGGATTATCCGCCCCCAAAGGCAGAGTTCAGAGCTGCAACACTTCAACACACATTAAAAGATCCTTGGTATTGTTATCTAACACTCAAAACACTAGGGATTAAGAAATGTTCTTTCAGCCCTGCAATGCCTTCAGCTGTAGCTGACAGGCGCAGCCCGGATCCGGCTCAGCAGCCTGTCCTCGGGTTCCATCCGAAGCTGGGAGGAACCGGCGGACAGTTTCATCTGGAACTTTAAGGGCACCAACAAGAGACCAGCCTCGATCGAAGAGCTGCGGGCCTGCACTCAACGAATGGGCGAATCCATTCGCTCGTACATACTATGTTGGTCCAACATGAAGAACTCCATGACACACATCTCCGAGGAGAGAACGATCGACGCCTTCAAGGATGGCTTCAAACGCCCGAACTTCAAGGAAGAACTTGGGCGCTTCAAGCCCAAGACACTCGACCACCTCATGGACATCACCAACAGGTGGGTAGATGGCGAGGATTTCGTCCACCGAGCACACTCGGATGGGGAAGATGACTACGGCCGCAGACAAGAGCGCCGTAGCAAGCGAAGATCGTGCGTCTACGATGATCGCGATGGACCCGACATGGTTGCGGCTGGCTACGCAGAACGCCGCAACGAAAACAACCGCAACGGCAACGGATATCGTGGAAGCAACTTCCGCGATGGAGGACGCCCAATGCAAACGTGGCAGCACCGCGGCCGCGACGATGAACCCTCTGCATACGGCAAGTTGTCGGGCCCATGCACCATCGAATTCTACATCGACAAGCAAGATGTCAAAAAGAAGGCCAGCCACATGCTCAAGGACTGCCGCGAGTTCCAGAAACTCAGCAAGGGTTTCACCCAGATGCGACGACAGATCCTGAACCACGGGTTCGGACCCGCACCTGCACCAGGCGACATCGCCCACGGAGCTCCTCCACCACCACCCATGGGACCTTCGAATCAAGCAATCAAGCCCATGCAAAACAACGGCGTAAACGGGTACCCTGCGCCAAAAGGGTCCTTGATGATCCAAAAAGGGCGCCCAACAAACAGGGTGCAAAAGAAGATCACTCGCCAAGTTAGCCTGGCTGTGACCACTCCACCCGCCATTCCTGAGTACCTCAGTGCCTCGGAGTCCTGCATCACATTCAGTCGTTCGGATCACCCCCGCCAGATCCCTCACCCAGGACATGCTGCCCTGGTGCTTGAGGCACAGATCGAAGGATTCCAGATAAGCCGCGTCTTCATGGACGGTGGCAGTGGCATCAACCTGATGTTCTCTAAAACTCTAGCAGCAATGCGGATCCCGTTGTGTAGCCTGGAACAATCCGACACAACGTTCCATAGCATAGTCCCAGGGAAGGGCATATTTCCTCTGGGAGAGATATGGCTCGACGTCATCTTCAGCAAACCCGAAAACTTTTGGTGTGAGCGGCTCGAGTTCGAAGTGGTGGACTGGCCATCACAATACATTGCCATCCTCGGGCGCGTGGCATTTGCAAGGTTCCTAGCAGTACCGCACTATGCGTACCTGCTACTCAAGATGTCAGGACCTAGGGCCGTCATCACGGTCTAGGGCAGCTTCACCCGATCCGACCACTGCGACAGAGACTTCAATAGAATCTCCTAGTCGTTCGACATGCAGGAGGAGCTCACAAGGCTTCGGGAGGTGACAGACAACGGGGAACCCCCAGTCTCCAGACAAAACACACCCGACATGTCGTTCGACTCAACAGTCAACATGAAAAAGGTGCAGGTCCACCCGACGGACGCCTCACAGATGGCGCTGATCGCCAACGACCTTAGCACCGCATAGGAAAGCGCGCTCTTCTGATTCCTCCATGAGCGCTGGGAAATCTTCGCCTGGTGTCCTGAGGACATGCCAGGAGTTCCTAGGGAATTCGCCGAGCATGCACTCAATGTGTTTCCAGACGCCAAGCCCGTCAAACAGTCCATCCGACGATTGTCCGAGCCATGGGCCGAAGCCGTCGGAGTCGAAGTCAATAGACTCCTCGACGCTGACTTCATCGGGGAGATCAAGGAGAGCGAGCGGCTAGCCAACATTGTACTGGTCCCTAAAAAGGACACGGACATCTGCGGATGTGCGTGGACTTCACATCGCTCAACAAGCACTTCCCAAAGGACCACTTCCCTCTACCTTGGATCGATCAGATCATCGATTCGACTACAGGATGCGAGAAACTCTACTTCCTCGATGCCTAATCAGGCTACAATCAGATTCGACTGAAGGTCGAAGATTAGGAGAAAATGGCGTTCATCACGCCGTTCGGAATATTCTGCTACAACACAATGCCCTTCGGGCTGAAGAACGTAGGTGCCACATACCAGCGATGCATGCAGGCGTGCCTGAAGAACCAGATCGGCCGCAACATACAGGTCTATGTCGACAACATAGTCGTCAAAACAAGGGAGGCCAAGACATTGATCGATGATCTCCGCGAGACATTCGACAACCTCGATCACTATAAGATCAAGTTAAACCCATAAAAGTGCACCTTTGGCGTCCCATCAGGCCAACTACTTGGATACTTCATCTCCTAGCGAGGGATCGAGGCGAACCCGAAGAAAATCCAGGCCATACTGGCCATGGAGAAGCCGAAGAACCTCAAAGGTGTCCAGTAGTTAGCTGGGCGCATTGCGGCATTGAGCAGATTTATCAGTCACATGGGTGAGAAGGCCCTACCTTTCTACCAGCTGCTACGCAAAGCAGAAAAATTCGAGTGGACACCTGAAGCAGACGACGCATTCGAAGATCTGAAGCGGCTGCTCTCCACCTCACCCGTCCTGGTCACACCAAAGGAACGCGAGCCTCTGCTGCTATACATAGCAGCCACGCATCAGGTGGTAAGCACTGTACTTGTGGTCGAACGACCCAAAGATGGCAAGACCCATGGGGTCCAACGCCCAATCTACTACCTCAGTGAGGTATTAACGCCAACAAAACAGAGGTACCCCCACTACCAGAAACTCGCTTACCAGAAGCTCGCTTACGGCGTGATCATGACGGCTCGTCAGTTGAGACACTACTTCCAGGAGCATCTAGTGATGGTCGTCAACGAGGCACCACTGTCCAGCATCCTGAACAACCTCGAAGCTACATGACACGTAGCCCTGTGGGGCATCGAACTATCCCCTCTAGACATAGTCTACGAGAAGCGCCATGCGATCAAATCTCAGGTCCTCCCGGACTTCCTCGTCCACTGGATGGAGCTACAGCTGCCGGACACCCCGGATATGACACAATCATGGACGATGCACTTTGACGGCTCCAAGCGCGAGGCTGGAGCAGGAGCCGGCGTCATACTGACGTCCCCGCAAGGTGACAAGATGAAATACGTCATCTGGATGAAATTCCAGGCCTCCAACAACAAAGTCGAATACGAGGCCCTCATCCACAACATGAGGATGGCCAAGATCTACGGCGCAACACGCCTAGTCATCTACGGTGACTCGAACCTCGTCGTCCAGTAGACGATGAACGAGCGCGACACTCACACCGCTAACATGATCACGTACCACGCGCTCTGCACTCACTCGAAGGAGACTTAGATGGCTGCGAGCTTCGGCATTTTGGAAGGGAAAGCAATGAAGAAGCCGATAGACTCGCCAACATCGGCTCACCTACGCACGGGTGCCACCAGGTGTGTTCCTCGAACAAATCTGCGTGTCTTCCATCAAAAGGAAATTCCCTAAGGGATCACCCGAAGAAGCAGAGCACTCGGGGGCTACGCTACCCGAAGGACAGGAATGACCTAAAAAGCTCGACACGAAGGTCGCGTTGGTCAACCTGATGCAGGTCATGGTAATTGAAGAAACATGGACTCAACCGTACCTTCAGTACCTGATAAACAGAGAATTGCTTGATGACCCGACAGATGCCCGGCGCATATCTCGCCGGTCCAAGGCCTTCACCATCATCAATGTCGAGTTGTACAAGCGCAACATTTCGGGTGTAATCCAAAGGTGTGTCACCATCGGTGACGGCAAAACCATCCTCCAAGACATCCACGAGGGCATATGGGGCCATCACGCAGGCAGCCGTGCCCTCATCGCCAAAGCTCTACGAGCTGGATTCTACTGGCCAACGGCCATGAACGATGCCAAATACATCGTCCAGAGGTGCAATGGCTGTCAGAGGTTTGCGGACAAGCCACACGCACCAGGATCAGAACTCAGGCCCATACCCTTGGCCTGGCCCTTTGCCCAATGGGGCCTCGACATGATCGAAAAACTGCCCAAATCTTCGAAAGGAGGCCACGTCTACCTCCTAGTCGTAGTCGACAAGTTCACCAAGTGGATCGAGGCCATGCCGGTCACCAATCAAAAGGGAAAAACGGCCGTCAAATTTTTCGAGTCCATAGTTTACAGGTTTGGCGTGCCGCATAGCATCATCACGGATAACGGGTCGAACTTCATCTCCAAAGAATTCCAGAACTTCTACGAAGGCCTTGGCATCAACATATCATACGCCTCTGTGGCGCACCTGCAAACCAATGGACAGGTCGAAAAGGCCAACAGTCTTGTAGGCGGCGGCATCAAGAAACACCTACTCAGCCCACTCGAACGGCTTGCGGGAGCCTGGGCAGAAGAACTACCCTCCATCCTTTGGATCCTGCGCACAACGCCAAACAAATCAACGGGTTACACTCCCTTCTTCATGGTAAACGGAGCCGAAGCCGAGTTACTTGCAGAAGTACGCCATAAGGCCCCACGGGTCGTCGCCTACAGCGAAGCCGAATCGACGGCCGCACTCGAAGAGGCCGTCGACACACTCGATGAGGCACGCGACATCGCCACGGCTCGCTCGGCGGTCTACCAGCAGAGCCTCCGCAACTATCATAGCCGCCGGCTGCGCCCAAGGACCTTCGTCGAAGGAGACCTCGTCTTACGATTCAAGCAAGAGCAGCCGAAAAAGCTCGAGTCACCCTGGGAAGGACCCTACGTCGTCATCGAAGTCATCCCAGGTGGCGCCTACCGCCTCAAGCACGTGAAGTCTAGATTCGAGTACTCCAACCCATGGAACGTCGCACAATTGCGATGCTTCTACCCCTAGCTACCCCTCTTTACTTTCAATAAGGCTACTCAGCGAACAATGTACCTACTCATTATGATATGAATAAAGTTGTGTCTCGCTCGAAAATTTATCTTTTTGTCACATTACTTTATGTTACAACACACTCGGGGGCTCCGCCTCACCTCACGACTTCGTCGACCGAGGATAACGCATGTACACCTGAGTAGCTGACCACGTCAGGCTAACAAAAAGGGCATGCATACAACCAAGCACCACATACTAATACAAATAACCTTTACAACAAAGGGCACAACAGGCCCACTCGAAATATATACAAGTTTTACATCTATCTTTTTTACAGGGCCTATCTATTCTGCAGGATCACATGCGCCCAATGCTCAAAAAGATCTACAATCTCTTCGGCATACTGCCTAACAGCCGCGTAATGTGGGCGCATGTCCCATAGGCCACCATCTGGTCGAGGGGGCGGCCCAGCCACCACAGCCGCAAGATCAACATCAGGACGATGGAGCCGAACAAGGGAAAGGGCGACCTTCACCCCCGTAACTAGCTGGTGCCGCACCAACTCCCTAATGTGACCCACGTCTTGAAACTTCGCCAGCAAACCCCATAGAGTCGAAGGCGCCTCGTCAAGAGGGAACATAACATACATAATTGACGCCAGAGAAGTCTTCACCTGCCTTAGCACCCGTGACACCTGATGAGCACGATCCTGCACGGTCGCAAGGACAGTGGCCCGGTCGCGGTCCATCCAGAAAAAGCCTCCGGCTTCCATATCCTGTTGGGTTAAGCAATTGATCCGAACTGCAACGCGCTCCTTCTCCTCCCTCGGTACAAGGTTGGCACCTGTAGAAAATACAGAGTAAGATGACACACAAGCAAGGCGCATCCAAAAACGAGCAGCAGCTCAAGAAAACTTACACTGTAGCTGCTCGGCCAACTGCCGCAGCTCCCCCATCAGATACTCCTCCCTGACTGCAGCCCGCTCAGTCTTCGACTTCCACACGTCCGCATGGCCCCGAATGCTAAGGACCTCCTTTTCCAAGCTACGTACGCGATCACGAAGGAAGGCAAGCTGTGACGCATCATCCAAAGATGTTCGCAGATGAGGAACAGTCGGAGTATTCACGGGAGCCTCACCCGAAGGTCCCTAAAGGAAAACATGCAATAATATGAACAACACATGTCTGGGGCAATAGCTCTAAGCATCATTTATATACATCAAAAGCCACCGCGTGGCACAAGGAGAAATTGTTCATCACCAAAATCATACATTACAAAAGAAGGTAAACTATCCTAAAAACTACAGCAACGAAGCCTAAGCAGCGGCATCCGGAGTGGCCTTGGAGCTAGAGTGCCTGCCCCTAGCTTCTCCCTGCTGCCTTGCCGCATAGTACGCCAGCAGGTCGATAAGGTTCGGACCATACCGCTTACAACGAGAAGCGAAGAGAGCAAAGGCTACCTCGGAGCCGTCGGGAGCCGTTGGCATCTGGGAAGTGACCTGATGAAGATCCAACTCCACTCCGGACGCCATGGCCATGGCCAGCCCCATGGAAGCGTCGATGCCCTTCTGCTTACGCTTGTAGGCCGCAGGGGCATCCTCCGACAGCGCATCCTCTAGAGAATTAACATCCTCAAGGGCAGCGCCCTTGGGCATGATCTCCTTGTAGAAGCGCTGGAGAACCTCCTTGGCCTTGGCAAGGGAGCCAGCAGCAGTGCCGCAATGATCTTCGACCGCTGTGGTGGCATCATCCAAAGCACTACCATGCTCCAAGACATTGCGGTCAAACACAATTCCGAAGCATATGACGCACAAGAAGAACAATAAGGAACCAAATAAGTACATGGAAAAAAATGCAGTCGAAAAATCGAGCAGGCCAATTACAAGAAAGAAACATACCGGAGAAGGCCTTGGCCGCAGCCATCAGCTTCTCGGCCACCTCCTTCTCGCGCACAGCCGCAACAGTTGTGAGATGCTCTTCGCGATCCGAAGCTTCCCGCTGCAGGCGCTCCTTGGCAGCGGCGGCGTCAGCCAACTCCTACTGCAGGCACTCCTTCGCCTCCATGGCATCCGCAGCCTGCTTCTCCGCACGACCGAGGCTCTTCTCAAGAGCATCCAGCCGGCGAAGGGCCGCGTTATTATCATCTACCAAGTGTCAAAGACGCACATGAACAACACAGGATACATTCAAGCAATAGGTGACAAAGATAAGAGAGAGAAGGACAAGTACCTCGGAGCTGATTCATGCTGGCCTCCAGCACCAGATGCTGCTGGATAAGCAGGTTCGCACTATGCACAAAGGGCTACGGAAAGAAGTAAAAGAAAACAATCAAGAAAGAATCAAGAAAAGGGCTCGGGGGCTGCGCTCCGCAATGAGCACAAGTCGAGCAAAAACGACCTGACAAAGACTCGGGGGCTCCCCCTAGGACAAAAGGAAAAATAACTTACATGCTCAGACGGAGACTCCGAAGGTCCTAGTGCAGTCTTCTGGGAGACAATCACTCGAGCCTCCTGCGGAGAGGGCTTCGGAGCATCACCCCCAGAGGTGGCCACTATCTAAGAGGGAGGGGCCGTCAGTTTCGACTCCCCTACGGCCTCCTGAGTGGCCACACTAAAAGAGCCCTCAGAGGAGTGGCTGCAAGGAAAACACCAATCAAAAACAAGAAGACAAGAAGAAAAGAAAGCAAGAACGAATAGCATCCGAAGGGACTTACGAGTCGATGTCGCTCAAGTTAAATACGGGCAGCGCCCTCTTCTCTTTCTTCTCTTCCTTCTTCCTCTTGGCCGGCGGCTGCGGCTCTATAGCCCGCACAGGCACGGCCGGGATAGGTGAGGAATAAGCGCCATCATCTCTGCTGTGGAGCACAAGGAAAGACGGGTCCCTAGGCGTCGGCGGAGTCGAGGCATATGAAGACTCGCTCGAACTCCGTGCCCGCTTTCGGGTCTGCCCCTCGCTCGCCTCGAGAATTTCCTGAGTTGGCGACTGCGCCGGCGGAAGCTCGCACTCAGAGTCCACAACTTCGTTGTCCGGTGCAATCAAAAACCTTTCGGGCAGTGGAGGCACCATGCCAGCCACCTTGAGATCCTGCACAATGAAGACATCAACTATCAGTACAAGAAATCATAAGGAAAAGCACTCGAAAAAGGCGCTACCCGCACGTCGCAAATCTACACCTGCGGAACTGGTCTTGCGGAACTCAAAGGGGGCGTCAACGACTTCCCCGGAAGATCCTCATTGGACTTGTACTTCAGCAGTGGCCGAAGAACTCTATCGAGGTCCCCCCTGGAGAGCTCCTCAACCGAAACTCTTGTCGGGTCATGGCGGCCAGAGTAAAGGAACATCGGATGCGCCCTCGCTTGGAGTGGCTGCACCCGACGTTTGAGGAAGGTGCGGATAATGTCCACACCATTCACCTCCTTCTCTGCAACCATATGGAGGGCCTCCACCGGATGGTAGATCTCCTCTATCTCCTCCACCTCGCCCTCCAGGATCTAGTTCTTCCAGGATATCTTCGGCAAGATCTCCTGGGTGGAGTCGAAGGGGGCAAGGCCGAAGTTTTGCCCGTCCACCATGGAGTCGCGGATATAAAACCACTTCCTCCGCCAGTATTGGACGGACTCAGACATGGAAAAGGAAAAGAAGAGAAATAATACAGCCGCCGAGTGGGTAAACCCCGCCGATGCCAGACTGCCTCTTCACGGAATAGAGCTTCCGGGAAAGGCCAAAGTGCGGCTCGATACCAAGCCAACACTCGCAAAAAGTAATGAATCAGGCGATGTGGAGAAGAGAATTGGGTGAAATATGATGGAGTTGGATGCCATAGAAGAACAACAGTCCACGAAGAAAATCGTGGACTGGGAGCGAGAGGCCGCGAAGAACGAAAGCGACAAACATCACCCGAAACCCTGCGGGTGGACGGGGAGTTACCTCATCGCCGGGGATCTTGACGGCCTCCTTATCCTGTGGGATTAAACCCGCATCATGAAGCTTGCGCAGGTCACCCTCGCGCGTCTCCGAGCGCCGCCACCCACCACCGGTAATGCGAGTGGCGGTGGTGCTTTTCTTGCCACTGGCAGCAGCACTTGAGCCCGCTCCAGCGGAGGCTTTCTTTGACTTCACCATCGTGGCGCGTCGATGGCGGCGATGTGCACGCAAGAACAAAGAAGGGAAAGATCGAAGAGTGTCCAGTGCGCGCGAAGATGAACTCGTGGAAATGGAGGCAGTGAAAGCAAATGGCGAAGGGTGAAAACAAACTACTGTTTTCCCCACAGTTATAAGGACAAAGACGACGGACAGAAACCGTTCATCCAGAAGCCCTAACGCCAGGGTCTGATCCAACCGTCCACGTGTCAACACAGCAACGAACCGTCGCCCGCACGCCGTCCACTACGCACGAAAACCGATGAGACACCATAATTCTCGCCACGTCGCGCATGACTAGTCAACTCCAAGTCAGAAAGTGGACCCATGTTCGTCCAATCACGTCACCTCTGGCGCCGCAGACGGTTGAGGTCACCGATTGTCAGCACTGACGTCATTAAAACCGCATTAGCAACGGTTAGAAATCTTCGACTGACAGCTAAAAGTAATCACTCGAATCTGCGACTCGAGCAATTACTTGGGGGCTACTCCTATCAGGAGCGCTGGCCGCGCACCCGAGGCATGATGAAGGTAGCACACCAATGTTGATTTCTTCGAGTCCTATGTCGAGTCTACGACTCCACTATGAACTCGGGGGCTACTCTCATAGGGAGGATTGATTCAATCACCCGAAGAATTGTGTCATACGGACCTGAAGCTAACAACGACTGAACTAAAGTCTCTGCTCGAGTCTACGACTCGAACAGACACTCGGGGGCTACTCCCATAGGGAGCGCTGGTCGCGCACCCTATGAATTCTTCGACTGCGATCCTTCGGATCAAAATGCAAAAACTTTTTGGCAACTTTGCCCCAACCAACGCTAAGTGAGTAACATCCTCCTTGGCCACCCGAAACACCTCCGCGGTGATAAAATTTCGGATATTATGTCTGCGACGCAAAGATAAGACCTACATATACCATCTAATGGCCTGGTAATGCACCTGACTGCGCTCTACTAGTAAAAATCCGTGCCAACATGCGCGATGAAAATCCCGACGGACGCATTGGGTACATCATTCGAAAACTACTGGGATTTGACTCCTGTAAGACCTCAACGGCCTGAGTCGAATTACGCCAGCATTTGTTTCAGATTCGAGTCTAGGGACTCGAGTTTGAAGAAGATCGTGTTGTTTTGTCCTAAGACAGTTAACTGGCCCTGATCCGTCAGGAGAGTCAAGCAAATGCATCAACAATCCCTACACACTAAAATCATTCTTTTCTCTAATAAACAGAAACAGCTGCACCCGAAAGATTGAAGAGTCCTCAGCCGAATCTACGATTCGATTGAACACTCGGGGGCTACTGACATGGTTATACCCTACGGGTACAAGACATTAGCATACCTGGTCCAGCCCAAGGAAGGCCCACAAAAATATACGCGGCATGTGGAGATTTTTGGGTGGCCCAAGCCCATGACATCTTTGGATCCTTGGAGAGCAAGACTAGAATAGATAGAATATTCAAAGGGGCAAACCCTAAACTTGTAACCTACTCGATTTGTGCCCGAGACCTGCCTAACTCTATATAAAGGCTAGGAGGGCATGACGAGGAAGGTACCCTTTTTTCCTCATTGCATACACACCTCCAAATCAGATTGCATCTGCGCACCCCTGTAACCTTCGGTTCCGCCGTAATCAAGAGCAGACAAGCAGGAGTAGGATTTTCCTTCCGGGGGTCTGAACCTGGGGAAATCTCGTGTCCCCTGGTTGCTTGTATGTTAACCGTTCCGCGATCTCCAGCACCCCCATCTTCTCCAAAACCCAAGCTCATAACAATGGACATTGACGAGATTAAACCTCGTCACTTACTGAAATAGGTATGCCTAACGGGCACCTATCTTTGGCCTATCTGACTCGGCCCATAATGATCTGCTGAATTCCATGAAACCCACGACAATTCAGGTGATACGAAGCGTATAAGGACATTGATTTCTGGCCTGTCGACCAAGAAGAAGCTCCTAAAATAGGAAGACATAGAGATATAATCGAACTTCTGCCAGACTCAGACGGTACTCGAGACCTAACCTGCTCATATATAAAGGCTAGGAGGGGCCGCCGAGGAGGACACCTTACACACATCGCCCGTAGCTCATGCTAGATCTAATCTGCGCATCTATTGCCACCTCGGCGACATTGTAATCTTCGATTTCATCAATCAAGAATAGACAAGCAGGAGTAGGGCATTACCCTCCGGAGGCCTGAACCTGGGTAAACTCATGCCCCCATGTTGTTGTGGCATCCCGCAAAACCATTACTAGAAAATCGCCTGCATTTATATATGTGCATCATTATCATATCTGCATGCATGTTTTAACTAAAACTATTTTTGAAAAGCCCCTCTTTGTTTTCTAGATATTCCCCATCTTCATTTCAAATATAAAACCCCAGTGTTTTGGATGTCTCTATTTGTCAAAACCCTATTTGTAAATGTTTTTCTTTTAAAATAAATAAATAAATATAAAAAAAAATTATCGGGGGAGGCAGCCACAGGCCAGGCCCAAAAGCCCAGCCGCAGCCACCTACCACCCCAACCTAGTCAAACCCTAATCCCTCCCTCTCCCTCACCCAGCAGCCGCCACCCCTGGGAAGCACTCGACGCACTCCCCCTCTCTCTCTCGCCTGGCCCCACCCACTCGCACGCACGCTTCCGCATGACCCAGACCGCCCACCCCTCCTGCCCCGCGCCTCTCTCCCTCCCGCAATCCCCGCTGCCGCCAGGCGCCCACCCTCGCCCCACCTCTCCTCGTCGACCCTGCTCCTCCCCAAACCCCGTCCCCAATTTCCCGTCACTCGCGGCATCCTCCACCGGCCACCGATCCCCATCGTCGGCCCGCCCGACGCCACCATCCTCTGCCTTCCTCCCCGGTGCTCCAGGTCTCCCTCTCCCCGACGCCGGCGCCCCTGGCGTCGCCCGTCGCCACCTTCGGCTCTTTGTCTCACCCTGCCCGTCGAGTTCCTCGCCACTGACCCCCTGGCGCCGCGCCCTCTCCAACGTCGTCGGGTCCACGCCGCCTCCCTCTGGCCGCATCACGAGCACCGCTGGATCCTCCTCTACCTCGCCTCGGAACCGCTCGGCCGCGTGCGCCTACCGTCGCCTACCCTCGTGGCCCGGCCTCGCCTGCACGCCGGAGCCGGACCCCGCCCTGGTCGTGACCGCTCCCGATGACCATGTCTCCTTCCTGCCATGGCGCCGCCGGGCATCCTCCTTCCCGCGTCCATGCCCGCCAGCGTTGCCACGAACTACTGCCTCGACTCAACCTTCTGCTCTGCCGCCGTTGAGTTCCTCCTCGCCGCTCCAGCTCGGCTCCATGTTTTTTGGGTGTGCTGTGGTGGTTTACAATGATGTGATTGTGGCGCCGTATGTTTGCAATGTGAGGTTCCCCGTGTACCTAGTGACACCGACATGGGTCCTGCGGTGGTGTTGATGGTACTTCAAGATGGTAACACTGCCTAGAATCCTTCCGGTGAACAAGAGTTGCAAGCCGGACAAGTACCCCGAGAAGCCACCCGAACATTTGGTGCTAACTCCAAGTTTGCCATCGACAATCAAGCCTCGAAACCCCAAGCTCTCCTTCGCGGTACCCGAAGACCCATCTTGGGACGCCATGAACTCCTTCACGGACGTCAAGGCCTCCTTCCCGGAACCCGAAGAAACCGAGACCCCTGGGTGCGGCGACATGGATCCGAAGATCGATATCACCGAACACCAAGACCCCGGACCCGAAACCTCCCTCAATGTGTGACCCTAAGCCCTATTTTTATAAATGATATATCTTGTTGCATATAAATTGTCATGCTCGCATCATATCATGTGGTTTGGGGGCATTATGCTGATTCATCTCATAATTAAATATGGAGGACATATGTGGACTAATCTGGTCTTGTATTGGCCCTATTTAAAATTGCATAGTGAATCGGTGACATGTTTTTCCTTGTTAATACAACATTTAAATTGCAGGTAGTTAAATAACTTGAACCATATAATTAATTGTTGGGACCCCGGTTCTGCTTAATATTGCCTAATTGCATCGCATCCTTGCCATGCCATACCTCATACATGCATCATGCCAGCTCTTTTGCCGTAGTATTAAATAGGGCATCCGGTGTTCTTCTAGTGTTTTGCTTCTTCGCGGATAAGGCCGTTGAGTTGATGTGAGCTTCGCCCCGATCTTCGGATGAACCTTCGACAATGTTTTCAGGCGAGCATCTCCCCCTTTCTACCTATCTTACTTTTATAGTATTTATTCCCTCCTGTTGATCTATTGCTATCTGTGTTGCGTTGCTCTAGTTTTCGTACCCGTGATATCCCTTGCAGCCTTATATTGCCTTGGACACATCCTATTACCTGTTGTTTGGTAGATAGTTGGACTTGCGCGTCGTAGTCGCTTGCTCAAGTGCTGTTGCGTGTCGTCAAGTACCACAGTTGTTGGAGTATTGCCGCATGTTTAATGTTGGAGTTGATCATGGCTTTAATTATTGTTTAATAACTAAAATTGTAGTAGGTAAATGCAGAGGCACCAGTGGGTAATAGACAATATTTAGATTTTAACCGCTCACTGGTGTCCCGTAGGACCCCGAGTTCTTGACACCTGTTCCGAGATCGAGCGTGCTAACCACAGGTGGGGTGTATGGGCACCCCCATCGATTTAGTACCTGATTCCAAGTACTATACTGGGGGCCACAATTAGTTTGGGGCTTTATTACTATCATGTACTTATGCCATGCTTTACTGCTTAATTTAAGATTGTGCGAGGAGCACCTGTACTGTTTAGGATCGTGACACGTTTTCGCTGTATCGACAAGCCCAGTCACACTTTCGGGTTCCCAGTCGTTTACAGCCGTCTACACAAACCCTGAGTCTGTCTCGGAGACCGGCCGACTTCGTTGTGGGTAGCTTAGTGGGGTGGCCCCCCGTGCTTGCTTTGGGTCTGGGAAACATCGTGTCCGAAACCCCGTCGACATACCGTTGGGTGTATGTTTTGTGATCTTGTACCTACCTGATCTGACAACAAGGGTGTAGGTGCGTGTGGGAACTTTGGTGCATCCCTGCAGGGTTAAATCTTTTCGAGAAGCCGTGTCCGCGGTTATGGACGACTTGGAGCACAGTTCTCGATCATAGACAACTATAACTAAAGTTTACTGTTATAATTTGATTTGTATCCGATATGACTAGTAATCAGCTTCACTACAACGGAATGGCTAAATAAAAGTACCAACAACTGCTGGGTTTGGGATATCTCATGCTTATTGTATCTGACTAGTAAGTGTCGCAACTACAACGGAATGGTTAACTAAAACTGCCCACTGCTTTTTTTTATATCAGGATGACCATCTATACCTGACTAGTAATTGATGCAACGATAACTGAATAAATAAAACTGCCCACGGTGTGAGTTCCTCGGTTGACTTCCTCGTTTGGTCTCGAGGGGGAAACACCAGGATGGGTATGTTTGGAGGTAGTATCAGGTTGGCTCCGAATAGGTCTTTCTTACCCCTCTCTGATAGCCGACAGTTATATCGAGTCTCTATAGGTTATTCTAGTGCATGTTGCGCTGCCGCTTCAGTCCACCATACCTATGTAGGCGAGGACCGCCGAATTCTAGCCTCGCCGTAGTACTGGCCTCAGTACTGACCGCTCTCTCTTTTTCCTTTGCCCTTTGTTGGCACCCCTTTTGTTTAAGCAGGTTTTGAGATCGACGTCGTTAGCAGGGTTACCCTTCCGGCTTGGCCTGGGCAGGGTTATGGACGCCATTGGTTATTCTTCAGGGCTCTTAGCTCAATTTGCATCTTGTCCGTACTCGGACGCTGTATTATTTTCAAGGTGGTTTGGATCTTTGTACTGTAAATCTGTATTCTTGACTCTTTGAGTCGCTGTTGTATATATATGTTTCGTGGGTTCCAACGAGAACTATTGTGTAATGATATTACTTCGTTTTCCACCCGCACGCAAGTGCCTGGTGGGCACCTTTGAATCGTTTCTATGCGGGTTTGGCGGAAAGCGCTGAAACTTGCATAGGGCCGATTCTGAGGGTGTTACAGAGTGGTATCAGAGCTCAGCAGTTGCGATACCCCACAAGTCCAGCCTGTAGGATAACCTAGCTAACGGCCGCTGTAGAGAGTCAAAACTATTTTGAAAAATCGGTTGGATAGTTCTGATTAGGTCTGATTTTACTCCTTACCCCTCTGCTGCTCTCCTCTCACCTCTGCGTGTTTAGAATCTGCTCTCTTCTCTCTCTTCGAGTCCAGGATTTCTCGTGGTTGGGTTCCATCGTACCTTCAGGATTTCGCTTCCTCCTTTGGTAACGGTGTTGCTACATCTGGTCTTCATGCTATCCAAGGAATCCTTCTTCTGGTGGACTTCTCTTTGTTCCTTCTCGTGCCTTCCGGTGTTTTCCGACGCGACGACATCATCTACGCCAGATCTGATGCAGAGTCTGCATCACTCCTTTGTTTCTGAACCTCGATTGTCGAGATCTTCAGTCTGATTCCGAGAATGGTTGCACGCTTTTCTACTGATTGTGCGGAGTAATAGTTTGGGTGCGTGATGGATTGGCCCCCATGCCGACTACTCACTCTATTCGCTTGTGTACATTGAAGTGGATGAGAATGCATCGGTTCCCTCTTTCCATCGAAGCTAGAGGTGGCTTTATTTGTTGATACCTCTACCTTCGACCTTTTGTTGCCGGAGTGTTCTCTCGACGATCACGGGCAACGACCTCTTGTTAGTGGTGTCGCGAGGATCTACACGATGCGAGAAGATACAGATCGCCGCCCTTCTTCCCGGTACCATGAGGCGGATCTCGAGGGCGAGATCCATTGTTAGTGGTGTCGAATTGTGGCATCCCGCAAAAACACTACTAGAAAATCGCCTGCATTTATATCTGTGCATCATTATCATATCTGCATGCATGTTTTAACTAAAACTATTTTTGAAAAGCCCCTCTTTGTTTTCTAGATATTCCCCATCTTCATTTCAAATATAAAACCCCAGTGTTTTGGATGTCTCTATTTGTCAAAACCCTATTTGTAAATGTTTTTCTTTTAAAATAAATAAATAAATATAAAAAAAATTATCGGGGGAGGCAGCCACAGGCCAGGCCCAAAAGCCCAGCCGCAGCCACCTACCACCCCAACCTAGTCAAACCCTAATCCCTCCCTCTCCCTCACCCAGCAGCCGCCACCCCCTGGGAAGCACTCGACGCACTCCCCCTCTCTCTCTCGCCTGGCCCCACCCACTCGCACGCACGCTTCCGCACGACCCAGACCGCCCACCCCTCCTGCCCCGCGCCTCTCTCCCTCCCGCAATCCCCGCCGCCGCCAGGCGCCCACCCTCGCCCCACCTCTCCTCGTCGACCCTGCTCCTCCCCAAACCCCGTCCCCAATTTCCCGTCACTCGCGGCCTCCTCCACCGGCCACCGATCCCCATCGTCGGCCCGCCCCGACGCCACCATCCTCTGCCTTCCTCCCTGGTGCTCCAGGTCTCCCTCTCCCCGACGCTGGCGCCCCTGGCGTCGCCCGTCGCCGCCTTCTGCTCTCTGCCTCACCCTGCCCGTCGAGTTCCTCGCCACTGACCCCCTGGCACCGCGCCCTCTCCAACGTCGTCGGGTCCACGCCGCCTCCCTCTGGCCGCATCACGAGCACCGCTGGATCCTCCTCTACCTCGCCTCGGAACCGCTCGGCCGCGTGCGCCTACCGTCGCCTACCCTCGTGGCCCGGCCTCGCCTGCACGCCGGAGCCGGACCCCGCCCTGGTCGTGACCGCTCCCCGATGACCACGTCTCCTTCCTGCCATGCCGCCGCCGGGCATCCTCCTTCCCGCGTCCACGCCCGCCAGCGTTGCCACGAACTACTGCCTCGACTCAACCTTCTGCTCTGCCGCCGTTGAGTTCCTCCTCGCCGCTCCAGCTCGGCTCCATGTTTTTTGGGTGTGATGTGGTGGTTTACAATGATGTGATTGTGGCGCCGTATGTTTGCAATGTGAGGTTCCTCGTGTACCTAGTGACACCGACATGGGTCCTGCGGTGGTGTTGATGGTACTTCAAGATGGTAACACTGCCTATAATCCTTCCGGTGAACAAGAGTTGCAAGCCGGACAAGTACCCCGAGAAGCCACCCGAACATTTGGTGCTAACTCCAAGTTTGCCATCGACAATCAAGCCCCAAAACCCCAAACTCTCCTTCGCGGTACCCGAAGACCCATCTTGGGACGCCATGAACTCCTTCACGGACGTCAAGGCCTCCTTCCCGGAACCCGAAGAAACCGAGACCCCTGGGTGCGGCGACATGGATCCGAAGATCGATATCACCGAACACCAAGACCCCGGACCCGAAACCTCCTTCAATGTGTGACCCTAAGCCCTATTTTTATAAATGATATATCTTGTTGCATATAAATTTTCATGCTCGCATCATATCATGTGGTTTGGGGGCATTATGCTGATTCATCTCATAATTAAATATGGAGGACATATGTGGACTAATCTGGTCTTGTATTGGCCCTATTTAAAATTGCATAGTGAATCGGTGACATGTTTTGCCTTGTTAATACAACATTTAAATTGCAGGTAGCTAAATAACTTGAACCATATAATTAATTGTCGGGACCCCGGTTCTGCTTAATATTGCCTAATTGCATCGCATCCTTGCCATGCCATACCTCATACATGCATCATGCCAGCTCTTTTGCCGTAGTATTAAATAGTGCATCCGGTGTTCTTCTAGTGTTTTGCTTCTTCGCGGATAAGGCCGTTGAGTTGATGTGAGCTTCGCCCCGATCTTTGTATGAACCTTCGACAATGTTTTCAGGCGAGCATCTCCCCCTTTCTACCTATCTTACTTTTATAGTATTTATTCCCTCCTGTTGATCTATTGCTATCTGTGTTGCGTTGCTCTAGTTTTCGTACCCGTGATATCCCTTGCAGCCTTATATTGCCTTGGACACATCCTATTACCTGTTGTTTGGTAGATAGTTGGACTTGCGCGTCGTAGTCGCTTGCTCAAGTGATGTTGCGTGTCGTCAAGTACCACAGTTGTTGAAGTATTGCCGCATGTTTAATGTTGGAGTTGATCATGGCTTTAATTATTGTTTAATAACTAAAATTGTAGTAGGTAAATGCAGAGGCACCGGTGGGTAATAGACAATATTTGGATTTTAACCGCTCACTGGTGTCCCGTAGGACCCCGAGTTCTTGACACCTGTTCCGAGATCGAGCGCGCTAACCACAGGTGGGGTGTATGGGCACCCCCATCGATTTAGTACCTGATTCCAAGTACTGTACTGGGGGCCACAATTAGTTTGGGGCTTTATTACTATCATGTACTTATGCCATGCTTTACTGCTTAATTTAAGATTGTGCGAGGAGCACCTGTACTGTTTAGGATCGTGACACGTTTTCGCTGTATCGACAAGCCCAGTCACACTTTCGGGTTCCCAGTCGTTTACAGCCGTCTACACAAACCCTGAGTCCGTCTCGGAGACCGGCCGACTTCGTTGCGGGTAGCTTAGTGGGGTGGCCCCCCGTGCTTGCTTTGGGTCTGGGAAACATCGTGTCCGAAACCCCGTCGACATACCGTTGGGTGTATGTTTTGTGATCTTGTACCTACCTGATCTGACAACAAGGGTGTAGGTGCGTGTGGGAACTTTGGTGCACCCCTGCAGGGTTAAATCTTTTCGAGAAGCCGTGTCCGCGGTTATGGACGACTTGGAGCACAGTTCTCGATCATAGACAACTATAACTAAAGTTTACTGTTATAATTTGATTTGTATCCGATATGACTAGTAATCAGCTTCACTACAACGGAATGGCTAAATAAAAGTACCAACAACTGCTGGGTTTGGGATATCTCATGCTTATTGTATCTGACTAGTAAGTGTCGCAACTACAACGGAATGGTTAACTAAAACTGCCCACTGCTTTTTTTTATATCAGGATGACCATCTATACCTGACTAGTAATTGATGCAACGATAACTGAATAAATAAAACTGCCCACGGTGTGAGTTCCTCGGTTGACTTCCTCGTTTGGTCTCGAGGGGGAAACACCAAGATGGGTATGTTTGGAGGTAGTATCAGGTTGGTTCCGAATAGGTATTTCTTACCCCTCTCTGATAGCCGACAGTTATATCGAGTCTCTATAGGTTATTCTAGTGCATGCTGCGCTGCCGCTTCAGTCCACCATACCTATGTAGGCGAGGACCGCCGAATTCTAACCTCGCCGTGTACTGGCCTCAGTACTGACCGCTCTCTCTTTTTCCTTTGCCCTTTGTCGGCACCCCTTTTGTTTAAGCAGGTTTTGAGATCGACGTCGTTAGCAGGGTTACCCTTCCGGCTTGGCCTGGGCAGGGTTATGGACGCCATTGGTTATTCTTCAGGGCTCTTAGCTCAATTTGCATCTTATCCGTACTCGGACGCTGTATTGTTTTCAAGGTGGTTTGGATCTTTGTACTGTAAATATGTATTCTTGACTCTTTGAGTCGCTGTTGTATATATATGTTTCGTGGGTTCCAACAAGAACTATTGTGTAATGATATTACTTCGTTTTCCACCAGCACGCAAGTGCCTGGTGGGCACCTTTGAATCGTTTCTATGCGGGTTTGGCGAAAAGCGCTGAAACTTGCATAGGGCCGATTCTGAGGATGTTACAGTTGTTTGTTAGTCGAAGTCACTAGCGCACACATGTTTCCCGAAAATCCAAGTCTATCAAGTATAGACATTGCCGTGGAGACCCACGCCACTTACTAAGTCCGCTTCAAAAAATAAGAATAGGGTAAACTCATGTCCCCTATTGTTTGTTAGCCAACAAAGTCACCAACGCACACCTCTTTTCTAAAAATCCAAGTCCATTAAGCATGGGCATTGTCGTGAAGACTCCACATCACTTACTAAGTCCGCTTCAAAAAATAAGAATAACAAAACTTTCGATTTATAAAAATGTTTACATTTGAAAAAAAATACTTGAAAAATATTCTGAATTTTAGAAAGAAAAGAAAAACAACAACAAAAATAAAAATAAAAAAGAAAAAGTAATTAAAACAGAAAAGAAAAACCAGAAAACTAGGAAAAATAAAATACAAACCAAACTAGAAGTTTCATAAAGGGCACAACGGGAGTTAAATAGGGTTCACCTCGTTATCGCGCGGTCGAACTAGCTGGACTATAGGCCGGCTCTTTCCTGTTGTGGCCCGGCCCAGTAACTAGGCTCGGCGGCTGGCTTGGACTCGGTGGTACTATCTTCCCATATGTAGCTAATTCGTCAGAGGCTCGACAATTGTCGGGGAGCGGGCAATGCCTCGGCAATTCGGGAGCTATGCGACTTTGTTGGAAAGTTTGTCCGAGTTATCTTTTGTACTCTTGAAACTCAAATAAGTAAAAGTAAAAGTAGGCACAGACTGCGGAGTGGTACAAAACTTGGAATATGATGCAAGATATTTGCAGTGTCAGTTTGCTCCCATGGCTGTGCATAGGTTACTTTCATGAAGTTCTTAGCTCTGACGATCATGATGGGATTGAACAACATTCTCACACTCAGATTCAGGGTTTTAGAGAGGCAGTCGATGTTTGCAATCTATAGATCTCGGCTACAAGGGTCAGGCTTGATCGAGCCCTCAGGTCAGCTGAGTGGAGCGCCCAGTTCCGGCTCGCGTGTGACACATGCGGACACAGAGACATCAGATCACAGTGAGCTTCTTCTCTGCCTAACTGATGCTGAACCTAGAACGGCATGCTTTGGCATGAGCACCGAGAAGTGAAGGCAGACCAGGAGCATTTTGATATCACCGATGCCATGAAAATGGCTTATTGCTGTCGGTGGTACCAATAGTTTGCTGATGAGTAACTATTAATTGGTTGTACGTACTTTTATAGCACAGAGAGGTTCTTAATTATCCGGATTACAAATCTGTAGGTTCACTAAAACATGCAAGTGTAAGTGAGGAGGTTCTTAACAGTCCTGGCAAGCAATTTATGCTGTTAATCTATCTGCTAAAACACTCGCTCACATTATTCTGTACATCATTCTGATGAAAACAGGCTCTGGTAGTTGCATTCTGTTTCTCAACCGTGAACCTTTCAGCAGCAATCTGTTGAATTGGGAAAGGTCCCAGAAGTACTTGCATTCTATAAATCCCTTTTTTTTTCCCGACTAGGTTCTCATACCTCGGGGTTATATTTTCCCCTCTTATCCACGAAAAAGTGAAGTGGAGATTTCAGCTATGCGTTCATCTTGGGTCTTTGCTACCGTTCAAAGAACTGGTTTTATATCTCTGTGCATCCTTTGGTCCCTGTAATCGTAATACCGTGCGCATAATAAGAAGCTGTCTAAATCAATGTATCCTCGTAAAACAATATATGAAGAGTCCTGCAGTGCGAGGTAATGAGCTATATATACATCCTGGTCTGAAGCAACAAATGTATTTTCTTTTTTGTACAATGAATTTATCAGCAACTATACGATGAACTGAACAAATGGGTACAACAGGCTGTGCATGTGAACCAGTGTTCTTCATCTCCAGGTCACACGGTTCCACACTCAAGGTGGCCTCAAGACCAGAAGAACACAACTCCTCAGCATGAACAGGACACTCATAACAGCCCTGATAAGGTTTTGACAGAAGTTAGACCAGTGATGAAAACTCACATAACAGATCCCCCATTTCCGGGAAACACAGTCGGCAAGGAGTGTTGATCTGAAACACTAAAACTTCCTCAAAAAGGACGACATGAGAGCAACTGTTCTCCTCACATTCGATTTTGGAGGATGTGAAATGCTTGTTTCCAAAAAGAACAGCATTTGCACACTAGCCTAAGAATCCTTTTGGAAATGAGCACCCCTGCATGAAAACAAAGAGATAAATGAGAAGTTCTGAATATGTAACACAATGAGAAGTCGAGACAAATTAGTGCAACTAAAGTTGAACATTGCCTTATGGGGTATCTTAAGCATAGGTAGCTACCAAAAAAAAAGAATTTTTCACAACACACACATAATATCGAACTACAAATTGCACTCCATGGTATACTTTTGTTGTCCTAATTTCGGTACACGTAAAGCATCACTGTCTCCATGGCCAAATTTGCATGTGAACAACTTTATGCTTCTAACAGACAGTGCATAGAATTAAAGAAATGTTGCACCTGGTGTTACATGTTTTCCGAGGACTACAAGAAAACAGGTTGTGATTCATGAATTTCCTCAAGAGTGATTATTTTCTGACTACCCTTCATTCCAAACTAAATTTTCTGATCCATATTCATTTAAATCTCCACATATAACTCAAAATAAAATAAAACTAATACTCCCTCCCTCCAGAAATAAGTGACTTGGATTTGTCTAGATCCGCATGTATCTAGACGCGTTTTAGTGTATAGATACATGTGAATCTACACAAAACCAAGTCACTTATTTCTGGACGGAGGGAGTACAAGAAGTACATCAAATTCACTTTCTGACTTTTTGTTGCTTGCGGACTTCCCTCTCCAGTATTCACAACTTAAAAGCAGCTTCAATTTTTGTATGGAGTTCACCACTTTTAGTAGGCAATTCATGGAAACATGTAAAGATCTAGAAGAAAGATACTGACATCTTCTGCAAAGATTTTCAGAAGGAAAAGCATGCATTCATATCGTTCCTGAAATGTGATGCATAGCAGTGAGCATAAAGGCATCGAGAAGGTCCAACTGCTTCATCTGGAAATAAGATTAACAGTTATGTGTGGCTCCGTAAAATAGAGTAGGAAAAAAGAAACATCGTCAAAACAGATTGTGAGCAGTGATGTTGGTCTACTGCACCTTAGTAAAGATGAGACTGCTGTGCACCCTCCAATGCAGGAGAGGGGTCATTCATGTACCAGATAGCATGTAAATACCAAATCACAGTTCACACATTGACAACTTGAACATCAATACCATGCTCTGTGGTACAATTAGAACCACAACCCAACTGAACATTTCTGATGTGATATTTGTTCATCAGCTGTCCTGCCTCGCTGAATCGACCCATTTTAGTAAGTGCAGAAACCATTGGCCAATATGATTGATGATTGGTTACACTACAGCCATTAGACTCCATTGCAAGGAAAATTTCTTTGGCGTCATCAATTCTTCTTTCATCACATAGAGCTTTAATCATGACACTGTATGTGTAACTATCTGGAACAACACCTAATCTCAACATGGCATTGAAAATATTCCAGGCTTTATCTACTTTCTGCATTTTGCAGAAACTCAAAATGGGGCCATTGAAGGAATATGCATCAGGAGTAATGCCATCTATTTTCATTTTATTAAGAAGATCAATGGCCTTGCTAACATGACCTCCTGAACAAAGCGCACGCATCAATACATTGTAGGTATAAGCATTTGGTCTAACACCCCACTCTGCCATCTCACTGAAGCAATCAAAGGCATCATCCAGTTGATGAGTGTGGCATAGCCCGTCAATGAGGGAGGTAAAAGTAATGATATCCGGCATGAAACCATGCTCCATAAGCATCTCAAGAACAGCCTTTGCATTATGTACATCACCTAGCTTTGAATAACCACTTATCAGTGTATTAAAGGTAACAAGGTTAGGAAGGAAACCTTTCTCTCGCATCTGTTTTATGATCTCCACTGCCCTATCCACTGCACCTGCCTTTACAAAGCAATCTATCACCATGTTATAAGATGCCACACTAGACAAGAGCCCATCCGAAACCATGTGCTCTAAATAGTGATTTGCCTTTGAAGAACTTTTGCAGTCCAGTAAGGATTTGATAACCGTGATATAGACATCAAATGCAGGATTCCCACCTGTCTTTACGAAATCATCAAGCAACTCGCACACACTACTCAGCTCTAGGCACTTCATGGCACAAGAAACCACGATGCCAAATGTTGCATTGTCGAGGAGATAACCTCGAGTGCTCATCTTCTTCACGACCTCAACAACCTCTTTGGCCATCTCGTTCTTCGATAAGCAGTACAGCATAGTATGCCATGCACTTGGGTGCGGAGGTAGCTCACGTCCTAGCCACTTACTCAGCATCTCATACGCCTTGTATCTCCCCAAACACCGGAACACACCATGGACAAACGTCCTGTACGAGGCCTCATTCGGCGACACACCCTTCTCATTCATCATGTTGAACACCTGAACCGCATCATCTGCTCTGCCAGCATTGCAAAACCCGTCGACCAGCATCGTGTACGTGAACACATTCGGTTTGATCCCCACACCCTCCATCTGCCTCACCAGCCGGAGCGCCTCATCGATGATCCCACGTCGACAGACCCCGTGAACGAGTGTGTTGTAGGTGAAGCAGTCCGGCTGGCACCCATCCGCGGGCATCTGCTGGAACCTGAGGTACGCAGCATCGACGGCGCCGGCTCTCACAGACGCCGCGATCAGCGCATTGTACACCGCGGTGCTGGGTCTCAGCCCAAGGCGTGGCATTTGCACGAACACCTCGTGCGCGTATTGCGCCAGGCCCAGCCTGCCCCAGCTGGCAATCAGGGTGCAGAGCAGCTCCTCGGAGAGCTCGCACCCACAACCCCTGACCTCCGCCACCAGCGCCGCGGACAGCACCACCGGCCCGCGCCGCCACAGCGCGTCCTCCAGGGCCCGCCGCACCGAGGCGTCCCGCGCGAAGTGGGTCCCGAACCGCGACGCCCATACGTAGAGGCGGACGCAGAGGAGGGGCTCGAGGGGCACGGCGGCGTGCAGCACGCGGACCACGAAGCGCGGGCCCAGGCGCGGCAGCGCGGCGGCGAATTCCGAGTTGAGCCGCCGGAACCAGTCCTTCTCGGCCAGGATCGACGCCGCGCGGGCCGGGTCGGCAGGCTCGGCCGGACACCGGTCCGAGTTGGTGGAAAGGTAGGATCTCGGCGGGTTACGGGCTGAGAAATAACCCCGGCGGCGGAGGAGGAGACTGGGGCGCCTCCTGCTTGCCATCTGCTTCGATTGGGCGGCGGAAGAAATTCAGACAAATGTTTTGGGAGCAGTGTGGTACTGGTATCCTCCCTCTTACAGGGTTTAGTGGCGAGTTGACAGATTTGCCGTTGTGAAATCACTTCAAAATGCAGATTCAAAATCTATGAAATCTTTCATGTTTGCCGAGGTTCAAGTCATGTTTCCCAATATTTGGAGCAATGCGAGGTCAAAAACATTGTGTTGTCAAGTTTTTTTTTGTTTGAACAGGGGGGTTCATAGATTCAAAATCTATGAAACCTTTCATGTTTGGACGACCTATGGTTCAAGTCATGTTTTCCAATATTTGGAGCATTGCAAGGTCAAAAACATTGTATTGTCAAGTCTTTTGTTTAAACAGGGGTTGGTCCCGAAGGACCGAGAGTTTTCATTCATTACAAGGGTGAAGTTTATTTTACGAAAAGGCTCTAAGAAAACATGAAAATACAATTAGATGCTTACAATTTGCAAAGCGGACCTCAGAAGTAAAAAATAGGAAGAGCAATCTAGTCTTGATCCTTCTCCACCGCAATAGGGCTCGCTGCAGTCAATATCATCATCGTCGGGGACGTGACTACTTGGGACGCGGAGATGAGAGCACCATGCATCGATACCAGAGGGCCTCCGCACTGGCTTGATAGCCTGGAGGTTGTTGAAGACCTGAAGCCGCTAGCTGGAAACCATCATTGACTGCAGAGGTTGGAGGGACCACCCTTCGAGCATGAATAACGACAATGATGGCACCATGATGAACCTCCAATGATAAGCATGCTCACTACCCTGCTGCAGACGTAGCCACCATCCCACTGACGAGCGAGCACAGGACCAGAAACTCCTACCATACTACCAGATCTAAAGAGAACAACCTTATTTATGGAGATCTCCGCTACCTGCCACCACACATATGGCTCCGTTGTAACACCCTCAGAATCGGACCTATGCAAGTTTTAGCGAAACCCGCGAAACCCGCATAGAAACGATTCAAAGGTGCCCACCAGGCACTTTCGTGCGGGTGGAAAACAAAGTAATAACATTACACAACAGTCCTCGATGGGACCCACAGAACAGATATATACAACAGCGACTCAAAGAGTCAAGAATACAGATATAATATACAAAGATCCAAATCACCTTGAAAACGATAGAGCGTCCAGCTACGGACAAGATGCAAATGGGGCTAAGAGCCCTGAAGAATAACCAATGGCGTCCATAACCCTGCCCAGGCCAAGCCGGAAGGGTAACCCTGCTAACGACGTCGATCTCAAAACCTGCTTAAACAAAAGGGGTGCCGACAAAGGGCAAAGGAAAAAGAGGAGCGTCAGTACTGAGGCCAGTACACGGCGAGGCTAGAATTCGGCGGTCCTCGCCTACATAGGTATGGTGGACTGAAGCGGCAGCGGCAGCATGCACTGATACAACCTGTAGAGACTCGATACAATTGGCGGCTATCAGAGAGGGGTAAGAAAGACCTATTCGGAACCAACCTGATACTACCACCAATCAAAACCCATCCTGGCGTTTCCCCCTCGAGACCAAACGAGGAAGTCAACCGAGGAACTCACACAGTTGGTAGTTTTATTTATTCGGTTATCGTTGCAGCAATTACTAGTCAAGTATAGATAATCATCCTGATAAAATAAGCAGTGGGCACTTTTAGTTAATCATTCCGTTATAGTTACAACACTTACTAATCAGATACAATTAGCATGAGATAACCCAAAACCCAGCAGTTGTTGGTACTTTTATTCAGCCATTCCGTTGTAGTTGCAATACTTACTAGTCAGATACAATTGTCGCAAGCGACAAACCAACAAGCATTGGTGGGCAGTATTATTAGCCATTCCATTATAGTGAAGCTGATTACTAGTCATTATAAAGTCAAATTTACAGCAATAAACTTTAGTTATGCTTGTCTATGGTCGAGATACTATGCTCCAAGTCGTCCATAACCGCGGACACGGCTTTCAGAAAGTTTTAACCCGGCCGGGGTGCACAAATAGCAACACACACACGATCAACCTCGGAAAAACCAAATCAAAACCCAACGAGGTCTTCACGACAGAGCAATCACAAGATTCAGAAATATTTCAGGGGGCCACCCCATTGAGTAGAACCGCAACGAAGTAAGCAAGCTCCGAGACGGACTCAAGGTTTGCGTCAATGGCTGTAAATGACTGGGAACCCGAAAGTGTGGCTGGGCTTGTCGATACCGCAAAAACATTCCGCTTACCTAAACAGTACAGTGTGCTCCTCGCACAAACGTAAATAAAGCAGTAGCATGGCATAAGTACAGGATCGTAAATAAAACCTCAAACTAGTTTGTGGCCCCAAGAAATAAGACGGAATCAAGCTCTGGCTAAGGGGGGCCCATACTCCCCATATGTGGATAGCGCGATAAATCAAGGAACAGGTATCAAGTACTCGGGGTCCTACGGGACACAAGTGGGCGTTCAGAAACCAAATATTTTCTATCACCCACCGATGCCTCTGCTTACTTCGATTTTTAGTTGTTAAACAGGAATTAAAGTGAACGATAAGTAAAACTATGATCATCTCCAACATCAAACATGCGGCATTACTCCAACAACTGTGGCAAATGACAACACGCGACATCACTTGAGCAAGCGACTACGGGGCGCAAGTCCAACTATCTACCAAACAACAGGTAATAGGATGTGTCCAAGGCAATATAGGGCTGCACGGTATATCACGGGTACGGAAACTAAAGCATCGCAACACAGATAGCAATAGATCAACAGGAGGGAAGTAAATACTATAAAAGTAAGATAGGTAGAAAGGGGGAGATGCTCGCCTGAAAACATTGTCGAAGGTTCGTCCGAAGAACGGGGCGAAGCTCACATCAACTCAATGGCCTTATCCGCGAAGAAGCAAATCACTAGAAGAAACACCGGATGCAATATTTAATACGACGGCAGAAGATCGGCATGATGCATGTATGATGGATGGCATGGCAAGGTGCGATGCAATTAGGCCGAATTAAGCGGAACCGGGGTCCCGACAATTAACTAGGTGGTTCGAGTTACTTAGATCCCCCGCAATTTAAATGTTGTGTTAACATGGCAGAAGATAGTACCGGTTTCACTACACAAATTAAATGAGGCCAATATGAGAATAGATTTGCCCGCATATGGGCCCCATATTTAATTATTAAGTGAATCGGCATAAGGCCCCCAAACCACATGTTAAGCATGCATGCAAGATGAATGATTAAAGTGCAACAGGTTTTATATTTAGCATTTATAAAATAGGGCTCGGGAAAAGGGGTCACACATTTAGGGTTCGGCGAACTTGGGGTTCCAGGGTTCGGGGTCGGTCTCAGGGTCCAGGGTTCGACGGATCATTCTCGGACTACTGGGGTAGATCTTGTCGGTTCCCACGGGGTCGATCTTGCCGCTCCGTGCCGAAGTCCTTGGGGTTTCTTTCTTGGTCACCGGTGGCGAACTTGGAACGACGACAGGGTTCGGGCTTGTCGCGGTTTGGGCTCCGGGGCCGGGAAGAAGCGCTTGGCGTTCCGAGATGGCGTTGTTCGATCATCGGATACGAGGAGGGCACTTGTGGTTCGGGCTCCAAGAGTCCGTGGCGAGCTTGTGTTGGGGGTCCGATGGGGTTCAGGCTTCGGTTCCGGGACGGAGATCTTGGCGTGCCGACTTCCATCTTGTGGTTATGAGAGTACCATCTTCATGTACACGTACGAAAACACCACTAGCACCTTCTCACAAGTCCTCGCGGTACAACCTGCTGAGGCAAACACATGGGCATAGGCAAAGCGTCGAGCACCTTGAAGGCGAGGGCAGAGACGCGGCGACTCGCGGGCGGAGGCGGGCAGGAAACCGCGGCGCACGCTCGGCCTGTGGCGACGCGGGCCCGGCGGCGGCGAGCAGCAGGGGGGGTCGAGGTGGTCGGTCGGCCGTCGCGGAGGCGGGCGAGCTCGAAGGACACGGGGCGGCGGCACTGGCCAAGCACAGGCGGAGAGGCGACGGCAGGCGGCGCCGGGGAGAGCGGCGGCTGCCGGCGGCGGAGGGAGGGCGAGGCAAGACGGCGGCGAGCCGGCGGAGCGAGGAGGGAGCAGAGCTCGGGCCGGCGGCGCTGCAGAGACGCAGGCGAGGAGGAGCTGAGGCGGGAGGCGCCGGAGACGGTGGTGAGCGCGGCGGCGCGGCCGGAGAAGGGGACGCGCTGGCGGAAGCGGCCGCGGCTCGGAGGCGGGCCGGCGACGGGCGAGCGAGGCACGCGAGCAGAGGGGCGCATGGGACGTGGCCGAGGGCGGCTCCGGCGGGGCGGCTCGCGCGGGACGGCGGAGCGGCGAGCAAGCGCGAAGGCGCACGCTGGGGCGGAGGCGCGGCCGCGGCTGGGGCGGGGACTGGAGGACGCCGGCGGGGCGGAGGGGAAGGGGAGCGGCGGCGGAGCAGGAGGATTCGGCGAGGACGAGCGGGGCGCGCGCCAGCGAGGGAGGTCGCCGGAGGGGAGCGGGAGGAGGGGGCGCTGGGCGGCGGTGGTCGGAGAGGTTCGATCGGGGCGGTCGCGTGGGGAGGAGGGGCTACAGGCGCGCGTGCGGGGAGGGAGAAGATGGGGTCGGTGGAACGCGTGAGAGGGAGGAGGAGGTGGGGCCCAGGGGCGGCGTGCGATGCGGTGTGCGGGCGTGTGTACTGTGTGAGTGCGTGCGTGCGTGTGTGGTTGGGCAGGGTTAGATGGGGCCAGGTGGGGCTCGGTGGAGGGAGAGGAGAGAGAGGGGTGAGGTGAGGTGGCAGATCCTGGTTGGGTAGAGGGGGAGAGAGGGTGAGGTGTCACTAGGGGATTGGGTGGGGTGATGTGGAGGGGAGGGCTGGGTAGATAGGTTGGTAGGAATATGATTAGAGGTGGACCAATTTGAAAAATGGGGGTGGTCGTTCGGGTCGGGTCGGCCCGTTCGACTGCCCCCACTAAAAATAATTTAATATTTTATTTACTTCCAAATGCACCGTTGCAAAACATAGTTGGTCAAAACAAAATATTCCGGAGTCCCGGTTTTGGGTTTTGAATTAAAGACGGGGCGTTTCGAAAACAAAACCAGGCTTTTTCCAAAATAGTTTTATGCGACCCGATGCAAGATGTTGACAAAGCTTAAAATGCAATGCGGCATGATGACATGAGCATGCGGTCATGACGATGCAATGTACAAAAACAACGCGATTTTCTAGTAGTGGTTTTGCGGGATGCCACAATTCGACACCACTAACAATGGATCTCGCCCTCGAGATCCGCCTCATGGTACCGGAAGGAAGGTCGGCGATCTGCGTCTTCTCGCTTCGTGTAGATCCTCGCGACACCACTAACAAGGGTTCATCCTCCATCTGGAACTCGGCGACACCACCAACAAAGGGTCGTTGTTCCTGATCGTCGAGAGAACACTCCGGAGAAACAAAGGACGAAGGTAGAGGTATCAAACGATAAGGCCACCTCTAACTTCCATTAGAAGAGGAAAAGTTACATTGATCCACCCGTTCGATGTACAGAGCGAACAGCAAGAGCCGGGTAGGGTGATCAGTCCATCCTGTACCCAAACTATCAACTCTATACATGAGTAGGAGAATCAGGCAACTCAACTCTCGAGATTTAGACTGAAGATCTTCATAGGCGGTATCCGGAACAAAGGGATGATGCCAGCAGAAATCGTATGAAAGACACAATGATTAGATTCCGCGATGGTTCCATTGGCATGAACAACACATGCTCAAGGTATACTCCAACTTCACCATTGCTCGTCCTTCTCATATGTTTTTCAACGACACGGACATCCGGCAAGGAACACATATGGATAAAGAGCTCAAGAACAAAAGATTGGAGGAAGGGTACAACAGACAAGTTGCAGATTGTTGATCGTAGCACCTCCGTTGCAAAAGGGATAAAGCGAAACCCTGAAGGTACGACGGAAACCCAACCACGAGAATTCCTGGACTCGAAGAAAGAGATGAGAGCGGATTCAAAACGTGCAGAGGTAAGAGGAGAATAGCAGAGGGGTAAGGAATAAAATCAGACCTAATCAGAACTATCCAACCGATTTTGCAAAAATAGTTTTGACACTCTACTTCGGCCGTTAGCTAGGTTATCCTACAGGCTGGACTTGTGGGGTATCGCAACTGCTGAGCTCTGATACCACTCTATAACACCCTCAGAATCGGACCTATGCAAGTTTTAGCGAAACCCGCCAAACCCGCATAGAAACGATTCAAAGGTGCCCACCAGGCACTTTCGTGCGGGTGGAAAACGAAGTAATAACATTACACAACAGTCCTCGATGGGACCCACAGAACAAATATATACAACAGCGACTCAAAGAGTCAAGAATACAGATATAATATACAAAGATCCAAATCACCTTGAAAACGATAGAGCGTCCAGCTACGGACAAGATGCAAATGGGGCTAAGAGCCCTGAAGAATAACCAATGGCGTCCATAACCCTGCCCAGGCCAAGCCGGAAGGGTAACCCTGCTAACGACGTCGATCTCAAAACCTGCTTAAACAAAAGGGGTGCCGACAAAGGGCAAAGGAAAAAGAGGAGCGTCAGTACTGAGGCCAGTACACGGCGAGGCTAGAATTCGGCGGTCCTCGCCTACATAGGTATGGTGGACTGAAGCGGCAGCGGCAGCATGCACTGATACAACCTATAGAGACTCGATACAATTGGCGGCTATCAGAGAGGGTAAGAAAGACCTATTCAGAACCAACCTGATACTACCACCAATCAAAACCCATCCTGGCGTTTCCCCCTCGAGACCAAACGAGGAAGTCAACCGAGGAACTCACACAGTTGGCAGTTTTATTTATTCGGTTATCGTTGCAGCAATTACTAGTCAAGTATAGATAATCATCCTGATAAAATAAGCAGTGGGCACTTTTAGTTAATCATTCCGTTATAGTTACAACACTTACTAATCAGATACAATTAGCATGAGATAACCCAAAACCCAGCAGTTGTTGGTACTTTTATTCAGCCATTCCGTTGTAGTTGCAATACTTACTAGTCAGATACAATTGTCGCAAGCGACAAACCAACAAGCATTGGTGGGCAGTATTATTAGCCATTCCATTATAGTGAAGCTGATTACTAGTCATTATAAAGTCAAATTTACAGCAATAAACTTTAGTTATGCTTGTCTATGGTCGAGATACTGTGCTCCAAGTCGTCCATAACCGCGGACACGGCTTTCAGAAAGTTTTAACCCGACCGGGGTGCACAAATAGCAACACACACACGATCAACCTCGGAAAAACCAAATCAAAACCCAACGAGGTCTTCACGATAGAGCAATCACAAGATTCAGAAATATTTCAGGGGGCCACCCCATTGAGTAGAACCGCAACGAAGTAAGCAAGCTCCGAGACGGACTCAAGGTTTGCGTCAATGGCTGTAAACGACTGGGAACCCGAAAGTGTGGCTGGGCTTGTCGATACCGCAAAAACATTCCGCTTACCTAAACAGTACAGTGTGCTCCTCGCACAAACGTAAATAAAGCAGTAGCATGGCATAAGTACAGGATCGTAAATAAAACCTCAAACTAGTTTGTGGCCCCAAGAAATAAGACGGAATCAAGCTCTGGCTAAGGGGGGCCCATACTCCCCATATGTGGATAGCGCGATAAATCAAGGAACAGGTATCAAGTACTCGGGGTCCTACGGGACACAAGTGGGCGTTCGGAAACCAAATATTTTCTATCACCCATCGATGCCTCTGCTTACTTCGATTTTTAGTTGTTAAACAGGAATTAAAGTGAACGATAAGTAAAACTATGATCATCTCCAACATCAAACATGCGGCATTACTCCAACAACTGTGGCAAATGACAACACGCGACATCACTTGAGCAAGCGACTACGGCGCGCAAGTCCAACTATCTACCAAACAACAGGTAATAGGATGTGTCCAAGGCAATATAGGGCTGCACGGTATATCACGGGTACGGAAACTAAAGCATCGCAACACAGATAGCAATAGATCAACAGGAGGGAAGTAAATACTATAAAAGTAAGATAGGTAGAAAGGGGGAGATGCTCGCCTGAAAACATTGTCGAAGGTTCGTCCGAAGAACGGGGCGAAGCTCACATCAACTCAATGGCCTTATCCGCGAAGAAGCAAATCACTAGAAGAAACACCGGATGCAATATTTAATACGACGGCAGAAGATCGGCATGATGCATGTATGATGGATGACATGGCAAGGTGCGATGCAATTAGGCCGAATTAAGCGGAACCGGGGTCCCGACAATTAACTAGGTGGTTCGAGTTACTTAGATCCCCCGCAATTTAAATGTTGTGTTAACATGGCAGAAGATAGTACCGGGTTCGCTACACAAATTAAATGAGGCCAATATGAGAATAGATTTGGCCGCATATGGGCCCCATATTTAATTATTAAGTGAATCGGCATAAGGCCCCCAAACCACATGTTAAGCATGCATGCAAGATGAATGATTAAAGTGCAACAGGTTTTATATTTAGCATTTATAAAATAGGGCTCGGGAAAAGGGGTCACACATTTAGGGTTCGGCGAACTTGGGGTTCCGGGGTTCGGGGTCGGTCTCAGGGTCCAGGGTTCGACGGATCGTTCTCGGACTACTGGGGTAGATCTTGTCGGTTCCCACGGGGTCGATCTTGCCGCTCCGTGCCGAAGTCCTTGGGGTTTCTTTCTTGGTCACCAGTGGCGAACTTGGAACGACGCCAGGGTTCGGGCTTGTCGCGGTTTGGGCTCCGGGGCCGGGAAGAAGCGCTTGGCGTTCCGAGATGGCGTTGTTCGATCATCGGATACGAGGAGGGCACTTGTGGTTCGGGCTCCAAGGGTCCGTGGCGAGCTTGTGTTGGGGGTCCGATGGGGTTCAGGCTTCGGTTCCGGGACGGAGATCTTGGCGTGCCGACTTCCATCTTGTGGTTATGAGAGTACCATCTTCATGTACACGTACGAAAACACCACTAGCACCTTCTCACAAGTCCTCGCGGTACAACCTGCTGAGGCAAACACATGGGCATAGGCAAAGCGTCGAGCACCTTGAAGGCGAGGGCAGAGACGCGGCGACTCGCGGGCGGAGGCGGGCAGGAAACCGCGGCGCACGCTCGGCCTGTGGCGACGCGGGCCCGGCAGCGGCGAGCAGCAGGGGGGGGGGGGGGTCGAGGTGGTCGGTCGGCCGTCGCGGAGGCGGGCGAGCTCGAAGGACACGGGGCGGCGGCACTGGCCAAGCACAGGCGGAGAGGCGACGGCAGGCGGCGCCGGGGCGAGCGGCGGCTGCCGGCGGCGGAGGGAGGGCGAGGCAAGACGGCGGCGAGCCGGCGGAGCGAGGAGGGAGCAGAGCTCGGGCCGGCGGCGCTGCAGAGACGCAGGCGAGGAGGAGCTGAGGCGGGAGGCGCCGGAGACGGTGGTGAGCGCGGCGGCGCGGCCGGAGAAGGGGACGCGCTGGCGGAAGCGGCCGCGGCTCGGAGGCGGGCTGGCGCCGGCGACGGGCGAGCGAGGCACGCGAGCAGAGGGGCGCAGGGGACGTGGCCGAGGGCGGCTCCGGCGGGGCGGCTCGCGCGGGACGGCGGAGCGGCGAGCGAGCGCGAAGGCGCACGCTGGGGCGGAGGCGCGGCCGCGGCTGGGGCGGGGACTGGAGGACGCCGGCGGGGCGGAGGGGAAGGGGAGCGGCGGCGGAGCAGGAGGATCCGGCGAGGACGAGCGGGGCGCGCGCCAGCGAGGGAGGTCGCCGGAGGGGAGCGGGAGGAGGGGGCGTTGGGCGGCGGTGGTCGGAGAGGTTCGATCGGGGCGGTCGCATGGGGAGGAGGGGCTACAGGCGCGCGTGCGGGGAGGGAGAAGATGGGGTCGGTGGAACGCGTGAGAGGGAGGAGGAGGTGGGGCCCAGGGGCGGCGTGCGATGCGGTGTGCGGGCGTGTGTGCTGTGTGAGTGCGTGCGTGCGTGTGTGGTTGGGCAGGGTTAGATGGGGCCAGGTGGGGCTCGGTGGAGGGAGAGGAGAGAGAGGGGTGAGGTGAGGTGGCAGATCCTGGTTGGGTAGAGGGGGAGAGAGGGTGAGGTGTCACTAGGGGATTGGGTGGGGTGATGTGGAGGGGAGGGCTGGGTAGATAGGTTGGTAGGAATAGGATTAGAGGTGGACCAATTTGAAAAATGGGGGTGGTCGTTCGGGTCGGGTCGGCCCGTTCGACTGCCCCCACTAAAAATAATTTAATATTTTATTTACTTCCAAATGCACCGTTGCAAAACATAGTTGGTCAAAACAAAATATTCCGGAGTCCCGGTTTTGGGTTTTGAATTAAAGACGGGGCGTTTCGAAAACAAAACCAGGCTTTTTCCAAAATAGTTTTATGCGACCCGATGCAAGATGTTGACAAAGCTTAAAATGCAATGCGGCATGATGACATGAGCATGCGGTCATGACGATGCAATGCACAAAAACAACGCGATTTTCTAGTAGTGGTTTTGCGGGATGCCACATCCGTCCACCGGAGCACCGTGAGGCAGAGCAGGAATACAAGGGAACGCTAGATCCAGCCGCAAGGATCTAATGCCGCACTCCCTGCATAGACCCCAAACGCCATAAAGGAAAAGCTAAACCACTAATACTACTCCTATCTACTTTGGCGCCTCTCCTTTTTCCAACTCCAACTGACTATTCCGGTGGAGAGGTCCACGGATTGGCCCGGACTACGACGGTGGACTCTCAAACTACTGTAGCAACTCGAGAGGGAAGGAGGGAGAATGAGTGGCTGGTTGTCATGTGGGGTGAAATTGATTTATCCTCTAGAACAATCTAATGTGATATTGCAAAGAAAAGCATCCAATATGTTGTTGTAATGTGGTAGATTTTTCATATATGCCATCGAGTCGATTAATTTTGAGAACAAAGTCCAAATTTCCGTCCTAAACTTTTCACTTGGATCATATATCCCCGAAAACTTTACTTAGCTCACTAACCCCCCTAAACTACCAGCAATGGTCCACTGAACCCCCTTAACCTGGGTTTTGACCCAACCTTTTGAACCTGGTCAAAGAATCAAATAGTAGTTTAGAGGGGTTTAGTGAGCTAAGCAAAATTTAGGGGTGAAATATGAGCCAAGTGAAAAGTTTAGGGGGTGGACTTTGTTCTAATTTTGATGACCCACAAGACCGCCAGGAGTAAAGATTAAATAGAATATCTATGTGTTACTAAAATTCACTTGCTCATTTGAAGGAGCGAAAAAATAAGTAAAAAAACCTATCAAAATTAGTGAGAAAAAAATTAGTGAGAAAAGTGGTGGCAATTTGTTTAGCTGAGATGTATCAGCATCAGCTACTATAGTGCGTGTGAGCTCATCATCAGCTTAAAAAACACTATAAAAGCAACTCTAGCAAATTCGATAAATGCGGGAACTGAAAAAATCGTTTAGAGTCCACGGAAAATGCTTGAATGCGATTGGGATTTCTTTATGGTTTCACTCGCATACCAATATTTTCATAGAATAACTCCAGGTCCAACCTTCTCTCATCCTCGATGATCATGTTATGAAAAATGACACAACATGTCATCATGTTCTTTGATACGTCCAATTTGCATCACCATTCTATATCATAATTTTCCTCTATTCTTTGATATATTTCATATTAAGAGGTGTTACTCATTTATTTTCATCTGTTTTTGCATGTTGGATGATTCTTGGAGGATGAACTGCTGGAGTCAGGATTCTGATGGAAAAAGAGGTGTTTTAATGCAATTTCGCGAAGATCAGAAAAATATCAGAAAAACTACGGAAAATCATATTTTCCTAGAAGACGAAGAAAGCCAGAAGGGGAGGCGGAGATGGGCCACATGGGGCCCACCCCCTAGGCGCGGGCCACCCCTAGGACGCACCTACAGGGGGTGTGGCCCACCTGGACCACCTCTGGCTCCGCCCTCTCGCCTATATCTTCTCCTTAAAACCCTAAAACACAGGGAGCGACCATAGAAAGATTCCACGGCCTCTGCGGGGCAGAAAACACCGAGAGAGAAAGAGCTCTCCGACAGACAGATTTCTGCCAGGGAAATTCCTTCCCGGAGAGGGGAGATCATCGCCATCAACACCATCATCAAGCTAGACTTCATCGAGATCATCATCATCCACACCATCATCTCCACCAGCACCATCATCACCACTCCATCCCGCTGTAACAATTGTGTTGAATACTTGCATAGTTTTTAGGGGAAACTTTCTGGTGTTGATTACTATTGTAGTTGATGCTTGTGAGTGGAACCATTGGATTATTGTTTATGTTTAGATTGTAATCCATCACCATATCATCTTTGATCTTGATCCATATGATGTCTTGTGAGTAGTTCGTTTAGTTCTTGAGGATATGGGAGAAGTCATGTTGTTAGTAGTGGATTTGTGTTGAGATATTATTCAATGGTTTAGTATTTAAGTTGTGGTGCTATTCTTCTAGTGGTGTCATGTGAACGTCGACTACATGATACTTCACCATTTATGGGCCTAGGGGAATGCATTGTGTATTTGGCTACTAATTGTGGGGTTGCCGGAGTGACAGAAACCTGAACCCCCGTTAGGACCCATTGCACAAGGGAGCGTAGGATCTCAGAGTTTAAGGTTGTGGTTAGGTTTATATCTTAATTGCTTTCCTGTAGTTGCGGATGCTTGCAGGGGGTTTAATCACAAGTATGTATTAGTCCAAGTAAGGCCGGTACGTTAGCACATGTTCACCCACACAACACTTACAACACCAAAGAAGACTACTAAGCTATTTGAAGAGAAAGCACTTGACAGAATTCCCATGTGTCCTCGAGAACGTTTGGTCCTTATAAGTATTTCCACCGGCTTGTACTTTGCTAAGAAAGGATTGGGACACTTGCTGCAATTGTTTGTTGTATTTATTACTTGCATTTTATTTCTTTGCTTTATCAGAAAACCCCTAAAAATCCGTTTGCTAAGTATTTACAGAGATTTCCTTCTCCATACCACTAGTCAACACCTTCTTCTCCTTGTTGGGATCGACACTCCTATTTATCGAAAGTACTACGATACACCCCCTATACTTTTGGGTCATCAAGTATATTCGGGCGCCGCTTCCGGGGAGTGAACCACTATTGAAGAGTGGAACTGGTAAAGGAGAGTATTGCTTTTTATTTCTGTTTGTTACTTTGTTTCCAATATGGATAACCCACTTGGTTTTCTGTTTGGGAAAACTACTACCACTGTTAGGGTAGTAGATGAACCACCACCTATTGAGATAGATCCTTTTAAGATACCTACAAGTATTGTTGATCGTGTCATGGATAATTATTATTTAGGGGATGGAACTGTCCACCCCGGTGATCATTTGCTTTTTATCCATGAATTATGAGGGTTGTTTAAGTGTGCAGGTATCACAACTGAACATGTGAATAAGAAGTTACTCTCTATATCCTTGAAAGGGAGATCTGAAGAATGGTATAAGATGTTGAAGAATGGGCAATCCATGGAATGGGAGAAATAGTACCTCTCATTTATTCTAAATTTTATCCTCCCAGTGAAATTCATAAGGATAGGAATCTGATATATAACTTTTGGCGTCGTGATGGATAGAGTACAGCTCAATCTTGGGGGAGATTGAAGTTACTAATGCTTAAATGTCCTATTCATGAACTCCCTAACAATATTATTATCAATAACTTTTATGCTAGGCTTTCTCTTCATGATAAAGATTTACTAGATGCTTCTTGTGTTGGATCATTCACACGTATGAAGGAAGAAGATAAATGGGATCTCCTAGACTGTATTCAAGAGAACACTGAAGCTTGGGAGAATGACAAAGGAAGAAATTCAGGTATAAATTATGATTATGAATGCATAAAATCTTTTATGGGAAGTGATGACTTCCGTGATATTACTAATGAGTATGGTCTTGACTCCCAAATTATTTCCAATTGTTTTAAAGCTTTTGCCTATTACATAGAAATTCCTAAAAAGAAGTGGAATAAGTACCATGCACCTTATAAATATGTTGTTAGTCATGTTCCTGTTAGAAGAACTGAAGTTTGTACTATTGATCATATTTTGCATGAACTTTATGTTGAGAAAATACCTTTCCCAGCTAAGGTAAAGGAGTATTCTATGATGATTAGTGCGAATAACAAGGGTACAAAGAAAACTATGGAACCCGATGAGCAAATAAATATTGAACCTATGGTAGCTATTGTGAAAGATCTTGTCATTAAAAATATAGAGGATGAGCATGTTGTCTTCTGTGAAGACGCTTCCAATATTATTTCTCATCCTAGTAAAGCTAGAAAAGATAGTGTCCCTGTGATTTCTGTTAGAATTGGTGATCATTGCTATTATGGTTTATGTGATATTGATGCTAGTTCTAGTGCTATTCCTTATGAGCTTTACAGGGAAATTATGCATGAAATTGATCCTTGTGAGCTTGAGGACATTGATGTGGTTATTCACCTTGCTAATAAGGAAACCATTTGCCCTATTAGTATTGTAAGAGATGTGGAGGTCCTCTGCGGTAAGATTAAGTATCCTACTGATTTTCTAGTGCTTAATTTAGCAGCTAGCAAAACTTGTCCTATCATTTTTGGTAGACCTTTCTTGAACACTCGTGGAGCTATTATAGATTGTAGGAAGGAAAAAGTTTTGACTAAGTTTGATGGAGAGTCTTATGAGTTTAATTTTTCCAAATTTGCTAAAACTCCTTGTGAGAATAGCTTGCCTAATAAAGATTTCAGGATGGAACAACTTGCTTCTATTGATCTGGTTTATGACCTTGGACCTCTTTTTGGTGATTGTAAGTATGCTCATTCTGATGATAAAGTTGTTGACAATGACAGTTATATTGTCAATTTTATTCAAAGTGCTACTGAAAGTTATTATGAGAGAGGGAAACACGGTTTTATGCATCTCAATAATATTAAGTTTCCCCGTTTTATGTTGAAAGCTTTGAAGTTGCATTTGTTTTGTCTTCATATGCTAGTGGATTTTTGTTTCAACAATATGTTTTCTCATGATACCCCCATGCATAGGAAGTGGGTTAGACTCAAATGTGTTAGTTATTTGCTTCTTGATGCTCTCTTTCACTTCAGATATTTATCTCCTATGTGAGAATCTTTGAAACTATCAAGCCTAACTTAAAGGCATTAAAGAAAAGTACTTCTTGGGAGATAACTCAATAGTTTTTTCGAGTCTTGGAAGTTATTACATCAGTAATAACCGCTCCTTATCCTTTTTTTGGTTTTTGTGTCAAGATCAACTACTTTTGAGAAGTAGAGGAGTTGTGAAAAGTGGATGTCCTAGGACAGATTTTTGTGCTACATTGTAAAAATTCGTGAAGGATCTCAGTACTTCGGATGGAGCTGTATTTTTATGTGCTTATTATCCAAGTTGTTACCCAACTTTCATTAGTTTTTCACTTTTTGATTTGAGCAACAGAAGGTTTTCGAAAAAATCAAGCTTTACCTGCTGGTCCGTTTTGACAGATTTCTGCCATCATTTGCATTTGCCTCTTATATTGATTCTCTTCCAGATTCTTTTGGGTTTTTGGAAAGGAGTTGCTACATTAGATTTTGTTTTGATGGATTTCAGTTGAAGTGTGAACCTAAAGGTTTATTGTTTTTGCATACACTAATGTTGCCATTAAGGTTTGTGTAAATCCTTGCATGAAAGAAATTTTCAAGAGAAGGAGAAAAGGAATCTGCTGAGTTCATCTTTGAATAGGTAAAAGTGGTGAAAACAGAAGGTTTGCGAAAACCTTATATTTTTATATTTTTGATGTTTTTTTACATACGGAAGGTTACGAAACGAAACAGAGGAGGAAACGGAGGCCAGGGTGGCCACACCCACCCTAGGCGCGGGCCCCAGCTGGCCGCGCCTGGAGGGAGTGTGAGCCCCCTGAGCTCCGTCTCCTCCTTGTTTTCGCACCAGTACCTTCCTTGTGCTTTGAAACTTCGTAATATATAACCCCCCGGGTCCCCCAAGGTTCGTATATCGTGTTCTTGTCATGTTTTCGTTTCGATCTGTTTCTATCAGGAAATCTTCTTAAAGTTTAGAGCACCATGGTCTCCACCAACGACAAAGGCAAAAATCCCGTGGAAGAAGAAAGGATCGCTTCTAAGCACGAAGACACAGATTTGAGCGTTGAGGAGGAAGTTAAGATGGAAGAACAAACCGCCGCAGGGTCAAGGGCAAGGAAACCTACTTTTGTAGGAGCAATTAACACTAGACGTGCTTTTTCTCGTAACATGCAGGGGATTATAGCCTCCGTCCCAGACTTCAGAACCTGCCCTGAGGCAGTGGAAGCCCTTCGAACCACTGATGAGTTTTGTGATAAGTATCATGCTCTAAGGATGAAAGTAGATATACTTAAAGAGGATAATGACAGGCTTCATAAGATACTTGAGGGTTTCCTTACCCTAAACAAGAGAAGACCACCACCACCGAAGGAGTAATTCGTCATCAGGTTTTGGCATCCCCTTGGCTTGTTCCAAGCTTGGGGAGTGCCGTGGTATCACATCATTATCTTTTATCTTTTACCTTTTTAGTAGATTCATATCTTTGGTAGAGAAGTTATCTTATATGTTGGTTTGCATGTGGAAGTATCTCTCCTTTAGTTGATTATCTATGTATCCCTTGGTGTGAGTGCCTTTATGGAATATCAATGAGAAGTTTCATCTTTTACTTTTTACACTTCTTATTTTAGTTTGCAATCTCTATTATATGATTGATCTTGTTGATCAGTATTGGTATCACTTTGGGAGCATCAAGTAGATCTAAATTGGTTTTGGCAAACCGAGCTTTGGTCAGTAGCAACACTTTTTGAAGGAAAAGAGAAAAATCTTACAAGTATTTTGTATCATTTATTTTCTTTCTTGATTGGCTCATAAGCTTAGTATTCTTTATTTAAGATCTTTTGTGTCTTCAAGGAATATTGCATGTTTGGCTTTATCACTTGTAGGTTTGCTTGTTTCCTTCAACTCTTTTGCTTGCTACCCAGCCTTGCTAGCCAAAAACCTGTTTTGAGAGGGCATACTTCTCATGCATTCAACCCCTTTGAACCAAACCTGTGCCATTTGTCTCCACCATATCTACCTATTAGCATTACTGCTATTCCAAGCAAATTCTCAAGCTTCATCTATCTTTCGAATTAAAAATTATTTTGTTATGTGAAAACTAGTTAGTAAAACTCTCACGAACTTGATGACACACCTTATTTTCTTTCCCCTAATAAACTTGAACCATTGTGTCATCGAAGTTGTATATGCTTGCATCTATACATTGGGATTAGCAGAACCGTGTTGTCACGGGGAACACTTTCAACACTTATGGATACATATCCAGTTGATATCATGCTCTTTTGTTTGCGGATGTCGTCGGTGTGAAATAAAAGGGGAGCTTGTAAGTCCATGGAGTTATGTATTTGTGTTAGAGAAATGCTAGCCTAAGCCATGCCTAATCATGGTGGAAACTTGCAGCATAACCATAGTGAGAAATCTATGAAGCATCCCCAATAAAAAACTATGCAAATAGCAAATAAAAAGATCGCTGAGATGCTCACTGTCTGCTTGCCTTGTCATTTTGATTATGGCATAGCTCCTGTATCATGTGCAAGGGGTAGCCCATTGGCGGTTCTTTATGATACACATGTACTTACAATGAAAAGAACTTACCGATAACTAAAGTTGAGTAGCATGAGGTGCGACCCTCGTACTAAAGGGACATGAGATTGCCAACTTATATTTCGTCAAGCATATACTCCATCCTTGTTCACTTTAACCTTAATCACCTCAAGATTCTTATGATAGGGGCAATGAGGGCTCAAAGCTAGTAAGTACCATAATCTTTTGGAAGCTCTTTACGAACTTGAAATCCCTGCTTCCCTCTATGAAGGGCCTTTCTCCTATTTCTAAGTTGAGTCAGTAAACCTTTTTTTCCTCTCTATCTCCAGCAAGCTTTTGAGTTGTTGTGTTTCAAGCATTCATACGATTATTCAATCATGTTCTTTATCTTCCTTGTTTGCACAAGACTCTTATCTATTGAGTATTACTTTGAAATCCATCATTGTGAAATACCTTTTATGTTTGAGCAAAGAGTACTCTTGTTGTGAAAACTTCTACAAAAGCTTTTTGTGAAACTGTTTGCTAGTTGTTCTCTGACCAAGAACAAAGTTTGCCAATTCCAATTATGATTTATCTTTATGCATCTCTATTGTGACTCCTATACTTGTTGTAAGCTAAGTTATATAATGGTGAGTTGCCTTCTTCTATGATTTGTGTAATGGTAAGTGTGATGCTTCTTGTCCGTATTCTTTTATCGACACTTCACTCCATAAACCTGTGGACATGTTTAATGAGCTCAGTTTTCGCTTTGGGACAAGCGAAGGTCTAAGCTTGGGGGGAGTTGATATGTCCAATTTGCATCACCATTCTATATCATAATTTTCCTCTATTCATTGATATATTTCTTATTAAGAGGTGTTACTTACGTCTTGTCATTTGTTTTTGCATGTTGGATGATTCTTGGAGGATGGACTGCCAGAGTCAGGATTCTGATGGAAAAAGAGGTGTGTTTTGATGCAATTTCGCGAAGATCAGAAAAATTATGGAAAATCATATTTTTCCAGAAGACGAAGGAAGTCAGAAGGGGAGGCGGAGATGGGCCACAGTGGGGCCACACCCCCCAGGCACGGGCCACCCCTGGGCCGCGCCTACAGGGGGTGTGTCCCACCTCTGGCTCCACCCTCTCGCCTATATCTTCTCCTCGAAACCCTAAAACACGGGGAGCGACCACAAAAAGATTCCGCCGCCTCTGTGGTACGGAAAACACCGAGAGAGAAAGAGCTCTCCGGCAGACAGATTTCTGCCGCGGAAATTCCTTCCCGGAGAGGGGAGATCGTCTCCATCAACACCATCATCAAGCTAGACTTCATCGAGATCATCATCATCCACACCATCATCTCCACCAGCACCATCATCACCACTCCATCCCGCTGTAACAATTGTGTTGAATACTTGCATAGTTTTTAGGGGAAACTTTCTGGTGTTGATTACTATTGTAGTTGATGCTTGTGAGTGGAACCATTGGATTATTGTTTATGTTTAGATTGTAATCCATCACCATATCATCTTTGATCTTGATCCATATGATGTCTTGTGAGTAGTTCGTTTAGTTCTTGAGGATATGGGAGAAGTCATGTTGTTAGTAGTGGATTTGTGTTGAGATATTATTCAATGGTTTAGTATTTAAGTTGTGGTGCTATTCTTCTAGTGGTGTCATGTGAACGTAGACTACATGATACTTCACCATTTATGGGCCTAGGGGAATGCATTGTGTATTTGGATACTAATTGTGGGGCTGTCGGAGTGACAGAAACCTGAACCCCTGTTAGGACACCATTGCACAAGGAAGCGTAGGATCTCAGAGTTTAAGGCTGTGGTTAGGTTTATATCTTAATTTCTTTCCTGTAGTTGCGGATGCTTGCAGGGGGTTTAATCACAAGTATGTATTAGTCCAAGTAAGGCCGGTACGTTAGCACATGTTCACCCACACAACACTTACAACACCAAAGAAGACTACTCAGCTATTTGAAGCGAAAGCACTTGACAGAATTCCCATGTGTCCTCGAGAACGTTTGGTACTTATAAGTATTTCCATCGGCTTGTCCTTTGCTAAGAAAGGATTGGGCCACTTGCTGCAATTGTTTTTGTCTTTATTACTTGCACTTTATTTCTTTGCTTTATCAGAAAACCCCTAAAAATCCGTTTGCTAGGTATTTACAGAGATTTCCTGCTCCATACCACTAGTCAACACCTTCTGCTCCTTGTTGGGATCGACACTCCTATTTATCAAAAGTACTACGATACACCCCTATACCTCGCACAAAAGCTTGCAAAACACCAGAAGCTCTCTCAATATCATTTCATCATGCCTCTTGTGCCTTGGAAAGTTTAGCTTATTTTCTTATTTTTGGCTCATGAATAGTCTTCACTTAAGTTGCCCAATCAGGATATCTTCCATCGTCTAGATAGTATCACATTATGTAGTCATGGTACATGACTTTGTAATTGCAAGGAGAATCTCTAGAGGTTGGTTTTGCAAATAGATGAGATATATGCAAGACATTGATGTCATTTAGTGATCCTGGTAATCCAAAAAAAATATTAAATTCACAAATGCTCTGATACGACGGCCTCAAGCATAATTGTTTGATCATGAGTTTTACCACGTAATGTCCATGCCAAGCTTTTGGGAAATTCTTTCACCTCAAGTGCATACAATCCACACTATCAATCATACGTGGCCAACCTCTCTTTTCATTCATCTGCATCAATCTTATTGTATCTTTTTATAGGAAGCTCGAAGATAAACATGACCAAACAACCAGATCACCACCTTGGAAAATCTACGCACAGACTCAATGGTTTTATCTTCCCAATATGAAGGTAGTCATCGGTATAGTCACGTGGGTACACCATATGCGATCACTCCGCATGGCTGCGGATAATTTTTGATAGGCGCTAAATCCAAGAAGACCGGTAGCAGTTGGCCTCGAAAGCTTCAATGATTTTGACAAACAAGCTTCGCCGCATTCGAAATCTTCTACGGAAGATATGTGGGGAGTATGTTGGTGCCTCATCAAAATAATCTTGCATAAGCACTTGGTGGCCTAACACGTAGTTGCGCGGGATGCAGAGACAACGGAGAATCGTTCCCGCCACATATGCATCATCCTCCCACTATCCTCAAGATCCTTCACGGCGAGGACGACGACCAACTTCTTGGTGTCGTCGTAGTGGAGCAACTCGACGATGTCCGAATCGTACAAGGAATATGAGTCCTCTAAAAAATAACTCGCTCTCGCTCATCATTGATCAGCTAAAAGAATCGTGTATCAAAATCCATGGGCATGAACTCGTGGTGGAGATCGAACAATATCTTACCACGACTAGGTCGATTCCCACAGTGGACACGGTAGAAGCAGTAGCTCCAAGGTGACCAGATTTGCCACCTAGGTGAAACACACCGTTGATGAACCACAAGTATAGGGGTGTATCGTAGTACTTTCGATAAATAGGAGTGTCGATCCCAACGAGGAACAAAAGGTGTTGAACAGTGGTATGGAGTAGGAAATCCCTGTGAATACTTAACGAACGTATTTTTAGTGGTTTTCTGATAAGGCAACAAAACAAAGAGCAAGTAACAAAAGTAACGAACAAACGGAGCAAGTGGCCCAATCCTTTCTTAGCAAATGACAAGCCGGTGGAAATACTTATAAGGACCAAACGTTCTCGAGGACACATGGGAATTCTGTCAAGTGCTTTCGCTTCAAATAGCCGAGTACTCTTATCTGGTGTTGTAAGTGTTGTGTGGGTGAACCTGTGCTGACATACCGCCCTTACTTGGACTGTACATACTTGTGATTAAACCCCCTGCAAACATCCGTAACTACATGAAAGTAATTAAGATATAAATCTAACCATAACCTTAAACTCTGAGATCCTACGCTCCCTTGTGCAAAGGTGTCCTAACGGGGGTTCAGGTTTCTGTCACTCCGGTAACCCCACAATTAGTAGCCAAATACACAATGCATTCCCCTAGGCCCATAAATGGTGAAGTATCATGTAGTCGATATTCACATGACACCACTAGAAGAATAGCACCACAACTTAATTACTAGACCATTGAATAATAACTCATCACAGATTCACTACTAACAACATGACTTCTCCCATGTCCTCAAGAACAAAACGAACTACTCACAAGACATCATATGGATTAAGATCAAAGATGATATGATAATGGATAACAATCTGAACATAAACAATAAACCAATGGTTCCACTCACAAGCATCAACTACAATAATAATCAACACCGGGAAAGTTTCCCCTAAGAACTAAAGCAATATCCAACACAATTGTTACATCGGAACTGAGTGGTGATGATGGTGCTGGTGGAGATGATGGTGTGGATGATGATGATCCCGATGAATCCTACCTTGACGATGGTGTTGATGGCGACGGTTTCCCCTCTCCGGGAAGGAATTCCCCCGGCAGAAATCTATCTGTCGGAGAGATTTTTCTCTCTCGGTGTTTTCCGCCCCCAGAGGCGGCGGAAATCTATTTGTGGTCGCTCCCCTAGCCTTAGGGTTTTGTAGGGAAGATATAAGCGAAGGGACGGAGTCGAAGACCGGGTAGGTGGGCCACACCTACCCTAGGCGCGGGGTCAGGTGGGCCCGCGCCTAGGGGGGCGTCGGCCCCCTGCGGCCCCTCTTCGCTCCTCCTTCTGGCTTCCTTTGTCTTCTGGTAAAATAATATGTTTCCATATTTTTGTGTTCTTCGCGAAATTGCACCGAAACGCCTTCTTTTCTATCAGAATCCAGACTCCGGCAGTCCATCCTCCAAGAATCATCCAACATGCATAAACAGATGAAAAACCATAAGTAATACCTCATAATAAGACAAATATCAATGAATAGAGGTAAATTATGATATAGAAAGGTGATGCAAATTGGGCGTATCAACTCCCCCAAGCTTAGACTTCGCTTGTCCCCAAGCGAAAACTGAGCTGAATAAACACATGTCCATAGGTTTATGGAGTGAAGTGTCGATAAAAGAATACGAACAAGAAGCATCACACTTACCATTACACAACTCATAGAAGAAAGCAACTCACCATTATATAACTTAGCTTGCAACCAAGTAGAGCAGTCACAATAGAGATGCATAAAGATAAATCATAATTGGAATTGACAAACTTGTTCTTGGTCAGAGAACACATGGCAAACAGTTTCACAAAAGCTTTTTGTAGGAGTTTCAAAATAGGAGCACTCTTTGCTCAAAAAGGTTTTTCACAAGTAAAGGCTTTCAAAGTAATACTCAATAGATAAGAGTTTTGTGCAAACAAGGAAGATAAAGAACATGATTGAATAAATCACCATATGAATGCTTGAAACACAAAAACTCAAATGCTTGCTGGAGATAGAGAGGAAGTAGGTTTACTGACTCAAACTGGTAACTAGGAGAAAGGTCCCTTCATAGAGGGTAACAGGATTACAAGTCATAAAGATATTTCAAAAGATTATGGTACTTACTAGCTTTGAGCCCTCATTTCCCCTATCATAGGCATCTTGAGGTGATTAAGGTTAAAGTGCACAAAGATGGAGTATATGCTTGACGAAATATAAGCTGGCAATCTCATGTCCCTTGAATATGAGGGCCACTCCTCATGCTACTCAACTTTGGTCACGGGTAAGTTCTTGTGATAGGGAAAAGGTGTCCGATCTTTCGATGAGATGGTGATAGTCGATTTGGTGGAGTTCGGGCTTGACGATCCGACTACACGTGCGAGCACGAGCGCCAATGCAATCGCTAGGCCAATCTCCTGGAGGTTACCGATCCTGCGGGAAAACGATCAGCCTGACCAACGAGGGTCTTAATTCCTACCTGAAACCGAGAACAAGTAAGAACTAATATTGCAATCAAGATATTGCGTATTAAGATGAAAGCTTTATTGAAAAGGTGGGATCCTGAATATGTGCGAAGTACAAGAGGCCTCTGCGACGCTCGAGCCTTGGTGAAGTTGCTACCATGGCTAACTTAATGTCTAAACAAAATCCGAGTCTAGGGTGACGGCTATGGGGAGTATTTAAGGAGGAAAAGGTGGGGTATCGGCCAGCCATGGAAGTGGTGGCCGAATCCAACCCTAGAAGTCCTTTTCCCCTCAAATACGGACTCTAAAAAGTGGCTATTTAAAATCCTGCGAAAATTACATGGGCCTGGCCCAAAATAAAGGTGTCGCAACACCATATTAAGCTATGGACGAATTCGTGAAGTATTAATCTTGAATATTTCGTCCAAGCCTTCTTTCTTCATTATGGTGGCCTCAAAGTTCTGAAATCTCCATCCGTGGCCTTCTCTTGGATCATCACATGCTTGCTGCCATCTCCATGCATGGACATGCTCCAATGCTTGTCCCTCTCATCCATTCTTGGTCCATCATTCCTAAGAGTAAGAAATACATCTGATTTAGGCAGCATCATATTCTCATGTATGTGAGGAATAGTTCCAAGAAACGAAAGTACCTGATAGTTAAGTTGTTTGGCACGAGATCTTGTGATGGGTCCTTGTATGTGTGTAGCTGTAGGTACAATGGTTGTATCAATAGAAGGGATGTCCACATCATGCTCCCCTTCTTGAACTGAAGTCGTCCTCGACGCAATCTCATCTTCCTCACCAAAGTAAGGCTTCAAATCTGCAATGTTAAACGTAGGACTAACCGTACCAAAGTCTGCAGGCAACTCAAGTTTATATGCATTATCATTTATTTTCTCTAACACCTTAAAGGGACCAGCAACACGCGACATTAACTTAGACTTGCGTAAATCAGGAAAACGATCTTTACGCAAATGTAACCAAACAAGATCTCCAACATCAAACACAACATGCTTTCTCCCTTTATCCCCAGCAAGTTTATACTTAGCATTCATGTGTTCAATGTTATCTTTAGTAGTCTTATGCAAGTTTAATATCATTTTAGCGTGTTGTGTAGCATCCAAATTATTTTGCACCGAAGAAGGTAAAGGCAATAAATCAATAGGTGCATGAGGAACAAAACCATACACAATCTCAAATGGGCACATCTTTGTGGTAGAATGCAGTGAACGATTATAAGCAAATTTTAAGTTCTTCTTTAAAACAGCCCGCAACATAGTAGACAAAGTTCTATTTACTACTTCAGTTTGTCCATCAGTTTGGGGATGACATGTAGTACTAAACAGCAATTTAGTCCCCAGCTTAGCCCATAAACATCTCCAAAAGTGGCTAAGAAATTTAGTATCACGATCAGAGACAATAGTATTTGGCACACCATGCAAATGAACAATTTCACGAAAGAACAAATCAGCAATATGCGCAGCATCATCCGTTTTATGACAAGGAATATAGTGTGCCATCTTAGAAAACCGATCCACAACAACAAAAATACTATCCCTCCCCTTCTGTGTTCGTGGCAATCCCAAAACAAAGTCCATAGAAATATCCTCCCAAGGAACACTAGGAACAGAAAGAGGCATATATAAACCATGTGGATTAAGGCGAGACTTACCTTTTTGACAAGTAGTGCAACGTGCCACAAATCTCTCAACATCTCGACGCATACGTGGCCAAAAGAAGTGTACAGCAAGAACATCCTCCGTTTTCTTGACACCAAAGTGTCCCATCAATCCTCCTCCATGCGCCTCCTGTAACAACAAAAGACGAACAGAACTATCCGGAATGCATAGTTTGTTAGCACGGAACACAAATCCATCATTGAAGACGAACTTGTTCCATGTTCTACCATCTCTACAGTTCTGCAACACATCTTTAAATTCATCATCATGCACATATTGTTCCTTAATAGTTTCTAATCCAAATATTTTGAAGTCAAGTTGAGATAACAAAGTATAACGGCGCGACAAAGCATCAGCAATAATATTATATTTACCCTTTTTGTGTTTGATAACATAAGGAAAAGACTCAATAAATTCAACCCACTTTGCATGGCGATGATAGCTTGACTACGAATATGCTTCAAAGATTCATGATCAGAATGAATAATAAATTCTTTAGGCCATAGATAATGTTGCCAAGTTTCTAATGTCCGAACCAACACATATAATTCTTTATCATAAGTAGAACAGTTCAGACTAGCCCCACTCAATTTCTCACTAAAATATGCAACAGTTTTTCCCTCTTGTAATAACACCCCTCCCAAACCAATTCCACTAGCATCACATTCAAGCTCAAAAGTCTTAGTAAAATCAGGAAGTTGGAGTAAGGGAGCATGTGTTAGCTTATCTTTCAATATGACGAAGGCCTGTTGTTATGCATCGCCCCAAACAAAGGGCACATCCTTCTTGGTAAGCTCATTCAGCGGCGCGATAATTGATCCAAAGTCTTTGACAAAGCGCCTATAAAAACCAGCGAGGCCAAGAAAACTCCTCACTTGTGTGACCGTCTTGGGCTGCGGCCAATTCTCAATAGCTTCAATCTTGGCTGGATCCACTTCAATACCCTGTGATGTAACAACATAGCCAAGAAACGCAACTCGATTGGTGCAAAAGGTGCACTTCTCAAGGTTACCAAACAAACGTGCATCACGTAAATGGTCCAAATGATCCTCTAAAGATTTGCTATAAATCAGAATATCATCAAAGTAGACTACCACAAAACGTCCAATGAAAGCACGTAAAACTTCGTTCATTAATCTCATGAAAGTGCTAGGTGCATTAGTTAAACCAAATGGCATTACTAACCACTCATATAAACCGAACTTAGTTTTAAATGCTGTTTTCCATTCATCTCCTAATTTCATACGAATCTGGTGGTAACCACTACGCAAATCAACTTTAGAAAACATGGTAGAGCCACTCAATTCATCAAGCATGTCATCTAAACGTGGAATAGGATGACGATATCGAATAGTAATGATAGCTCTACAATCAGTACACATGCGCGAAGAACCATCTTTCTTAGGTACCAAAATAATAGGAACAACATAGGGGCTAAGGGACTCACGAATATGATCTCTGTCGAGTAGTTCCTGAATTTGGCGTTGTATCTCCTTTGTCTCCTCTGGATTGGTTCTATATGGCGCGCGGTTGGGCAACATAGCACCAGGAATTAGATCAATTTGGTGCTCAATTCCTCTAATAGGAGGTAGTCCTGGTGGCAGCTCAGCAGGAAAGACGTCCTCATATTCCTGCAAAAGGTTAGCAATAGCGGGTGGCAAAGAAGGAGGCATATCCTCAAATAAAAACAAAACCTCTTTGCAGAAAATTGCATAACATTGAGTATTGTTTACATCTAGTTCAGCAATATCAATTTTATTTGCAAGCATACATGGACTCTTCAAACGAATTTCAGTAGCATGTGTAGAATCAGATTTAGTGTTCTTTGGTGGTACAAAATCTACAGCAACAATCTGATTCTCACTTTTATTTTTCTCCTCAGTTTTAGCTCTACTAGCTCTAGCAAGATCATCTTTTAAAATCTGTTCGGGAGTCATAGGTTTTAGACCAATTTTCTTTCCATCATGCATAAGAGAATAGTGATTAGTTTTGCCATTATGAACAGATTCTCTATCAAATTGCCATGGTCTACCAAGTAACAAAGAACAAGCTTGCATAGGTACAACATCACAATCAACAAAATCAGAATATGTACCAATAGTAAAATGCACGTGTACCGTTCTTGTTACCTTGATCTTGCGAGAACTCTCAAACCATTGGATGTAATATGAATGTGTGCGTTGTCTTGTTGGAAGTGCAAGCTTTTGTACCATGTCAACACTAGCCAGATTATTACAACTCCATCCATCAATGATGATCCGTATAGCTCTTTCCTTGACAACACCACGTGTTTGGAACAGGTTGTGGCGTTGATCTTGTTCAGATTTGCTCAATTGCACACTCAACACACGTTGTGTAATTAAACTCTTGTATTGATCAGCAGCTTCATCTCCCATTACCTCTGTATCTTCATCAGCATCGGAATTGTCTCCATCTCGAGAAGAAATAAGGGCTAATGTATCTTCATCAAAGTCACTCGCTGAATCGTATTGACCATCCTCCCGCACCATCATCAAACGTTGTGTTGTGCACTGTATCTCAATATGACCAAAACCCCAGCACTTGCGGCATTGTATATCCTTTGTCTTACCCATGGAAGCCATAGAAGAAGCACTACGAGCAGGAGCATTGGATGATGGTGGAGGAGCAGCTGAAAATCTTGTGGTGGCCTTGGATGTGGTAGTAGCTGGTGGCGAATCACGAGAAGGAGGCGCTGATTGTCGGGATGTCCAAGTGGATGTGCGACCTGCAGAATTATTAGTCCTCCTGCATGGTGGTTGGCGATCCTGCACTTCACGTTCAGCTTTGCAAGCAATATGAAACAAACGAGTGATAGAATTATATTCCTTATAATCTAATATGTGCTGAATGTCCTTGTTTAATCCACCAAAGAAACGTGCAAGCATTTGTTCATTAGATTCAACAAGACCACACCGAACCATCCCCGTTTGCAATTCCTGATAATACTCTTCTACAGAATTTTTCCCTTGCTCTAAACGTGTCAGATTCTTTAGTAAATCACGTTGATAAGTGGGAGGTACAAAACAAACACGCATAGCAGTTTTTAAAGCAGTCCAAGTACTAGGAATAGTAGTAGGATTTAAACGACAATACTCAGACCACCAAAGAGAAGCAAATTTAGTGAATTCACATGTAGCAGCACTAACACACATATTCTCAGGATATTTTAAACATGCAAAACGTTGTTCTACTTCCATCTCCCATGTAAGATATGCATCAGGATTATATTTACCCTCAAAAGATGGAATATTTAATTTAAGCTTTGCAACATGATCATCATCACGTACGGGTGGTCGAGCGTTGCGGTAGTAATGTCGGGGACGGCCAGCAGGTAGCTGTGGAGGTTGCTCAACCTCCTTGTCAAACAGATCGTCTTCGTCGGGATGGTAGTAGTACCCGTCGTCTGTCCCCAATGTCGCCGCAACAACTACGGCGGAAGTCTGAGGTGCGTCAGCTACAGCGGTAGCCGCCTGGGGTGCGGCGGCAGCCGAACCAGCAGTCCGAACCGTGATCGGAATGCGCCGTGTGCCAGGTGCGGGTGCGGGTGCGGGCAATCTGTTCAAAATCTCCTTGAACCGAGCGTCAAGCTTGGCGTTGAAGGATTTCTCGAGTCCATCGATCTTGTCCACGGCGTTGGTGAGCTTGGAGTCAAACTCCCCTAGGCGTGTATCCACGTCTTCAGCGCGACTGACCAAGAGCTCGGAGAAGTGGGCATGTAGTTCTTCGTTCGTCATTGTGGAAGGGTTCCGCGAAGTATCTGTCATGGTTAGTCCTTTAAAAAGCACAGTTATATACTACGGAAATATGGTGGAAGTCACGCGTAATCCGTCAAGCAATATACAAAGCTCTTACAAGTTCTTACCAAACAGCAGGAAAAGGCGATGTGCAACCGCGAGGATCAGTGGGTCCAGAGATTTAACCAAGCGATTACCAGGAGTCGAGACACCGCACGTGGAGAATATCTGTGGAGCTCTGGGAAGGCTTAGCAAAGGGGGTTAGCAATTATCAAAACAGCAATGCAGAAGTTGAAAGAATGCTCAACGACGGTACTGTGCTGGTCCTAGGCTAGACCGTACTAGAGACGCGATCCTAGATCACCAACGATGTCACGACGCGACACAACAAGCAATGTATGATGATATGGCACCCTGAAAAGCGAACCGAGATGCGGAAAATCACTGTGATGGCGAGTGTCTAGAACTGATCTACGAGGTCTAAAAACAGTATAGCCCCAAATTTTTTTGAAATTTTTGTATTATGCTCCGGAAAGCACGCAGGCGCCAAAAAAATATCGCTATAACGGCCGATGGAGAAAAGTGATCCCCGGGGTCAAAAAACAGTATAGCCAGAATTTTTTTTCGGAGGCGGTTCCAGACTTTTTTTGCTCTCCTTCTGGACTTATGACCGGACTCTGAGCTCGACACGGACTTTAGCTAAACACAGAAACAACAAAGAAGGAAAGTAAAAAGAAATAACTAGGAAACAATAACTCAACTCGGACTCGTGCCGCGGCAGGAAAACTGATCGGGTCTGTGTCGCGGTAGGAAGGCGGTGGCGGAGTATTAGGGTTTATGGTGGTTGGGTGTATGGCGGCGGAATATGGTGGCGGAATATGGTGGCGGTGATCGGCGAGTGTGGCGGTGACTACTATGATCAGAACTCAAAACTCTAAGGGACGAGACACTAAGACCAGCAACTCGACGTGACGATGTAGACACAAATTCAACAATGCAAAAACTGAAAAGATAATGCGAGGCGTAGATGGGTTATGGGATGGATCTAAACTCTAACTGTGTTTTTGGCTTTTTCGTGGGTTATAGGTAAAAAGAGATCTAATCTACGAAAACAGTAAAATCTCACCGAGCAACCTGAAATCTGATACCACTTGATAGGGCAAAGGTGTCTGATCTTTCGATGAGATGGTGATAGTCGATTTGGTGGAGTTCGGGCTTGACGATCCGACTACACGTGCGAGCACGAGCGCCAATGCAATCGCTAGGCCAATCTCCTGGAGGTTACCGATTCTGCGGGAACACGACCAGTCTGACCAGCGAGGGTCTTAATTCCTACCTGAAATCGAGAACAAGTAAGAACTAATATTGCAATCAAGATATTGCGGATTAAGATGAAAGCTTTATTGAAAAGGTGGGATCCTGAATAGGTGCGAAATACAAGAGGCCTCTGCGACGCTCGAGCCTTGGTGAAGTTGCTACCATGGGTAACTTAATGTCTAAACAAAAATCCGAGTCTAGGGTGACGGCTATGGGGAGTATTTAAGGAGGAAAAGGTGGGGTTTCGGCCAGCCATGGAAGTGGTGGCCGAATCCAACCCTAGAAGTCCTTTTCCCCTCAAATACGGACTCTAAAAAGTGGCTATTTAAAATCCTGCGAAAATTACATGGGCCTGGCCCAAAATAAAGGTGTCGCAACACCATATTAAGCTATGGACGAATTCGTGAAGTATTAATCTTGAATATTTCGTCCAAGCCTTCTTTCTTCATTATGGTGGCCTCAAAGTTCTGAAATCTCCATCCGTGGCCTTCTCTTGGATCATCACATGCTTGCTGCCATCTCCATGCATGGCCATGATCCAATGCTTGTCCCTCTCATCCATGCTTGGTCCATCATTCCTAAGAGTAAGAAATACATCTGATTTAGGCAGCATCATATTCTCATGTATGTGAGGAATAGTTCCAAGAAACGAAAGTACCTGATAGTTAAGTTGTTTGGCACGAGATCTTGTGATGGGTCCTTGTATGTGTGTAGCTGTAGGTACAACGGTTGTATCAATAGAAGGGATGTCCACATCATCTTGTCATTGTAAGTATTTGCATATCATTGAGAACCGCCAACGGGGTACCCCTTGCACATGTGTAACACCCTCAGAATCGGCCCTATGCAAGTTTTAGCGAAATTCGCCAAACCCGCATAGAAACGATTCGAAGGTGCCCACCAGGCACTTTCGTGCGGGTGGAAAAACAAAGTAATAACATTACACAACAGTCCTCGATGGGACCCACAGAACAGATATATACAACAGCGACTCAGAGAGTCAAGAATACAAATATGCGGTACAAGATCCAAATCACCTTGAAAATAATCGAGCGTCCGACTACGGACAAGATGCAAATGGGGCTAAGAGCCCTGAAGAATAACCAATGGCGTCCATAACCCTGCCCAGGCCAAGCCGGAAGGGTAACCCTGCTAACGGCGTCGAGCTCAAACCTGCTTAAACAAAAGGGGTGCCGACAAAGGGCAAAGGAAAAAGAGGAGCGTCAGTACTGAGGCCAGTACACGGCGAGGCTAGAATTCGGCGGTCCTCGCCTACATAGGTATGGTGGACTGAAGCGGCAGCGGCAGCTAGCACTAAACCACCTATAGAGACTCGATACAACTGGCGGCTGTCAGAGAGGGGTGAGAAAAACCTATTCGGATCCAACCTGATACTAGCATCAATCAAACCCATCCTGGCGTTTCCCCCTCGAGACCATCGAGGAAGTCAACCGAGGAACTCACACAGTTGGCAGTTTTATTTAATCAGTTATAGTTGTGGCACTTTACTAGTCAGGTTTAGATAATCGTCCTGATAAAGTAAGCAGTGGGCACTTTTAATTAACCATTCCGTTATAGTGGCAACACTTACTAGTCAGATACAATTATCAGGAGATAACCCCAAAACCCAGCAGTTGTTGGTACTTTTACTTAGCCATTCCGTTGTAGTGAAGCTGATTACTAGTCAAATCGAATACAAGTCAATTTATAACAGTAAATTTTAGTTATAGTTGTCTATGATCAGACACTGTGCTCCAAGTCGTCCATAACCGCGGACACGGCTTCTCGAAAAGATTTAACCCTGCAGGGGTGCACCAAGGTATCCACAGGCACTTCGACCCTTTTTGCCAGATCAGTTAACATACACCCATCGGTATGTCGGCGGGGCCTAAGTCACGACGTTCCCAGACACAAAGCAAGTACATGGGGGCCACCCCACCGAGTCGACACCCGCAACGGAGTCGGCCGGTCTCCGAAACGGTCTCAGGGTTTGGGTAGACGGCAGTGAGCGACAGCAAATCCCCAAACGGGGACTGTCGACACCGCGAAAACGTGTCCCGATCCTAAACAGTACAGTGTGCAGTACCTCGCACAATCGTAAACAAAGCAGTAAAGCATGGCATAAGTACATGATAGTAATAAAGCCCCAAACTACTTTGTGGCCCCCAGTACAGTACTTTGGAATCAGGTAATTATCGATGGGGGGCCCATATCTCCCCACCTGTGGTTAGCGCGCTCGATCTCGGAACAGGTGTCAAGAACTCGGGTCCTACGGGACACAAGTGGGCGGTCGGAAACCAAATCTTACCTATCACCCACCGATGCCTCTGCTTAATTCAATTTTAGTTGTTAAACAGGAAGTAAAGTGAAACAATAATTAAAGCCATGATCATCTCCAACGTCAACATGCGGCAATCCTCCAACCTTTGTGGTACTAGACGACAAGCAAAACACTTGAGCAAGCGACTACGACACGCGGGCCCAACTAGCTACCAAACAACAGGTAATAGGATGTGTCCAAGGCTATATATGGCTGCAAGGGATATCACGGGTACGAAATCTAGAGCATCGCAACACAGATAGCAAAGATCAACAGGAGGGAGGTAAATACTAGAAAAGTAAGATAGGTAGAAAGAGGGAGATGCTCGCCTGAAAACATTGCCGAAGGATTCATCCGAAGATCGGGGCGAAGCTCACATCAACTCACGGCCTTATCCGCGAAGAAGCAAATCACTAGAAGAAACATCGGATGCAATATTTAATACAACGGCAGAAGATCGGCATGATGCATGTATGATGTATGGCATGGCAAAGGTGCGGTGCAACTAGGTCAGATTAAGCGGAACCGGGGTCCCGACAATTAATTAGGTGGTGCATGTTATTTAGAAGCCCCGCAATTTAAATGTTGTTATAACAAGGCAAGATAAGATACCGGTTCGCTACACAAGTTTAAATGAGGCCGATATGAGACTAGATTTGCCCGCATATGGGCCCCATATTTAATTATTAGGTGAATCGGCATAAGGCCCCCAAACCACATGATAAGATGCATGCATGAACAATTAAATATGCAACAAGTTGTGATGTTATAAAATAGGGTTCGAGGAAAAGGGGTCACACATTAGAGGGGGCTCGACGAACTTGGGGTTCCGGGGTTCGGGGTCGGTCTCAGGGTCCGACGGATCTGGGGTTCGGGGGGGTTCGACGGAAGCGTTCTCGGACTCCGGGGTCGAACTTGTCGCATCGGGGTCTCGGTGTCCGGGGAGCAGAACTTGGGTCGGTGTCGGGGCGCATCGGCTTCTTCCCGGTCGGTGTCGTTCTCGTTATCGCGAAGGTCTTGCCGGGTCCCACGGGGTTGGTCTTGCCGTTGCGAGGGTCTTGTTGGGTCCGCACCATCGCGTCGGTCTCGGCATCCGGGGGCGTCGGGTCATGGCGTCTATGAGGGAGTACTTGTCGCATCCGTGTCGGCGAACTTGGCGTTCCGGGGAAGTTCTCGGGGTTCCGGCGGTAGATCTTGTCGAGTTCACTGCATCGGCCTCATTGTTCCGATGACGACCTTGGCGATTATTCGGATCCGGCAACGGGGTTTTCGATGAAGAACTTGTCGAGGTGAACTTGGGGTTTTCCATGTGGCGGTCTTGACGTGGCCCTATAGCACGGTGCAGAGGCCGGTCCTCCGAGACCAAGGTGAAGCTCCCATGCGGTGGCGATGTGGTCCGGCGTGCGAGCTCGGTGGCAGGGGTACGGCGACGCTAGGGGGAGAACTAGGCGGCGGCGGAGGACCGGAGGTTGACGGGGAGGCGGCGAAGAACTCCGCGACCGGAGGCAGGGGGACACGGTCGCGGCAGGCGTGCGGGGCCGGCGAGGTACGGCGGGGCCTGGCGGCGCGCTCGACGCGGAGGAGGTGGAAGCTCGCCGGGGCGGCAGAGCTCTGGGGCCGAGCGGCGGCGCGGGACCGCGCTGGTGGACGGGGCGATGCGCGGGGGCGAGGTACGGCGGGCTGCTGCGGCGGCGCAGCCGCGGGGTGGGCGCTCCGGCGACGAGGTACGGGAGAAGGCGATGGCGCTCGGGTCGACGGGGGGGCGCGCGGGGGATCTGAGGCTGCTCCGGCGGGCGGAGGCGGCGGCCTCGGGGACGCTGCGGGGCGCGCAGGGCGGAGGGGTGCCAGGCGGCTCGCGCGGGCGGAACTGGAGGCGGAGCAGGCGGCGGAGATGCTGGCGGCTCGCGGCGGCGGCGACCGGGGCAGGCGGGGGCTGCAGGGGCGGAGCCGCGGAGGGGAGAGGGGGCGGTCCGGGGCGGCGGCGCGGGCGGCGCTGCAGGCGCGCGCGGCCTGCTGCGGGGCGGAGGCGAGCCGGGGAAGCGGGGACGGCGGAGGAGAGCGGAGACCTGGCGGCGGGGCGAGGTTCGCGCGGGGCGGCTCGGGGCGGCGGGGAAAACTTGAGGGCCAGCGGTGAGCGGGGCAGCGCCAGAGGGAGGCGCGGGGAGGTGGGGATCGCGGTTGGTGGCGCGGCGCGAGGAGAGAAGGAAGAGAGGCAGGGGCTGGACGCGTGCGGGCAGGTGGGATGAGTGGGTCCCGCGCGTGGGACCCGGTGGCAGAGGGTGGGGGCACGTGGGGCCGGGGGGGTTGGCGCGGGGTGCTGTGTGCGTGCGTGACAGGGCTGGCGGTTGGTGGGGAGGGAGTGGTTGTGAGAGAGGGAGAGAGAAAAGAGAGGGAGGGAAGTTGGGTGATGTGTCAGCTTGGGGTTGGTTGTGGAATTGGGGAGGGCGACGTGGCGGCCTAGGATAGGTGGGGGTGAGGTGGAGGGGGAGGTTGGGTAGCTTTTTAGGTGGGTTTAGGATTAGATGGGGCTGGCAGGTTTGGCCGATTAGTTTTCTGGGGCGGTCGTTCGGGTCAATCGGCCCGTTCGACTACCCCGCAAAAATAATCAAAACGTTTGTTTGTTTTAAACGGGCCGTCTGCAAACCGATAGCGGCCAAAACAAAATATTCCGGGGACCCGGTTTTGGCGTTTGAATAAAAGACGGGGCGTTTAGAAAACAACACGGGCTTTGCAAACATAGTTTTGGCAAACAATGCATGATGATGACGATGCAATGCACAAATTCAACGCGATTTTCTAGTAGTGGTTTTGCGGGATGCCACAATTCGACACCACTAACAATGGATCTCGCCCTCGAGATCCGCCTCATGGTACCGGAAGGAAAGGTCGGAGATCTGCGTCTTCTCGCTTCGTGTAGATCTTCGCGACACCACTAACAAGAGGTCGTTGTCCCCGTTTGTCAAGAGAACACTCCGGATAAACAACGGACGAAGTTAAAGGTAAGGCCACCTCTAACTTCCATGGAAGGAGTAAAATCGCATCGATCCACCATTCAATGTACATAAGCGAATGATAAGAGTAGTGGTATGGTCGCGACTCCATCCCGCACTCAAAGCATTACTATGTACACGAATAGACGGATTATGCAACCAACCCTCGGATTCAGACTGAAGATCTCGACAAGCGAGGTTCGGAAACAAAGGAGTGATGCAGACTCTACATCGGATCTGGCGTAGATGATGTCGTCGCGTCGGAAAACACCGGAAGGAACAAACAAGGGACAAAGAATGGTACCACAGGTAAAGGATCACTCGGCAGCATGAACACCGGATGGTAGAACACCGTTATCAAAGAAGGAAGCGAAACCCTAAAGGTACGACGGAACCCAACCACGAGAAGTTCCTGGACTCGAAGAAAAGATAAGAGAGCAGATTCAAAACACGTCGAGATAAGAGGAGAATAGCAGAGGGGTAAGGAGTAAAATCAGACCTAATCAGAACTATCTCACCGATTTTTTTAAAAATAGTTTTGACACTCTACTTCGGCCGTTAGCTAGGATATCCTACAGGCTGGACTTGTGGGGTATCGTAACTGCTGAGCTCTGATACCACTCTGTAACACCCTCAGAATCGGCCCTATGCAAGTTTTAGCGAAATTCGCCAAACCCGCATAGAAACGATTCGAAGGTGCCCACCAGGCACTTTCGTGCGGGTGGAAAAACAAAGTAATAACATTACACAACAGTCCTCGATGGGACCCACAGAACAGATATATACAACAGCGACTCAGAGAGTCAAGAATACAAATATGCGGTACAAGATCCAAATCACCTTGAAAATAATCGAGCGTCCGACTACGGACAAGATGCAAATGGGGCTAAGAGCCCTGAAGAATAACCAATGGCGTCCATAACCCTGCCCAGGCCAAGCCGGAAGGGTAACCCTGCTAACGGCGTCGAGCTCAAACCTGCTTAAACAAAAGGGGTGCCGACAAAGGGCAAAGGAAAAAGAGGAGCGTCAGTACTGAGGCCAGTACACGGCGAGGCTAGAATTCGGCGGTCCTCGCCTACATAGGTATGGTGGACTGAAGCGGCAGCGGCAGCTAGCACTAAACCACCTATAGAGACTCGATACAACTGGCGGCTGTCAGAGAGGGGTGAGAAAAACCTATTCGGATCCAACCTGATACTAGCATCAATCAAACCCATCCTGGCGTTTCCCCCTCGAGACCATCGAGGAAGTCAACCGAGGAACTCACACAGTTGGCAGTTTTATTTAATCAGTTATAGTTGTGGCACTTTACTAGTCAGGTTTAGATAATCGTCCTGATAAAGTAAGCAGTGGGCACTTTTAATTAACCATTCCGTTATAGTGGCAACACTTACTAGTCAGATACAATTATCAGGAGATAACCCCAAAACCCAGCAGTTGTTGGTACTTTTACTTAGCCATTCCGTTGTAGTGAAGCTGATTACTAGTCAAATCGAATACAAGTCAATTTATAACAGTAAATTTTAGTTATAGTTGTCTATGATCAGACACTGTGCTCCAAGTCGTCCATAACCGCGGACACGGCTTCTCGAAAAGATTTAACCCTGCAGGGGTGCACCAAGGTATCCACAGGCACTTCGACCCTTTTTGCCAGATCAGTTAACATACACCCATCGGTATGTCGGCGGGGCCTAAGTCACGACGTTCCCAGACACAAAGCAAGTACATGGGGGCCACCCCACCGAGTCGACACCCGCAACGGAGTCGGCCGGTCTCCGAAACGGTCCTTGACTCTCTGAGTCGCTGTTGTATATATCTGTTCTGTGGGTCCCATCGAGGACTGTTGTGTAATGTTATTACTTTGTTTTTCCACCCGCACGAAAGTGCCTGGTGGGCACCTTCGAATCGTTTCTATGCGGGTTTGGCGAATTTCGCTAAAACTTGCATAGGGCCGATTCTGAGGGTGTTACAGAGCATCCGTGTCGGCGAACTTGGCGTTCCGGGGAAGTTCTCGGGGTTCCGGCGGTAGATCTTGTCGAGTTCACTGCATTGGCCTCATTGTTCCGATGACGACCTTGGCGATTATTCGGATCCGGCAACGGGGTTTTCGATGAAGAACTTGTCGAGGTGAACTTGGGGTTTTCCATGTGGCGGTCTTGACGTGGCCCTATAGCACGGTGCAGAGGCCGGTCCTCCGAGACCAAGGTGAAGCTCCCATGCGGTGGCGATGTGGTCCGGCGTGCGAGCTCGGTGGCAGGGGTACGGCGACGCTAGGGGGAGAACTAGGCGGCGGCGGAGGACCGGAGGTTGACGGGGAGGCGGCGAAGAACTCCGCGACCGGAGGCAGGGGGACACGGTCGCGGCAGGCGTGCGGGGCCGGCGAGGTACGGCGGGGCCTGGCGGCGCGCTCGACGCGGAGGAGGTGGAAGCTCGCCGGGGCGGCAGAGCTCTGGGGCCGAGCGGCGGCGCGGGACCGCGCTGGTGGACGGGGCGATGCGCGGGGGCGAGGTACGGCGGGCTGCTGCGGCGGCGCAGCCGCGGGGTGGGCGCTCCGGCGACGAGGTACGGGAGAAGGCGATGGCGCTCGGGTCGACGGGGGGGCGCGCGGGGGATCTGAGGCTGCTCCGGCGGGCGGAGGCGGCGGCCTCGGGGACGCTGCGGGGCGCGCAGGGCGGAGGGGTGCCAGGCGGCTCGCGCGGGCGGAACTGGAGGCGGAGCAGGCGGCGGAGATGCTGGCGGCTCGCGGCGGCGGCGACCGGGGCAGGCGGGGGCTGCAGGGGCGGAGCCGCGGAGGGGAGAGGGGGCGGTCCGGGGCGGCGGCGCGGGCGGCGCTGCAGGCGCGCGCGGCCTGCTGCGGGGCGGAGGCGAGCCGGGGAAGCGGGGACGGCGGAGGAGAGCGGAGACCTGGCGGCGGGGCGAGGTTCGCGCGGGGCGGCTCGGGGCGGCGGGGAAAACTTGAGGGCCAGCGGTGAGCGGGGCAGCGCCAGAGGGAGGCGCGGGGAGGTGGGGGTCGCGGTTGGTGGCGCGGCGCGAGGAGAGAAGGAAGAGAGGCAGGGGCTGGACGCGTGCGGGCAGGTGGGATGAGTGGGTCCCGCGCGTGGGACCCGGTGGCAGAGGGTGGGGGCACGTGGGGCCGGGGGGGTTGGCGCGGGGTGCTGTGTGCGTGCGTGACAGGGCTGGCGGTTGGTGGGGAGGGAGTGGTTGTGAGAGAGGGAGAGAGAAAAGAGAGGGAGGGAAGTTGGGTGATGTGTCAGCTTGGGGTTGGTTGTGGAATTGGGGAGGGCGACGTGGCGGCCTAGGATAGGTGGGGGTGAGGTGGAGGGGGAGGTTGGGTAGCTTTTTAGGTGGGTTTAGGATTAGATGGGGCTGGCAGGTTTGGCCGATTAGTTTTCTGGGGCGGTCGTTCGGGTCAATCGGCCCGTTCGACTACCCTGCAAAAATAATCAAAACGTTTGTTTGTTTTAAACGGGCCGTCTGCAAACCGATAGCGGCCAAAACAAAATATTCCGGGGACCCGGTTTTGGCGTTTGAATAAAAGACGGGGCGTTTAGAAAACAACACGGGCTTTGCAAACATAGTTTTGGCAAACAATGCATGATGATGACGATGCAATGCACAAATTCAACGCGATTTTCTAGTAGTGGTTTTGCGGGATGCCACAACATGGTACATGAGATTTCCCATAACCAAATTGACAATGCAAGCAGACAATGAGCATCTCAGTGATCTTTTTATTTACTATGTGCATAGATTTTTATTGAGGATGCTTCATAGATGGTTCACTATGGTGATGCTGCAAGTTTACACCATGATTAGGCATGGCTTAGGCTAGCGTCCCAGGTGTTTCTCTAACACAGGATACAAACTCCATGGACTTACAAGTTCCCTCTTTATTTCACACCGTTGACATCCATAGACAAAAGAGCACGATATCAACTGTGTACAGAGTACAAGTGCAATGTTGAAAATGTTCCCCATGACAACACGGTTATGCTAATTCCAACGTATAGATGCAAGCATATACAACTTCGATGGCACAATGGTTCAGGTCTATTAGGGGCAAAGAAATAAAGTGTGCCATCAAGTTCATGAGAGCTTTACTAACTAGTTTTCTCATAACAAAATACTTTTTAATTCGAAAGATAGATGAAGCTTGAGAATTTGCTTGGAATAGCAATTGCTAATAGGTAGATATGGTCGACACAAATGGCAAAGGTTTTGGTTCAAAGGGTTTGGATACATGAGAAGTATGCATTCTCAAAACATGTTTTTGGCTAGCAAGGCTGGGAAACAAGCAAGAGAGTTGAAAGAAACAAGCAAACATACAAGTAATAAATCCAAACATGCAATCTTCCTTGAAGACACAAAATAATCTTAAATAAAGAATACTAAGCTTATGAGCCAACAAGAAAGAAAACAAATGATACAAAATACCTGTAAGCTTTTTCTCTTTCTCTTTAAAACCTCAAAAAGTATTGCTACTGACCAGAACTCAGTTTGCCAAAACCAATTTAGATCCACTTGATGATCCCAAAGTGGTGCCAATACTGATCAACAAGATCCATCATATAATAGAGGTTGCAAACTAAAATAAGAAGTGCAAAAAGTAAAAGATGAGACTTCTCATTAATATTCCAATAAAGACACTCACACCAAGGAATACAAATATAATCAACTAAAGGAGAGATACTTCCACATGCAAACCAAACTATAAGATAACCTCTCTACCATAGATATGAATCCACTAAAAAGGTAAAAGATAAAAGATAATGGTGGTGATACCGCGGCACTCCCCAAGCTTGGAACAATCCAAGGGGATGCCAAATCTGATGATGAATTACTCCTTTGGTGGTGGTGTTCTCTTGATAAGCTCCTCAACAAGTTTCTTCAAATCCTCCATATCAAAGGTCAGAGTACGAATTAACTCCGAATTATGCTCAATGCAGCCCATGATCAACTCAGACCGAGGATCCCAGTCCTTGTTATTCATTCTCCATTCTTTCCTATTAGAGTGTTTCTTCCCTGCACTGTTAGAACAAGGAGTACTAGGAGGAAGTGTGCATGGAGCAAGGATATGACACGGAGTTCTCCCTCCTATAGACATCTGTGCTGTCCTCTAAAGCTTGGTAGGTTTTGCCACCAATCCAATGCTTGCGACGGTAGCGCGAGTGTCCGGTTGCTTGTCCTCCTCCATGTCACCTTCATACCCTACCAAAATCTCCTCCTCCTTGGGGACTTGAGGTTCTTCTTCCTCGGGCTTCTTGCCTTTGTCGTTGGAGGAGACCATGGTGCTCTAAACTTTGAGAAGATTTCTTGAAAGAAACAGATCGAAACGAAAACACGACGAGAACACGATGCACAAACCTCGGGGGATCCGGGGGATTATATATTACGAAGTTTCAAGGCATAATGAAGGTATTGACATGGAAACGAAGTGGAGTCGGAGCTCGGGGGTGGCACACCCCTCCAGGCGCTGGGCAAGGTGGGCCCGTGCCTAGGGTGGATTTGGCCACCCCGGCCTCCGGTTCCTCCTCTGTTCCATCTCGTAGTCTTCCTTATGTATTAAAAACATCAAAAATATAAAAAGATTGGATTTTCATGAACCTTCTATTTTCACCACTTTCAAGGACGAACTCTGCAGTTTCTGGTGTTTGGCTTCTGATAAATTCTTCTGGAGTTACCATTTGAATAACTTCCACATCTTCATTATAAGAATCTCTAGAAATATAATGTTTTAGTCTTTGGTCATTAACCACCTGTGTTGTGTCATCCTTCAGAGAAGAAATTTTGATGGCACCTGAACGGTTAACAAAAGGTCCTTCCCTTTGGAGAGTAGTTTGCCTGCAAAAAATCTGAGACGAGACCTATACAAAAGAACTTTCTCACCAACACGAAACTCCCCTTTGAGAATTCTCCTATCATGCCATCTTTTTACTTTTTCCTTAAAGAGCCTAGCATTTTCGTAAGCTTCACCTCTCCACTCATCTAGATTACTTAAGTCGAGCAATCTTTTCTCACCAGCAAGTCTAAAATCTCTATTCAACTCTTTCACTGCCCAATAAGCTTTGTGTTCTAATTCTAAAGGCAAGTGACAGGCTTTCCCATAGACCATTTTGTAAGGAGACATCCCCATAGGATTTTTATAAGAAGTTCTATAAGCCCACAAAGCGTCATTCAACTTTTTAGCCCAATTTTTTCTAGATCTATTGACAGTCTTCTGCAAGACAGATTTAATTTCCCTATTGGAAAGATCTACTTGCCCACTAGTTTGGGGGTGATAAGCTGAAGCTATTTTGTGGTTTACACCATACTTAGCGAGAGTTTTTCTAAAACCCCCATGAATAAAATGAGAGCCTCCATCATTCATGAGATATCTAGGCACACCGAACCTAGGAAAAATGACATCTTTAAGCATTTTCAAAGAGGTCTTACCATCAGCACTGTTTGTAGGTATGGCTTCTACCCACTTTGTAACATAGTCAACAACAACAAGAATATGAGTATACCCTTTTGAAGGAGGAAAGTACCCCATAAAGTCAAATCCCCAACAATCAAAAGGTTCAATAAAAAGAGAATAATTCATGGGCATTTCATTGCGTCTAGAGATGTTACCTACTCGTTGGCATTCATCACATGATAAGACAAACTTCCTTGCATCTTTAAAAAGCGTAGGCCAATAAAATCCAGATTGTAAAACCTTTTGTGCAGTCCTATCCCCAGCATGATGTCCTCCATAAGCACTGCCATGACATTTTCTCAATATCTCTTGTTGTTCAAATTATGGAACACATCTTCGCATAATACCATCTACTCCTTCTTTATATAAGTGTGGGTCATCCCAAAAGTAATGCCTTAGATCATAAAAGAATTTCCTTCTTTCCTGAGCTGTAAAGGTTGGAGGCAAATACTTGGAAACAATAAAGTTAGCATAATCAGCATACCAAGGACTCTCATGCGGACTTACCCTTATTGCAGCTAACTTCTCATTAGGAAAACTATCATTAACAGGCAAAGGTTCAAAAGAAATGTTTTCCAAATGAAATAAATTATCAGCAACAGGATTATCAGCACCTTTCCTATCCACAATATGCAGATCAAACTCTTGCAAAAGAAACAACCACCTTATAAGCCTAGGCTTAGCGTCCTTCTTTGTCATAAGGTATTTAATAGCTGCATGATTAGTATGAATAGTAACCTTAGAATCAACAATATAAGGTCTAAACTTATCACAAGCAAAGATTATAGCTAAGAACTCTTTTTCAGTAGTAGCATAATTCTTTTGAGCAACATCTAGAGTCTTGCTAGCATAATTAATAACATTCATCTTCTTGTCAACACGTTGTCCAAGGACAGCACCCACAGCAAAGTCACTAGCATCACACATGATTTCAAAAGGTAAATTCTAATCAGGTGGTTGGACAATAGGAGCAGTTGCCAAAGATTTCTTCAAAGTCTCAAAAGCTTCCTTACAATCATCATCAAAAACAAAAGTTACATCTTTTTGAAGGAGATTAGTAAGGGGCTTTGAAATCTTGGAGAAATATTTAATAAATCTCCTATAGAAACCAGCATGACCAAGGATACTACGGATACCTTTGATATCTCTAGGACAAGGAATCTTCTCAATTGCTTCAATTTTGGCTCTGTCAACTTCAATGCCTCTTTTAGAGATCTTGTGTCCAAGAACAATCCCTTCATTAACCATGAAATGTCATTTCTCCCAATTAAGAACAAGGTTGGTTTCTTCACATCTCTGCAAAACTTTATCAAGGTTGTGCAAACAGTTATCAAAAGAAGTTCCATAGACGGAAAAATTGTCCATGAAAACCTCCACATTTTCTTCACAAAAACCATGAAAGATAGCAGACATACATCTCTGAAAGGTAGCAGGAGCATTACATAAACCAAAAGGCATACACCTATAAGCATAAGTACCATAAGGACAAGTGAAAGTAGTTTTCTCTTGGTCCTATGATTTCACAGAAATTTGAGAAAACCCAGAATAACCATCAAGAAATCAAAAGTGAGTCCTTTTGGACAACCTCTCAAGCATTTGATCAATAAAGGGCAAAGGATAATGATCTTTCTTAGTAACTTTATTAATCTTTTCTAAAATCAATGCACATTCTATACCCAACCACTACTCTTTGGGGTATAAGCTCATTATCCTCATTAGGCACAACAGTTATTTCCCCTTTCTTGGGAACACAATGAACATGGCTAACATATTTACTATCAGCAATAGGATAAATAATACCAGCATCAAGGAATTTTAATACCTCATTTCTTACCACCTCCTTCATATTAGGATTTATACGACGTTGATGCTCAACAAATGGTTTTGCATCAGGCTCTATATTAATAGCATGCTGACATATAGTAGGAGAAATCCCCTTTAAATCATCAAGAGTATAGCCCATAGCTCCTCGGTGTTTCTTCAATATCTCCAATAACCTCCCTTCTTCCTTTCCTGAAAGTTTAGAACTAATAGTAACAGGATATACTTTCTTATTGTCAAGATAAGCATATTTAAGATTATCAGGTAAAGGTTTTAATTCGACTCCATGCACCATGAAGAAAGGTGTGAAGACAGTTGCGCTGTTCGGCGTTATGCGTAGGCTCCAGAGGACAAATGGTAGCTCTTCTGCCCAAGCTCCCGCAAGCCGTTCGAGTGGGCTAAGCAGGCATTTCTTGATGCCTCCGCCTATTAGGTCATTGTCCTTTTTGACCTGCCCGTTGGTCTGCGGGTGCGTCACCGAGGCGTATGATATGTTGATTCCAAGGGCCTGCAGAAGTCCTAGAATTCCTTTGAGATGAAGTTCGAGACGTTGTCCGTGATGATGTTGTGCGGCACGCCGAACCTGTAGACTATGGACTCGAAGAATTTGATGGCCGTTTTGCCTTTTTGGTTGGTGAAGGGCATGGCCTCGATCCATTTGGTGAATTTGTCGACTGCGACCAGGAGGAAGACGTGGCCTCTTGGTGAGGACTTTGGCAGTTTTCCGATCATGTCGAGGCCCCATTAGGCAAGGGCCAGGCCAGTGGTATGGGCCTGAGCTCCGATCCTACTGCGTGTGGCTTTTCCACGAACCTTTGGCAGCCGTTGCACCTTCGGACGATGTCCTTAGCATCATTCATGGCCATTGGCCAGTAAAATCCAGCTCATAGAGCTTTGGCGACGAGGGCACGGCTGCCTGCGTGATGACCGCAGATGCCCTCATGGATGTCTTGGAGGATGGTTTTGCCGTCACCGATGGTGACGCACCTTTGGAGCACACCCGAAATGCTACGCTTGTACAACTCGCCATTGTGGAGGGTGAATGCTTTGGACCGGCGAGATAGGTGCCGGGCATCTGTTGGATCGTCGGGCCGTTCATTGTTTAGGAGGTACCGAAGGTATGACTGCGTCCATGTTTCCTCGATTGCCATGACCTGCATCAGGCTGACGAGCTCAGCCTCCGTGTCGAGCTTTTTAGGCCTTTCATGGCCTTCGGATGGCGTAGCCCCCCAGTGCTCTACTTCTTCGGGTGATCCCTTCGGGAATTTCCTTTTGATAGAGGGTACGCAGATTTGTTCGAGGAACACACCTGGTGGCACCCGTGCGCATGTGGAGCCGATGTTGGCGAGCCTGTCAGCTTCCTCATTGCTTTCCCTTCCAACGTGCAGAAGCTCGCAGCCGTCAAAGTCACCTTCGAGTGAGTTGTAGAGCGCGCGATACGCGGTCATGTTGGCGGCGTGGGCGTCGCATTCGTTCATCATCTGCTGGACGACGAGGTTCGTGTTACCATAGATTACTAGGCGCGTTGCGCCGCAGATTTTTGCCATACTCATGCCGTGGATGAGGGCCTCGTATTCGGACTCATTGTTGGAGGCGCAAAAATTTCATCCGAAGGACGTATTTCATCTTATCACCTTGCGGGTACGTCAGTATGACGCCAGCTCCTGCTCCAACCTCGCGCTTGGAGCCGTCGAAGTGCATCGTCCATGACTGCGTAATGTCCGGGGTGTCCGGCAGCTGGAGCTCTATCCAGTGGACGCGGAAGTCAGGGAGGACCTGAGATTTGATAGCCTTGCGCCGCTCGTAGACTATGTCTAGAGGGGATAGCTCGATGCCCCACAGGGCTACGCGTCCCGTGGCTTCGGGGTTGTTCAGGATGTTGGACAGTGGCGCCTCATTGACGACCATTATCTGATGCTCCTGGAAGTAGTGGCTCAGCCTACGATCCGTCATGAACACGTCGTAGGCAAGCTTCTGGTAGTGAGGGTACCTCTGTTTTGTTGGCGTCAGTACCTCGCTGAGGTAGTAGATTGGGCGTTGGACCCCATGGGTCGTGCCATCTTCGGGTAGTTCGACCATGAGTACGGTTCTTACCACCTGGTGCGTGGCTGCGATGTATAGCAGCAGTGGCTCTCGCTCCTTGGGCGTGACCAGAACAAGCGAGGTGGAGAGCAGCCACTTGAGTCCTTCGAATGCATCGTCTGCTTTGGGTGTCCACTCGAACTTGTCAGCCTTTCGTAGCAGCTGATAGAAAGGCAGGGCCTTCTCACCCATGTGGCTAATGAATTTGCTCAGTGCCGCGATGCGCCCAGCTAGTTGCTGGACACCTTTGAGGTTCTTCGGCTTCTCCATGGTCAGTATGGCCCGAATTTTCTTTGGATTCGCTTCGATTCCTCGCTCGGAGATGAAGTAGCCGAGTAGTTGGCCAGATGGGATGCCGAAGGAGCACTTTTCTGGATTCAGCTTGATCTTGTAGTGATCAAGGTTATCGAATGTCTCGCGGAGATCGTCGATCAGTGTCTTGGCTTCCCTGGTCTGACTATGTCGTCGACATAGACTTGGATGTTGCGACCGATCTGGTTTTTCAAACACGCCTGCATGCACCTCTGGTACGTGGCACCTGCGTTCTTCAGCCCGAAGGGCATGGTGTTGTAGCAGAACACCCCGAACGGCGTGATAAACGCCGTTTTCTCCTGATCTTCGCACTAGAGGGAAAAAGCCTATCCGTGGTGCACGCATTTTGGAGTTAGTGGCGCACCCCCCGTGCTCCACGAATAAGACGCCACTAACTACAGGAGGTTAGTGGCGCACCACGACATGCGCCACTAACTACCATGTTATCTGTGGCGCACCGTCCTGATGTGCGCCACGAATATCATCTGTGGCGCACCCTTTTTATATGTGCCACTAATAACGTGCGCCACTAACTAGATAAATTCGTGCGCCACTAACTTGTATCAGGATTTCAAAAAAAAAATAGCAGAATACAGCAGAAATACACATAATACACATGAAATATACCAGAATACAATAATATATCACAGAAATGCACAGAACTCACAGGAATACCCAGAAACTCACTGAAAGTCATACAAAGTTCCAAAATACATCAATATGGAGAGTCCAAGTGTTACACACAAGTCATAAGAGAGTACAAGTTCGAAATCACACATGCATCTCGATACATATTCGATCATCGTCGATCATGACCTAGACTATGACTGAATAGAGGACAACGGCGGCGGCGGTGAGCAAGGAGAAGACCATGATGATCTTCATCTGGTTCTTCTTCCATAGGTGCCTCCTCCACTTGGCTACCGCCAACTCTCGAGTCTTGTACCCCTTGTAGCTATTGTTGCTTAAGTTGATCACTTGTTGCTCGTAGTCCTCCCACTCCTCGTAGACTCCCGTAACGCAGCCCCTGTACACCACGTAGCAGTTTGCCTTCGCCACCACTGCGGACAAGGCAAAAATATAGACATAGTAGGCATTCATGTTATGCAACGAACAGAACAACATGATAACGAAATATAGCAAAGACATTCATACACCTAAAACAATAGTAGCACACATAATTAAACAGGTCCAACATAGGCACAAGGAGCCTCGGTAACTTAAGGTTTACGACTCCCCCCCCACACACATGTCCAACACGACAGTTTCCTAAACATCACAATGATAGTCGATCAAGTCCATGACATACAGCCGGCACACACGACACACACTAGCCGGTAGTGTTCTTGGGCAAGGGTCGGCAGACCTCTCTCGTCATGAAGGTCCTGTCGTCGCGCTGCAACTCGAGGCGGTCTTCGATCTCGCGGTTAGTCAGCGGTCTACCGCCGTAGTGGAAGGCCCCTCCTTTTGTCATGACATCTTCATGGATGCATAGACAGATCTGATTCTGGATGCGCCAGAACTGTTCCATGAGGTCCGAATCGTCGATTGTCGACAACTTATCGGCCCAAACTCGGAGATTAGCCGGCAGCGCCTCCATCCATGAATCATGCATGTACATCCTTACATGATGGAATGCGTAGAAGGCCTCCTTCACACTGCCCGCCAGCTGCTTGACGCATGGGAACTTGGTGGCGTGGCTGCAGATGTTCCTGCCATCCTTCTTTCTTATGCCCCCATTGCTGAACTTGCCTCCCTTGGAGACGTAGACTTGTATAGCAAGATCCAGGACACGCTTGATTTGGTCCCATCTTTTTGGCTTTGTTTCACTGGATGAGTCCAAGTACGTTGCTTGCGACAACCTCGGGTAGACGGAGATGAGTGTGCAGTATATGCCACTGCGCAAAACAATAGAAACGGAACTGTTGGAAGAAGGGTACAAAAGGAATCTAAGGATGTGTTACGATGGATGGAGACCCGTTGTGTGCACTTACTCGGGGAAGGCATGGACAAGCGTAGACTTTTCCTGGTTCTCGAAGAAGAAATTACCGAGGTATTGCGACACCACTTCCATGTATCCGTCGCTCGCAAGCATTTCGTCGCGCATGTAGTAGGGGTCCACAATGGCTATGCCTTTGATTTTCTCCCCATGGATCCTCATCGACATCTGGAGGGCGAAGAGGCAGACCAATTTGTAGTCCAGACGCTTCGAGTGCATCAGATCGTAGATGTCCTCGTACCGTAGGAAGAATAGGTCCGCGGGTGCTTCCTCGACGAAGCCATGTCCATTTGGAACCTTGCATGTGAAGACTGGGTACCCGGGGTTCTTATCTTTCAGAAGCATGCTCTCGAGATGCAGAATGATGTGATACAAATGCTTCATGGATGCATCCGCGACATCGAGCAGCTCCTGAGTCAGAATCGGCTGGCCCGCTATGTGCATCGTGTAAGTCCGGGGCGCTTCTGTGAAGGCGGCGTCATGATGTCAAAAAACTGCCTGCTTCTTCTGAGCCGGCTGGCTCGTCGAACCCTTCTTGCTCTGGCTATGCTTCCGGTACTTCGACTTCTTAGCGGCTGGGTCAGCGGATCCCGCCAGCTGCTCACCGGCCGCCTTGTGTAGTGTGTTGGGGCTGATTGTCACCATAGGAGGACCACCGACGTCAGCATCGGGCGTCTCCTGGGAACCGCCAAACCGCAGACGCTGCATGCATGAAAAGGGACGGCCGACCGGTTCACCGTGGGAGGCTAGCTTTCTAAGTGGAGGCATGAAAAATCCGTCGTTGGCCATGGCGTTGGTGTTGAAGTAGTCATCCATGTTGACCTCCAGATCATCATGTGCAGCCTCCACGTCATCATTGGGTTGTGGCGACGGCGTGTGTGCGGCCAAAGCCTTATGTCGTGCGGTGTTGGCGACGATGAGCAGTACCTTCTTTGGTGCGGTGGCGCGTGCTTTGTCGTCCTTCGCAAGCTGAAGCTAGCTCTTGGGCCATAGCATGGGCCAGCTGTAGCAGCCTTCAAGGTCCTTATGTTCTTTGGCTCCCTCGGGTTGCCTGGGCGGGTCGATTCTTTCGAAATCCTTCAGGTCCCACACGACCTTGACCCGGAACCAGCCAGCAGGGATTGGCTTGTTGTGCATCATGAGCCCCTTGGGTTGAATGATGGCGCCCTTGCCTACATCCCTCAACACGTCGTCGACCTTGTGAAGCAATGTGCAATTGGCGTCCTGCGGGACAACATATATGTGTGTTAGTTCATTGTGTGTGAGGTTGCGAGCCCTACGATGAAGCATTCAACACTTACTATTGTGAGGGCGTCGAGCTCGGCAAGTGTGGACACGCGAGGCTGCGTCAGCTCTTGCTCCCGCTTATCCCGAAGCAACGGTGCCGGCTATGGGTTGGTGTTGGGCGCCGGCACTGCTGCAGGATGAGCTTGGGTGTTGGGCGCGGCAGGCTGAGCTTGGGTGTTGGGCGCCACCGCCGCCGGATGCGGGCTCACCAACATGAGAAGAGGATGCGCGGAGGGGTTGGAGGGCAGGGTCACAAAGTTCGGCGACAGGTGCTGTTGAGAGTTGCTGCCGCTCACGCTGGGCACTGGTATCGGCCCAACTCCACCCGCCGCATTCCACTTGGCCAAACCCTCCCACAGGTGAGGAGGGAACATACTCCGCATATTCTCTTCCATCTTGGCCTCCAATTTTTCCGGCAACTCGGCCACTTCTGCCTCGAGCTGCTCGATCTTCCGTTCTTGCTCCGCCGCTCTCTTGTCCCTCCTCTCCTTCCTGGTCTTTGCGTCCTCTTTGAAGTGGACGCCGACCTTCGTGGTCATCCCAAAGTCGGCAACACGTCCACCGGACGTCACCTTCTTGTTCTTGGGCCTCTTCTTTTTGGTGTTGACCGCCCTATTAAAAGGATTGTCCCACAGCTCCCTTACACCCTCTTCGATACCTGCCGCTGCCACTATTTCAGCTTCCTACACAAGCATAGGCGGAACCCATTTAGTACTGCTACAATGGATGGATTCATTACCGATTGCAAATAATATGAACTACCGAGATCCGCGGTAAGTGTCTTACCAGGAGTTTCTCAAAGTCCTGCACGACCGGGTCTTCGGTTTTGAACTCCTTTGTTATGGGGCACAGGAAGTAGCGTGCCCGCACAAAGTTCCTCACCTGCGGGTCCGTGAATCGGTCCCACCTGTTTGGTTTGCCTAGACGCCGAAGCTCGGCGTCCTCCTTGTCCCAAATCTCCTGGGCTGCTCTATAGCCGCCGCTCCCGAGGCGGTGGTGGCCTATGTTCTGGTCACAGAGTCTCTACCCCCACGCCGAGTCGAGTTTCGCGGTATCAGTCTCCAACGTCTCCTTGAAGAGCACATGGTCATTGTGCTCGAGCATCATATCCTTGGCCTTTATCTCCTCCCAGCTTTTCTTCTCGTCGATCCTCTTCTTCACCCAGGCTCTGCAGCTGGCCAAGGCGGTGCTCATCTTCATGAGCGCCGCCTGGTTCACGATATTTCCCTTGACCACCTTGTTGTCGAATTCATCCGGGAACTTGTAGCGCCCATGAAGCTTCTCCATGAGGAGGTCGACGAGGTGAACGTTGGCGGGATCTCGGAGGTTCCGCATGTTGATCGTCACGACCTCCCGGACCATGCACCCGATTTGGACCCCGTAGCCAGCGGCAAGATCTTTTGGCTCCTCAGGCGCGCTGGTCGGTGACACTTGGGTGAACTCCTGGCGCTGACTGCCGAGCATTGGCGGTGGCCGAGGCTTCCTCGCAACCTTCTTCTTACCGCCGCCCTCGGTGCGTTCACCGGTATCGGTCATCTATTCGCCGCCGGCGGTGCGTTCACCGGCATCGGTGCGGTTGCCGCCGTCGGTGGTGGTCTCATCCTCGGCCCCCGTCTCATCTTCGCCATCATCACCTGATGACGATCCGGCATCGCCTTCATTGTCCGCCATCCCATCTATTTCCTTCTCCTCCCTCCTCTGGGACAACTCCCAAAACTTGAGGTTAGATTGCCGGGCTTGCTCTTCAACAGTAGGTCCCGTGTCCTTTGATGTGTCGGCACCGTCGTTGATGTGTCCGGTCGACATTGTTGCACTATGCAAGAAAATAGAACTTGTTAGTACATTAGTTTGACCGAAAAAGTCGGCAGCACCCCCCCTAAACATGTCTACGTAGGAGTGCCCATTTCTCAACCGAAACAGAAATGAATCAACATTTCGAGAGTAACGGGCACTCATTTGAGATCGCTGCAACAATTCACAAAAAAAGAGGCACAAAATGTGCCTTCGGTGACCACAGAGGGACGACAACATACACAAAACATCCACAAAAGGCATCAAATGGTGCCTTTCCACCATAAAGGTCAACAACCTGCTAATCTTCATAATATAAAGCACTAAAATGCTCCCAGATTTCTTGAACAGAGTTCATTACAGGAGAATAAAATGCTCCCAGATTTCTTGAACCGAGTTAATTAAGCTAGCAGATTAACCATGTAGCATATCATTTTAATTAATGCAAAACAGTGAATGATCATGAACAAGCATTTAAATACAAGCACTTAAGCATTCAGTGATCATGCAATTTTCAAGTGTTAAAAATAGTGGCTGAGGTGTATACTTTGAGCCTCCTATTAATTCACCATTACAAAGCAATTGCTAGCAATATATATGAGTAGTAAAGAGATCCCCATAAGAAAATGCCATAAGCATACTTGGTTCATTTTTTTCTAGGAATAAGCAATTGCGTACTTTATTTTATACAAGTCAGACATATGTACAAGATCAAACAGGAGCATTTCAGCAGCTATTTTCAGTATTTACACTAAAACAGGAGCACTTTAATTATGCATTTTCCAGTAGCTATTTTCAGTATTTATGCAGGAGCTCTAGGAATACAAGGCTGCAGTAATTACACTACTGTTAAAACCAAACTGAAGCCAGAAATACTTGCACAGCACATCCAAATCAGTTGGACAGTAATCACTCATTACTGTAGAAGGACAAGTTTGCAGTCCACTACGTCAATGGGAAAAATATTATATGACATATCTACATCAGAAATCATGCATATGAGATACACGATCCACTACGCAACAGCTTGCTTCAACATACAGAACATAATTCTATTATACATCAACTTCCTGAAATAAACAAAGTTCATACTTTTGAACATCCTTCTACAATTATACATGCATGGAGGAGATGCCAATAAGGACTCAAAATCTAACATAAAGCATTTGCTACAACTAAAAGGAGAAGGCAAGGCACCCTGTCCAGTTAAGAAGATGGAAAACTTTGTTAGTTCACAGTTTTGGGTCTCAAATGCAAATAAGGACTGAATCTTGAGTTATCAGAGATTAGCTATGACATCATCGTAAAGGTATCAAGCAAATAATAAGCATGATGCTATCTTAGTTATAGTGTATTACCGAGGCAGCGATGCAAAATGTGATCTAGTTCAGACATGCCCTAGAATTTCCTATTTCTGGATTCTACACTTCAGGCAAACTAAAAGGAACCAAATGAGATTGCAAATATCCACTATGGACAGAACATGATGGACTACATAGCAATAACCAAATGATATATTCATAAATGGTCACCCTTTTCACAATATGACATGAGGAATAGAACATCTAGAATACCTATTCAATACAGATAGACAACAGTACAACCTACAAGAAAAAACTCCCTGCACAATAGGATATACACAAACAAGAAATATCAAATATCAAGGTCATTGGAGGCAAGGCTGTGAGGGATTGTTTCATGAGGAACTCATCAACCAAAGCACATCCTCGAACTATGAGACAACCGCACTTTATCAGGGCCCCAACTTCTGAGCACCCCATAGAGAACCTGTAGGTATTTCGAAGGTAGCAAAAAGCCATTCCCTCAAGTGGCATGGGGCCCTTGGATGTGCATAACAATGAGATGCAAGAAAACAGTTCAGGCCTAGGATTAGTAAGGCTTAAACAAATTTCCCAGTGAACACCTAACATCGTATGCCTTGAACCACTAATGTGGCAAGCAATACAGCTATCTGGTTCAGTACAAACATCAATTGCTCATGTAGAAGTAAAATAAGCCCCAACCAAACACTGCCACTGTTTCAAAATATAAAATGTTTTGGTAGGCTAAACTAACCTACTAAACACTGATTGGCGTATAAGATGCTACAAATTAATATACAAGCATGGAGGAGATGCGGGGGTATCAAGCATTTAGGATAGCACTCAAAATTTTGTAAGATGGAGGGGATGGAGAGGCAGGAAGGGGAGGGAGAGGCTCACATGGTGGAGTGTTGTCTTGGTGGCGAGCTTGGCCTTGTCGAGGACGGTGGTGCGGGCGGGCCTCCTCCTGAGGTGCTCCTCCTCCTGTGGTGGCTGTCGGAGAGGGGAGAGGTTATAGAGGGGTGGGAAGAGGGGAGGGGCGGAGGGGAGGGGAGATCGAGGTGAGCGCGGTGGTTAGGGTTCGTCGGTTCGTCAGCGAGGGGGATGAAGAGAGATGTGAGAGGGCGGCGGAGTACCTGCGGACGGGAGGGGGTGGCGGGCGGTCCGGCGAGCGGCGGGGGAGCGAGGCGAGAGCGCACATACGAGAATTTGGGGAAGAAGAATGGGAGGAAAGGGAACGAGGCGACGCCGTTATTTTGGCTAAGTCAGGGGAGTTCGTGGCGCATCCCCATATCCCCACATCTCCTTCATCATCATCGTGATGATGATCATCATGTCCGACATATCCTTCATCGTCATGATCATAATCATGTCCGGCATCTCCTTCAACATGATCATGTCCGGGTCCCTCTTCCTCCTCCACGACATCATTGTAGCCGGGCATGAATCCACCCATGAGCAAGTGCTTCTCCAATGTCCCGGAATCAGGTTTGATTAGGGTCCCAAGTTTGCAAGTCTTGCAAGGACATCTTATCTCGGTCTTGTTGGTATGAAGCATGACGGCCGTCGCCCGAGCCTTGTATCTAGCCACCATACCTTCGTTCATTTGGCGCACCCTGGTTGCCTGCGCACAAGAGAAATGAATCACACCATACATATGCATGCATGTCTCGCCAGAAAATTTCGGCAGCACCTCCCTTGTAAATAGGGTATATGGGTGGTGCAAAAGTTGGCCGAAACAAAAATGAATCAACATTTTGGAAACCATGTACCACACCGGCACCTGAACACAAACACACAAAAGCATACATAAGCATATACGTGCGACGAAGACGCCGGCGGCCTTCACATACAACACACATCCGCACCATGCATACACCGTCGATCGACGTCCCGGCCCGTGACACATGCATATGCATGTCCAACAACTCACAGACAAGCATGTGCCATCCAACACAACTCACCTAGTAGACAAGTTGATGGAGACCGTGTGCGAGGGAGCGTGTGTCTTGTGGAGGCTAACTTGATGGAGATGTGACCAATAAATGATGTATATGTGGGGCTTTTAGTGAATCTACATGGTGGAGAGGGACTCCCTCCCCACACCCATCCAACCAAAAGGTGTTTGGCAACCTAAAATGGAGGTAGAATTGAAGAAAATGGGGTGAGGAGGAGGGGGTCGAGCTAGATCTATGGGAAGTAATGGCTTGCTTGTGGTGGTAGGTAGGAGAAGGTGCCACCTTTATGGAGGGTGGGACGACAGGTTCGTGGCGCACCTGGTTTCCGTGCACCACAGACTACCCAGGTTCGTGGCGCACCGAAATAGGGTGCGCCACAAACGTCCATGAAAATTCTGCAGGGCGCCTGGCCCACCGTAGTTCGTGGCGCACGCGTGAAAGGGTGCACCACAAACTCCACCCACGTTCGTGGCGCACCCCCATTTCCGCGCGCCACGGATAGTGGTGGCCGGCCGTCAGAGGTGGGCCCGCCTTATGCGTGGCGCACCGATCCCGCGTGCGCCACATACAAGTTGGGGTTAGTGGCGCATAATTTGTGCATGCAACACAAATAACATAGTTAGTGGCGCATGATATCAGGTGCGCCACGAACAAGGGGCCTGTGGATAAGGGTTTTCCCACTAATGTCGACCTTCAGTCGAATCTGGTTGTAGCCTGAGTAGGCGTCGAGGAAGGAAAGATTCTCGCATCCTGCAGTCGAATCGATGATCCGATCGATCTGCGGTAGAGGGAAGTGGTCCTTGGGGCAGTGCTTGTTGAGCGACGTGAAGTCTACGCACATTCGAAGGATGTCCGTGTCCTTTTTTGGGACCACCACAGTGTTGGCTAGCCACTCGCTCTCCTTGATTTCTCGGATGAAGTTGGCGTCGAGGAGTCTGCTGACTTCGATTCCAACTGCTTCTGCTCGTGGTTCGGACAGTCGTCGGATCGACTGCTTGACCGGCCTTGCGTCGGGGAACACATTGAGTGCATTCTCGGCGAATTCCCTGGGAACTCCTGGCATGTCCGCAGGACACCAGGCGAAGATTTCCCAGCGCTCACGAAGGAATTCGACGAGCGTGCTTTCCTATGCGGGGCTGAAGTCGTTGGCGATCAGCGCTGTCTTGGAGGCATCGGTTGGGTGGACCTGCACCTTTTTCGTGTTGACTGTGGAGTCGAACGACGTGTCAGGTAAGTTTTGCCCCGCGACTGGGGGTGCCCCGTTGTCTGTCACCTCTCGGAGCCTCGTGAGCTCTTCTTGCATGCTGAACGATTGGGAGATTCTGTTGAAATATCTGTCGTAGTGGTTCGATCGGGTGAAGCTTCCCTGAACTGTGATGACGCCCCTGGGTCCTGGCATCTTGAGCAGCAGGTACGTGTAGTGCAGTTCTGCTGGGAATCTTGCGAACGCCACGCTCCTGAGGATGGCGTGATACTGCGATGGCCAATCCACCACTTCGAACTCGAGCCTCTCACATCGAAAGTTTTCGGGCTTGTCGAAGATGACGTCTAGCCATATCTTTCCCAGGGGATACATGCCCTTCCCTGGGACTATGCCGTGGAACGTTGTATCGGATTGTTCCAGGCTGCACAACGGGATTCGCATCGCTGCGAGGGAGCTAGCAAACATCAGGTTGATGCCGATGCCACTGTCCATGAAGACTCGGCTCATCTCGAATCCTCCAATCTGCGCCTCGAGCACCAGGGCAGCATGACCTGGGCGAGGGATCTAGCGAGGGTGATCCGAGTGATCGAATGTGATGCGGGATTCTGAACCACTGAGGTACTCAGGGATAGCAGGCAGAGCGGTTACAACAAGGATGACCTGTCGCGTGATCTTCTTTTGCACCCTATTGGTGGGGCATCCCTTTTGAATCACCAGGACCCCTTTTGGTGGCGGGTATCCGCATGTGCCGTTGTTTGGCGTAGGTGCAACTGCTGGATTCGATGGCCCCACGGATGGTGGTGGAGGAGCTCCGTGGGCGATGTCACCTGGTGCGGGTGAGGGTCTGAACCCAGGGTTCACGATCTGTCGTCGCATTTGGGTGAGACCCTCGCTGAGTTTCTGAAACTCGCGGCAGTCTTTGAGCATGTGGCTGGCCTTCTTTTTGCCATCCTGCTTGTCGATGTAGAAGTGGATGGTGAAAGGACCCAACAACTTGTCGTATACCGAGGGTTCATCGTCACGGCCGCGACGCTGCCATGTTTGTGTTGGGCGTCCTCCGTCACGGAAGTTGCCTCCGCGGTATCCTCCGCTGTTGCGGTTGTTATCGTTGCGGCGTTCGGCGTAGCCAGCCGCAACCATGTCGGGTCCGTTGCGATCATCGTAGACGTGCGATCTTCATTTGCTACGACGTTCGCGCGTGTGGCCATATTCATCCTCGTCATTCGAATGTGCTCGGTGGAGGGAATCCTCGCCATCTGCCCACCTGTTGGCGATGTGCATGATGTGGTCGAGCGTCTTGGGCTTGACGCGCCCAAGTTCTTCCTTGAAGTTCGGGAACTTGACACCATCCTTGAAGGCGTCGATTGTCCTTTCCTCGGAGATGTGCGCGGCCGAGTTTTTGATGTTGGACCAGCGCAAGATGTACGAGCAAATGGATTTGCTCGTTCGTTGAGTGCAGGCCCGCAGTTCCTCGATCGAGGCTGGCCTCTTGCTGGTGCCCTTGAAGTTTCGGATGAAATTGTATGCTAGTTCCTCCCAGCTTCGGATGGAGCCTGAGGATAGGCTACTGAGCCAGATCCGGGTTTCGTCTGTCAGCTACAGCTGAAGGCATTGCAGGGCGGTGTTCTTGTTACCACCGTGAAGCTTGACGGACGAGAGGTGGTCGCTGAGCCAGGCCTTCGGGTCATGCGTGTCGTCGAACTTTGAAGTGTCCGAAGGAAGCTTGAAATTTTTCGGCATCCGCGTGCGCTGAACATATCTACTAACGCATCGAGCTCCGCACAGTTCTCCGTCGTCATCTTCTTCGAGTTCGGTTGAGCACGTGCGTTTGGCGTGTGCCTTGTTGACCTTGCGCTGGGCGAGGTCGTTTCGAGCGTCGTAGTCGCGACCGCGACGTCTTGGGCTCTTGCGTCGTCGAGGTAGATCATGCTCGTCCTCGTCGGATGAGGGTGTGGGGCTATGGTTGAATCTAACTGTAGCCTTTTTCTTCGGCTCTGTAGGAGCTTCCTCGTGGAGCGCAGCTCCAACGAGTCCGAGTCCGGCTAGCGCGGACTTGTGCATGGCGCTCTTCGGGTCCCCTACCATAGGTGGATGGGACGCGAGGTATGTTGTGGCTGCCATGATCGTAACCTGTGGTGTCTTTGGTATGACGCTGCCATTGACGTCCATCTCCATGAAGGACGTGTTGAGGGTTTTGGTGACCTCACGTCGCGCGGCGAGGTCCATATTATCTGTGCGAGAGCGATGCTTGTTGGCGTGATTGCCATGCGAGCTGGAGCCACCAGCGGCAGAGAGCGCAACTCACCGCTCGCTAGACTCCGAAGCTGCCTGCTTGTGTTTGTCGAGTTCCTCCTACAGTCTTACCTGCCTGTTGTGCTCGCCGATGAGGAGGAGGTGGTATGCCATCAGTAGATCCCGTGAAGAATTCATAGGTAGGATCTTGTTGCCCGCCACGGCTTCGCGTGCCTGGTGCCAGCCATCCTCGTTGAGGTTGATCCTCTGATAGGCGGGAGCGTCGCCTTCGTTGGGCTGTAGGGGCGGTTGCCCTCCGTTTCCTCCGTTCCCAGCCTGCGGGTTGGGCGGTGGATTGGGTGGTGGGTTGGGATCAGTCGAACTTGGCGGCACTTCCATTTCACCATGGATAACCACGGCACATTGGTAGCGCCTGCAGATTGGATCGCTGCTGTCGCAGCTTTTGGATCCGGAACCGTATGTTCCTTTGTCTGATGGAGAGCCACACAGTTCTGAGTTGCAGCTACTGCTATCATAGGACTCATCTGTTAGTGTCGACGTGCGTAGCGCGCTGATGGGAGGGACCCACGAAGCGGGCCTGATGGATGGTGGCGGCACTCGCTCTGGGAGGCGGATGGTGCCGTTCTGCCCCACCTGAAAGCAGAAGCTCCCGAGCAGAATCTCGAGCCCATCGCCTACGGGCTCGAAATCCTTCATCGTGGCTGGCGAGTGGGCGGTGAAGTCAAAAGCGCCGAAGAGGAGGTGGATCTCCGTCGCCGTGGAGTTGTAGATCGCTTCGGATGGGACCGTCACGATCGCACAATCAGCGCCCCCTATTCCCACAGAGGCGCCAATTGACGAGGTTTAATCTCGTCAATGCCCATTGTTTTGAGCTTGGGTTTTGGAGAAGGTGGGGATCCAGGAGATCATGAAACGGTTAGCAAACAAGCAACGCGGGGAAAACGAAGTTTACCCAGGTTCAGGCCCCCGGAGGGAAAACCCTACTCCTGCTTGTCTGCTCTTGATTACGACGAAACCGAAAGTTACAGGGGTGCGCAGATGCAATCTGGCGTGGAGGTATGTATGCGGTGAGAGGTGCCCTCCTCATCGTGCCCTCCTAGCCTTTATATAGATAGGCAGGTCCCGGGCGTAGGTCGGGTCGGTTACAGATTAGGGTTTACCCTTCGAAATTCTATCTACTCTAATCTTATTCTCCAAGCATCCGAAGAACTCATGGGCTTGGGCCACCCGAAATCTCCACAGGCCGTGTATCTTGCAGTGGGCCTTCCTTGGGGCTGGACTAGGTATGCTGATATTGTGTACCCGTGAGGTATAACCATGTTAGCGTCGCCTCTGTGCCTTCCACCATATCCCACCTCAGCTGCCCCGCGAGATAAGACCTCCAAGCGGCATGGTGGGGTGTGGGGTAGGCGGCGGGGGAGGAGGGTGTGGCCGGAGGAAGCCGAAAAGGATGGGGGAGGCGGCGACTGGCGGAAGGGTGAGCAAGGGAGTGAAATTTCAGCGAGTCAAGAGGGAGGGGGATAGAGTTTGCGCTCGATTCTGCCTCTCACACCACGTATGTAGAAGTCGAAGGGGGATTTCTTCGTCGCATGTAAAAACAAATACAGTTCGCATATATTTACGGGATCTGCTCGGCATCGATTTTTCTTTCGGAACCTAAAATAACGGTTATTCTAAGTTTTCACGTGTTTACCTGATCTTCTAGATTGCTCTAACAGCACCATGTATCCAGTTCTGGAACAGAGCGTGCAGCACTAACGGTTTACAACGCATTGCGACGAAGATTCATTTCCAACGCTTGCCGCAGATCGGTAGGTGTGACCGCGGCCGGCCCCTGGTCGATCGAGGAGAAGCCCTACTCCCATATTTGGGATGATCTCATGGTGTATATGAGTGATTAATTGATTTCTAGTTGACACAGTCAACTGGCACCTACTGCAGGCGTGAGCCAGCGAGCCAAAACACCACTTAATCTGACCAAGTTGTACGACCAACTCTCACGCCGATCGCGTACGCGCTTACACCTAACAGCGCAACACCTGTATATATGCACTCTACCACATCACTCCATACAACAAACACATCCATCATCTGCTCGCCTCCAAGCCAGAAAACTTCGGTCTCCACCACCATCTCTCAAGATGGCAACAAAAGCTCTCCTTGTTATCGCCATGGCCGCGGCGGTTCTTGGGACGGCCCTCGGCGCTAGCTACACCGTTGGCGCGCCGAGAGGATCCTGGGATCTCCAGACCAACTATGCCCAGTGGACTTCCGACATGAAGTTCCGCACGGGCGACCAGGTGTTGTTCACATACTCCCGCACATCGCACAATGTGGTGGAGGTGAGCAAGACGGACTACGACTCGTGCTCCGCTTCTAGCGCCATTGCCTCCTTTCAGACTGGCAACGACATCGTCCCGCTCACTGCCGCCGGAAGCAGGTACTTCATCTGCGGTGTTCCTGGCCATTGCGATGCTGGCATGAAGGTCCGTATCAACGTTGAGGAAGCAACCCCTAGCGGTAGCACTGGTGCCCCGTCACCGGCAAGCCCTAGTGCGTCCGCACCATCTATGGCGCCCATGCCAAATACACCCTCGACTAGCGGCCAGGCGATGCCTCCGTCGAGCTCGGCGGTGTCCGTTGGTGTTGGATCAGTGGGGATATGTTTGGGAGCTGTCTTCACTGCCGGCCTCATCATGGTCTTCTACTAGAGTCATTCAGTGACGTGTTCTTTTTTTCTTTTCACCACGTAGGTGAGATCTCATGTATGTCTGGATTACAAGCATCTGTGTGTGCGTGTACCTTCGTTCATTATGAATTGATTTTATTAAATGGTAAAGGATAGTTGTGATAAATTTATACCACGAACCTCTCTTGATCTCTCCGTCATTTAAGGGTTTGGTAGGAAGTGCTCGATACCCTGCCTCTGGACCGATGACTCTCTTCTGGAAGACCATAGAGAGATCTCGGCCCATATTTATGCCTTCTACCGGGAGCTGTTTTCGGCTTCCACGAGATCGGGCCTGGCGTTGGAGGTGGACTTCTGGCCCGAGGCTGCCAGTGTGACCATGAAGGAGAATAGGGAGCTAACCCTCCCATTTCTCCAGTCTGAGGTCGCCGAGGCAATCAAAGCAATGAAGTCCAACTCGGCGCCAGGACCGGACGGGCTCCCGATGGTGTTCTTCCAGACGTTCTGGGCTCAGCTGTGCCCTGTGATCATGCGCATGTTTCAGGAGTTCTACATCGGGACCCTTGTCATGTCGCGGCTGAATTTTGGCGTGATTACCCTGATCCCCAAGGTAGTGTGGGCCACGGATATCCGTCAATTTCGGCCTATCACGGTGATCAATGTCATCTAGAGGATTTTCGCTAAGGTCTGCGCCGTCCGCCTGGCCCCTATTATGGAACGCTTGACCCATCCGCTTCAGTTTGCCTTTATGAAGGGTCGCCTGATTCACGATGGCATACTAGCGCTTCATGAAATCATTCATGAGGTGAAGGTAAGCCATCAGAAAGGGGTGTTCCTCAAGCTAGACTTCCAAAAGGCATACGATAAGTTGGATTGGGCCTTCCTGAGGCAAGTGCTCGAGCGTCGTGGATTTGAGGATCAGGTGATTGCGTGGATCATGCAATTCGTTATGAGTGGCAGCATGGCGATCAATGTTAATGGGGAGGTGGGTCCTTATTTTAGACCCTCCTGTGGAGTTAGGCAAGGGGATCCGATCTCGCCCCTGCTTTTTAACTCCACGGTGGATGCCCTAGCAGAGATCTTGGACAAAGCCAAGATAGCTGGCCACCTTTCGGGGGTGGTAGGGCATCTTATCCCCGGGGGTGGCATCACCCACCTCAAATATGCGGATGATACGATGATCATGGTCCAGGGGTCGGAGCTAGACATTATTAACCTCAAGTTCCTGTTGTTGTGTTTTGAATCCATGTTTGGACTCAAGATTAACTTTGACAAGAGCGAGGTCATGGTACTGGGCTTCCCCGAGGACGAGCAACAACTGATCGCCGACAGGCTCAACTGCCGGCTAGAGGAGTTCCCCATTACCTACTTGGGGATGCCCATGCGGGACTCGCGGGTGTTGATCAGGGATCTAACCCCCATGGTGATGAAGGTTCGGTCGAGAGCTGAGCCATGGCGGGCTCACCTTATGACCAAGGGGTCCAAAATGGTACTGCTGTCTGAAGGAGTCCATGCAGATTTTGCGAAAGAGTTGTCTAGATTCTTTTGGGCGGCGGGTGATGGACACCAGAAATATCACATGGTGAAAGGATACGGATGTTGCCTAGAGGGGGGGGGGTGGTGAATAGGCGATTAAAACTTTTTCTAGAGTGGCTCAACAAAGGCGGAATAAAACTAGTGTTTACTTTGTTAAGCACAACCTAGAACAACTAAGGTTCACCTATGTGCACCAACAACTTATGCTAAGCAATACAAGCAACAAAGTGATATCAAGATATATATTACTTCAAGCACGAAGGCTATCACAATGTAAAGTGCATAAGTAAAGAGCTTGGGTATAGAGATAACCGAGGCACGCGGGGACACCGATATTTTACCGAGTTCCTCCCAAAATGGAGTATGTCTCGTTTGGAGAGGGGGTGGTATCAAACCACCAACGCCACAAAAGGCCTCCCTTATTCTCCGGTGAATCTCACCCCAACGGGATTGATCCACGCTTCCACTATCGGTGCACTTGTCGATGGCAACCGGAACCTCTCACAAGGTTGGGGCACTTCTCCACAACTTAATTGGAGGCACCCAACAAACGCCACAAAGGCCACAAGGTTGGGGCACTTCTCCACAACTTAATTGGAGGCTCCCAACAAACGCCACCAAGGCCTCAACCTGCAACACAACAAACCGTCTAGGGTTCCAAGAACCCAAGAGTAAAAAGCTTCTCAACTTTTACTCACCAAATCCTCCGGAGAGAACTCAAACCGATGCACCGAATGCAAATGGCAAGAACACCACAAAGGTGTTCAAATCCTTCTCTCCCAAATTCCACCAAAGCTAAAAAAACTTATAAGGGAATAAGAGAGGAAGAACTATGGAGGAAATCCACAAAAGACTCCAAGATCTAGATCCCAATATGTTCCCCTCACTTAGAGGAGAGATTGATTGGTGGGATTGTAGATCTAGATCTCCTCTTTCAAATCCCTCAAGAATATGCAAGAATCATAGGAGGGATTGAGAGGAAGCAAGCTCAAGAAGGTCAATAATGGAGGGGAAAACTTGCAAGATTTGTTAAGGAACCGTTGGGGAAGAAGGCCCCTTATATAGGTCCCTCCAAAATCCAACCGTTGCAGCCCAAAAACGCGATTCCCAGTACTACCGGACATTTCCTGTGGTTTCTGGGGCTCCAAACATATTTTTCTCTGTGCTTCCCGGTACCAAAATGCGGTACTACCGGACCCCGGTACTACCGGATCCTGGTCCGGTACTACCGGTCATCACAGAACGAAAACAGCCATAACTTTTGCATCCGGACTCCGATTTCGATGATCTTGGGCTCGTTTCGAAGAGGACAACAACCTATACAAGATCATGCAAAGAAACATCATAGTACAGCAAGGGAGGATAGATCAAAATGATGAAGTAAAAAACCTTCTGCCACGCTAGGTACTAAAATGTGGTACTACCGCTTTTTGGTACCTAGCCCGGCAGTGGCTTTTGGAAACTTGTCAAAAACCTTCTGCCGTGCTAGGTACTAAAATGCGGTACTACCTCATTTTGGTACCTAGGAGGGCAGTGGAATTTGGCAACTTTCCAAAACCTACTGCCGCGCTAGGTACTAAAATGCGGTACTACCGCATTTTGGTACCTAGGAAAATTCAAACCTCTATAACTTTCGATTGGTAACTCCGATCGACCCGATTCCAATTGCGTTGGAAAAAGGACGACATGAGCTACCCTATGAAAGGTTAAAATATTGGTTATCACCAAGTGAGAATGTATCATGTATAATAATGTGAGATACCTCACTTGGTGAGAAACCGAAAAGCTGCCAAGATCAAAATCGCAACAAGATACAAACGAAAGGTCAGATTTTGATGAACAATAGTTTGTTATGGAGATTACCACAAGCTCTATATCCTCACATGGATAAGACCAAAGAACAACCAAATATGATGATGCAAATATGCAAAGGTTTGAGCTCTCTCCGAATGAAGTGAACGAGTTACTCATTCGAGAGCCCCTCTTGATAGTACGGCTATCTATCCTAAACCCGGTCTCCCACACACAACATGAGACCGGCAAAAGGGAAAACCTATCAAGACTATACCTTTGCCTTGAGCGTTCCACTTGAGCTCGATGTAGACGAACTTGACCTTCTCAAGATGGAACGCCTTTCTTGATTTCACATCATCGATCCATGATCACCGGGGATGGCAAGCATCAAATATGAGATCTTCTATAGATGGCGCATTTTGAGCTTGCACATCACATCTTCGTATCATTTCATCGACCTTGAAGCCAACACATTCTCCAAGCGATGTCAGTGGACAAATCCTACAAGTATAACTTAATACACACATTAGTCCATAAAGATTACCATTATTTACCAAAACCACACATGGGGGTGTTGGAGATATGCCCTAGAGGCAATAATAAATGTAGTTATTATTATATCTTTGTGTTTATGATAAATGTTTACGTTCATGCTATAACAGTATTGACCAGGAAACATTAATACTTGTGTGATTTGTAAACTAAATTAGTGTCCCTAGTAAAGCCTCTTCATAATACTAGCTTGTTGGTTAATAGATGATTGTGGTTTCCCTATCATGAACATTGAGATGTTATTAACAACAAGATCATATCATTAGGAGAATGGTATGGTGGACATACTCCTATAGATAAGCGTAGCATAAAGATCAAGTCATTTTAAATAGTTCAATTGCTATAAGCTTTCTGATACATAGTAACCTAATTCCTTCGACCATGAGATCATGCTTATCACCATCACCGGAAGGATGCTTTGATGACATCAAACACCACACCGTAACTGGGTGGCTATAAAGGTGGCATTGAGTGTTCAGAAAGTATGGGTTGAGACACATGAATCAAGAGTGGGATTTGTCCATCGATATGAAGGATAGATATACTCTGGGCCCTCTCGGTGAATGTCATCTAATTAGCTTGCAAGCATGTGACTGGCTCACAAGGGATCACATACCACGGGAACGAGAAAAGAGTACTTATCGGTAACGAGGTTGAACTAGGTATGCAGAGATACCGACGATCAAAACCTCGGATAAGTAAACTATCATGAGACAAAGGGAAATTGGTATCGTATGTAAGTGGTTCATTCGATCGCAAAGTAATCGTAGAAATATGTGGGAGCCATATGAATTTCCAGATTCCTCTATTGGCTATTGTTCGGAGAAGTGTCTCGATCATGTCCGCATAATTCACGAACCGTAGGGAGACACACTTAAGGATTCGATGTTGTTGAGTAGTTATGGAATGATGTGTAAGAGATCGAATGTTGTTCGGAGTCTTGGATGGGATCCGGGACCACGAGGAGATCCGGAATGGTCCAGAGAATAAGATTCATATAAGGGAAGTCCTGTTTCGGAGTTGGGGAATGATTCCGGTGTTTTCATCGAGAATGTTCTAGAAGGTTCCGGAAGGTCCGGCACTATGGAGGGGAAGGGTACATGAATATGTCATGACAATGTGGAATGGTTGCATCATGTAATAGGTATCATGCTTGGGCAAAATAAAGGGAGAAATCAAATCCTAGTTTGAAAAGTCAAACGCCAATTTGAAAAGTCAAACGGCAGTTTTGCTTGGTGGAGGGAGAGTAGGAAACCTACTTGGGGAGGAGTTCCTCTCCCTCCACCCGCCGGCCAAGGAGGCCGACTTGGGGGAGGACTCCCTCCCCCTTGGCCGCTCCCTCCCACCTATAAAAGGAGGGGCAGGGCTGCCCCTCTTCCCTACACCCAACACCACCAAAACCCTAACCCTAGCCGCCGGCCTCCTGCAAGTCGCCGCAACCCTAGGGTTTCTCCTAGCCGCCGAGTTGGGGCTCTCCCCAAGCCCTAACCGCCGGCCAAGCTTCCTCCCTTGGTGCCTCTAAACCCTATATCGCCAAGGCCTCTCTCATAGTCCACCATACTCGCTCCGGCTTCAGGCGAAGCCCTGCGAGATCTCCCCTCTACTTCCGATACCACGCCGTCATGCTGCCGGAATCGCGAGGAGAGTGCTACAACCTCCACTGCCTACTGGAACAAGGGAGAGGAAGGTCTTCATCGAGTACCGAACGTGTGACCGACTGCGGAAGCGGCTGCCGGAACGCAGCGCCGGAAGGATCGTCTACGTGATCTTGAGATCGGCAAGAGTACGACTATATCACCCATGAGAATCTGCTCTCGTTAACCGCTTTGGAATCCTCGAGGTTGAGTTCCTCTATCGACTCGTTGCTACAATCTAGTAGATAGATCTTGGCTTGTTTGTTTGCATGCAGTAGAATTTTTTTTGTTTTCCATGCTACGAACCCGTACAGTGGTATCAGAGCCATGTCTATATGTAGATCTGTTGCACGAGTAGAACACAATGGTCATTGTGGGCGGTGGTGCTTTTATTATCAATTGCTTCTTGTGTATTTTGCATCTTGCGGTATGATGGGATGAAGCGGCCCGGGCTAACCTTACATGACTTCGTTCATGAGACTTGCTCCACGCTCAACATGCAACTTGTATTGCATAAGTGGCTTTTTGGGTGTCTGTGTCTCCCATTATAGTATAGATCCAATTTACAACACGCACTTGATAGTTCAAACATCAACATTGTGGTTCTTGTTCGTAAGTTAGATCGACACTTATTGAAAGTCCCAAACCACGTAAAATATGCAAAGAAAATTAGAGGCGTCTAACTTTGTTTTGCAGGGGTGTGTTGTGATCTGATATGGCCATGATTGTGATTATATTTGATGTATGCAATGTTCCTTATTGTAAGTTGGCAACCGGAAGGAGCCATATGGTTGTCTTTAAATTCTGTTAAGACCTGCGTGTCTATTCAAAGTAGTTGTAATAGTTGGAGCTGGTGGACGACGACCATGAAACGACGACATTGACCTTGACGCTATGCCGGTGATGATGGAGATCATGTTCGTGCTTGAAGATGGAGATCGGAAGCACAAGAAGAAAGGCCATATCATATCACATATTATGAATTGCATGTGATGTTAATCCTTTATGCATCTTGTATTGCTTAGTTAACGACGGTAGCATTATAAAATGATCCCTCATGCACATAAATTTCAAGTTTTAAAGTGTTCATCCTTAGTAAGCACCGTTGCTAAAGCTTGTTGTTTCGAAGCACCACGTGATGATCGGGTGTGTTAGATTCTGCAAGTGTATACAACGTGAGCAAGCCATATTTGCTCATGCGGAAGCTAAGGTTTGATCTTGACGAGCCTAGCATGTACAGACATGATCTTGACATGCATCATCTCCCTCAAGCCCGATCTTATTTTCTTTTCTTTTTCCATGTCCGAATCTGTCCAGTACTGGCGGAGGCGATGGTTTTATATCCGCGACTCCGTAGTGGCTGTGCAGGATTTTGGTCTTGTTCCTTTCGACCCCTCCCAAAAGATCGAGCCGAAAAGGTCTTGGAAAAACAAGATCTTGGATGGCGAGGTGGCGGAGATAGAGGCTCTCTATCGTCGGGTGGAGGATCTCCAGTTGATTCTGGACAGGAAAGTGAACGGTGTGGATATCATCCGTACTTTTCTCGAGCGTCGGGTGCAGCCACTCCAGGCTAGGGCGCACCCGATGTTCCTTTATGCTGGACGGCGTGATCCGACGAGGGTTTCGACTGAGAAATTCTCGTAGGGAGATCTCGACAGGGCCATTCGTTCGCTGCTGAAGTTCAAGGCTGGAGAGGATATCTCGGGGAAGTCGCTGACTCCTCCGTTTTCTTCTTCGCTTCCTGTTCCACAGGTGTAGATCCGTGCGCGTAGCGTTATTTTTCGACTGCATTGTTTTGTGTTTGTTTGCTAACAAATTGTTCTTCTCTTGTGCAGAGCTTCAAAGTACCGGGTATGTCACCTCCATTACCCGAAGTATATCCGGATGCTCCAGATAATGATGTGGTGGATTCCACGTCCGAGCTGCCATCGGCGCGATCTCCGGCTGAAGATGCCAACGAGTCGAGCGAGGACCACACTCGCAAACGATCGCGGAGCTCTAGCGAGTCTTCGGATGTTTCGACTCCTCCGACTCCTAGGAACCCTCTGTGTCTTGAGCGTCACAGTGATGGGCATGGAGGCTCTTCCTCTCCTATTCCTGCTCTTCCCGTGCAGGCTGTAGCGCCGCACCCGCCAGCAAAGCGGAAGAAGGAAGAAAAGAAGGAAAAGAAGGAGGAAGAGAAGAAAGAGGGGAAGAGGGTCCGAAGGACCCCTCCTGTCTTCAACCTGAGCGAGCTTGACTCGTAAATTTCTTCTGCACTTTGTTTTCTCTACTATTTACTTTGTTCTTGTACTAATTTGTCTGTGTGCAGGCACTCGTCCAAAGACTCCTCTAGCGATGGTGCTCGGGAGATGATGGGGGAGTCAAAAGTTGCGTCTCCTCCTCCTCAGACGGTGGCAACTTCTGAGGGCGCTGCTCCGAACCCTCCTCCGCAGGAGGTTCAGGTGGTTGCACCTCAGAATTTTGCTAGCGGACCTTCGACGTCGCCATTAGATCATGTAAGTCTCCTGCCACGGGGGGAGCCCCCAGCGTCTGTAAAAGAGTTTTCTTGTTTTGTTCTTCCTTCGAGTCTTGGGGGGAGCCCCCGAGCGTTTTCATGTGTGTATTTTGCTTATGTTCTTTTCTGTTGGGCGTAGCCCCCGAGTCCTTTTTCTGACTAGTAGGTCTTCTTCCTGCAGCCTTTTGTGCAGGATGCCAAGCGACTGGTGCAGGAGCACCTGGTGCTGGAGGCCAGCCTCAAACAGTTTCAAGGTACTGTTATGCCTTTGATGTTTGCTTCTTCGTGTATTCTTGTCCTATTATCTGACGCTTGTATTTTTTGAATGCAGAGGAGCATAACACCTCCGTTCGTGAGATTGATGCTCTCAAAAAGAGCCTCGGTCAAGCGGAGAAGAAGGCCGAGGTCGCCGTTGGTGCGAAGGAGCGCCTCGAGCTGGAGCTGGCTACTGCGGCCGAGGCTAAGGAGCGCCTGCAGCGGGAGGCCACGGACCATGAGGAGCAGCTTGCCACTGCTGCGGCTGCACGTGAAAGAGAGGTGGCTGGCAAGCTCATGGCGGCTGCCAAGGCTGTTTCGGGTAAGTATCTTCACTTGCATATTTTTTGGTTTTCTTGTCTTTCTTGTTTGATGCTTTGTTCATTCCTTTTCTCTTTTTTTGTCTCAGATGCCGCGGGCATAGAGTTTGATCACGGTGCTCTGGAGCACGGGAGTGCTCTAGATGATGCTACTGCAGCAGTCAAAGATCGTTGCAGCACCGTCGTCAGCTCACTCGCCAAGGCCAAGGAGGCCCTTGATGATGTTGACACCCTGGCGGAGGCACTGTCAGCCGAAGCGCCTGTGGCGTACAAGCGCAAGCAGAAGGGCATCGGCGCATCTGTCGGGCTGGCGATGGCTTTGGCGGCTGGAGCGGAGCTGGACCTTCCCTAGATCACCTCCCGAATGCCGACGACTGCGGATGGATCCGAGGTAGCCTTCGCTACCTATTCTGCTCGCTGTAAGTGATATGGGCCAAAGCTGATTGATCTGCTGGCCGAGTACGCGCTACGACAGCAGGGGAAGCCAAGGCGAGGCAATCTGGCTCCGAGGCTACTCAGGGTGCCGCATCTTAGGTGTTGTAGTTGTAGGATAGATGTAGGCTTCTTTTGTTTTAATTATGTTGATGAACAAATCCCTGTGCCACGTAGTGGCCTTTTATGCACTTAATGAATTTGTTGAGTTGTGTTCTCCTCCGTCTGAGTGTTCATGTCTTTTGCCTTTCTGCTGTTCTAGGGTCCTTCGGGTGCTGATCCCGTTGACACCTCGCCTGCCGCACGGTTGCGGCCATCTTTGGATGATTCGTCGCAGCTTGCTTTTCTTAGAGACCGTGTTCGTAGTCTCGAGAAGGAGTTGCTTGGGGTGCGTGGCCATGCCGACGTTTGGAAGTCCAAGGCGGATCGCGGTTCAGCTAGAGAGGAGTACTTGATGGCGGAATTGCTTCGACTGTCTGAGCAGCTTCAGTGTAAGTTTTTTCGAGCTGCTTCTCATTTCTTCGGATGCGCTTGCTGGCTTTGCATCTTACTTTTGTGCGAGTATCGCAGGTGCTAACCTTGCTCCAAGGGAGGAGAAAGGGCGTGTTGCTGTTCGGGTCAATTGTTTGACTCAACAGGACATGGAAGCTGGCGGGTTCTTCTGGATGGATCGCGACCGTGCCATGGCTCTGGCAACGGTGCAGGATCGCGTTCACCAAGTGTCGCGGGTGCTTCGTCAAGTGAAAACTTCACTCTCGTCAGTTCTGCATGTGATGTTTCCCCTGGATGCTGCACCAACGACCCTGTCTGGTCTTCTGTCTAAATTTCGGAGTGTGACTCGTGTCCAGTAATTGGTGAGGCAGCAGCTCTTCGCAGGGGTGAAGGCTACGCTGTCCCTTGTTAGGCTGCATCGCCCAGATGTAGATTTGTCTGTTGTAGCGGCTGAGCCACCTCTTCGGCCGGATGGTGGCGAGTGGGATATGTGTCCGCATTATGCGGCTGTAAGGCAGTATGCCGAACAGGTCGTAGATTTGTTTGAGCAGCGTGCTCAAGTTATTCTTCAGGATAGGTAGTACCTGTAAAAGAGATAGATGTAAAATTTGTATATTTCGACTGGGCATGTTGTGCCCTTTGTTATAAAGATTTGGTTGTTGTTTGAGCACGCAGTGCTTTGTTTGAGTACGTGTCCTTTTCGTTAGCCTGACGTTGTCAGCTACTCAGGTGTACACGTGTTATCCTCAGTCGATGAAATCGTGAGATGGGGGGAGCCCCCGAGTGCGTTTGTAGCATGAAGTAAAGTTTCGAATAGCGAACGAAATTTTGGGGCGAGACACTTAGCTTTATTTATATCATAATGGAGGAAGTACATTGTTCGGCTGAGTAGCCTTGGCTGAAAAGCCTTATTGAAAGTAAAGGGTAGGTGGCCAGGGGTAGAAACGTCGCAAGTGTGCGATGTTCCATGGGTTGGAGTATGCGACTCCAGAATCCACGTGTTTGAGGCGATAGGCGCCACCTGGGATGACTTCGGTGATGATGTAGGGTCCTTCCCACGGTGACTCGAATTTCTTTGGTCGCTCTTGCTTGAGTCGCAAGACGAGGTCTCCTTCGACGAAGGACCTTGGGCGCAGCCGGCGGCTGTGGTAGTTGTGGAGACTCTGCTGGTACACCTCTGATCGAGCTGCTGCTAAGTCTCTTGCCTCGTCGAGTGTGTCGACGGAGTCTTCGAGTGCATCCATGGATTCAGATTCGTTGTAAGCGACGACCCGGGGGGCCTGGTGGCGTACTTCGGCTGGTAGCACGGCTTCGGCTCCATGCACCATGAAGAACAGCGTGTAGCCGGTGGAGCTGTTTGGCGTGGTGCGCAAACTCCATAGGACGGATGGTAGCTCTTCCGTCCAGGGTACGGCCTTTCGCTCGAGTGGGCTCATGAGGTGCTTCTTGATGCCAGCGCCGATTAGGCCGTTGGCCTTTTGTACCTGCCCATTCGTTTGCGGGTGAGCCACTGAGGCGTATGTGATGTTGATCCCGAGGCCTTCACAGAAGTCTTGGAATTCTTTGGAGATGAAGTTCGATCCATTGTCGGTGATGATGCTGTGCGGTATGCCGAATCTGTAGACAATGGATTCAAAGAACTTGACGGCGGTCTTGCCCTTTTGGTTGGTGACCGGCATGGCTTCGACCCACTTGGTGAATTTGTCGACTGCGACCAGGAGGTAGACATGCCCCCCTTTCGAGGACTTTGGCAGTTTGCCGATCATGTCGAGGCCCCATTGAGCAAAGGGCCAGGCTATAGGTATGGGTCTGAGCTCTGACCCGGGTGCGTGTGGTTTGTCGGCGAACCTTTGGCACCCCTTGCATCTGCGGACGATGTCCTTTGCATCGCTCATGGCCGTTGGCCAGTAGAATCCAGCTCGTAGAGCTTTGGCGACAAGGGAGCGGCTGCCTGCGTGATGGCCGCAGATGCCCTCGTGGATGTCTTGGAGGATGGTTTTCCCGTCACTGATGGTGACGCACCTTTGTAGTACACCCGTAATACTGCGCTTGTACAACTCGCCATTGATGATGGTGAAAGCTTTTGACCGACGAGATATGCGCCGGGCATCTGTCGGGCTGTCAGGCAGTTCTCCGTTTATCAAGAACTGGAGGTATGGTCGCGTCCAAGTTTCTTCGACTGCCATGACCTGCATCAGGTTGACCATAGCGACCTCTGTGTCCAGTTTCTCGGGTCCTTCATGTCCTTCGGGTAGCGTAGCCCCCGAGTGTTCTGCTTCTTCGGGTGATCCCTTGGGGAATTTCCGCTTGATGGATGGCACACAGATCTGTTCGAGGAACACACCCGGTGGCACCTTTGCGCAGGTGGAGCCGATGTTGGCGAGTCTATCGGCCTCCTCGTTGCTTTCTCTTCCAACGTGCCGAAGCTCACATCCGTCGAATTCTCCTTCGAGTGCGTTGTAGAGCACGCGGTACGCGATCATGTTTTCGGCGTGTGCGTCAAACTCGTTCATCGTTTGTTGGACGACGAGGTTGGAGTCACCGTAGATGACCAGGCGCGTTGCGCCGCAGATCTTTGCCATCCTCATGCTGTGGATGAGGGCTTCGTATTCGGCCTCGTTGTTGGAGGCTCAGAATTTCATCCGAAGGACTACTTCATCTTGTCGCCTTGAGGGGAGGTCAATATGACCCCGGCTCCTGCTCCGGCTTCGCGCTTGGAGCCATCGAAGTGCATCGTCCATGACTGCGACATGTATGGGGTGTCTGGCAGCTGCAACTCCATCCAGTGTACAAGGAAGTCCGGGAGGACCTGAGACTTGATTGCGAGTCGCTTCTCGTAGACGATGTCTAGAGGTGACAGCTCGATGCCCCACAGGGCCACGCGTCCTGTGGCCTCTGGGTTATTCAGGATGCTGTTCAGGGGTGCTTCATGGACGACCATAACCTGGTGCTCCTGGAAGTAATGGCTCAACCGTCGAGCCATCATGAATACGCCGTAGGCGAGTTTCTGGTAGTGAGGGTACCTCTGCTTTGTTGGCGTCAATACCTCGCTGAGGTAGTAGATTGGGCGTTGGACCCCATGGGTCTTGCCTTCTTCGGGTTGTTCGACCACTAGCACGGTACTGACCACCTGGTGTGTGGATGCTATGTGCAGCAGCAGAGGCTCGCGCTCCTTTGGCGTGACCAAAACAGGCGAGGTGGAGAGTAGTCGTTTGAGACTTTCGAACGCATCGTCGGCTTCGGGCGTCCACTCGAATTTATCCGCCTTGTGTAGAAGCTGGTAGAATGGCAGGGCCTTCTCGCCCATGCGGCTGATGAACCTGCTCAATGCCGCTACTCGTCCTGCGAGCTGCTGGACACCCTTGAGGTTTTTCGGCTTCTCCATGTCCATGATGGCCCAGATTTTCTTCGGGTTCGCCTCGATCCCTCGCTGAGAGATGAAGTACCCAAGCAGCTGACTCGATGGGACGCCGAAGGCGCACTTTTCAGGGTTGAGCTTGATCCTGTAGCGGTCGAGGTTATCGAATGTCTCGCGGAGATCGTCGATGAGCGTTCTTGCCTCCCTGGTTTTGATGACTATGTCATCGACATAGACTTGGACGTTGCGACCGATCTGGTCGTTGAGGCATGCCTGCATGCATCGTTGGTACGTGGCACCTGCGTTCTTTAGCCCGAAGGGCATTGTGTTGTAGCAGAACACTCCGAACGGTGTAATAAACGCCGTTTTATCTTGATCTTCGACCTTGAGTCGAATCTGGTTGTAGCCTGAGTAGGCGTCGAGGAAGGAGAGTTTCTCGCATCCTACAGTCGAATCAATGATCTGGTCGATCCGAGGAAGAGGGAAGTGGTCCTTTGGGAAGTGCTTGTTCAGCGACGTGAAGTCCACACACATCCCCAGGATATCCGTGTCCTTCTTGGGAACCATCACTGTATTTGCGAGCCACTCGCTTTCTTTGATCTCCCGGATGAAGTCTACGACGAGTAGCCTGTTTATTTCCTTCCCGATGGCTTCGGCCCGTGGCTCGGACAGTCTCCGGATGGACTGCTTGACGGGCTTGGTGTCTGGAAAGACGTTGAGTGCATTCTCGGCGAATTCCCTGGGAACTCCTGGCATGTCTGCAGGACACCAGGCGAAGATTTCCCAGCGCTCATGGAGGAATTCGACGAGCGCGCTTTCCTATGCGGGGCTGAGGTCGTTGGCGATCAGCGCCGTCTTGGAGGCATCCGTCGGATGGACCTGCACCTTCTTTGTGTTGACGGTGGAGTCGAAGGACATGTCAGGTGCGTTTTGTCGTGCGACTGGGGGTGCCCCATTATCCGTCACCTCGCGGAGCCTTACGAGCTCCTCCTGCATACCGAATGATTGCGAGATTCTGTTGAAATCCCTGTCGCATTGGTCCAATCAGGTGAAGCTCCCGTGGATTGTGATGACGCCCTTTGGTCCTAGCATCTTGAGTAGCAGGTATGCGTAGTGTGGGACAACCAAGAATCTTGCGAATGCTACGCGCCCGAGGATGGCGTGGTATTGTGATGGCTAGTCCACCACTTCGAATTCGAGCCGCTCGAGTCGGAAGTTGTTCGGCTTGCCGAAGATGACGTCGATCCTTATTTTTCCTAGGGGGAATATGTCCTTTCCTAGGACGATGCCGTGGAACGTTGTGTCTGACTGTTCTAGGCTGCATTGCGGGATCCGCATTGCTGCTAGAGTACTTGCGAACATCAGGTTGATGCCGATGCCGCCGTCCATGAAGACGCGGCTCATCTCGAAACCTCCGATCTGCGCCTTCAGCACCAGGGCAGCATGACCTCGGCGAGGGATCTGGCAAGGGTGATCCGAACAACTGAACGTGATGCAGGACTCCGATCCGCTGAGGTACTCAGGGATGGCGGGTGGAGTTGCCACGGCCAGGTTGATCTGACGGGTGATTTTCTTCTGCACCCTATTCGTGGGGTGCCCCTTCTGGATCATCAGTGCTCCTTTCGGCGGGGGATACCCGTTCCCAGCGTTGTTCTGTGCTGGTGCGACTGGTTGGTTCGGGACTCCTACAGGTGGCGGTGGAGGATCTCCATGCGCTATCTCACCTGGTGCGGGTGTGTTCCCGAATCCAGGAAGTGGAGCTTGCTGCCTCATCTGGACCATGCTTTCGCTGAGTTTCTGGAACTCGCAGCAGTCCTTGAGCATGTGGCTTGCCTTCTTCTTGCCATCCTGCTTGTCGATGTAGAAGTGGATGGTGCATGGACCCAAAAGTTTTTCGTATGCTGAGGGTCCGTTATCGCGGTCGCGGCGCTGCCACGAATGTGCTGGGCGCCCTCCATCGCGGAAGTTTCCTCCGCGGTACCCTCCGCTGTTGCGGGTGGTGTCGTTGCGGCGATCGGCGTAGCCGGCCGCGACCATGTCGGGTCCATTGCGATCGTCGTAGACGCGTGATCTTCTCTTGCTACGGCTCTCTCGTCGTCGGCCGTAGTCGTCCTCTTCTTCCGATTGTGCTCGGTGGATGGAATCTTCGCCGTCAGCCCACCTGTTGGCGATGTCCATGAGGTGGTCGAGTGTTTTGGGCTTGACGCGCCCGAGTTCTTCCTTGAAGTCTTGGCGCTTGACGACATCCCTAAAGGCGTCGATGGCCCTCTCTTCGGACATGTGCGTTGCAGAGTTCTTGGTGTTGGACCAGCGTAGTATGTACGAGCGAATGGATTCGCCCGTTCGTTGGGTACAGGCCCGCAACTCCTCGATTGAGGTGGGCCTCTTGCTGGTGCCTTTGAAGTTTATGATGAAGTTGTAAGATAGCTCCTCCCAACTTCGGATGGACCCTGAAGATAGGCTGTTAAGCCAGATCCGGGCTGCACCTGTCAGCTGCAGCTGAAGGCATTGCATGGCGGTCTCTTTGTTTCCACCGTACAGTTTGACGGATGACAAGTGGTCGCTGAGCCATGCCTTTGGGTTTTGTGTGCCTTCGAACTTCGGAGTATCCGAAGGAAGTTTGAAATTTCACGGCATCTTTGTTCGTCGAACAGATCTGCTGAAGCATCGGGCCCCGTAGAGTTCTCCTTCGTCTTCGTCCATCTTGGATTCAGACGAGCATGCGCGCTTGGCTCGCGCTTTGTCGATTTTGCGCTGTGTGAGCACGTCTCTGGCGTCGTAGTCGCGGTTGTGATGGCGCGAACTCTTCTTCCTTCGAGGAAGGTCATGGTCCTCTTCTTCGGATGAAGGGGTGGGGCTGCGCTCGAACCTGACCGGAGCTTTCTTCTTCGGCTCCGTAGGAGCTTCCTGGTGGAGCGCGGCTCTGACGAGTCCGAGTCCGGTAAGTGCGGACTTGTGCATGGCTCTTTTAGGGTCCCCCTCCGGAGGTGGGTGGGCTGCGAGGTACGCAGTGGCTGCCATGATCGCAGCCTGTGGCGTTTTCGGGATGACGTTGACGTTGGCGTCCATCTCCATGAAGGATGTGTGGAGGGTTCGGGTCACCTCACGGCGCTCCTTGGGATCCATGTTCTCTATCCGAGAGCGGTGCTTGTTGCCTTGGTTGTCGTTCGAGCTGGAGCCGATGCCCATGGCAGAGAGCGCGGCTCGTCGCGCGCTGGACTCTGAGGCTGCTTGCTTGCGTTTGTCAAGCACCTCCTGCATCTTGACTTGCTTCTTGTGCTCCTCGATCAGGAGCAGATGGTAGGCCATCAGCAGATCCCGGGAGGAGTCTGCAGGCAGTACTATGTTGCCCGGCACGGCGTTGCGTGCCTGGGCCCATCCTTCTTTGCTAAGGCGGATGACATGGCCGTTGTTGTCCCCTTCGGGTGGGGGGCACTGGCTTCTTCTGTTCCCGCCATTTCGATCTGCCGGGTTAGGTATCGGGTTGGGCGGCGGGTTGGGTGTTTGCTGATCCACGTCGCCCTGGATGACTACGGCGCATTGGTAGCGCTCGTAGATTGGTCCGCTGCTGCCGCAGCTTTCGGATCCGGAACCGTAGGTCCCTTCATCCGATGGCGGATTGCACAGATCGGAGTTGCAGCTGCTGCTGTCGTAGGAATCATCTGTTGATGATGTTGTGCGTAGCACAAGTTGTGGGGTCCATGAAGCGGGCCTGGTTGATGGTAGGGGCACCCGCTCAGGGAGGCGGAGGGTGCCAGTTTGCCCCACCTGGAAGCAGAAGCTCCCGAACAGGATCTCGAGTCCGTCGCCTACGGGCTCGAAGTCCTTCATGGTGGCCAAAGAGGAGGTGACTCCCCGTCGCTGCAGAGTTGTAGATCGATCGGGTTGGGACCGTCATGATCGCACAATCAGCGTCCCCAGTTCCCACAAACGGCGCCAATTGACGAGGTTTGATCTCATCAATGCCCATTGTTATGGACTTGGGTTTTGGAGAAGATGGGGATGCTAGAGATCGCGGAACGGTTAGCAAACAAGCAATACGGGACACGAGGTTTACCCAGGTTCAGGCCCCCGGAGGGAAAACCCTACTCCTGCTTGTCTGCTCTTGATTACGGCGGAACCGGTGATTATAGGGGTGCGCAGATGCAATCTGGCATGGAGGTGTGTATGCGAAAGTATGAGTCAAGCCCTCTAGGTCGTTCCCTCCTGGCCTTTATATAGACTTAGGCAGGTCTCGGGCATAGACCTAGTCGGTTACAAGTTCTATGGTTTTACCCCTTTGAATTTCCTATCTACTCTAGTCTTGCTCTCCAAGGATCCGAAGGCGTCATGGGTCTGGGCCACCCGAAAGTCTTCATGGGCCGGCGTATATTTGCCGTGGGCCTTCCTTGGGCTAGACCAGGTATGCTGAGATCATGTACCCGCGGGGTATAACCATGTCAATGTTCATGCTTGAAGATGGAGATCGGAAGCACAAGAAGAAAGGCCATATCATATCACATATTATGAATTGCATGTGATGTTAATCCTTTATGCATCTTGTATTGCTTAGTTAACGACGGTAGCATTATAAGATGATCCCTCATGCACATAAATTTCAAGTTTTAAAGTGTTCATCCTTAGTAAGCACCGTTGCTAAAGCTTGTTGTTTTGAAGCACCACGTGATGATCGGGTGTGTTAGATTCTGCAAGTGTATACAACATGAGCAAGCCAGATTTGCTCATGCGGAACCTAAGGTTTGATCTTGACGAGCCTAAAATGTACAGACATGGTCTCGGAACACGAATCACCAAAAGGTAAAGCATGAGTCATATAGTAGATATGATGAACATGTCGATTGTTCGCCATTGAAGCTACATCAACTCTCATGATGATCGGTTTTAATGTGGTGGATTTGGTTCATGTGATCACTAAAACAATGTGAGGGATATTGTTTTGAGTGGGAGTTCACCTAGATTAATTTAACTATTAATTAGAACTCAGTTTGTCATAAACTTAGTCTAAACTATTGCAAATATGTTGTAGATCAATGGCGGCCCCTACCATCAATTTTAATGCGTTCCTAGAGAAAGAAAAGTTGAAAAACAATGGAAGCAACTTCGCGGATTGGTTCCGCAATTTGAGGATTGTCCTTAATGCTGGTAATTTGACCTATGTGATGGATGCACCGCTGGGTGACCCGCCTGCAGCTAATGCTACTGATGAGGTAAAGAATTTTTTCCTCGCTCGGAAGAATCAGTACTCCATAGTTCAGTGTGCTATCTTGTATGGTTTGGAATCGGAGCTTCAGAAAAGGATTGAGAACCATGACCCACATGATATTGTCCGTGAACTCAAAATGATATTTGAGGCTCACGCGGCAGTTGAGAGTTATGAGGCTTCTGAAAAGTTCTTTAACTGCAAGATGGAAGAGGGCAACTCCGTCAGTGAGCACGTGCTTAAGATGTCTGGGCACGCAAGCAAGCTTCAAAGCTTGGTAATAGTGATTTCTAATGCTTTGGGGATTCATCGTGTCCTCCAATCACTACCACCAAGTTACAAGAAATTTGTGATGAACTACAATATGCAAAACATGAACAAGACGTTGCCAGAACTCTTCTCCATGTTGAAATCTGCAGAAGTGGAGATCAAGAAAGAGCATCAAGTGTTGTTGGTCAATAAGACCACCGAATTCAAGAAAGGCAAGTCTAAGCAAAAGGGAAACTTCAAGAAGGGTGGTAAGAAAGTTGCCGCACCGGCGAAGAAGACCAAGGCTGGATCTAAGCCTGATACTGAGTGCTTTTACTGCAAGGGAGAGGGTCACTGGAAGCGGAATTGCCCAAAGTACTTGGCGGATTTGAAGAACGACAACATCAAGAAGAAAGGTATATCCGATATACATGTTATTGATGTGTATCTCACTAGTACTCGTAGTAGTGCCTGGGTATTTGATACTGGTTCGGTTGCTCATATTTGTAACTCGAAACTGGTGCTGCAGAATAAACGGAAGCTAGCGAAGAACGAGGTGACGATGCGCGTTGGAAATGGATCAAAGGTTCATGTGATCGCGGTTGGCACGCTACCTCTTCATCTACCATCGGGATTAGTTTTATACTTAAATAATTGTTATTTGGTGCCTGCGTTGAGCATGAACATTATATCTGGATCGTGTTTATTGCGAGACGGTTACTTGTTTAAGTCCGAGAATAATGGTTGTTCGATTTCTATGAGTAATATGTTTTATGCACATGCACCTTTGATAGATGGTCTATTCTTATTGAATCTCGATAGTGGAAATACACATATTAATAATATTGAAGCTAAACGTTTGAAATTGAGCGATAACTTGACCTATATGTGGCACTGTCGTCTTGGTCACATTGGAGTGAAGCGTATGAAGAAACTCCATTCCGATGGACTTCTTGAATCACTTGATTTCGAATCACTTGAAAGATGCGAAGCATGTCTGATGGGTAAAATGACTAAGACTCCATTTTATGGTATGATGGAGCGAGCTACGGACTTGTTGGAAATCATACATACCGATGTGTGTGGTCCAATGAGTGTAGCATCGCGCGGTGGTTATCGTTATGTTCTTACCTTCACGGATGACTTGAGTAGATATGGGTATAATTATTTCATGAAACATAAGTCCGAAACTTTCGAGAAGTTTAAGGAATTTCAAAGTGAGGTGGAGAATCAACGTAACAAGAAGATTAAATTTCTACGCTCTGATCGTGGAGGTGAATATCTAAGTTACGAGTTTGGCGAGCATTTGAAGAAATGCGGAATACTTTCACAATTGACACCGCCGGGAACACCATAGCGTAATGGTGTGTCCGAACGTCGTAATCAAACTCTCTTAGATATGGTTCGTTTTATGATGTCACTTACAGATTTACCGCTATCATTTTGGGGTTATGCATTAGAAACAGCCGCATTCACTTTAAATAGGGCACCATCTAAATCCGTTGAAACGACACCGTATGAATTATGGTTTGGGAAGAAACCTAGATTGTTGTTCCTTAAAGTTTGGGGTTGCGAAGCCTATGCAAAGAAGTTACAGCCGGACAAGCTTGAACCCAAAGCGGAAAAATGCGTCTTCATAGGATACCCGAAGGAAACTATTGGGTATACCTTCTATCATAGATCCGAGGGAAAAATCTTCGTTGCCAAGAATGGATCCTTTCTAGAGAAGGAATTTCTCTCGAACGAAGTGACTGGAAGGAAAGTAGAACTTGACGAGGTTGTTGAACCTTCTCTCGAAATTGCGAGTAGCGCAGCACCGGAAGTAGTTCCTGTGGCGCCTACACCAATAAGAGAGGAAGCTAATGATGATGATCATGAAACTTCGGTTGAAGTTGCTACAGAACCGATGACCCTGCAACATATGAGGAGCGATGATGAGCCCAGATTCCAATAAATAGCAAGATGCCATGAAATCCGAAATTGGATCCATGTACGAAAACCAAGTATGGACTTTGGTGGACTTACCGGATGGCCGGAAGGCTGTCGAGAACAAATGGATTTGCAAGAAGAAAACATATGCTGATGGTAATGTTACTGTCTATAAAGCTTGACTTGTCGCAAAAGGGTTTCGACAAATTCAAGGAGTTGACTACGATGAGACTTTCTCACCAGTAGCGAAGCTAAAGTCTGTGAGGATTATGTTAGCAACCGCTGCATATTAGGATTATGAGATATGGCAGATGGATGTCAAAACGGCGTTCCTCAATGGAGACATTGATGAAGAGTTGTATATGATGCAACCCAAAGGTTTTGTCGATCCTAAAGATGCTAACAAGGTGTGCAAACTTCGACGGTCCATATATGGATTGAAGCAAGCATCCCGAAGTTGGAATCAACGTTTTGATAAGGTAATCAAAAGCTTTGGTTTTATACAAACTTGTGGAGAAGCTTGTATTTACAAGAAAGTGAGTGGGAGCTCTGTAGCATTCTTAATACTATATGTAGATGACATATTGTTGATTGGGAATGATGTAGACCTTCTTAATAGTGTCAAAGAATATTTGAATAATAGTTTTTCAGTGAAAGATCTTGGCGAAGCAGCTTACATATTAGGCATAAAGATTTATAGAGATAGATCGAGACGCCTAATATAATTGTCACAAAGTACGTATTTGGACAAAGTTCTAAAGAGGTTTGGAATGGAAGATAGCAAGAAAGGGTTCTTGCCCATGTTTCCCAATACGACGTTGAGTAAAACTCAAAGTCCAGCAACGGCAGAAGATAAAGGATGAGTAAGACTCCCTATGCCTCAGCCATAGGATCTCTAATGTATGCCATGCTATGTACTAGACCCGACATTGCATATGTTGTTAGTTTAACTAGCAGATATCAAAGTGATCCAGGAGTGGATCATTGGACAGCGGTCAAAAACATCCTTATGTACTTGAGAAGAACTAAGGATATGGTTCTTTCTTATGGAGGTGATGAACAACTCGTTGTTAATGGTTACACCGATGCTAGTTGGAACACCGATCCGGATGATTCTGAATCTCAATCTGGATACGTATTTACTTTGAATGGTGCATCAGTTAGCTGGAGGAGTGCAAAGAAAAGCGTTGTGGCGACATTTTCAACTGAATCGGAATACATAGCTGCTTCGGAGGCTTCACAAGAAGCGATATGGATGAAGGAGTTCATTACAGAGCTCGGTGTGGTTCCAAGTGCGCTGGACCCAATGTCTATCTACTGTGATAACATGGGCGCCATAGCCAATGCACAAGAACCAAGGTCACACAAGAAGCTAAAGCACATCAAGATACGTTTTCACGCTATTCAAGAACATGTCCAAGATGGTGACATAAAGATTTGCAAAGTACACACAGATCTGAATGTGGCGGATCCGTTGACTAAACCTCTCCCGAGGGCAAAACATGACCAACACCAAACTTCCATGGGTGTTCGGTATATTACCATATAATCTAGATTAGTTGACTCTAGTGCAAGTGGGAGACTATTGGAGATATGCCCTAGAGGCAATAATAAATGTAGTTATTATTATATCTTTGTGTTTCTGATAAATGTTTACGTTCATGCTATAACAGTATTGACCAGGAAACATTAATACTTGTGTGATTTGTAAACTAAATTAGAGTCCCTAGTAAAGCCTCTTCATAATACTAGCTTGTTGGTTGATAGATGATTGTGGTTTCCCTATCATGAACATTGAGATGTTATTAACAACAAGATCATATCATTAGGAGAATGGTATGGTGGACATACTCCTATAGATAAGCGTAGCATAAAGATCAAGTCATTTTAAATAGTTCAATTGCTATAAGCTTTCTGATACATAGTAACCTAATTCTTTCGACCATGAGATCATGCTTATCACCATCACCGGAAGGATGCTTTGATGACATCAAACACCACACCGTAGCTGGGTGGCTATAAAGGTGGCATTGAGTGTTCGGAAAGTATGGGTTGAGACACATGAATCAAGAGTGGGATTTGTCCATCCATATGATGGATAGATATACTCTGGGACCTCTCGGTGGAATGTCATCCAATTAGCTTGCAAGCATGTGATTGGATCACAAGGGATCACATACCACGAGAACGAGAAAAGAGTACTTATCGGTAACGAGGTTGAACTAGGTATGCATAGATACTGACGATCAAAACCTCGGATAAGTAAACTATCGTGAGACAAAGGGAAATTGGTATCGTATGTAAGTGGTTCATTCGATCGCAAAGTAATCATAGAAATATGTGGGAGCCATATGAATTTCCAGATTCCTCTATTGGTTATTGTTCGGAGAAGTGTCTCGATCATCTCCGCATAATTCACGAACCGTAGGGAGACACACTTAAGGATTCGATGTTGTTGAGTAGTTATGGAATGATGAGTAAGAGACCGAATGTTGTTCGGAGTCTCGGATGGGATCCAGGACCACGAGGAGATCCGGAATGGTCCAGAGAATAAGATTCATATAAGGGAAGTCCTGTTTCGGAGTTGGGGAATGATTCCGGTGTTTTCATCGAGAATGTTCTAGAAGGTTCCGAAAGGTCCGGCACTCCGGAGGGGAAGGGTACATGAATATGTCATGACAATGTGGAATGGTTGCATCATGTACTAGGTATCATGGATGGGCAAAATAAAGGGAGAAATCAAATCCTAGTTTGAAAAGTCAAACGCCAATTTGAAAAGTCAAACAGCAGTTTTGCTTGGTGGAGGGAGAGTAGGAAACCTACTTGGGGAGGAGTTCCTCTCCCTCCACCCGCCGGCCAAGGAGGCCGACTTGGGGGAGGACTCCCTCCCCCTTGGCCGCGCCCTCCCACCTATAAAAGGAGGGGCAGGGCTGCCCCTCTTCCCTACACCCAACACCACCAAAACCCTAACCCTAGCCGCCGGCCTCGTGCAAGTCGCCGCCGCCCTAGGGTTTCTCCTAGTCGCCGAGTTGGGACTCTTCCCAAGCCCTAGCCGCCAGCCAAGCTTCCTCCCTTGGTGCCTCTAAACCCTAGATCGCCAAGGCCTCTCTCATAGTCCACCATACTCGCTCCCGCTTAAGGCGGAGCCCTGCGAGATCTCCCCTCTACTTCCGGTACCACGCCGTCGTGCTGCCGGAATTGCGAGGACAGTGCTACAACCTCTGCTGCCTGCTGGAACAAGGGAGAGGAAGGTCTTCATCGAGTACCGAACGTGTGACCGACTGCGAAAGCGCTGCCGGAACGCAGCGCCGGAAGGATCGTCTACGCGATCTTGAGATCGGCAAGAGTACGACTACATCACCCACGAGAATCTTCTCTCGTTAACCGCTTTGGAATCCTCGAGGGTGAGTTCCTCTATCAACTCGTTGCTACAATCTAGTAGATAGATCTTGGCTTGTTTGTTTGCATGCGGTAGAATTTTTTTTGTTTTCCATGCTACGAACCCCTACAGGGGGCCCACATGTTCTTTCAATCTCCCCCATTTTGGTAATTGATGACAATCCCTTTAAGAGGGTTTATATAAGGAATTTTAATGAATAAAATGGTAGCACCAACATCAAATACTACATAAGTATGTGATATTGGTACCACCATATATAGAGCAAACTCCCCCCACAATCTATGCATGTGTGATGAACTTGAATTTCATTGCATATATTGCCAATCATTATCATTGGTGGAGTTTCCACTATATATACCACATGCTAAGCAACGACAAAGATGCAAGAGCATGAGAGGCAAATGCACAAGAACAAACTCAATGCATAAACCAACTTCCCTTAAACCCTCTAAAACTTCTGGCCCATTGGCATCGATTGCCGAAATGGTTGACAAGTTCTATGTCACATCCCAAATTTTAAATTTGGTACTGCATAACATTCATGGCATTGCATCATGATCATCCATGCAAAATTTCGGTTTGAAAAGGTTTTGACAAAATAAACCACTTGCATTTGCATTTTGACACCTACACATGAACACTTGGTTTTACCATGCTACTGTGAAAAACATTATATTTTGGGTGTATGGAAGGCACAGGTGCATAGAGGGTTCCGCCACGAACTCGTAGCACTTTGAATCGCCTCAATCAGAACTTCGTAGCAAAAGATATGGCAAACTGAATTTCTGCTTATTTCCTGGACAGTTCAGACAGTTTCTGTCAAAATTCAGATAAGCAATTCGTCTGAGAAAAATAAAAAAATGAAAAAGAATAAATAAAGGGCAGCGCGGCAGCCAGCGGCCCAGCCACCAGCAGCCCGCGCAGCAGCAGCAACAGCCGCACGCGCGCGACAGCCTCTATCCGCTGCCGCCCAGCCTCCAGCCACTGACAGATGGGCCCCACCTATGAGCGCGCCGCCTCCGCCGTGTCCGACGCGGACAGCGCCGTCTTCGCCGATTTTCACGCGGCCGTTGCGCGAGGGACTCCGCCCGAGCCGCCCCATAAACCCCTAGCCGCGACCTTCCCCCCTCTCGAACCCTAGCTCGCCCCGAGCTCGCCGCCGTCGACATCGCCGTCCGCCGCCGCCGACCTCGCGCACGAGGTGATGCGCCGCCACCCCGCGCCCTCTCTCCTCCCTTGCGAGCTCCGCCGCCGCCGATTGACTCGCCCCGCCTCCTTTTCCCCCCCGCAGGACCGACGCCGCCGCCGAAGCCGACGACGACGCCGCCCGCGCTCCAGCCGCTCGCCGCCGTCTGCCTCGCGCTCGCCGACCGCCGTCGTCGCCACGAGGAGCTTCGCCACCACTCCCCCGATGCCGTTCCGCCCTTGACCGCCGCCGAGGACAGCCACCGCCGGCGCCCGCCGCCAGCTTCGGTGAGCCCTCCTCCTCACACACCCACTGCCGCACGATCCCGATCCAACGGTCCAGATGGACCGTGGAAAGGTCAGCACTAGCAGCTGACTAGTCAACCGCCACGTCAGCTGCCACATAGGCGCGGTCAACAGTCAACTTTGACCCTGTATTTCTAATTTGATTTAAATTGATAGAAAATAGCTAAAACTTGTAAAATTCATATCTTTAGATCTACTAGGCCAAAAATTGCAAATAAAATATGTGTAGAATCAGTGTCTCGTGTAGAATATTTCTGTACCGTTGTTTTACACTTTTAGAGCAAGTTTTTGTCCTGGTTAATTAAATGAGTTAATTCTCTTTTTAGAGTAATTAATTCATAGAATAAGTTCTGTAACTCCAAAAATTGCAAATAAGATGTCCCTGGATTCAGTAGAACAAGGGGAATCCTACAGTGAATTAAAAAGTTAGGCTTACAGTATTGGAATTTGCAGAATCTATTTAAAGGCTTACTGTAGTATTTTAATTACTCAGTGATTTATATAAATCCTTTTTGAGAAATTCCAACTGGTACTGATTCCATTATGAGTTGCCTACGCAGTGCAAATTTTCCAAGATTTTACAAACAGTATGTTAGCAGTGGCTAATTATTTAGTTTCTAGCTCTATTATTTGAGCATTATTAATTGCATGCCTTGTTTTCTTTGCACACAAAATGATTTACATGCATGCATACAGTAGTTATACTGAATAATATTATGTGATGCTACTGTAGCGTTATTCAACTTGTCATGCATGCATCTTGCATAGTCTTTGTTTGCATATGATTGTGGATGGTTTGTTTATATGATTGCAATTGTATCGTGTAGATTGTGACGAGTGCAACGTTTGCTCGTGTGTGGATTGTTCTTCCGACCGCTATAGCCAAGGCAAGTAGATGCTACTTTGTTCATGACGTTGTCCTACTATTTCCAATGCATTGTCGTGTATTTTGTAGACGCATGTGTAGGATATTACTATCGCTATGCTATGTCCTATTATGTGGTAGGGCTTTCCTGTAGATGAACCATCGTTGGTAGATGTGCTTAGCCATGCTATGATGAACGAGTGTTGGGTTACATCACTGAAAGTTGTTTCTAAATATGTTGGTTTGCGAAAACTCAAAACAACTTAATCAATGAATCTTCTGGGTGTGATGGGATTGATAATTTTTGGTGGTATCATTGCGGAAAGGCACCCAGGTATCAAGAGAGAATGATTGGCTTCTTTATTTTGTAGCTTACGTGTACAACCATGTGCCAATAATGAAATTGGCGGTTGGTTGGACTCAGTAGGTTGTGGTAACTCGAACCCACGTATCCAGAGATGTAGAATTTTGGTAGGTTGTACCAGTGCGTGTCGGGTTTGGGGAGCTACTTCCCGAACGGTCTCTTCTTGGACTTCTCCCTATCATCACCCAAAATGAGAGTGATGGTACGAGCTGGGCTGGCCAAGTCACATGGGTAAAGTGTACTAACCCCTGCAGGGTGAATAATCTAATCGATTAGCCGTGTCCCCGGTTATGGACATCTGAGTTGCTTGATATTGATTTCATGACATGTTTCTCGGTCATTCTAATTTCATAATTGTTTTAATGTTGTTGGGTTAACTTAATTGGGATCTTTTCAAAGAAAATCGAAAACTGTTTATGAAAGTAGGACAAAGGTATTTGCAAATGCAAGCTAGCCACATCTCCATTTGCCAAATATGCATGTAGATGTTAGCACTATTGTCTCCTTTAATAGCTCTACTTGCCATACATTCCATGTATTGACCCTTTGGGGATGCTACGTTTCATGTTGCAGGATATTCCGATTCTGAGTAATCGATTTAGGCCACGGTACTCCACTCGGCACTTCTTCACTTGTGGGCAATTTGAAGAATGGAGGATTTACTTTATTTATGATGCTACTTGAATAATTCGAGCTAGCCTTGAGCTAAGCTTTTATTGTAATAATGGTACTCTGGATCTTCGTTATTTATGATACACGGATATTTTTCTATGTTATTCATCTTATTCTATTGTGGGCCAATGAACCGATCCAGGGATTGGCATGTCACATAGAAGCTATGGTCTTTTCAGAACCGTAGTGTTACAAGATGGTATCAGAGCCTGTGTGTCGACTGTAGGATCGTGACCTAGGTTTGGATTAGGAAGCCATAGATTTATTAAAGCTTATATTAACTCTGTCTTTCATCTTATGCCTTTCACTCTCGTAAATTCTTACCATATGCTATTCTCACACTTTCCTCTTTTAATTGATAGATGGGAGAAGTCAGGACTGAGTATGCAACCATGGAGTCACCAAGGCCCTTTGCAAGACAGTTAGCACAGCTCTCGCAGTCATTGGGATTGCCACTGCCCATGTTTAAGGGAAGAAGGCTGTACACCTATGGATATGGCGAGGATGCATGGGAGATGACCACTTTCATCTTCAGGGATGCCGCCTTACCAAACCCTGTGCATCTGATCTACACCAAGACATACTGCAACTGGGGACTTGGAATAAACTTGGCCCTACATGAAGCCCTGTCACGCCAGTGCCATCTTGTCTGACACCTTCTGCCAGCAGACTCACCCTACCGTGACTACGGGAGGCGTGATGAGGATGGGAACGTTGTGGTTACCCCGGGCGACAGGAACAACATGCCGCCCCGTCGGAGGCACATAGAGGATATGGAAAGGGAGAATGGAGCTCTAGCTGAGAAAGTGATGATGGTAAAAGAGATAGCAGATTTTGCCAGCAATGGTATGGTGGTCCAAGGACTGGAGATAGAGACCTTGCATGAAGTTGTGGATGTTCTGAAGAATGCCCTGATAGGCAGGGATGCAACCATAGCTCAGCTTAATGGAACCGTGCAGGAAAACAACCAGACCATACAACAGCTGCAAGGTACCGTCCAGGAAAGGGACCAGACTCTTGAAGAGATGACAACCCAGATTGCCGCTCTCCAAGCACAGCTAAATCCACCCTCTGATGATGACAATGGAGATGATGGCAACAATGATGATGATGATGACAGTGGGAACGATGATGATGATGATGACGAGGATGATGACGATGATGATGGAGACGATGATGGTGGAGGAGATGAAGTTGTTGCAGCTGCAGCAGAGAATGAAGAAGAAGAGGAGGATCCAGAAGAGGTGGAGTTTGAGATTTCAAGTGATGACTCAGGAGAGGTGTATACTCCGCCGCCATGGTTGGTTCGTGGACAGAAGCGCCAATGCATGAGTGCAAGGACCTACCGCAACCTCTTCAAGAAGTAGATAGAAGTCCAGCAATTAGTCTTCGTTAGGTAAAATCGTTAGGATTAGTCTCGATCAATGTAAAACTTAATTACTGTTAGTTTAAGAGTGTTTAGTTGCTCCTATGTGTACTCCAATATCCCAGGATTATTTGTGCGAATTTTATGGAAGTGTTATGGCAAGTTTGGTTAATATCTGAGTTATTCCTGTTGCAGTTTCTGCTAACACAGCTGTACTGCAATTCCTGACGAGTTTAAGTCAGGTAGAAAAATTCATGAACACTGCTGGACTGTTCTGGTAGATTCCTGTTTTTAATGCTTTGTTGACCTTTTGTGTAGATAACTATTGCCAACTCTTCTAAAAACTATTTCAGTAGATGTATACTGCTAGGATAATCCCTGGGATGTTGCTGGATCATTTGTTTGCTGATGTGTTGCTTGCTTGAGATTGTCTGTGATTGTTTTGTTGTTGTTTGGTCATAATGCATGGGTAGAATCCTGTTTTCGTAATCGATTCTTTCTAAACTTACCTGTGCTGAACCGCAGATGCCTCCCCGCCGTCAACCCACTGAGTTGGAGCAGCTCATGGCAGCTCAAGCACATGTGACCCAAGTTATGACCCAGTTCATGGAAGCTCAGAACAACAACAACAACAATGGGAACAACCAGCCTCAGGGAGATGCTCTTACTAGGTTCCTGAGGTTAAGGCCAGCGAAGTTCTCTACTGCAACGGAGCCGATGGTTGCTCTCGACTGGTTGCGTTCAGTCAACAAGGATCTGGTAACTGTTGGGTGCACAGATGCTGAGAAGGTGAGATTTGCCGCTCATCTACTGGAGGGACCAGCCGCTTCGTGGTGGGACACTTTTCAGATCACCCACCCTCTGGACACTGTGACTTGGGCAATGTTTGAGGAAGGTTTCAAGACCAACCATGTATCTTCAGGAGTTCTGAGCCTGAAGAGGAAGGAATTTTGCAACTTGCGCCAAACCAACCGCATCGTGGCTGAGTATATTGAGGAGTTCAACAACCTGTCTCGTTATGCACCTGAGGATGTTGACACTGATGCCAAAAGGAGTGAGAGGTTCCTGGATGGCCTCAGTGATGAGCTTTCAGTGCAGCTACTAGTGGTTTATTGTCCCACTTTCCAGGAGCTTATGGACAAGGCCAGGATCTTGGAAGGGAAGCACAAGCAGGTGGAAAGCCGCAAGAGGAAGAGCAACAATCACCACTCTGGTTCTCACCACAAGTCTCACACTTCTTATGATGGATACTCCAAGCATGGATGGAGTGACCATGGGCACCATGGAAGCCATGACCGCCACAACCATGGAGGCGATGGACATCGCCATGATAGCCACAAGAGCAACCGCCACGGTCACAAGGGAGGACACACTCACCATTCTGGAGGACACAGTGGACATGACCGCAACCACGATCGCAGCTTCGTGAAGAAGGATCTGAGTGAGGTGACATGCTTCAAGTGTGGCCAGAAGGGACATTATGCAGACAACTGTCTGGAGAAGAAGGGACTGAAGCCAAGCAACAACCAGAAGGCCACAGTGAACCACATGAATGTGGAGGAGATTCCAGATGAGCCTGATCTTGTGATTGGTAAGTTTCCAATCAACACTCACCCTGCACTTATACTTTTCGATACTGGTGCATCGCATTCATTCATATCAAGGGCATTTGTGGATAAGTATAAGTTACCTACGGAGTCTCTGAAAGGGTCTATTAGAGTGAGTTCACCTGGAGGGGATATGATAGTTAGCGCGGGATGCCGCGACTTAACTGTGAGGATTGGAGCACACAATTTTATTGCACATCTGGTAGTTTTGGAATCACAAGGTTTAGATGTAATTCTGGGTATGGATTGGATGTCTATGCATGGGGGACACATAGATTGTGCAGAGCGAGCGGTTTTGCTCAAGACCCCGGATGGTAAGAGGATTAGGTTCAAGTCGGCTGTGCGACCGGGAAGGTGTAAGCTGAATTCTCTTAAGGGGGTTAGCATGGATACTGTGCCTGTGATTAAGGAGTACCCTGACGTGTTTCCGGAAGAGCTGCCACGGATGCCACCTGACAGGGATGTGGAGTTTCTCATCGATCTGATGTCGGGAACAGGACCTATAGCGAAGAGACCATACAAGATGGATGTGGATGAGCTGAAGGAATTGAAGAAACAACTAAAGGAGCAGTTGGACAAGGGATTCATTCAGCTTACTTCGTCGTCATGGGGTGCACCTGTTCTATTTGTGGAGAAGAAAGACAACATCAAGAGGTTAGTGGTGGACTATCGCTCGCTGAATGAAGTGACCATCAAGAACAAATACCCCCTGCCGAACATAAATGATTTGTTTGATCAACTGGAAGGAGCAAAGGTGTTTAGAAAAATTGATCTGCGATTGGGCTACCTCCAATTGAAGATCCGGGAGGAGGACATACCAAAAACTGCTTTCACTACTAGGTATGGTTTATATGAGTATACAGTTATGTATTTTGGACTAACGAATGCTCTGGCATATTTCTTGACCATGATGAACAAGGTATTCATGGAGTACTTGGACAAGTTCGTGGTGGTGTTTATAGATGACATTCTGATATATTCCAAGGATGATGCTGAGCATGAGAAACATCTGCGACTGATTATGGAGAAGCTGAGGGAACACAAGTTGTATGCCAAATTCAGCAAGTGTGAATTCTGGCTTAACACTGTTGGATTTCTTGGACACGTGGTGTCAGGGGAAGGAGTCGTTGTTGATCCAAGCAAGGTGACTGCAGTAACTGAGTGGGAAGCACCCAAATGTGGGTGATATTCGTAGCTTTTTGGGACTTGCTGGATATTACAGGAGGTTCATTGAAAATTTCTCCAAGATTGCTAAGCCAATGACAGAACTTCTGAAGAAGGAGAGGAAGTTTGAATGGAAGGATGCGTGTGAAGCCAGCTTTTAGGAACTGAAGTGTCGACTAGTGACCGCACCTGTTCTGTGTTTACCAGATCTTCAGAAGGATTTCCATGTGTACTGTGATGCCTCTCGACAGGGACTTGGAAGTGTGCTGATGCAAGATGGGAGAGTGGTGTCATATGCCTCGCGGCAACTTAAACACCATGAGAGGAATTATCCCACGCATGACTTGGAATTAGCATCGGTTGTCCATGCGCTCAAAGTATGGAGGCACTACCTAATGGGAAAACACTGTGATGTGTACACCGATCACAAGAGCCTGAAATACATATTTACACAGAAGGAACTGAACATGAGGCAAAGGAGATGGTTGGAAATTATCAAGGATTATGATATGAATCTGCAATACCACCCAGGAAAAGCCAATGTAGTCGCAAATGCTCTGAGCCTGAAGGTCTATGCTAATGGATTGACTGTTGGGGAATTGCCCGAGGATTTGTGCCAGCAATTCAAGGACCTTAGACTGGAGGTAGTGTCAGAAGGATATTTGGCAGCAATGGAAGTCCAACCAACACTACATGACGGGATCAGGAAGGATCAGGTAGGAGACAAAGAGATAGATGAAATAAAGGAAAAGATGAAGGAAGATCGAGCAAAAGAATTCCGCGAGGATGAGCAAGGAACCTTGTGGTATGGAGATCGTTTGTGCGTTCCCAACGATCCGGAGATAAGGAAGTTGATTCTGCAGGAAGCCCATGACTCGTCGTATTCCATACATCCGGGCAACACGAAGATGTATATGGATCTAAAGGACAGATTTTGGTGGAACAACATGAAGGGAGACATCGGCAAGCATATTGCCTTATGTGATGTATGTAGCCGAGTGAAGGCGGAACACCAGAAGCCAGCAGGACTGCTACAGCCATTGCCCGTGCCAGATTGGAAGTGGGATAGACTGGGAATGGATTTTATCATAGGATTGCCCAGGACCACTTCGGGATATGACTCCATTTGGGTAGTGGTCGACCATTTGACCAAGGTAGCCCACTTTATACCGGTGAAGACGACCTACACGAGTGCAAAGTTAGCCAAGATTTATATGGACAGAATTGTGTGCCTGCATGGAGTTCCTAAGAGCATTATATCTGATAGAGGCACCCAATTTACCTCACACTTTTGGCGCCAGCTGCACGAGTCATTGGGGACTAGGTTGGAGTTTAGCACAGCATTCCACCCCTAGACTGATGGACAGACCGAGAGGGTAAATCAGATTTTGGAGGATATGCTGAGAGCATGCGCTTTGGCTCATGGTTCTAGTTGGGATGAGAATTTGCTTATGCTGAGTTTTCCTACAACAACAGCTATCAAACCAGCATCAAGACATCGCCGTTCGACGTGCTATATGGGAAAATATGCCGGACACCATTGCTATGGGATGGAGTAGGAGAACGTTAGTTGTTTGGACCGGATTAGATCAAGGACGCTGAGGAGAAGTTCGCCCTGATCAGGGACATACTGAAGGTAGCACAATCAAGGCAGAAGAGCTACGCTGACGCCAAGCACAAGGAAGTGGTGTATAAGATAGGTGATAGAGCATACCTCAGAGTGTCGCCACTGCGTGGAATTAAGAGGTTTAGAATCAAGGGCAAGCTGGCACCTCGGTTTATTGGACCATATAGGGTCTTAGCACGCAAAGGTGAAGTTGCTTATCAGTTGGAGTTGCCAGAGGATCTGTCCGTTGTCCACAATGTGTTCCACGTATCCCAGCTGAAGAAGTGCCATCCGGAGATGGTGGATACACCATTGAGAGACACTGTGCCACTAGAGGAGGTTCAGCTTGAGAATGACTTGACCTATGAGGAGAAGCCGGTCAAGATTCTGGAGACAGCGGAGAGGATTACCCATACAAAGACGATCAGGTTTTGCAAGGTGCAATGGAGCCACCACACCGAAGAGGAAGCCACTAGGGAGCGTGAGGATGACATCCGAGAGGACCACCCACACCTATTTGCTAGCCACGCCGAATCTCGGGGACGAGATTCATCTTAAGGGGGTTAGTCTTGTCACATCCCAAATTTTAGATTTGGTACTGCATAACATTCATGGCATTGCATCATGATCATCCATGCAAAATTTCGGTTTGAAAAGGTTTTGACAAAACAAACCACTTGCATTTGCATTTTGACACCTACACATGAACACTTGGTTTTACCATGATACTGTGAGAAATATTATATTTTGGGTGTATGGAAGGCACAGGTGCATAGAGGGTTCCGCCAAGAACCCGTAGCACTTTGAATCGCCTCAATCGGAGCTTCGTAGCAAAAGATATGGCAAACTGAATTTCTGCTTATTTTCTGGACAGTTCATACAGTTTGTGTCAAAATTCAGATAAGCAATTCGTCTGAGAAAAAGGAAACAAGGAAAAAGAATAAATAAAGGGCAGCGCGGCAGCCAGCGGCCCAGCCGCCCAGCCACCAGCAGCCCGCGCAGCAGCAGCAACAGCCTAAACCCTAAACCCAGCGCGGCAGCCAGCAGCCCAGCGGCCCAGCCACCAGCAGCCCGCGCAGCAGCAGCAACAGCCTAAACCCTAAACCCAGCGCGGCAGCCAGCGGCCTAGCCGCGCCCAGCCACCAGCAGCCCGCGCAGCAGCAGCAGCAACAACCGCGCGCGTGCGCGGCAGCCTCTATCTGCCGCCGCCCAGCTTCCAGCCACTGATAGATGGGCCCCACCTGTCAGCGCGCCGCCGCCGTGTCCGACGTGGACAGCACCGTCGCCGCCGATTTTCGCGCGACCGTTGCGCGAGGGACTCCGCCCGAGCCGCCCCATAAACCCCTAGCCGCGACCTTCCCCCCTCTCGAACCCTAGCTCGCCCCAAGCTCGCCGCCGCCGACATCGCCGTCCGCCGCCGCCGACCTCGCACACGAGGTGACGCGCCGCCACCCCGTGCCCTCTCTCCTCCCTCGCGAGCTCCGCCGCCGCTGACTGACTCGCCCCGCCTCCTTTCCCCCCCGCAGGACCGACGCCGCCGCTGCCGAAGCCGACGACGACGCCGCCCGCGCTCTAGCCGCTCGCCGCCGTCTGCCTTGCGCTCGCTGACCGCCGCCGTCGCCACGAGGAGCTTCGCCGCCACTCCCCCGGCGCCGTGCCGCCCTTGACCGCCGCTGGGGACAACCACCGCCGCCGCCACGACCTCGCCGCCGCCGCCCGCCGCCAGCTCCGGTGAGCCCTCCTCCTCACACACCCCCTGCCGCACGATCCCGATCCAACGGTCCAGATGGACCGTGGAAAGGTCAGCACTGGCAGCTGACTAGTCAACCGCCACGTCAGCTGCCACATAGGCGCGGTCAACAGTCAACTTTGACCCTGTATTTCTAATTTGATTTAAATTGACAGAAAATAGCTAAAACTTCTAAAATTCATATCTTTAGATCTACTAGGCCAATAATTGCAAATAAAATATGTGTAGAATCAGTGTCTCATGTAGAATATTTTTGTACCGTTGTTTTACACTTTTAGAGCAAGGTTTTGTCCTGGTTAATTAAATGAATTAATTCTCTTTTTAGAGTAATTAATTCATAGAATAAGTTCTGTAACTCCAAAAATTGCAAATAAGATGTCCCTGGATTCAGTAGAACAAGGGGAATCCTATAGTGAATTAAAAAGTTAGGCTTATAGTATTGGAATTTGCAGAATCTATTTAAAGGCTTACTGTAGTATTTTAATTACTCAGTGATTTATATAAATCCTTTTTGAGAAATTCCAACTGGTACTGATTCCATTATGAGTTGCCTACGCAGTGGAAATTTTCCAAGATTTTACAAACAGTATGTTAGCAGTGGCTAATTATTTAGTTTCTAGCTCTATTATTTGAGCATTATTAATTGCATGCCTTGTTTTCTTTGCACACAAAATGATTTACATGCATGCATACAGTAGTTATACTGAATAAGATTATGTGATGCTACTGTAGCGTTATTCAACTTGTCATGCATGCATATTGCATAGTCTTTGTTTGCATATGATTGTGGATGGTTTGTTTATATGATTGCAATTGTATCGTGTAGATTGTGACGAGTGCAACGTTTGCTCGTGTGTGGATTGTTCTTCCGACCGCTATAGCCAAGGCAAGTAGATGCTACTTTGTTCATGACGTTGTCCTACTATTTCCAATGCATTGTCGTGTATTTTGTAGACGCATGTGTAGGATATTACTATCGCTATGCTATGTCCTATTATGTGGTAGGGCTTTCCTGTAGATGAACCATCGTTGGTAGATGTGCTTAGCCATGCTATGATAAACGAGTGCTGGGTTACATCACTGAAAGTTGTTTCTAAATATGTTGGTTTGCGAAAACTCAAAACAACTTAATCAATGAATCTTCTGGGTGTGATGGGATTGATAATTTTTGGTGGTATCATTGCGGAACACCCAGGTATCAAGAGAGAATGATTGGCTTCTTTATTTTGTAGCTTACGTGTACAACCATGTGCCAATAATGAAATTGGCGGTTGGTTGGACTCAGTAGGTTGTGGTAACTCGAACCCACGTATCCAGAGATGTAGAATTTTGGTAGGTTGTACCAGTGCGTGTCGGGTTTGGGGAGCTACTTCCCGAACGGTCTCTTCTTGGACTTGTCCCTATCATCACCCAAAATGAGAGTGATGGTACGAGCTGGGCTGGCCAAGTCACATGGGTAAAGTGTACTAACCCCTGCAGGGTGAATAATCTAATCGATTAGCCGTGTCCCCGGTTATGGACATCTGAGTTGCTTGATATTGATTTCATGACATGTTTCTCGGTCATTCTAATTTCATAATTGTTTTAATGTTGTTGGGTTAACTTAATTGGGATCTTTTCAAAGAAAATCGAAAACTGTTTATGAAAGTAGGACAAAGGTATTTGCAAATGCAAGCTAGCCACATCTCCATTTGCCAAATATGCATGTAGATGTTAGCACTATTGTCTCCTTTAATAGCTCTACTTGCCATACATTCCATGTATTGACCCTTTGGGGATGCTACGTTTCATGTTGCAGGATATTCTGATTCTGAGTAATCGATTTAGGCCACGGTACTCCACTCGGCACTTCTTCACTTGTGGGCAATTTGAAGAATGGAGGATTTACTTTATTTATGATGCTACTTGAATAATTCGAGCTAGCCTTGAGCTAAGCTTTTATTGTAATAATGGTACTCTGGATCTTCGTTATTTATGATACACGGATATTTTTCTATGTTATTCATCTTATTCTATTGTGGGCCAATGAACCGATCCAGGGATTGGCATGTCACATAGAAGCTACGGTCTTTTCAGAACCGTAGTGTTACATTCTAGAAGGCAAATATAATAATAATTCCTCCAAAGGTGTGCCCTCGCACATATCCAATGATGAATACTTGGGAGGGAGTAGAACTATATCGAGGACCCGAAGATTGCCAAAATAAATAAAGTCAAATGATGCAACCAATCACAAGATCCGACAAATCAATTGAAAACAACAAATGAGTTCAAATGGAAACGACGAGATATTATGAAATGAGCAAAATAGTGCTTTAAATAACAAATAGAGAGGCTCCCCAAGATTTGTGCATAATTCAAAATAAATGCATTAGAATACATATTTCACAAATATGGAATCCTTGCTCCCCCATAAGTATTTAAAACACAACGAATGAAAGAACAAATAAATGCTTAAATAAAATAGAGAAGCTCCCCAACATTTGTGCATCCTTTAAAATCGATGTATTTCAATACAAAAATGCACAAATATGGAATCCTCACTCCTTAATAAAAATTGAAGGCACAATAAATGAGAAAGAAGACAAATGTGCATTATTAGATGAATTAGATGAGCTCCCCAAAGATAATGCACCAATTATGATAATTGTATTTGGGATCAAGGTGCATAATCATGGAATCCTCACTCATCCAAGTTCATTTAACAATACAAGGCATGAGAGAATAAATATGAGTGCCCAAAGATGCAAATAAGAGGAACAAGCACTCATATGCAATTAAATTTGGAAGCTACCGAAGAATCAAAAGGAATAGAAAGGTGGTCTCCAAGGATTAAAAATCAACTAAACTTATCTTCTCATATGTGTATATGTCTCTAAGTGGATAACATCACAAAGACATATGCCCATAAAGAAACAAGCACATACAAGGAAGATATACAATAAAGCACATGGAAGCAAAAATGAAGTCACAACATATACCAATAAGATTTTTGCTTCAAAGCATGGCCAAAGGCTCACATATATCTTATTGTACATTAATGAGCTTCAAAAACCAACACACTACATATATTACAACTATCACCAAGGGAAAAGGAGAAAGTTGGAATATATGGAGAAAGGTAACAAGTATCACAAGGAATAAACAACTAGCAAAATCTCACTATTGCACATGAGAGAAGTTGAGGACAACATAGGCAATAAATTGCTAGATTGGCATATTTGGGATTGGTGGATCATATGCATGATTTTGTATAGTCCCAATTATATGTACTCATCTCAACTTATACAAATTTACAATAGAGAGTTCTCTTAAACCATGGCTAGAACTACAACAATTACAAATACATGAATTCATGCCAGAAGGCAACCGACAAACGGTTGGAATCAAGATATATGAGCATGATAAAGAGATACTTGTTACCGAGATATAATTGGTAGGATGTAGAGGATATGAATTCATTGATCATACTATAGCTTGCCTCCAATTTTCATTAACGCACCACTTCTTCAAGATTGAGAGACAAGCATCCAATATATCTCCAATGTACCTAAAACATATTTAAGTACAAAAATGGTCCCCAAACATATTGGGTCCAATGTGGTTAGTGCAACTACAATACATAGGAGAGACTCCACATAAATATGTGCATATTGATATGAAATTGAATTTCATGCACAACTTAGCCGATCGGATTTGGTGGAGTTTCCCCTATATATTGGATCAAATAAAGCAAGCATTCCATAATATAAACATATAGTAAATGTGCATGCATAAAGCTTTCAAGAACCAAAAAGAGATACAATTTGAATAAAAGCACCAAGTAAATCGAGATTGCACACATAAGAGTGTGACATGACAAACGATGTCCAAATTGTATCAAAGAATCAATTCAACACATGAAAGATCACAAGTTCAACAAATGAACTAGGCAAAATCCAAAAGAGCAAAAGATAGATAAAAATAAAAATGCTCAAGGATTTAACTCATTCTAAAATTGGACAAAACATGAAACAAGGAATGAGACAAAACCAACTCCCAAAAAGAGCAAGGTTCCAATAAGAAACCAAACTCCCCAAACTTCTCATGATGGCACAAAATACCAAACGAAAAGATTGAGGTTCCAAGCACATAAAACCTGATATGGATCAAACAAAGAAGCATAAATACGAGTGTTCTAAATAATATAGGATAGATCACCCATAAGTAGTACATTATATAGAATTTTGCTTTTAAATGCAAAATGCACACAAATGAGATCATCACTACTACCTACATTAAATAAAACATAAGAGGATACCAATAAAATAAGAAGATCCAAAAGTAGCAAGGAATACATGGGAGCACACAAACATTTACTTGGCCAAAGATAGGACAAGATTAAGTAAAGGCCAAAGTGAATATGATCAATAAATTCTACCATAACTTGAGTACTCATTGTCCAAGGACAAGAAATATTGGAAATAATTTTCCCAAGGTAGCTTGCATGGATATCCAAGATCATAGTCACTACAAGAAGCATATAACAAAATATAAGAATTAAGAATGATACTTCGAACAAGATCCTTGGTAGCTTCCAATAGTCACACAATCACTAGTGATTAGAGTAAATTGAAGCAAATGGTTTCCATGATGATATAGAGATCTAAATATGAGGAAACACATACCAAGAAACACTCTCATATACAAGATCCAAAATATGATCAATAAAGGCATTCAAGCAAATTGGAACTTGTATGAGCAAATGTGTCACATAGGCGCTAGATAATTATCAATATCAATTCTAAGTGACACAACCTCGAATATTCACATTTTCTAGGATTGTAATATGCACTAAACATATGACTCCCCCATAATGTGATACTAACATAAAACCAACACGAGGCAAAAGGATACAAATAGAGATAATTAATGGACATTATAAAACTTAAATTTCTCATGAGAATTATACCACATAGAGACTAGACAATAATCCAATATAAATACTAGGTGGTATTCCTCATGTACACACAATTTTAGGATTGTGGAATGCCCAAGAATATCACTCCCCCAAAATGGGATAATCCATTAATTTCTCACAAGAGCCAAATAAGATATCAAATATAATCAAGAAAGGCTCAACCACAAGAAACACACATACATGGAGTGCCACCTAATCATACACAAATATGATTGATAGCTCAAGATAATTAAGTGGAAAGCACAACATGTACAAAAGCATGGAAGATACAAAACCAACACATGCACAAAGGGGCGAGTAACTTTCAATGTAAAGAGTTTAGCATATGTTACCGCAAGGAGGAACATTGGGAATATAATATAATCATGATAATCCAAATGTCTTGGCTTGACAACAATAATAATTGATGAAGATCCCTCAATTCCTCATAATGTAGCCAAGACTCCAATGCCCTGCAACAAACACACCTATTGATCAAGTTTTGGCTTGTTGGTCCCCAACCAAGTTGGGTCCTAAGAGGTTAGTCACAATAGGCTTGGCAACCCAAATGGTTCTTTTCTTGACACCACATTGAGCACCAACAAATTTGGCGAACACATTGCCAACCTTATCCTTACAAAGAGAATAAGCATCATCAATAATGATAGGGTTGGATGAGGATATACCAATAGTGCATGAGGAAGAAATATGCCCCTTCTCATGGCATATGTAACAAGTTCTACTCTTGCCATCTTTATTCTTAGGTGAAGCCACAACTCGAGGAAGAGCTCGAGTAGTCCTCTTAGGAAGAGGCCCATTAATGACTTGAGGTGGAGCTTGAGGCCGCTTCCCTTGTTGCTTCACCCTAAGAGGCTTTTTCTTCAATGGGCAAGATCTAACATGGTGCCCTTCTTCCTTGTACTTGAAGCAAACAATGTTGGCCGGATTCTTGACTTGATCTTGGCCAATATTCTTGTTGTCCTTGTGCTTCAACTTGATAGTGGACTTGTTCTTGACATTGGAGTTGAATCCAAGCCCACTCTTGTCATTGGGGGATTTTTGCACACTTAAGATTTTGTTGAGTGTGACCTTCCCTTGATGACCATTTTTCAAGTCATTCTTCAAAGAAGTGACTTGAGCCTTGAGCCTTTTGATTTCCTCTACATGGTTAGTTTCAACAAAAACACTAGAGGAAGTAGATGCTACATTGTTAGAGCAACAAGGCACGGAATGTAATTCATCACGAAATATATCATGGTTGTGAGAGGATGAACTACAAGGACTAGCACATGGCAATATAACATTTGGAGTAGATGTAGTGCTAATGTACACATGAGGCCCACTAGATGTTACCTTTGACATGATGGCCTCGTGAGCTAACTTTAGCCTACCATGGGAGACTAGAAGATCCTCATGCGAGCTTGAGAGCTTAACATGACTTTCTTCTAATTTCCCGTAGTTGCTAGTTAGCAACGCAAGTTGAGCCTTTAGCTCAACATTCTCCTCCAAAATAGATGCTTCACAAGAAATAGAGTTAGTAGCACAAGCATCATCATCATTATTAGCGAGAGGTGAGGGCAACTTGGCAAGCTCTTTTGAATATGAAGCTTTAAGTTGCTCATGCGTCTCGGTGAGTTTGATGAGCTCCCTCTTAACAACCCGAGAGCCATTATCAAGATGCTTAAAATCCTCAACAAGTTTAGCATTAGCAACTTCAAGTTCCTCTTTTTTAAACTTGAAGGAGTTTGCCACCACAAGTTCTCTATCATGGTATTCTTTTACTCTAGATAATTCTAGAGTGAAAGTCTCCTCAAGAGATTCTTTGGTGTATTGTTCTTCTTCAAGGGAGTCATTTAGTTGAGCAATTTCATTAGCATACTTACGCTCACGCGCAAATTGTTCATCAATTAAGTTTTCTTTCTCCTCAATAAGATCATTGCCTTCTATAGCATAATTCAAGATTTCAAGAAAGTTGGAGGAAACAATTTTATTTTTGAAGAGAGCGCCATAGACAACCTCTCCCATTTTCTTAATAGAGGTAATATCATACTTACCTCTATAATCATCATTATCATTTTCAACCTCATCATCATCATCATGAGATACAATGGGATCCAAAGAGGTTACCTTTGTTCCCTTAGCCATAAGGCATATGTGAGAACCGGAGGAAGGTGATGATGAGATTGCACTTGTAGCTCTATTCAAGACCTTGTCTTGGTCCATAGAATCTTCGGTTTCCTCTTGTGAAAAGTCACATGTTGGTGAAGTGGTAGAGGATGAGAACTCATCTCGACCGGAAGTGGAAGCAACACAATCATCCTCAAAAATGTTGGACTTGCTATATTTATCTTGAAGCTTGGTCCATATCTCACGAGCACTTGAATAAGGCATGATAGAAGAAAGAACTACATTGCTCACAACATGCAAAAGAATTTTAGTAGCTAGAGCATCTATATGAGAGTTCAACTTCTCCTCTAAAGATTCGTTTTGGGTATCCATAGGAGAAGAGAAACCCACATATAGATATCCCTCGATAATTGGGTGAATTTCCCAAAATAAATTAAGCATGGGAATTTTCCAAACATCATAATTTGTGCCATCGAATGTGAGCGTGTCCTTGTGCACTAATCCCCTAGCCGACATCTTTACTCTCAAGGCGGTGAAGCCTAAAATGAGAGACCGGGCTCTGATACCAATTGAAAGGATACAGATGTCGCCTAGAGGGGGGTGAATAGGCGATTAAAACTTTTCCTAGAGTGGCTCAACAAAGGCGGAATAAAACTAGTGTTTACTTTGTTAAGCACAACCTAGAACAACTAAGGTTCACCTATGTGCACCAACAACTTATGCTAAGCAATACAAGCAACAAAGTGATATCAAGATATATATTACTTCAAGAACGAAGGCTATCACAATGTAAAGTGCGTAAGTAAAGAGCTCGGGTATAGAGATAACCGAGGCACGCGGGGACACTGATATTTTACCGAGTTACTTCCAACATGGAGTACGTCTCGTTTGGAGAGGGGGTGGTATCAAACCACCAACGCCACAAAAGGCCTTCCTTATTCTCTGGTGAATCTCACCCCAACGGGATCGATCCACGCTTCCACTATCGATGCACTTGTCGGTGGCAACCGGAACCTCTCACAAGGTAGGGGCACTTCTCCACAACTTAATTGGAGGCTCCCAAAAAACGCCACAAGGGCCACAAGGTTGGGGCACTTCTCCACAACTTAATTGGAGGCTCCCAACAAACGTCACCAAGGCCTCAACCTGCAACACAACAAACCGTCTAGGGTTCCAAGAACCCAAGAGTAAAAAGCTTCTCAACTTTCACTCACCAAATCCTCCGGAGAGAACTCAAACCGATGCACCGAATGCAAATGGCAAGAACACCACAAAGGTGTTCAAATCCTTCTCTCCCAAATTCCACCAAAGCTACAAGCTTATGGGGTAATAAGAGAGGAAGAACTATGGAGGAAATCCACAAAAGACTCCAAGATCTAGATCCCAATATGTTCCCCTCACTTAGAGGAGAGATTGATTGGTGGGATTGTAGATCTAGATCTCCTCTTTCAAATCCCTCAAGAATATGCAAGAATCATAGGAGGGATTGAGAGTAAGCAAGCTCAAGAAGGTCAACAATGGAGGGGAAAACTTGCAAGATTAGTTAAGGAACCATTGGGGAAGAAGGCCCCTTATATAGGTCCCTCCAAAATCCAACCGTTGCAGCCCAAAAACGCGATTCCCAGCACTACCAGACATTTCCTGGGGTTCCTGGGGCTCCAAAAACATTTTTCTATGTGCTCCCCGGTACCAAAATGCGGTACTACCGGACCCCGGTACTACCGGATCCTGGTCCGGTACTACCGGTCATCACAGAACGAAAACAGCCATAACTTTTGCATCCGGACTCCGATTTCGATGATCTTGGGCTCGTCTCGAAGAGGACAACAACCTCTACAAGATCATGCAAAGAAACATCATAGTCCAGCAAGGGAGGATAGATCCAAATTACGAAGTAAAAAACCTTCTGCCGTGCTAGGTACTAAAATGCGGTACTACCGCTTTTTGGTACCTAGCCCGACAGTGGCTTTTGGAAACTTGTCAAAAACCTTCTGCCGTGCTAGGTACTAAAATGCGGTATTTTGGTACTTAGGAGGGCAGTGGAATTTGGCAACTTTCCAAAACCTACTGCCGCGCTAGGTACTAAAATGCGGTACTACCGCATTTTGGTACCTAGGAAAATTCAAACCTCTATAACTTTTGATTGGTAACTCCGATCGACCCGATTCCAATTGCGTTGGAAAAACGACGACATGAGATACCCTATGAAAGGTGAAAATATTGGTTATCACCAAGTGAGAATGTATCATGTATAATAATGTGAGATATCTCACTTGGTGAGAAACCGAAAAGCTGCCAAGATCAAAATCGCAACAAGATACAAACGGAAGGTCAGATTTTGATGATCAAGAGCTTGTTATGGAGATTACCACAAGCTCTATATCCTCACATGGATAAGACCAAAGAAAAACCAAATATGATGATGCAAATATGCAAAGGTTTGAGCTCTCTTCGAATGAAGTGAACGAGTTACTCATTCGAGAGCCCCTCTTGATAGTACGGCTATCTATCCTAAACCCGGTCTCCCTCACACAACATGAGACCTGCAAAAGGGAAAACCTATCAAGACTATACCTTTGTCTTGAGCGTTCCACTTGAGCTCGATGTAGACGAACTTGACCTTCTCAAGATGGAACGCCTTTCTTGATTTCTCATCATCGATCCATGATCACTGGGGATGGCAAGCATTAAACATGAGATCTTCTATAGATGGCGCATTTTGATCTTGCACATCACATCTTCTTCTCATTTCATCGACCTTGAAGCCAACACATGATCCAAGCGATGTCAGTGGACAAATCCTACAAGTATAACTTAATACACACATTAGTCCATAAAGATTGTCATTAATTACCAAAACCACACATGGGGGCCCACATGTTCTTTCACATGGTGAAATGGGCAGATATCTGTACCCCCAAAATCCTTGAGAGTCTAGGGGTTCTCGATTCTCGCCGCTTCAATGTGGCCTTGCTGCTGAAGTGGGTGTGGTGGATCCTGCGTGGGAAGGGAGGTCTGTGGCTCCAGCTCATCAAGGCTAAATACCTCCGGGGCCGCCCCTGCTGGCTTGCGAGCGCCGGGAGGGGTACCAGTTCTGGTGAGCCATCCAGGACATTAAGCACCTCATGCGCCGCGTGTCTAGTTTTGTTGTAGGGAACGGACAGGGATTTCTGCTTTGGATGGACCCCTGGTTGCAGGGGGTCTCTCTCAGACTGGAATTCCCAGCGTTGTTTGCTATCTGCGCAGTTCCCACGATGTTAGTTACCGAGGCTATGCAGGTGTACCATTGGAACATCTCGTTCCGGAGGACCTTCAACGATGCCGAGGCGGCGGACTTTGTGAGATTGCAAGGTTCCTTGCCTCTATCACTCTCAGATGAGAGAGATGAGATTTCTTGGAGCCAGTCTCCTTCGGGAGACTTCTCGGTGGGCTCGGCCTATCAGACCCTCTTCTAGGGTACTGAGCTCCCGTGGGCGTCGCATCTTTGGAAGGCCCCCTTCCTTTAAGTGTTTGTATCTTTCTGTGGCAGCTGCTCCGGGATCGCCTCCCTTCCGGGGTTGAGGTATCGAAGCGGAATGGTCCAGGTGATGGGTTGTGTCCATTATGTGGGATCCCAGAGTCTTGCACCCACATAATGTGCACCTGCCCTGCTGCTCAGTTTATGTGGAACTTTATCCGGGAGGCCCTGGGTCCTGCTTGGCAGGCCCAGGATCTCGATGAGTTCCTGGAAACTGAGGCAAACTGTACTAGGAGAGGGCTCCACCTCTTCTGTCTGGTGTTTGCGGCCATCTCGTGGACTCTTTGGAAGATTAGGAATAAGATGATGATTAAGCGGATCTTCCCCCGCTGGGCTTCTGACTCTGTGTTTTCGTTGCCTACCCATCTTCAGCAGTGGTACCCCCTCTGCAGGCAGCGTGACCGAGAGCGCGTGGACGGCATCTTGTAGGCTATCAGGGCATCGGTGCAACGCTTCGCAGTGCCTGCTAGTGCGCCCCAATAGGGGATCTCTCTTCTGCACTTGGTCGCCTTGTCGCTTTTCCTTTTTTTGGGTTTGTTGTGCTGTTGCCCCAACGGAATATTTTTATTTTCTTGTGACGCCTGGGCGTTATTGACTCTGTGGTACTTTTTGGTCGTTTCTTTATTTATAAAGCTGGGCGTAAAGCCTGTTTCGAGGGGGGGTTGACTTCTTAATCTAGTATTTCTAAGAAAAGTCAAAACTAGTCTCTCGGGTTCCTATGGGCGGCCCTGGAGGCAACCCTAGCCACCGATGCAGGTCCCCCCTCCCTGCCCCTCTCCTATCGCCGCCGTCAGAGGGCGCCGCGAGGTAAATCCTGTGTGGCATCGGCGGGGGTCGTGGGTTTCCCTGCTCCCGTGAGGTATGGCGACGCGGGTTGGCGCATCTCGATGGGGAGCAGTGCAGGCGGCGTGGCTGCGGGGCTTCGCGTGGGCGGCAAAACGCGTGGACGGCATGGCGGCGCTCGGAGCTCTCGACAAACGGCTTGTGGCTGCGCTTGGTGGAGGGGCCCATCTGGCCCTAGATGGGCTTGAGCGGGCCGCGGCTCCGGCCGTGATGGGGCTCTCTACCTACGCGGGAGGCTGGATGGAGTGGCGGCGACGCGTCTATAAGTGTGGTCGGAGGGCGGTGGCGCTTGGCGGGCGACGCGTGGACCGAGAGCTCGTCGTGGTGGCACGGGCTCATCCGGGGCTCGATCTGGGCTGCCAGGGACATGTTATGATGGCGGTGATCTTCGGTCCCTTTCGTCGTGGCAGCTGCCGGGGTTCACTCTGGTTGTTTTTCGGCAACTATCTTGCACGAAGCGATGATGATCTAGTAGGCGGCTTTTGTTGCGGCGACGGCAAGCCTAGGTGTGGCGGCGGAAGGGATGCTTGATGATCGTCGGGAGCTTGGCGGAGGAGGGGAGGTGTGGTAGTTGTGCCGGTCCTTGTTGGGCGGGCGTGAGGTTTGGGACTCTTCGCTGGGCGAAAGCCTTGTCCTGGCGGCTGGCCGGGACCAACGACGGCGACGCCCATGGGAGCCGCATCCTTCTTAAAGTCGTCGTCAAAGTGGATGTTTCTTACTCCTCCACCCGTGCTCTCCGGGGGAAACCCTAGATTCCTTGTGGGATCGGCGTGGGCGACGCTCTTGTGTCGCTTTGTCTCTTGGGGCCTCGCTTTGGACGTACCGGACATAGGGACATGTGGTGTGTTTTGGTGGTTTGGTGGAGGCGGGTTCGTCTTCGGCCAGGCGGGACGCGGCCCTAGGGCCAGCGTGGTAGTTGGAGCGGTGTGTAGCATCCCATTTGTCTAACAATTGTAATGCTACTTGGTTTAGTAATATAATGGCTACTTCCTACATATAATTGTTGCATCATCATCATGTCATCATGCCACCTTGCATTTGAGCATCATATAAAACCCTTTTGTGTTGGTTCTTCTCTCATATGCATTGTAAATTGTATTTGCCTCTTGATATTGTATTTGGTTCTTGATATATTGTTTAAATGCCCAAGTTGAGTTGGGGGCATATCTTTTAATCAACTCCACCACCTTTCTTTCACCACCTTACAATTCCACCATCCCATTATCCATGAGCTTGTAATTATTTTTCTTTTGGTGTTTAATCTAGCTCATGAGAGATAGGGTGGGTCCAATCCTATAAATTCTTTTGCTTGGCCTTTACTCCACATTTTGGGAATGCATGAGAATAATGCCATGTTTATTACTTTGTTTTCACAAGGATGACACATGGCATTAAATGCTTGCATGGGCCATGCAAGAACAAGTCTTTTGGGTTTTATTTGAAATCCTTTGAGTGGATCATCCTCTCACCTCTCTCTCTCTCCTTCCTTTGCTTGATCTAGCTTGATGCATGCAAAACCCTAAACCCCTTTGGTTGGTCTTGCCTTGGCCATGCTCTAACCCTAAAAACCCTCACCATCTTTTTCCCCCTCCTCTCTTTTGACTAGATCTTGTTTGAGCTTGGCTTGATCTTGTTTGGTTTTGTCAAAAGAGCACACACCACCCTCCCTCATCTCTCTCTCATCTAACCCTCTCTCCTTAACCTTCCCCCTACCCTAGCTACCCCATCTAACCCTAACCCGAGGCTACCCCCCTCTCTCTCTCTCGACCTCCCTCCTCTCTCTAGCTCTCTCCCTGCCACAAGGCCCCATCAACCCCACCTGCCCACCTCCCATGTGCCTCCCCCTGGTCCCCCCTCTCTCCAAACCCTAGCCAAACCCGAGCCACCCCTTCTCTCTTTTGCTTAAAAAGTGGCCACCACCTCCCATGTGCCTCTCCCCTCTCCCTCATCACCCCAACCACCCCGGGCACCTCAGATCGAGATCTGAGACCCCAGGAACCCCTCACCCTCCTTCCTCCTTCCCCAAGCATAGCCATGGCCACCCCATGCCCTCTAAACCCTAGCCTTGGCCATCTCTTCCTCTAGTCGTTCTGGAGCGCGCCGAGCTGAGCCAGGAGCACCAGGACCTCCCTCTGCCACCTCTTCGACGCCCAGGACGCGGGGCAGCCGCTGGACTTTGCCGGAGCCGCCGTGCACCGCCAAGACCAGGAGCTCCGGCCGCCAGCCTCATCGACGATCGCCGGCTCCTCTGCCCGAACCAACCCCGTCGACGAGCTCCTGGTGAGCCCTTCTACCTCCCAGACATGGTCTCCTCCTCTCTAGTTCACTGTAGCGTCGCCGCCGTCCGTCGAACACCCCGCGTGCGCCGCCGCGCGCCGCGCTCTGGCAACAGCATTAGCTACGGCAGCTTTTACCTCGGTTCCTCGTCGAAGCCCGCACGTTGTAGTCCTCCCCCGTAGCTACTCTCTGAATGAAAATCGTAGGCCGCATCACCCTCTCCAGTTTTCGTTTTTGCGGCATCAAGAAATCCCCAGTGGTTTGCTCGCCATCGTCGACCAAACTCCGGCGGTCCTCTGAATCCTGCAGAGCGGCGCGCAGCAGCAGTTCCGACAGCCGCCGTCGTTTTGCAAAGACAACCCCGCAGTATTTCCCGCCTGAACCAGCAGCCCCCACGACCCCACCTGCCAGCCTTCCAGTTAATTTTGTAGAGACACCCCCGCAGTTCTGAGCCCCTCAACCCGCATCCCCTGGATCCACCACGTGTCGCCCACCGATAGCCGCGCGCGCGCTGTGGCCCCGCCCCCTTGCTGGCCCACCAGTCAGCGAGTGAGGGTAGGTTAACCCTGGGTGACAGAAGTGTTTCTGCGTGCGAGTTGCCCAGTCAGCACCCTGGCCCATTCGTCAGTGACAGTGGCTAGCTCAATCCGAGTAATAAAAGTATTTGCTGGAATCTGATTCAAATTCAAATCTTTTCAAATTAATTCAAATTCAACTCAAATTTCAAATCTGTTTAAACCTAAATGAATTCATAACTTTCAAATGGTTTGGAATTTGAATTCAAACTTAATATGAAAAATGTTTTATTTTTGAATGTTAATTCAAATCTTTAATCAAATATTTTCAGAATTTATTTAAAATAGTCAAACCATTGACTTTGACCTAATTTGACTATAAATAAATTTAAATTCATAATTCCAAATAATACAAATAATATATGTTTTTGAATCAGAAAAATGTGAGGATTTCAAATATGCCATCCAAAATATATTTGGAACACTTTAAATTTCAAGTTGGCTAAAATTACAACAAAATGCCCTTATCTTAATTAATAAATAACTTTTGATTTATAACTCCAAATTTAACAAATGATATGTCTAAAATGATCAGCTCGACGAGACCTTTCTGTTTATGCATTCCATGTTATGAATTGCAGCATGCATCATATAAATATAATGTAAACAGCAACTTATTTGAGTATAAAATGTGACCAAAACTCAATAAAAATGCTTATTCTTGTATTCCACACCTCACCCATGCCATGCTACCTTATTGCCATGCAATTGTGCATCATTCATCATGGCATGATTGTTTTCTTGTCGCATTTTATTCATATGCGTGTGCACTTTATTTATGTTGGCCCTTGTTTGTTTGGTTCTTCTTCGAATAGACGCTGAGCAGGGTATATATCAAGAGAACCAGGAGCACTACCCAGATCCTTCTCTCGCTTCAACTGAGCTGCCAGGAAAGCACTACCACATGATTGCATACATTTAGTACCTATTGCCTCTATCTTATTCTTGCATCATCGAGTCGCGATTGCATTAAACTGAATCCCAAGTATTGCATAGCCTTTACTTTTAAACCCCACCGAAGCTTGTTCCTCCATCCCATGAGCCATTACTACAGGAGTTGTTTGAGCCATGCGAGTCGTAGAACAGCATGTGTAGGGTATCTGAGTGTCTGATGGATAACGAGGTACCTAAACAACTTAACCTGAGTAGTAATGGGATAACTAATGAAAGTGGTACCGGTGAGCAATATCTGCTATTTGGTTTTTCCTGCTCACTTGTGTCCCGTAGGACCCCGAGTACTTGATTCCTGTTCCTTGATTATTCGCGCTATCCACATCCGGGAGGCTTATGGGACCCCCCTGAGCCAGACCTTGATTCATTCTTATTTCTTGGGGCCACAAACTAGTTTGAGGTTTTATTTACTATCATGTACTTATGCCATGCTTTACTGCTTTATTTACGATTGTGCGAGGAGCACCTGTACTGTTTAGGTAAGCGGAGTGTTTTCGCGGTATAGACAAGCCTAGTCACATTTTCGGGTTCCCAGTCGTTTACAGCCACTGACGCAAACCTTGAGTCCGTCTCTAAGTCAGCTAACTTCGTTGCGGGTAGCTTAATGGGGTGGCCCCCTGAAATATTTCTGAATCCTGTGATTGCTTTGTCGTGAAGGCCTCGTTGGGTTTTGATTTGGTTTTTCCGAGGTTGATCGAGTGTGTGTTGCTATTTGTGCACCCCTGTAGGGTAAAACTTTCTGAAAGCCGTGTCCGCGGTTATGGACGACTTGGAGCACAGTTTCTCGATCATAGACAAGCATAACTAAAGTACCGCTTCTAATTTGACTAAGTAACTGACTAGTAAATAGTGCAACTCTCATGGAATGGTTAATAAAACTGCCAACGGATGGGGGTTGTTCGTCCGCTTCCTCGTTGGTAAGCGAGGAGGAGGATGGATCTGATGATATTACTGTTATAACTGTTGTCATTAATTCACGGACATCCGTATATTTTTGGTTAGGCGGATGGTTAGCGAGTATCTATAGAATTGTTAGGGTTTATCTTTTGCTGCAATTGCGTCACCCCAGGTTGTGTCCCCTTTAGAGGCATAAAGACTTGCTGAGTACCCCTAGGGTCTCACACGATAAATTATTTCATTCAGATGAACAGGTACACCCTCAAGATGGATACTGGCTGGAGGAGGCGGACGATGTGGGCAACGATCGTTCGGTGTAGATATTCCGGGAACGAGGATCCGTGAGATCTGTGGGCGGGATGTGCTTATTTATGGGACATCTTATGCCGATTTGCTTCTTATCCGTACTCGGATCTTGTTTGATGCTTCCGCCTGATACTCTGATGTTTGATGTATGAGGAGATATCCTAAAATATTATATTTATCTAGGACATTTGAATCTTGCCGTATGGCGTTGCTATATTTCCTTTCTTTTTAGATGGAATGGCTCTGATGTACTGTTGTATGGTGGCTTGCATACATACTCATTTGTGTATGTAGTTGGTCCCTTCGCCTACCGATTACGCCGCCCGTTCTTGTCCCGATGTTTGGAAATGGTTGGGACGGCCGAAAGGTCTACCTGTGAGTGGCATTTGGGCCCCACCGTACTATTTCAACCATTTCCGCTCATCCAGGCTTGTAACTAGGAGCGTAATTCACCGAGGTAGTTACAATTGGTATCAGAGCCATCCCGCCCTTCAGGGTCTCAGCCAAATGGTCGTTGTCAGTCTAGCAAAATATTTTTGGTAGTTATGTATACTAGGGAAAAACAAAACGTGAGAGTACGATTGCTTCCACTTTTCTTCTTAACCACCCACCCACCCTTTTCTGGTAAGGAAGTGTAACGTTTTCAATCCTCTTCTTAAAAGTTCAAACTAGGATTCACGTGTTCTGGGTTTCCGTAGTACCATAGGTTGTGTGTGTGTGTAATTCCTTGTCTATCTGTTGCATCCAAGTTGTTATCACAATCGGCCTTTTGGTTATCAACTGTTGGTACATTCCATACCGACAGGCTTTTGCAAACCGACGCGATCTATCTGATTCGTTGTATACCGCTGCGATCTGTCTTACTCTTTGTTGTCCGACGTTATCTTGTTTGGGGTGTTCATTTCCGTAGTTACTAATCTTTAGGTTCATCGTGAGAAGAAGGGGTTAGGATATGTGTTCTACTTATTCATGCGCGGAGTAATGATTTGAGTGCGGGATGGAGTCGCGACCATACCACTACTCTTATCATTTGCTCTTGTATCTTGAATTGGTAGAGTCACTAATCTTGATTCGTTAAGTGATTTTGCGCATCTAGTGGTATTTTAATGCCGAAATTGCGGAAAATTTTTCTTTGATATATTTGTGTACCACACTCCTTTTCAGTCGTGTGTGATATGCTTAATATCTTCTAGGTGCTTTTGAACTTTGTTGATATTTTAATATCATCTTAGTAAATTGTATCCTTTAATCTTGGTTAATTCCATCTTGGTACTATTTTGGATTATTATTATTCTCCATTATAGTACTGACTTGCGTTTTATATCAATCGCAGGATGGCTCCACCACGCCGTTCTGATGAGGACATACCACCTGAACTAGGGTCTGCGTTGTCAAACATCGCCAATGCCTTGGCAACAATACAGCAGAATCAGCAGCGTTTTGAGGAAAGTGTCAGGAGGAATGAGTTTGCTCCGCTACCTCCACCTCCCAAGCGAGGAGACATCAAAAGCTTCCTGAAATTCAACCCGCGACAATTTGATGTTTCTGATCAACCACTTGATGCTGATGATTGGTTGCGTGAGATGTCAAGGCTACTAGAGACTGCTGATGTTCCTGAGCAAGAATGGGTAAAATGTGCTACTCACCTTCTGAAGGGAGATGCAGCTCTCTGGTGGGAGAATTACCTGAAGGCAAACTGCATTGGTTTTCAGCCTACTTGGGAACAGTTCACTGGAGCGTTCAAAGAGCAGTATCTGTCAGAAATTGTCATGGAAAGGATGAAGGAAGTGTTTCTCAACCTCAAGCAGGGAAATGACAATGTCAATACCTACATCAGGAACTTCATGAATCTTTCTCGTTATGGTGGCGATGAGATCTCCGATGACAAGAAGAAGCAAAAGAGGTTCCGGCAAGGGCTCAATGCATCGATTAAATATGCAATCACACATGCAAGGCCGGCGTCTTTTCTGGAACTTCAGCATACAGCTCTGCAGGAAGAAGTAAGTAGGCAAGTGTTTGAGGAGTCAAAGAAACACAACCGTGATGCACCAAGCTCTTCAGCTATGTCAGCTCCTTCTAAGCGTCGTGTTTGGGTTCCTAACACCCCACCGTTGCTCCCGGCTCCACCAAGACCTGCAAGCTACGCGGCAAGGCCACCAAAATTCCTCACTGCTGCTCCCAGGGGCTACAACCACCACTACCCTAGAGCGCCTGGCGGAGTCCCTGGCTACGTTGCTCCACGTCCACCTGGTGCTTGTTTCACGTGTGGAGACTCTGGGCATCTAAGCTGGAACTGTCCGATGAAAAACAAAGCTCTTCCGCCACCACCTCCAAGATCTGCGGCAAGCTCTCCTATGGTTCGTGCACCACCACCTCGGGCTCTCAACATCAACACCAAGCCCGGGTCTATTGTTGCTCGTGCCAACTGTGTCAACGTCGCTCAAGCTGAGCATGCACCTGGAGTTGTGATGGGTATGCTATCCGTTAACTCAGTCCCTGCACAAGTTTTGTTTGATTCTGGTGCATCGCACTCTTTCGTTTCTCACAAGTTTGCAAATGAGAATGAGTTAGCGTTGGATCCTCTCCTTAAGCGGTTAATGGTCCTTTCTCCTGGAGCAAAGATGGCAGCTTCTAAAATCAGCCATGGCAATCAAATTGAGATTGGTGGCTCTTCGTTCTCGGCATCCTTAATTGTTCTGGGCAATTCTGACATTGATGTCATCTTGGGAATGGATTGGTTGACAGCAAATGCAGCTGTGATTGATTGTGCTGAACGCTCGGTTTCTCTGAAGATTCCTGAAGGCCATATAGTCTTTTCTACAAGTCTGACTCCTGCTATCCAGCTTTTCTCTTTGGCGACTCTGAATGATGATGCTATGGAAGCTATTCAGAGTGTTCCGGTGGTCTGTGAGTTCCCAGATGTCTTTCCTGAAGAGTTGCCGGGTATGCCTCCGGATCGTGAGGTTGAGTTTGTAATTGAGCTTGAACCTGGAACAGCTCCTATCTCCAAGCGGCCTTATAAAATGGGTCCTGCTGAGTTGGCTGAACTCAAACGTCAGCTTGATGAACAAGAGAAGTTGGGTTTCATTCAACACAGTACTTCTTCTTGGGGTAGCCCAACAATCTTTGTGAAGAAGCGAGACAGGACTGATAGACTTTGTGTTGACTATCGGGCTCTCAATGCTAAAACCATCAAGAACAAATATCCCCTTCCGCGGATTAATGATCTCTTCGATCATCTAGCTGGAGCTGTGGTATTCTCTAAGCTGGACTTGAGAAGTGGTTATCACCAAATCAAGATTCGCAAGGAAGATGTTCCTAAAACAGCTTTCACCACCCGCTATGGCCTGTATGAGTACACGGTCATGTCTTTCGGTCTCACCAACGCACCTGCTACCTTCTCGAGGCTTATGAACTCGTTTTTCATGGAGTATCTTGATAAGTTCGTTGTGGTCTATCTGGATGACATCTTAGTCTATTCTAAGTCAAAGGAAGAACATGAAGAACACCTTCCGTGTGTCCTAAACAAGCTTCGTGAGAACCGCTTGTATGCAAAGTTCTCAAAGTGTGAGTTTTGGCTGCCTCAAGTAACCTATCTTGGTCACATCATCTCTGCCAAGGGCATTGCAGTCAACCCAGAAACTGTAAAGACAATTGTTGAATGGCTTCCTCCTGTTAATGTCAAAGAAGTGCGGAGTTTCCTTGGTTTGGCTAGTTATTGCCGTCGCTTCGTTCAGAACTTTTCGAAGATAGCGAAGCCTCTTACCGATCTCCTCAATAAAGGCAATAAATACCTTTGGACTCCTGCATGTCAAGCAAGCTTTGAGACACTCAAAGAGAAGCTCACTTCCACGCCAGTCTTGGTTCCTCCGGATACATCTAAGCCTTTCCAGATATTCTGTGACGCCTCTTTGCAAGGATTGGGTGCGGTCCTTATGCAAGAAAAACAAGTTGTTGCTTATGCCTCTCGACAGTTGAAGATGCATGAGATCAACTATCCTACACATGACCTCGAGCTCGCAGCAGTTGTCTTTGCTTTGAAACTATGGAGGCACTACTTGCTTGGCAACCGTTGTGAAATCTTTTCTGATCACAAGAGTCTGAAGTATATCTTCACTCAGCCTGATCTCAACCTTCGGCAGAGGAGATGGATTGAAGAAATCAATGATTTTGATTTGACCGTCAACTACACTCCGGGCAAAGCTAATGTCATGGCCGATGCTCTCAGCCGCAAAGCTTATGTCAACAACCTCATGATGGAAGAACAACAGCCTCTCTTGTGCGAGGAATTCCGTCAGCTCAACCTTGAAATTGTGGAACAAGGGCATCTCCTGAACCTTCTGGCAACCCCTCTCTTGGAAGAAAAGGTTCGCTCTCGTCAGCTTGGTGATCCGCACACCAGAAAGATCATCTCCAAACTTCAGCTTCCGAAGTATGAGTCCTTCCACGTCGATGATCAAGGCACGCTTTTCTTTGAACACCGGATGTTTTTCCGAACTACCCGGGTTTGAGAGAGCAAGTTCTCAAGGAGGCGCATGATTCTGTTCTTTCTATCCACCCTGGCAGCACAAAGATGTACATGGACTTGAAAACACAATATTGGTGGCCGGGTTTGAAACGATATTGTGCCAAGTATGTCTCGGAGTGTGATGTCTGCCGCAGAGTGAAAGCTGTCCATCAGAAACCTTTCGGTCTTCTACAGCCATTGAAACCCCCGGAATGGAAATGGGAGAAAGTAGAGATGGATTTCATCACTGGTTTTCCAAGGTCGCAGAAGGGCAACAATGCAATCTTTGTTGTCATTGACAGGCTTTCTAAAGTGGCTCACTTCTTCCCCGTCAAGGAAACAATTTCTGGAATTCAGTTGGCTGAGCTTTATATCAACAGAATTGTCTCTCTGTATGGGGTTCCGCTTGAGATCAGTTCAGACCGTGGAAGCATCTTCACTTCCAAGTTCTGGGAAAGTTTCCAAAATGCTTTGGGAACAAAATTGAACTTCAGCACAGCTTACCACCCTCAGTCGCAAGGACAAGTTGAAAGGATCAATCAGATTCTGGAGGACATGCTTCGTGCTTGCGTCATCTCTTTTGGCATGAAGTGGCAAGAATGTCTTCCTTATGCTGAATTCTCTTACAACAACAGCTTCCAGAAAAGTCTGAAGATGGCACCATTTGAGGCTCTCTATGGCCGCAAATGCAGAACTCCGATTGGTTGGTCGGGTGCAGGAGAAAGAATTTGGTTTGGCCCTGACATTGTAACTCAAGCGGAGGAGAAGGTGCACATCATTCTTGAAAACCTGAAGATTGCCCAAAGTCGCCAGAAGAGCAATTATGACAGGAAGCACACGGACATGGTGTATGTCCCTGGTGATCTCATTTACCTTCGTGTCACTCCCATGAGAGGCACGCACCGTTTTGGTATCAAAGGAAAGCTGGCTCCTAGATACATCGGTCCTGTCAAAATTCGTGGAAGAAGAGGAGAAGTTGCTTATGCTCTTGAGCTCCCGGAAAAACTCAAGGTCCATGATGTTTTCCACATCTCTCAACTCAAGAAGTGCTTCAAGGATCCCGGCAGGACCGTGGATCATGAGCTAATCAATCTCAAGAAGACCTGTCTTATCAAGAACACCCCACAAAAATCCTTGAAACCGCAGAAAGAAGGACTCGCAACAAGTCCATCAAATTCTGCAAGGTGCAGTGGTCGCACCATTCCGTTGATGAAGCCACATGGGAACGTGAAGATGAACTCCGTGCCAACTATCCTACCCTCTTTGAGTCTTCTTCTTCTTCCTAGAATCTCGGGGCGAGATTCCTGTTTAGTGGGGGAGAGTTGTAGCATCCCATTTGTCTAACAATTGTAATGCTACTTGGTTTAGTAATATAATGGCTACTTCCTACATATAATTGTTGCATCATCATCATATCATGCTCATGTCATCATGCCACCTTGCATTTGAGCATCATATAAAACCCTTTTGTGTTGGTTCTTCTCTCATATGCATTGTAAATTGTATTTGCCTCTTGATATTGTATTTGGTTCTTGATATATTGTTTAAATGCCCAAGTTGAGCTGGGCATATCTTTTAATCAACTCCACCACCTTTCTTTCACCACCTTACAATTCCGCCATCCCATTATCCATGAGCTTGTAATTATTTTTCTTTTGGTGTTTAATCTAGCTCATGAGAGATAGGGTGGGTCCAATCCTATAAATTCTTTTGCTTGGCCTTTACTCCACATTTTGGGAATGCATGAGAATAATGCCATGTTTATTACTTTGTTTTCACAAGGATGACACATGGCATTAAATGCTTGCATGGGCCATGCAAGAACAAGTCTTTTGGGTTTTATTTGAAATCCTTTGAGTGGATCATCCTCTCACCTCTCTCTCTCTCCTTCTTTTGCTTGATCTAGCTTGATGCATGCAAAACCCTAAACCCCTTTGGTTGGTCTTGCCTTGGCCATGCTCTAACCCTAAAAACCCTCACCATCTTTTTCCCCCTCCTCTCTTTTGACTAGATCTTGTTTGAGCTTGGCTTGATCTTGTTTGGTTTTGTCAAAAGAGCACACACCACCCCCTCATCTCTCTCTCTCTCATCTAACCCTCTCTCCTTAACCTTCCCCCTACCCTAGCCACCCCATCTAACCCTAACCCGAGGCTACCCCCCTCTCTCTCTCGGCCTCCCTCCTCTCTCTAGCTCTCTCCCTGCCACAAGGCCCCATCAACCCCACCTGCCCACCTCCCATGTGCCTCCCCCTGGTCCCCCCCTCTCTCCAAACCCTAGCCAAACCCGAGCCACCCCTTCTCTCTTTTGCTTAAAAAGTGGCCACCACCTCCCATGTGCCTCTCCCCTCTCCCTCATCACCCCAACCACCCCGGGCACCTCAGATCGAGATCTGAGACCCCAGGAACCCCTCTCCCTCCTTCCTCCTTCCCCAAGCATAGCCATGGCCACCCCATGCCCTCTAAACCCTAGCCTCGGCCATCTCTTCTTCTAGCCGTTCTAGAGCGCGCCGAGCTGAGCCAGGAGCACCAGGACCTCCCTCTGCCACCTATTCGACGCCCAGGACGCGGGGCAGCCGCTGGACTTCGCCGGAGCCGCCTGACGCCGTTGTGCACCGCCAAGACCAGGAGCTCCGGCCGCCAGCCTCGTCAACGATCGCCGGCTCCTCTGCCCGAACCAACCCCGCCGACGAGCTCCTGGTGAGCCCTTCTACCTCCCAGACATGGTCTCCTCCTCTCTAGTTCACCGTAGCGTCGCCGCCGTCCGTCGAACACCCCGCGTGCGCCGCCGCGCGCCGCACTCTGGCAACAGCAGCAGCGGACTTTTCTATGTGCTCCCCGGTACCAAAATGCGGTACTACCGGACCCCGGTACTACCGGATCCTGGTCCGGTACTACCGGATCCTGGTCCGGTACTACCGGTCATCACAGAACGAAAACAGCCATAACTTTTGCATCCGGACTCCGATTTCGATGATCTTGGGCTCGTCTCGAAGAGGACAACAACCTCTACAAGATCATGCAAAGAAACATCATAGTCCAGCAAGGGAGGATAGATCCAAATTACGAAGTAAAAAACCTTCTGCCGTGCTAGGTACTAAAATGCGGTACTACCGCTTTTTGGTACCTAGCCCGGCAGTGGCTTTTGGAAACTTGTCAAAAACCTTCTGCCGTGCTAGGTACTAAAATGCGGTATTTTGGTACCTAGGAGGGCAGTGGAATTTGGCAACTTTCCAAAACCTACTGCCGCGCTAGGTACTAAAATGCGGTACTACCGCATTTTGGTACCTAGGAAAATTCAAACCTCTATAACTTTTGATTGGTAACTCCGATCGACCCGATTCCAATTGCGTTGGAAAAAGGACGACATGAGATACCCTATGAAAGGTGAAAATATTGGTTATCACCAAGTGAGAATGTATCATGTATAATAATGTGAGATATCTCACTTGGTGAGAAACCGAAAAGCTGCCAAGATCAAAATCGCAACAAGATACAAATGGAAGGTCAGATTTTGATGAACAAGAGCTTGTTATGGAGATTACCACAAGCTCTATATCCTCACATGGATAAGACCAAAGAAAAACCAAATACTATGATGCAAATATGCAAAGGTTTGAGCTCTCTCCGAACGAAGTGAACGAGTTACTCATTCGAGAGCCCCTCTTGATAGTACGGCTATCTATCCTAAACCCGGTCTCCCTCACACAACATGAGACCTGCAAAAGGGAAAACCTATCAAGACTATACCTTTGTCTTGAGCGTTCCACTTGAGCTCGATGTAGACAAACTTGACCTTCTCAAGATGGAACGCCTTTCTTGATTTCTCATCATCGATCCATGATCACTGGGGATGGCAAGCATTAAACATGAGATCTTCTATAGATGGCGCATTTTGATCTTGCACATCACATCTTCTTCTCATTTCATCGACCTTGAAGCCAACACATGATCCAAGCGATGTCAGTGGACAAATCCTACAAGTATAACTTAATACACACATTAGTCCATAAAGATTGTCATTAATTACCAAAACCACACATGGGGGCCCACATGTTCTTTCACATGGTGAAATGGGCAGATATCTGTACCCCCAAAATCCTTGAGAGTCTAGGGGTTCTCGATTCTCGCTGCTTCAATGTGGCCTTGCTGCTGAAGTGGGTGTGGTGGATCCTGCGTGGGAAGGGAGGTCTGTGGCTCCATCTCATCAAGGCTAAATACCTCCGGGGCCGCCCCTGCTGGCTTGCGAGCGCCGAGAGGGGTACTAGTTCTGGCGAGCCATCCAGGACATTAAGCACCTCATGCGCCGCGTGTCTAGTTTTATTGTAGGGAACGGGCAGGGATTTCTGCTTTGGATGGACCCCTGGTTGCAGGGGGTCTCTCTCAGACTGGAATTCACAGCGTTGTTTGCTATCTGCGCAGTTCCCACGATGTTAGTTACCGAGGCTATGCAGGTGGACCATTGGAACATCTCGTTCCGGAGGACCTTCAACGATGCCGAGGCGGCGGACTTTGTGAGATTGCAAGGTTCCTTGCCTCTATCACTCTCAGATGAGAGAGATGAGATTTCTTGGAGCCAGTCTCCTTCGGGAGACTTCTCGGTGGGCTCGGCCTATCGGACCCTCTTCTAGGGTACTGAGCTCCCGTGGGCGTCGCATCTTTGGAAGGCCCCCTTCCTTTAAGTGTTTGTATCTTTCTGTGGCAGCTGCTCCGGGATCGCCTCCCTTCCGGGGTTGAGGTATCGAAGCGGAATGGTCCAGGTGATGGGTTGTGTCCATTATGTGGGATCCCAGAGTCTTGCACCCACATAATGTGCACCTGCCCTGCTGCTCAGTTTCTGTGGAACTTTATCCGGGAGGCCCTGGGTCCTGCTTGGCAGGCCCTGGATCTCGATGAGTTCCTGGAAACTGAGGCAAACTGTACTAGGAGAGGGCTCCACCTATTCTGTCTGGTGTTTGCGGCCATCTCGTGGACTCTTTGGAAGATTAGGAATAAGATGATGATTAAGCGGATCTTCCCCCGCTGGGCTTCTGACTCTGTGTTTTCGTTGCCTACCCATCTTCAGCAGTGGTACCCCCTCTGCAGGCAGCGTGACCGAGAGCGCGTGGACGGCATCTTGTAGGCTATCAGGGCATCAGTGCAACGCTTCGCAGTGCCTGCTAGTGCGCCCCAATAGGGGATCTCTCTTCTGCACTTGGTCGCCTTGTCGCTTTTCCTTTTTTTGGGCTTGTTGTGCTGTTGCCCCAACGGAATATTTTTATTTTCTTGTGACGCCTGGGCGTTATTGACTCTGTGGTACTTTTTGGTCGTTTCTTTATTTATAAAGCTAGGCGTAAAGCCTGTTTCGAGGGGGAGTTGACTTCTTAATCTAGTATTTCTAAGAAAAGTCAAAACTAGTCTCTCGGGTTCCTATGGGCGGCCCTGGAGGCAACCCTAGCCACCGATGCAGGTCCCCCCTTCCCGCCCCTCTCCTATCGCCGCCGTCGGAGGGCGCCGCGAGGTAAATCCCGTGTGGCATCAGCGGGGGTCGTGGGTTTCCCCGCTCCCGTGAGGTATGGCGACGCGGGCTGGCGCATCTCGATGGGGAGCAGTGCAGGCGGCGTGGCTGTGGGGCTTCGCGTGGGCGGCAAAACGCGTGGACGGCATGGCGGCGCTCGGAGCTCTCGACAAACGGCTTGTGGCTGCGCTTGGTGGAGGGGCCCATCTGGCCCTAGATGGGCTTGAGCGGGTCGCGGCTCCGGTCGTGATGGGGCTCTCTACCTACGCGGGAGGCTGGATGGAGTGGCGGCGGCGCGTCTATAAGTGTGGTCGGAGGGCGGTGGCGCTTGGCGGGCGACGCGTGGACCGAGAGCTCGTCGTGGTGGCGCGGGCTCATCCGGGGCTCGATCTGGGCTGCCAGGGACATGTTATGATGGCGGTGATCTTCGGTCCCTTTCGTCGTGGCAGCTGCCGGGGTTCACTCTGGTTGTTTTTCGGCAACTATCTTGCACGAAGCGATGATGATCTAGTCGGCGGCTTTCGTTGCGGCGACGGCAAGCCTAGGTGTGGCGGCGGAAGGGATGCTTGATGATCGTCGGGAGCTTGGCGGAGGAGGGGAGGTGTGGTAGTTGTGCCGGTCCTTGTTGGGCGGGCGTGAGGTTTGGGACTCTTTGCTGGGCGAAAGCCTTGTCCTGGCGGCTGGCCGGGACCAACGACGGCGACGCCCATGGGCGCCGCATCCTTCTTAAAGTCGTCGTCAAAGTGGATGTTTCTTGCTCCTCCACTCGTGCTCTCCGGGGGAAACCCTAGATTCCTTGTGGGATCGGCGTGGGCGACGCTCTTGTGTCGCTTTGTCTCTTGGGGCCTCGCTTTGGACGTACCGGACATAGGGACATGTGGTGTGTTTTGGTGGTTTGGTGGAGGCGGGTTCGTCTTCGGCCAGGCGGGACGCGGCCCTAGGGCCAGCGTGGTAGTTGGAGCGGTGTGTAGCATCCCATTTGTCTAACAATTGTAATGCTACTTGGTTTAGTAATATAATGGCTACTTCCTACATATAATTGTTGCATCATCATCATATCATGCTCATGTCATCATGCCACCTTGCATTTGAGCATCATATAAAACCCTTTTGTGTTGGTTCTTCTCTCATATGCATTGTAAATTGTATTTGCCTCTTGATATTGTATTTGGTTCTTGATATATTGTTTAAATGCCCAAGTTGAGTTGGGGGCATATCTTTTAATCAACTCCACCACCTTTCTTTCACCACCTTACAATTCCACCATCCCATTATCCATGAGCTTGTAATTATTTTTCTTTTGGTGTTTAATCTAGCTCATGAGAGATAGGGTGGGTCCAATCCTATAAATTCTTTTGCTTGGCCTTTACTCCACATTTTGGGAATGCATGAGAATAATGCCATGTTTATTACTTTGTTTTCACAAGGATGACACATGGCATTAAATGCTTGCATGGGCCATGCAAGAACAAGTCTTTTGGGTTTTATTTGAAATCCTTTGAGAGGATCATCCTCTCACCTCTCTCTCTCTCCTTCTTTTGCTTGATCTAGCTTGATGCATGCAAAACCCTAAACCCCTTTGGTTGGTCTTGCCTTGGCCATGCTCTAACCCTAAAAACCCTCACCACCTTTTTCCCCCTCCTCTCTTTTGACTAGATCTTGTTTGAGCTTGGCTTGATCTTGTTTGGTTTTGTCAAAAGAGCACACACCACCCTCCCTCATCTCTCTCTCATCTAACCCTCTCTCCTTAACCTTCCCCCTACCCTAGCTACCCCATCTAACCCTAACCCGAGGCTACCCCCCTCTCTCTCTCTCGGCCTCCCTCCTCTCTCTAGCTCTCTCCCTGCCACAAGGCCCCATCAACCCCACCTGCCCACCTCCCATGTGCCTCCCCCTGGTCCCCCTCTCTCCAAACCCTAGCCAAACCCGAGCCACCCCTTCTCTCTTTTGCTTAAAAAGTGGCCACCACCTCCCATGTACCTCTCCCCTCTCCCTCATCACCCCAACCACCCCGGGCACCTCAGATCGAGATCTGAGACCCCAGGAACCCCTCTCCCTCCTTCCTCCTTCCCCAAGCATAGCCATGGCCACCCCATGCCCTCTAAACCCTAGCCTCGGCCATCTCTTCCTCTAGTCGTTCTGGAGCGCGCCGAGCTGAGCCAGGAGCACCAGGACCTCCCTCTGCCACCTCTTCGACGCCCAGGACGCGGGGCAGCCGCTGGACTTCGCCGGAGCCGCCGTGCACCGCCAAGACCAGGAGCTCCGGCCGCCAGCCTCATCGACGATCGTCGGCTCCTCTGCCCGAACCAACCCCGCCGACGAGCTCCTGGTGAACCCTTCTACCTCCCAGACATGGTCTCCTCCTCTCTAGTTCACTGTAGCGTCGCCGCCGTCCGTCGAACACCCCGCGTGCGCCGCCGCGCGCCGCGCTCTGGCAACAGCAGCAGCTACGGCAGCTTTTACCTCGGTTCCTCGTCGAAGCCCGCACGTTGTAGTCCTCCCCCGTAGCTACTCTCTGAATGAAAATCGTAGGCCGCATCACCCTCTCCAGTTTTCGTTTTTGCGGCATCAAGAAATCCCCAGTGGTTTGCTCGCCATCGTCGACCAAACTCCAGCGGTCCTCTGAATCCTGCAGAGCGGCGCGCAGCAGCAGTTCCGACAGCCGCCGTCGTTTTGCAAAGACAACCCCGCAGTATTTCCCGCCTGAACCCGAAGCCCCCACGACCCCACCTGCCAGCCTTCCAGTTAATTTTGTAGAGACACCCCCGCAGTTCTGAGCCCCTCAACCCGCAGCCCCTGGATCCACCATGTGTCGCCCACCGATAGCCGCGTGCGCGCTGTGGCCCCGCCCCCTTGCTGGCCCACCAGTCAGCGAGTGAGGGTAGGTTAACCCTGGGTGACAGAAGTGTTTCTGCGTGCGAGTTGCCCAGTCAGCACCCTGGCCCATTCGTCAGTGACAGTGGCTAGCTCAATCTGAGTAATAAAAGTATTTGCTGGAATCTGATTCAAATTCAAATCTTTTCAAATTAATTCAAATTCAACTCAAATTTCAAATCTGTTTAAACCTAAATGAATTCATAACTTTCAAATGGTTTGGAATTTGAATTCAAACTTAATATGAAAAATGTTTTATTTTTGAATGTTAATTCAAATCTTTAAACAAATATTTTCAGAATTTATTTAAAATAGTCAAACCATTGACTTTGACCTAATTTGACTATAAATAAATTTAAATTCATAATTCCAAATAATACAAATAATATATGTTTTTGAATCAAAAAAATGTGAGGATTTCAAATATGCCATCCAAAATATATTTGGAACACTTTAAATTTCAAGTTGGCTAAAATTACAACAAAATGCCCTTATCTTAATTAATAAATAACTTTTGATTTATAACTCCAAATTTAACAAATGATATGTCTAAAATGATCAGCTCGACGAGACCTTTCTGTTTATGCATTCCATGTTCTGAATTGCAGCATGCATCATATAAATATAATGTAAACAGCAACTTATTTGAGTATAAAATGTGACCAAAACTCAATAAAAATGCTTATTCTTGTATTCCACACCTCACCCATGCCATGCTACCTTATTGCCATGCAATTGTGCATCATTCATCATGGCATGATTGTTTGCTTGTCGCATTTTATTCATATGCTTGTGCAGTTTATTTATGTTGGCCCTTGTTTGTTTGGTTCTTCTTCGAATAGACGCTGAGCAGGGTATATATCAAGAGAACCAGGAGCACTACCCAGATCCTTCTCTCGCTTCAACTGAGCTGCCAGGAAAGCACTACCACATGATTGCATACATTTAGTACCTATTGCCTCTATCTTATTCTTGCATCATCGAGTCGCGATTGCATTAAACTGAATCCCAAGTATTGCATAGCCTTTACTTTTAAACCCCACCGAAGCTTGTTCCTCCATCCCATGAGCCATTACTACAGGAGTTGTTTGAGCCATGCGAGTCGTAGAACAGCATGTGTAGGGTATCTGAGTGTCTGATGGATAACGAGGTACCTAAACAACTTAACCTGAGTAGTAATGGGATAACTAATGAAAGTGGTACCGGTGAGCAATATCTGCTATTTGGTTTTTCCTGCTCACTTGTGTCCCGTAGGACCCCGAGTACTTGATTCCTGTTCCTTGATTATTGGCGCTATCCACATCCGGGAGGCTTATGGGACCCCCCTGAGCCAGAGCTTGATTCATTCTTATTTCTTGGGGCCACAAACTAGTTTGAGGTTTTATTTACTATCATGTACTTATGCCATGCTTTACTGCTTTATTTACGATTGTGCGAGGAGCACCTGTACTGTTTAGGTAAGCGGAGTGTTTTCGCGGTATAGATAAGCCTAGTCACATTTTCGGGTTCCCAGTCGTTTACAGCCACTGACGCAAACCTTGAGTCCGTCTCTAAGTCAGCTAACTTCGTTGCGGGTAGCTTAATGGGGTGGCCCCCTGAAATATTTCTGAATCCTGTGATTTCTTTGTCGTGAAGGCCTCGTTGGGTTTTGATTTGGTTTTTCCGAGGTTGATCGAGTGTGTGTTGCTATTTGTGCACCCCTGCAGGGTAAAACTTTCTGAAAACCGTGTCCGCGGTTATGGACGACTTGGAGCACAGTTTCTCGATCATAGACAAGCATAACTAAAGTACCGCTTCTAATTTGACTAAGTAACTGACTAGTAAATAGTGCAACTCTCATGGAATGGTTAATAAAACTGCCAACGGATGGGGGTTGTTCGTCCGCTTCCTCGTTGGTAAGCGAGGAGGAGGATGGATCTGATGATATTACTGTTATAACTGTTGTCATTAATTCACGGACATCCGTCTATTTTTGGTTAGGCGGATGGTTAGCGAGTATCTATAGAATTGTTAGGGTTTATCTTTTGCTGCAATTGCGTCACCCCAGGTTGTGTCCCCTTTAGAGGCATAAAGACTTGCTGAGTACCCCTAGGGTCTCACACGATAAATTATTTGATTCAGATGAACAGGTACACCCTCAAGATGGATACTGGGTGGAGGAGGCGGACGATGTGGGCAACGATCGTTCGGTGTAGAGATTCCGGGAACGGGGATCCGTGAGATCTGTGGGCGGGATGTGCTTATTTATGGGACATCATATGCCGATTTGCTTCTTATCCGTACTCGGATCTTGTTTGATGCTTCCGCCTGATACTTTGATATTTGATGTATGAGGAGATATCCTAAAATATTATATTTATCTAGGACATTTGAATCTTGCCGTATGGCGTTGCTATATTTCCTTTCTTTTTAGATGGAATGGCTCTGATGTACTGTTGTATGGTGGCTTGCATACATACTCATTTGTGTATGTAGTTGATCCCTTCGCCTACCGATTACGCCGCCCGTTCTTGTCCCGATGTTTGGAAATGGTTGGGACGGCCGAAAGGTCTACCTGTGAGTGGCATTTGGGCCCCACCGTACTATTTCAACCATTTCCGCTCATCCAGGCTTGTAACTAGGAGCGTAATTCACCGAGGTAGTTACAATTGGTATCAGAGCCATCCCGCCCTTCAGGGTCTCAGCCAAATGGTCGTTGTCAGTCTAGCAAAATATTTTTGGTAGTTATGTATACTAGGGAAAAACAAAACGTGAGAGTAGGATTGCTTCCACTTTTCTTCTTAACCACCCACCCACCCTTTTCTGGTAAGGAAGTGTAACGTTTTCAATCCTCTTCTTAAAAGTTCAAACTAGGATTCACGTGTTCTGGGTTTTCGTAGTACCATAGGTTGTGTGTGTGTGTGTGTAATTCCTTGTCTATCTGTTGCATCCAAGTTGTTATCACAATTGGCCTTTTGGTTATCAACTGTTGGTACATTCCATACCGACAGGCTTTTGCAAACCGACGTGATCTATCTGATTCGTTGTATACCGCTGCGATCTGTCTTACTCTTTGTTGTCCGACGTTATCTTGTTTGGGGTGTTCATTTCCGTAGTTACTAATCTTTAGGTTCATCGTGAGAAGAAGGGGTTAGGATATGTGTTCTACTTATTCATGTGCGGAGTAATGATTTGAGTGCGGGATGGAGTCGCGACCATACCACTACTCTTATCATTCGCTCTTGTATATTGAATTGGTAGAGTCACTAATCTTGATTCGTTAAGTGATTTTGCGCATCTAGTGGTATTTTAATGCCGAAATTGCGGAAAAAATTTCTTTGATATATTTGTGTACCACACTCCTTTTCAGTCGTGTGTGATATGCTTAATATCTTCTAGGTGCTTTTGAACTTTGTTGATATTTTAATATCATCTTAGTAAATTGTATCCTTTAATCTTGGTTAATTCCATCTTGGTACTATTTTGGATTATTATTATTCTCCATTATAGTACTGACTTGCGTTTTATATCAATCGCAGGATGGCTCCACCACGCCGTTCTGATGAGGACATACCACCTGAACTAGGGTCCGCGTTGTCAAACATCGCCAATGCCTTGGCAGCAATGCAGCAGAACCAGCAGCGTTTTGAGGAAAGTGTCAGGAGGAATGAGTTTGCTCCGCTACCTCCACCTCCCAAGCGAGGAGACATCAAAAGCTTCCTGAAATTCAACCCGCGACAATTTGATGTTTCTGATCAACCACTTGATGCTGATGATTGGTTGCGTGAGATGTCAAGGCTACTAGAGACTGCTGATGTTCCTGAGCAAGAATGGGTAAAATGTGCTACTCACCTTCTGAAGGGAGATGCAGCTCTCTGGTGGGAGAATTACCTGAAGGCAAACTGCATTGGTTTTCAGCCTACTTGGGAACAGTTCACTGGAGCGTTCAAAGAGCAGTATCTGTCAGAAATTGTCATGGAAAGGATGAAGGAAGTGTTTCTCAACCTCAAGCAGGGAAATGACAATGTCAATACCTACATCAGGAACTTCATGAATCTTTCTCGTTATGGTGGCGATGAGATCTCCGATGACAAGAAGAAGCAAAAGAGGTTCCGGCAAGGGCTCAATGCATCGATTAAATATGCAATCACACATGCAAGGCCGGCGTCTTTTCTGGAACTTCAGCATACAGCTCTGCAGGAAGAAGTAAGTAGGCAAGTGTTTGAGGAGTCAAAGAAACACAACCGTGATGCACCAAGCTCTTCAGCTATGTCAGCTCCTTCTAAGCGTCGTGTTTGGGTTCCTAACACCCCACCGTCGCTCCCGGCTCCACCAAGACCTGCAAGCTACGCGGCAAGGCCACCAAAATTCCTCACTGCTGCTCCCAGGGGCTACAACCACCACTACCCTGGAGCGCCTGGCGGAGTCCCTGGCTACGTTGCTCCACGTCCACCTGGTGCTTGTTTCACGTGTGGAGACTCTGGGCATCTAAGCTGGAACTGTCCGATGAAAAACAAAGCTCTTCCGCCACCACCTCCAAGATCTGCGGCAAGCTCTCCTATGGTTCGTGCACCACCACCTCGGGCTCTCAACATCAACACCAAGCCCGGGTCTATTGTTGCTCGTGCCAACTGTGTCAACGTCGCTCAAGCTGAGCATGCACCTGGAGTTGTGATGGGTATGCTATCCGTTAACTCAGTCCCTGCACAAGTTTTGTTTGATTCTGGTGCATCGCACTCTTTCGTTTCTCACAAGTTTGCAAATGAGAATGAGTTAGCGTTGGATCCTCTCCTTAAGCGGTTAATGGTCCTTTCTCCTGGAGCAAAGATGGCAGCTTCTAAAATCAGCCATGGCAATCAAATTGAGATTGGTGGCTCTTCGTTCTCGGCATCCTTAATTGTTCTGGGAAATTCTGACATTGATGTCATCTTGGGAATGGATTGGTTGACAGCAAATGCAGCTGTGATTGATTGTGCTGAACGCTCGGTTTCTCTGAAGATTCCTGAAGGCCATATAGTCTTTTCTCCAAGTCTGACTCCTGCTATCCAGCTTTTCTCTTTGGCGACTCTGAATGATGATGCTATGGAAGCTATTCAGAGTGTTCCGGTAGTCTGTGAGTTCCCAGATGTCTTTCCTGAAGAGTTGCCGGGTATGCCTCCGGATCGTGAGGTTGAGTTTGTAATTGAGCTTGAACCTGGAACAGCTCCTATCTCCAAGCGGCCTTATAAAATGGGTCCTGCTGAGTTGGCTGAACTCAAACGTCAGCTTGATGAACAAGAGAAGTTGGGTTTCATTCAACACAGTACTTCTTCTTGGGGTAGCCCAACAATCTTTGTGAAGAAGCGAGACAGGACTGATAGACTTTGTGTTGACTATCGGGCTCTCAATGCTAAAACCATCAAGAACAAATATCCCCTTCCGCGGATTAATGATCTCTTCGATCAGCTAGCTGGAGCTGTGGTATTCTCTAAGCTGGACTTGAGAAGTGGTTATCACCAAATCAAGATTCGCAAGGAAGATGTTCCTAAAACAGCTTTCACCACCCGCTATGGCCTGTATGAGTACACGGTCATGTCTTTCGGTCTCACCAACGCACCTGCTACCTTCTCGAGGCTTATGAACTCGGTTTTCATGGAGTATCTTGATAAGTTCGTTGTGGTCTATCTGGATGACATCTTAGTCTATTCTAAGTCAAAGGAAGAACATGAAGAACACCTTCGGTGTGTCCTAAACAAGCTTCGTGAGAACCGCTTGTATGCAAAGTTCTCCAAGTGTGAGTTTTGGCTGCCTCAAGTAACCTATCTTGGTCACGTCATCTCTGCCAAGGGCATTGCAGTCAACCCAGAAACTGTAAAGACAATTGTTGAATGGCTTCCTCCTGTTAATGTCAAAGAAGTGCGGAGTTTCCTTGGTTTGGCTAGTTATTGCCGTCGCTTCGTTCAGAACTTTTCGAAGATAGCGAAGCCTCTTACCGATCTCCTCAAGAAAGGCAATAAATACCTTTGGACTCCTGCATGTCAAGCAAGCTTTGAGACACTCAAAGAGAAGCTCACTTCCACGCCAGTCTTGGTTCCTCCGGATACATCTAAGCCTTTCCAGATATTCTGTGACGCCTCTTTGCAAGGATTGGGTGCGGTCCTTATGCAAGAAAAACAAGTTGTTGCTTATGCCTCTCGACAGTTGAAGACGCATGAGATCAACTATCCTACACATGACCTCGAGCTCGCAGCAGTTGTCTTTGCTTTGAAACTATGGAGGCACTACTTGCTTGGCAACCGTTGTGAAATCTTTTCTGATCACAAGAGTCTGAAGTATATCTTCACTCAGCCTGATCTCAACCTTCGGCAGAGGAGATGGATTGAAGCAATCAATGATTTTGATTTGACCATCAACTACACTCCGGGCAAAGCTAATGTCATGGCCGATGCTCTCAGCCGCAAAGCTTATGTCAACAACCTCATGATGGAAGAACAACAGCCTCTCTTGTGCGAGGAATTCCGTCAGCGCAACCTTGAAATTGTGGAACAAGGGCATCTCCTGAACCTTCTGGCAACCCCTCTCTTGGAAGAAAAGGTTCGCTCTCGTCAGCTTGGTGATCCGCACACCAGAAAGATCATCTCCAAACTTCAGCTTCCGAAGTATGAGTCCTTCCACGTCGATGATCAAGGCACGCTTTTCTTTGAACACCGGATGTTTCTTCCGAACTACCCGGGTTTGAGAGAGCAAGTTCTCAAGGAGGCGCATGATTCTGTTCTTTCTATCCACCCTGGCAGCACAAAGATGTACATGGACTTGAAAACACAATATTGGTGGCCGGGTTTGAAACGATATTGTGCCAAATATGTCTCGGAGTGTGATGTCTGCCGCGGAGTGAAAGCTGTCCATCAGAAACCTTTCGGTCTTCTACAGCCATTGAAACCCCCGGAATGGAAATGGGAGAAAGTAGATATGGATTTCATCACTGGTTTTCCAAGGTCGCAGAAGGGCAACAATGCAATCTTTGTTGTCATTGACAGGCTTTCTAAAGTGGCTCACTTCTTCCCCGTCAAGGAAACAATTTCTGGAATTCAGTTGGCTGAGCTTTATATCAACAGAATTGTCTCTCTGTATGGGGTTCCGCTTGAGATCAGTTCAGACCGTGGAAGCATCTTCACTTCCAAGTTCTGGGAAAGTTTCCAAAATGCTTTGGGAACAAAATTGAACTTCAGCACAGCTTACCACCCTCAGTCGCAAGGACAAGTTGAAAGGATCAATCAGATTCTGGAGGACATGCTTCGTGCTTGCGTCATCTCTTTTGGCATGAAGTGGCAAGAATGTCTTCCTTATGCTGAATTCTCTTACAACAACAGCTTCCAGAAAAGTCTGAAGATGGCACCATTTGAGGCTCTCTATGGCCGCAAATGCAGAACTCCGATTGGTTGGTCGGGTGCAGGAGAAAGAATTTGGTTTGGCCCTGACATTGTAACTCAAGCGGAGGAGAAGGTGCACATCATTCTTGAAAACCTGAAGATTGCCCAAAGTCGCCAGAAGAGCAATTATGACAGGAAGCACACGGACATGGTGTATGTCCCTGGTGATCTCATTTACCTTCGTGTCACTCCCATGAGAGGCACGCACCGTTTTGGTATCAAAGGAAAGTTGGCTCCTAGATACATCGGTCCTTTCAAAATTCGTGGAAGAAGAGGAGAAGTTGCTTATGCTCTTGAGCTCCCGGCAAAACTCAAGGTCCATGATGTTTTCCACATCTCTCAACTCAAGAAGTGCTTCAAGGATCCCGGCAGGACCGTGGATCATGAGCTAATCAATCTCCAAGAAGACCTGTCTTATCAAGAACACCCCACAAAAATCCTTGAAACCGCAGAAAGAAGGACTCGCAACAAGTCCATCAAATTCTGCAAGGTGCAGTGGTCGCACCATTCCGTTGATGAAGCCACATGGGAACGTGAAGATGAACTCCGTGCCAACTATCCTACCCTCTTTGAGTCTTCTTCTTCTTCCTAGAATCTCGGGGCGAGATTCCTGTTTAGTGGGGGAGAGTTGTAGCATCCCATTTGTCTAACAATTGTAATGCTACTTGGTTTAGTAATATAATGGCTACTTCCTACATATAATTGTTGCATCATCATCATATCATGCTCATGTCATCATGCCACCTTGCATTTGAGCATCATATAAAACCCTTTTGTGTTGGTTCTTCTCTCATATGCATTGTAAATTGTATTTGCCTCTTGATATTGTATTTGGTTCTTGATATATTGTTTAAATGCCCAAGTTGAGTTGGGGGCATATCTTTTAATCAACTCCACCACCTTTCTTTCACCACCTTACAATTCCACCATCCCATTATCCATGAGCTTGTAATTATTTTTCTTTTGGTGTTTAATCTAGCTCATGAGAGATAGGGTGGGTCCAATCCTATAAATTCTTTTGCTTGGCCTTTACTCCACATTTTGGGAATGCATGAGAATAATGCCATGTTTATTACTTTGTTTTCACAAGGATGACACATGGCATTAAATGCTTGCATGGGCCATGCAAGAACAAGTCTTTTGGGTTTTATTTGAAATCCTTTGAGTGGATCATCCTCTCACCTCTCTCTCTCTCCTTCTTTTGCTTGATCTAGCTTGATGCATGCAAAACCCTAAACCCCTTTGGTTGGTCTTGCCTTGGCCATGCTCTAACCCTAAAAACCCTCACCATCTTTTTCCCCCTCCTCTCTTTTGACTAGATCTTGTTTGAGCTTGGCTTGATCTTGTTTGGTTTTGTCAAAAGAGCACACACCACCCTCCCTCATCTCTCTCTCTCTCTCATCTAACCCTCTCTCCTTAACCTTCCCCTACCCTAGCCACCCCATCTAACCCTAACTCGAGGCTACCCCCCTCTCTCTCTCTCTCGGCCTCCCTCCTCTCTCTAGCTCTCTCCCTGCCACAAGGCCCCATCAACCCCACCTGCCCACCTCCCATGTGCGTCCCCCTGGTCCCCCCTCTCTCCAAACCCTAGCCAAACCCGAGCCACCCCTTCTCTCTTTTGCTTAAAAAGTGGCCACCACCTCCCATGTGCCTCTCCCCTCTCCCTCATCACCCCAACCACCCCGGGCACCTCAGATCGAGATCTGAGACCCCAGGAACCCCTCTCCCTCCTTCCTCCTTCCCCAAGAATAGCCATGGCCACCCCATGCCCTCTAAACCCTAGCCTCGGCCATCTCTTCCTCTAGCCGTTCTGGAGCGCGCCGAGCTGAGCCAGGAGCACCAGGACCTCCCTCTGCCACCTCTTCGACGCCCAGGACGCGGGGCAGCCGCTGGACTTCGCCGGAGCCGCCTGACGCTGCCGTGCACCGCCAAGACCAGGAGCTCCGGCCGCCAGCCTCGTCGACGATCGCCGGCTCCTCTGCCCGAACCAACCCCGCCGACGAGCTCCTGGTGAGCCCTTCTACCTCCCAGACATGGTCTCCTCCTCTCTAGTTCACCGTAGCGTCGCCGCCGTCCGTCGAACACCCCGCGTGCGCCGCCGCGCGCCGCGCTCTGGCAACAGCAGCAGCTACGGCAGCTTTTACCTCGGTTCCTCGTCGAAGCCCGCGCGTTGTAGTCCTCCCCCGTAGCTACTCTCTGAATGAAAATCGTAGGCCGCATCACCCTCTCCAGTTTTCGTTTTTGCGGCATCAAGAAATCCCCAGTGGTTTGCTCGCCATCGTCGACCAAACTCCGGCGGTCCTCTGAATCCTGCAGAGCGGCGCGCAGCAGCAGTTCCGACAGCCGCCGTCGTTTTGCAAAGTCAACCTCGCAGTATTTCCCGCCTGAACCCGCGGCCCCCACGACCCCACCTGCCAGCCTTCCAGTTAATTTTGTAGAGACACCCCCGCAGTTCTGAGCCCCTCAACCCGCAGCCCCTGGATCCACCACGTGTCGCCCACCGATAGCCGCGCGCGCGCTGTGGCCCCGCCCCCTTGCTGGCCCACCAGTCAGCGAGTGAGGGTAGGTTAACCCTGGGTGACAGAAGTGTTTCTGCGTGCGAGTTGCCCAGTCAGCACCCTGGCCCATTCGTCAGTGACAGTGGCTAGCTCAATCCGAGTAATAAAAGTATTTGCTGGAATCTGATTCAAATTCAAATCTTTTCAAATTAATTCAAATTCAACTCAAATTTCAAATCTGTTTAAACCTAAATGAATTCATAACTTTCAAATGGTTTGGAATTTGAATTCAAACTTAATATGAAAAATGTTTTATTTTTGAATGTTAATTCAAATCTTTAAACAAATATTTTCAGAATTTATTTAAAATAGTCAAACCATTGACTTTAACCTAATTTGACTATAAATAAATTTAAATTCATAATTCCAAATAATACAAATAATATATGTTTTTGAATCAGAAAAATGTGAGGATTTCAAATATGCCATCCAAAATATATTTGGAACACTTTAAATTTCAAGTTGGCTAAAATTACAACAAAATGCCCTTATCTTAATTAATAAATAACTTTTGATTTATAACTCCAAATTTAACAAATGATATGTCTAAAATGATCAGCTCGACGAGACCTTTCTGTTTATGCATTCCATCTTCTGAATTGCAGCATGCATCATATAAATATAATGTAAACAGCAACTTATTTGAGTATAAAATGTGACCAAAACTCAATAAAAATGCTTATTCTTGTATTCCACACCTCACCCATGCCATGCTACCTTATTGCCATGCAATTGTGCATCATTCATCATGGCATGATTGTTTGCTTGTCGCATTTTATTCATATGCTTGTGCACTTTATTTATGTTGGCCCTTGTTTGTTTGGTTCTTCTTCGAATAGACGCTGAGCAGGGGATATATCAAGAGAACCAGGAGCACTACCAGATCCTTCTCTCGCTTCAACTGAGCTTCCAGGCAAGCACTACCACATGCTTGCATACATTTAGTACCTATTGCCTCTATCTTATTCTTGCATCATCGAGTCGCGATTGCATTAAACTGAATCCCAAGTATTGCATAGCCTTTACTTTTAAACCCCACCGAAGCTTGTTCCTCCATCCCATGAGCCATTACTACAGGAGTTGTTTGAGCCATGCGAGTCGTAGAACAGCATGTGTAGGGTATGTGAGTGTCTGATGGATAACGAGGTACCTAAACAACTTAACCTGAGTAGTAATGGGATAACTAATGAAAGTGGTACCGGTGAGCAATATCTGCTATTTGGTTTTTCCTGCTCACTTGTGTCCCGTAGGACCCCGAGTACTTGATTCCTGTTCCTTGATTATCCACATCCGGGAGGCTTATGGGACCCCCCTGAGCCAGAGCTTGATTCATTCTTATTTCTTGGGGCCACAAACTAGTTTGAGTTTTATTTACTATCCTGTACTTATGCCATGCTTTACTGCTTTATTTACGATTGTGCGAGGAGCACCTGTAGTGTTTAGGTAAGCGGAGTGTTTTCGCGGTATCGACAAGCCTAGTCACATTTTCGGGTTCCCAGTCGTTTACAGCCACTGACGCAAACCTTGAGTCCTTCTCGAAGTCAGCTAACTTCGTTGCGGGTAGCTTAATGGGGTGGCCCCCTGAAATATTTCTGAATCCTGTGATTGCTTTGTCGTGAAGGCCTCGTTGGGTTTTGATTTGGTTTTTCCGAGGTTGATCGAGTGTGTGTTGCTATTTGTGCACCCCTGCAGGGTAAAACTTTCTGAAAGCCGTGTCCGCGGTTATGGACGACTTGGAGCACAGTTTCTCGATCATAGACAAGCATAACTAAAGTACCGCTTCTAATTTGACTAAGTAACTGACTAGTAAATAGTGCAACTCTCATGGAATGGTTAATAAAACTGCCAACGGATGGGGGTTGTTCGTCCGCTTCCTCGTTGGTAAGCGAGGAGGAGGATGGATCTGATGATATTACTGTTATAACTGTTGTCATTAATTCACGGACATCCGTCTATTTTTGGTTAGGCGGATGGTTAGCGAGTATCTATAGAATTGTTAGGGTTTATCTTTTGCTGCAATTGCGTCACCCCAGGTTGTGTCCCCTTTAGAGGCATAAAGACTTGCTGAGTACCCCTATGGTCTCACAAGATAAATTATTTGAATCAGATGAACAGGTACACCCTCAAGATGGATACTGGGTGGAGGAGGCGGACGATGTGGGCAACGATCGTTCAGTGTAGAGATTCCGGGAACGGGGATCCGTGAGATCTGTGGGCGGGATGTGCTTATTTATGGGGCATCTTATGCCGATTTGCTTCTTATCCGTACTCGGATCTTGTTTGACGCTTCCGCCTGATACTCTGATGTTTGATGTATGAGGAGATATCCTAAAATATTATATCTATCTAGGACATTTGAATCTTGCCGTATGGCGTTGCTATATTTCCTTTCTTTTTAGATGGAATGGCTCTGATGTACTATTGTATGGTGGCTTGCATACATACTCATTTGTGTATGTAGTTGATCCCTTCGCCTGCCGATTACGCCGCCCGTTCTTGTCCCGATGTTTGGAAATGGTTGGGACGGCCGAAAGGTCTACCTGTGAGTGGCATTTGGGCCCCACCGTACTATTTCAACCATTTCCGCTCATCCAGGCTTGTAACTAGGAGCGTAATTCACCGAGGTAGTTACACGGTGGCTCCCGTGTTTCGCCTCCGCGTGTTGCGTTGAGGTGTGGTGTTCGACATGGTTGGTCGTCGACCCACGTGGAGCGCAGCCTCGGACTGATGTGTGGTGTTGTGCTGTATTATTTTTTTGGCCAGTTTTCCTCATAGACGGGCTAGCTCTTTTCTACTATATCAATGAACAGCAAAGCTTTTGCCTTGTTTCAAAAAAAAAGTTCAATAATAAATCATAATGTGACTTTTTTAGCCAAACACTCAAAATGTTTATTTTTGATATTCAAAACAAAAACTCGAAAGCCCACATTTGGTTTGATTATCGAAAGACCCACATTTGTAAGGAAATCAATGTAGTACGCAAGGAAATCAATGTAGTATGAACCTAGAGACAACATATAGAACTCTACAAACAGGGACTGATATGATCTTTCAAACTGTCATGGAGCACTACTAATGGAGAGTTTGAAACATACCGACTTTTCAATGCCACAATATGATTGAAAAAAAATTCAAAGAGAATATCCTATTGGACAAGCATGATCCGTGCTTCCTTTGGGAGGGAGTAGGAAAGAAAGAGAAAATATCACCTTGCCAGCCGGCAGGAGGTGTGCCGCCCCTAAGAACAAGGGAGTTAGTTGTGAAAAGTTTAAAAATAATGAATTACTCCCTCATGCGAGATCTTCCCATAGGATGACAGTCAGAGCTTCTGTTTGAAATTTGTTAAAGCTGGATTTTTTTGCTTACTCCACGCATGGAGGTTCACAATTTTGGCAGAGCAGCTGTGCACCAGCACTGCCACAGGCGGAGGTGTGCCATGTGCTTCGAAGCTGAAGTGTGTCCCCTCCGCGCGTCGTCCGATCCATCCATCATCACCGGCCACGACGTCCATGTTGTGCTCGCCCAAATGCACGTAATTATAAAATGATTAATATTTTTTTGTGATTCTTGTTTGCAAAGTCGTAGATGTAGCTATGTGCAACGATTTTACCAAAATCTGATGAGGGCATTGTGTAACTTTTAGTGTGGATCCCATGAATCCATATGCAATGTATAATGGAATTGTTGGATGAATCATCTCCGGTCGACGACATCAACCTCTCAATGCCCTTCAATTTTTTAAGATAATGATGGCACCCAAAATGATGATGGTTCCACTCTATCTTCATGGGAAAAAATCATCAAATGTGACTACTACGTTTGTGTTGGCATGATATAGCGTGACACTAGTCGCGGTGATTAGGAAAGATTAGAATGGCACTAAATATTGGAGATGAATTGCAACTTACTAACAATCGTAGTACCATGATCATATCCTCCAGGACTCCTAAGTTTCTCAAACAAGTGGGGAACGCTCTTAAACATTTGGAACTGATGGTTAGCATGTGTTCCGCTGGTGGAGCGCCTACACTTAGCACAAGCAGAAGATTATGTGAGTTCTTTGAAGTGCCATTTGTTCTCAAGGATCGCCCCAAATGGGAGTCGAGGAATATTGAGGTGGTACTAAAGAGTCCTAAGAGTTGTAATTAATTCATATTCTCAAGAACATAAAGAAGTCGATGATGAGAAAGCTGGGTTGAGAAAGATAAGGGAGATATGTTTTGAAGAAGATGATGACTAAGGGAGATGTAGGAGTCCTACTTCGGGCTCAAGCAGATGCCAGGGGGAAGAGGACCAAAGAGAGGCTAAAGAGAGAAGCTGGGGTGGGTGCCATGAGGGATAAGCTAGATGACAGGATCAAGACAAGGATAGAGAAGGATGAGAATGCTCTTAAAGATAGGTTGTATATCTTGACAAGAAGAAGCAACAAAAGAAGGATACAACATGCATTGAGGTCCCGTTCAAAAAACATGCATTGAGGCATTGGAGGAAATGAACTTGAGATTTATAGAGGCAAGAGGAGTACGAGGCCCGTATGGAGGCAAATGAGGCATGCAAATGCTTCCTTTGGGGAGTATAGACTTGCCCTTGAGGAGACGAGGTTGAAGAAGCAAGAGGCGGAATAGGAGACAAGGTGCAAGAGAGTGGAGGAAAACATGATATGGATCCGAGTGGGATGGATGTGAAGGCAAGAACCTTTTGGGAGACCACTCATGTAGAGATCTTGGCGTTGAGGATGCCATCCAATAGTGAGCTATAGTGATGTATGATACTCATGACACTGAGCAATGCTTGCAGAGTTGAATTGGCGCATTCTCTTTTTTACTTTCAGTATTTCACCACCAATCAATATAACATATATGTTTCATAATGGGATAAATGGGGTTGATAAGACTCCTAAAACTATAATACTCATAGGAGTTTCGACTTTATGTTGTTCCATATGAAAATACCACAATAACATCATTTTTAACAAGACTGAAGGTGCCAATTGTTTGCAGATTATTTGTATGGCTTCACAGTATATCAAACTTTAGTATTTCCTTCTCCCGATGGATCAACGGGAACATATGGTTACTGGATGCAACCGTCTGATGACGTTTGCTCAAGATCTATGCCTGGTTGGTTGAGGCACACTAGTAGATTCCATGATACTTAGCTTCTACATGATTGTTTTATTCGATGGTTGGTATTTGTATCGACCTTATCCAACCTTTGAGATGTAATAACCGAATATTAAAACTCGGTAATAAAATAGATGTGTGCATCACTTGATACATAGGCCAAGATCAATATGGATCGGAGGGAGTACCAAACTTAGCGAAAACTGAGAACAGGGCGTGAATCGATCAAAAGCGGTTTACAACGCACTATGACGAAGATTCATTCCGAACCACTTGCCGCGGAATTGTGTCCGCGTCCGATCGATCGAGAAGCAGCCTACTCTCATCTTTTGTTATCTCATTGGGGGTATACAATTAATTAATTTGCAGAATTACAGCTGACACAGTCAACTGGGCACCGGCGACTACCGCATACATACGATGATTACGTTCCATGTAAAGACGTGATCTAATGAGTCAAAACACCAGTTAATTTGACCAAGTTGTAAGACGGAGCATGCATAATGGGAGGTGCTTAAAGGAGTGCTTATAAAAATAAACCAACCATTTTGCTAAGCATTGGTGCTTATTTCTATAGAAGAGGTGCTTAGTTAGGCATCTACTTAGTATAAATAAGCACCGGTGCTAATAGAAAAACCGGTTTATTTTTCTAAGCACCGTCCTAAGCACCTTGCATTGTACATGCTCTTACAGGCATCAACAATGTAAGGTGCTTCCAGACAGTACTTAGAAAAATAAACCGGTTTTTGTTAAGCATTGGTGCTTATTTATACTAAACAGAGGCTTATACAAATATGCACATGTGCTTCATAAAATGGTTGGTTTAGTTTCTTAAGCATCCATCTAGGCACCTTGCATTGTACATGGCCTAACAATCCAAAACAACAACTCCATCATACAACACCATCCATCATCCGCTCCATTCCAAGCCTTCGAAACAAGCTCACATTTGCATTTTGTACCTTGGTTCATCATGAATTGATTTTATTAAATGGATGAAATATTTGTGATAAATTCATACAACTACAGTAACATTTGTGACACAAACACCAATAATGCATTTTTGTATGTACAATGAAAAACATGAAGGGCGTGCAATTCACACTTGGTTACTGAACAGAACATGCAGTCTACTGCTTTTAAGAAAAACAATGTAGTACAACCTAGAGGCAACATATAAAACTCTACAAACTCCTGATACCAGGGTTTTAAAGCAGCTGAATTCCTGCGATCTTACATGCTCTCTCTAGGTTTTGTACTCCTATAGTGCCTCAATCGATATAGAGGCTGGGGTTGAAATTCAAAGACGTGTGCAAGTGAGTGTGAAATCAGCTTAATTTTGAAAGGCACAAGTCAGCCATGAGTGAAATACAAGTACAATAGCTGCAGATTACACACTAAACTGCACCTACTAATTTGCAGGACCAAGAAACTGAAATGACAAAACTATACCAGATTTAGTGAGGACATTGATGAAAATTTGGCTAACATGTATCAGCAGGGCAGCACCAGCTACTACACTACCCACAAACTCATCATCAAATTCAAAGATAAGAGCCCCAAAACACTATAACAGCTATGATCAACACATTCACAGCGTCATGGAGCACCAGAAATGGAGTTCAAAGCATATCACCTTTTCAACATCACACTGTAACTGAAACCACAAAAAAGATCTATGACATGATCCCCAGAATTTTGCACTGCATCCATTACATCACATATGTACTAGCACCATGAACATCCATGACCAGCTAGCTCCCTAACTCCTCTGTGACAAGGTAAGTTAAAACAGGAGTACAATCACGACTAGTTGAAACATTTTCTTTTCACCGCACACACACTTGCCCGCCGCCCTACTTGATATACTGTGACATCCACTTGAACCCGTCACCGTAGCCCATCTTGCGGACGATGCTGCACATGAAGACCTCGAGGGGGCGGACGTTCGACTCGCTCAGGTTCACCTTGCCCTTGCCGGTCGTGAAGTTGCTCAGACCCATGTGGTAGCGGAGTTCTTCCTCTGAGGCGGCGTAGGGGATGTCAATCTTGTTCCCCAGGATCAGGAAGGGGACGGTGCCAAGAGAATCGTCTGAGAGGAGAGCATCAAGCTCCTTCTTGGATTCGGCAAACCTCTCTTTGTCGTATGCGTCAACGAGGTACACCACTGCATCAACCTGATCAGAGCACAATCAGAAGATGACATCAAAGAGATGAAATAAATACTTCTTGCTGCACTAGTACTCAGATCACGGAAGTAGGTTACTGAATCAGAACAAGATCATCAGAGAAATAACAGACATGGCCATGCATGAAGATAGCAGCATATGTATAATGCATCAAATTCGATGAGTAAGCAGTTAAGCCTTTTTGGCTGCAACAAGAAATTCAAAGAAGTTGGTACTATGGTATGAATATTATATTGACAGAGCATTCCTAATTGTATGATATTCTTTAGTGTCTTGTCCAATCATGTTGATACTTCAGTTGATCTGATATGTATGTATCCATTTGTATCACCAAAATCATCCTGCTGCAACACTCGAAATGGATGCAAAAGTTTCTCAGTATTATCGCACAGTACACCCCTTCATCCAACAAGCCAACCTCGTAAGAAAGTGTGAAGCCATGTTGGGCTAAAGAAACATATAAAATAGATAAGAACAAAAGTCACAAGAATCTTTCTGCTGTAATATATATGTTTAAAAAGGTAAAAAGAAGACACTAATATTTCAAAAGATCATCGTCCACACAGACTGATATGAAAGCATATTTTCCCCCTTTATGTAAGTACCTAGATTGCCACATTGCACATATGTCGCCAGTGTTATAATGGATCTTGAAAGCCACGCAATGGTGGAATAGCATATAGGAGTAGGCTACTTGCAGTTCAACGCACTAACCCCACCATCAACTTGATAAATATTTGACAATACGCAGCTGCTGTTACATGTGGGAACAAAAGGTAGACACATGTATTCGAGTGCATCAGTGCCAACTATTGTCCACTGACAGGGCCGGTCCTGATATTTTGAGGGCCCGGGGCGAATTTAGAATTTGGGGCCCCTTAATACAACGGATCTCATGGCGCTCACTCAGAATGGGAATTAGATTCATTCTCATTCGAACGATGTCACTCACGCTAGAAAGAAAATTTCGGTTGCAACTATAGTAAAGCCAAATATATTCAATTGCAACCAATGTGTAACTTAAAATTTTCAATTTAAAATGACAATAATCAGTTAGAACCAGCGTGTAAAACTGAAAAAACAATAAGTGTAACTGAAAAATATAACAATAGTGTCAAGATCCAATGGCTAAAGAATTTGAGTTCATAACCTTCAATATATAGTACTCCCTTCGACCCAAATTAGTTGACTTAGATTTGTCTAGATTTGACTGTATCTAGCCATGATTAGTATTACTAGATACATCTGTATCTTGACAAATTTAACTCAACTAATTCTGGTCGGAGGAAGTATAAAATTTTTAGTCATGCGGTGTATATGTGAAATATTACCCAGATCACATTTATCTATTAACTGCTTCTCTTTTTCTAGACGCTAAGCTCGATATACACATTATACATGACTTGATTCAGAAAGCAAAAGAAACGGGGAGGACCAGCGGGATCTTTGGCTGAGTCGTGTGACATCAGGATTCGTCGCAGAAATAGCCAAACCGGCGAATGGAAGCTTCTGCTGCCTGTGTGCGCAAGAGCGGCGCAGTTTACCCAACTTTCTTTAACCGGATGCAATCTATCCAACTAGTCAACCCTCCCTATGGTTGTGGCCCATACGTTTGTGCCCGCCATCACATTACCGCATCGGCCTGCTCAATTTTTTCCCTGCGTTGGCCAGGCCGTGCAGAACAGTGTACATATCGCACATATCTAGGCCCCTAGTTTTCTCGGGCCCGGGGCGGCTGCCCCGTCAGCCCTGCCTCAGGGCCAGGCCTGTCCACTGATAATGACATTCACTATAATTTTCAGAGGTAGCAGAACATGCTACTGTCATACTGCGTCTGCAATCTATATTTCATAAGGAGCTAGAATCGTACCAAAAAACAGCATACTACTTCTAGTAGCTATACCACAGGAGAAGAGGAACATATACAGATATAACAGTACGCCAAAAAACTCACCTATATAAAAACGAATAAAAAAGGAGAGGAAGATCAGACCTTAGCATAGTAATCCTTCCACACACGGCGAGCAATCTGATGACCTCCCAAATCAAAAGCCTTGAACTTGATCTTCCCGATGCTCAGCTCTTCAGAAGTTGGATACTGAGTAGGCTGATGCTGAACCAACCTCTGCCAGAAGGAACACAAATCCAAGTACAAATTTATTCAGCCAACACGAGCAAAAACATGTGATTTTGCATTTGCTTTGTATGTTTAACTTAATTATATACGGCTTCTGAGCATACTGACCAGGTAGTAACAAAGAACAAAAAAATGATTGCCAAACCAGTATAACAACATAAATTTAAGTAAAATATAAATTCTCTGAAGAAGCATCTGCATCAGATCTAAATTGCATGCCCCTGACTGAGCATGGTAGCTAGCCATGCATGATTAGACGAATCATATTTTTATTTTGTTTTTGAATTAGCATAGTAGCGCTCAAGAAATCAACATGAATTTTTTATGCCCAAATAACTGAAAGAAGATTTATCCAGATCTGGTAAGAAATCCAGTGCTGACAGAAAGAAGACAGCTCACCGACCAAAATGAAACCTGTCCAAACTATCCTCAACAGGAAACAAAGACTTGTGGCACTAAACTACTAATCCAGTAACTCTTTACAAATCGGGGGTCAGTTTTTCCACATACGATCGAAGCCTCCGAATCTAAGGAAAGTGGAATTTATCGCAACACACTTTGAAAATTCCACAAACTGTTTGAAAATGGTCTATAACAGGAATAAAAATCTCCAAGAACACTCAACCCTTGAGATGAACATCTATTAGCACAAATTGTTGGAATATTAGGCAAAAATTTCAGGATTAATTGGACTTGAAACACACCCTTCGATCTAAATCCTACAGATACTAAAAAGAAGGAATCACACAATTACTCTCTTCCGTAAGTCGTAACGCATCCCGATCCGAGTGCCATCACGATTCCATTAGACTACCAAACTCTATTCCACAAAAAAAACATCAAATCTATTCTAAAGAACAAGTAATCAGAAAGAAAGTGACTATTTTTTCCCGACCTCGTCCTTGAGCATGTGGAGGAGCGTGGTCTTGCCAGCGTTGTCGAGGCCGAGGAAGAGGATCTTGGCCTCCTTCTGCCATAGCCCCAGCGACGCCAAAACCCCGTAGAACCAGTCCACAAGGAACATCTCCGGTCGCCGTCGGTGGCCTCCCTCTCTCTCGCTGGAGTAGGAGGAGGTCGCCTCTTAACGGATCTCGACGGGCACCCGCTAAGGAAGGGATCAAATGGTGACGTGGCGGCCACCGCGCCGCTGACGCTGGAATTAATAGGAGGAGCGCCATGAGCATGGCAGGTAGGGTCAGTGCGCAGTGGGGCCCACTTGCCAGAGGAGTAGGTGGGAGTTGGTTGGTTTGGAGATGGGCCAGCAACACGCGGATTCCTTTTTTGTTTCTACTCCCTCGGTTGGGAAATATAAGACATTCTAGCTTTGTGAAACGAATGTATCTAGACACCTTTTAGGATATACTTCCTCCGTTTAGAAATATAAGATGTTTTAGGTTTGTGACATTTGAACCTATATACTAAAAGATGTCTAGATACATCTCCTTCACAAACCTAAAACGTCTTATATTTCCAAACGGAGGGAGTAGATTCACTCCGAACCTCTACGAACCTATACACTAAAAGACGTCTAGATACATTCGATTCACAAAGCTAAAACGTCTTATATTTCCGAACAGAGGGAGTAGCAAGCAAGAAGAGCACCAAAGTGTGTAACCCTTGTGTCAAAAAGTTCGAATGTACTGTATATGAGTATATCATTATGTGGAAAAAACCGTTGGAATGCCGTATTTTTAAGTTGCTTTATTTAGAAAATGAATAAATTTTTTTACTTTTTAGAATTCTAAATGCTTCGGCTCATCCATAATAAATTTCACTGATTTAGTACAACCCTGTATTAAAACAACTATATTTATCATGAATCAAGAAGTAATATTTTAAAAGTGACATTACAAATTCATTTTTTGAAAAATGACATTACTCATAAAACATCAATTTTACAACCCACTAGGGGGAAAAAGGCACAAAGTATTCCCTTTAAGTTTGTACTGTACATCCAACAAAAGTCTTGTACATATTTCATCAAATAGAACACGTGTTTTGACCATACGGACCATGTTTAGTATGCCCTCATCCATGAAAACATCAAATTAGCACTTGCTATGTCACGCCGTTACCGAGTACTTATTTCTTAGTGAAACTTTAGATGTCATCTTCTTTCTTAGAAAACTGCTACTGGTGTTAAGTTGCTTTCAAACTTTGACACGGTCTTTTTAAGTCTGAATAGCATCTTTTTACCGAGGTTATGACTGGAAGAGTAGTAGAAGGAAAACTCTGCACCGATGTGCTTCAAGCAAATAACTACATGTCCTCTCTTCCTTTCTCTTTTCTGCTACAGTAGTTCGAGGAATTCGTCAGACCCGAACCGAAGCCACTCTGGCTAGCTTTACCAGCAAGGGCTGGTGGAGGGGACGTGCCGGCTGTAGGTGTAGGTTTTCAAGTTGTAGGACTGTTCCCCTAGGTGTGTGTTGGAGCAAAACTTAGGATCTAGGCGACCGAATCTAGGGTGTAGGGTTCCTCTTCTTGGTGTTGGTGCTCCTCTGGCTGGAGAATGGCGGCAAGGAGGGGGCCACCGTCTCTGCAAATGAAGATTGTGCCATAGGTCATCTTGTGTTTCTGAGGTGCTGCACTGCGGAAGCTCTCCTAGAGAGGAGATGCGGCGTGGAGAGTGATGTCGCGTTTCTCCTGGCCGTGGCGGCGAGGAGGAGAAACAGTGAGGTACTCCTTCCTCAGTGGAGTAGCGATGGCCAATCTGCCCTATGATGAGGGGGTGACTAATTGCAGGGACTCTACTCCTCCTTCATCTAGTCGTGGTGGCCTACAGGAGGTTCGGAAGAGGACTTGAGTCAGTCGTTTGGGAGCTCAACTAGGTTCCTATTAGGGGGCGATGAGCGCCCCGGAAGCTATGTTGCTTGTCGAAGGTCCCAAGTGGCGGTAGCTGAAGAAAATATGCCCTAGAGACAAATAATAATATGGATTATTATCATATTTCATAAAGTTTATAATTAAGTTTTATATCATGCTATAACTGTATTGATTGGAAACGTCAATACACATGTGATATACAAACACCAAGTAGTTTCCAGTGAAATCTCTAGTCACTGGTTCATTGCTCGATGGATGATCAAGGTTTTCTGATCATATTGGTACCTTGGCCTCAATTGACAATGAAGTCATCTCATTGGAGAATGAGATGATGAACATATCATATATAAGAATCATAACATGATCATGTCACGAAGTTCAAGTTGCGATGATTAGAAAACATAGTGACTTGTTCCTTAGACCGTGAGACCATATCTAAGCGTTGTCTTCCGAGAATACTTTGATGCCATGGTGATGATAAGGGTGTCATTGGGTATCCGGAGGAGCGGTAGAGGCGTATGCGTTAAGAGCGGGATTTGTCCATCCGCGTGACAAAAGATACTCTGGGCCCACTCGGATGAGTTATATCCATAAGTTGCATAGCGTGTGACTAGGTCACGGGGATATCACTTATCAGATCGAGTAAAATAGCTATTGTCGGTAACGAGGTTGAACCCTACATGGTGATGTATTTTATCAAGCCTCGAACAACACAAGTATAGCAGAGACAAAAGGAATAAGACACAACATTGATGGTTCAACAACAATTTTCATGGAATGCACATGTGGTCATCATGGGCATCCAGGTCCCGCTGATGATCATTGGTTAGAGAGGGGTCTTGACCATGTTTGGAGTGTTCCTGAACTGTTGGGTAGCATTCTTAAGGGTTTGACGAAGCTCGGAGATCGTTATTGATATATTCGGAATCACCAAAGAAATAAAAGAGAGAAATTGGAAGGGTTCCGGGAAAGTTTGGAGGGTGTCTGGAGTGGGGTGGAAGGTGTTCCATAGCCATGGCAATTGGATAATATGTAATTAAATGTTAAATAGTGATTTAATCATTTAATTATATTTATTTAATAAAATAAAAAGTATTAAAATCCCTATTGGGACAAATTCCATAGGGAAAGGGCCCATGAGGGAAAGAGAGAAAAGGGAGAGAAGGAGGAGGTGGCCGCATGGACCCTAGGGCACCACGCGGGGCCCATGGGGACCCTGGCCGACGGCCACCCCCCTCCCCTCTCTCCCCTCTTGTTTAGTCCCACATGGCTTACAGAAGGATCCATGTGCCCACTTTTCCCCAATATAAAGAGAGGCATAGGAGTTAATTAAATAGACAATAAAATAAGAAAAGGCCTTAGGTTGCCTCTCTCTCTCTCCCTCTCTCTCCCTCTCTCTCTCTCTCTCTCTCTCTCTCTCTCTCTCTCTCTCTCTCTCTTGGCCCCTTTGTTTGGGCTGTGCGAACGCGGAGTTCTTCACCATGGAGCGTCGTCACACTGCAGGAGTCGGAGGCGGGAGATATACTTCCGCAATATCAGCTGAATCAAAGAGAATCGAGAGTCATCGTCAAACACGATACGTGTGTGACTCCCTCGGGCGGTGCCATGCTTTCTGTGCTAGGAGTTGTCGGAGTCGTTGGACTTCAAGACCTCGAGGTCAGCGTCGGTACAAATTCATCAACCATGTTCCCCGTAATACGTTAACCGCTTTCGATCTTCAAATGTATGAATACCATATCCCTTCCTATTACTGCATTACTAATAGATAGATACTGGCATTAGGATTTTGATCGTAGGAACTTTTTTGTTTTCTGCCCTTGAACCCCAATAGTGGTATCAGAGGTAGATCTATGTGTAGTACTGCTAGTACGGATCGACCACATGAGTTGTAATGTGTGGGCGTTAATTCTATAATTTTTACCCTCCCACATGTACTTGTTTATATCGTGATATTGATTGATGAAGCGGCTGGGACCGACCTTACTTGTAATATTATGCGAGACTGGTTTCACACTCGACATACTGCTTGATCTATATAAGTGGCTAGCCAGTGTCTGTCTCTCTTTTCAATAGTTGATATAAAATTTACAAAGGAGGGACCCGAGACGGGTGTAGTAGAAACAATTATATAATCAATGTTGTGGTTGAAGTTCGTAGGTAAGAAACGGTTCTTACGCGAAAGCCCTAACAACCACATAAAACATGCAAAGATAAAGTATAGGCGTCTAACTTTGTTTTGCAGGGGCGTTATGATGTGATATGGTTATAGTCAAAGTAAAGTAGTTTACTTGATGTTGCTAAGTCGTAGTAATGGTCATCATGATGGTGGACTACACATCGGAGGCGCCGGTACCCTGGCGCTGGATCCGGTGGTGCGGGATGGAGATCATATGTGGCATCCCGCAAAACCACTACTAGAAAATCGCGTTGAATTTGTGCATTGCATCGTCATCATCATGCATTGTTTGCCAAAACTATTCTCGCAACACCCGTTTGGTTTTCTAAAACGCTCCAATTTTTATTCAAACGCCGAACCCCCGGATGTTCCGGATATTTTGTTTGTCTAAAACTAGTTATAAAAGTTATTTGAAAACAAATAAAAATATTAAATTATTTTTGTGGGCAGTCGGACGGGCCAACCCGACCCGAACGACCACCCCCGTATAAAACAATCGGTCCACCATTCACCTGCCCTTCTAAATCCTAAGTCACCAACTAATCTACCCAGCCCACCCCCTCCACCTCACCCCACCCAATAGCCCCTCGCCACCTCACCCTCTTCCCTCACCCCTCCTCTCACATGCTGCCACGTGGCCTAACCTCCCTCTCCACTCAACCTCTCCCTCACCAAACCCACCCCAGCACACTACACCGCACGCGCCTGGGCCCCGCCCCTGTCCCCCTGACGCGCCCAGCACCCTCCTTGCCCTCTCTCCCTGCCAGTGGGTCCCGCCCCACTCCCCTGCCGCGCAGCCCCACCCACTCCCCTGGCCAACCGCGCCCCGCCTCGGGATCCTCCCGCGGGCCCGCGTCCCCCCCCGCCGCTTCGTCCTCCTCCCTTTCTCCCTCACGCTCGCACGCACCGCCGACAACCACCTACCCCGCCCCGACAACTCCCTCTCTCCCCCACGTCTCCTCCTCCTCCGGCCACCTGCCTCCAACCCCGGCGCCGGCGCCGCGCAGCTCGCCCCCGCGCGCCGCCGACGGCCTCGCCGCCCCGAGCCAGCCCGCCTACCCCGCTGCGCCTCCCGCCTCCACCTGCGCGCCTCACCGCCGGTCGCCGCGCTCCCCCATCGCCCCCGCGTCCGCCGCCTCCGCCTCCGGCCGCGCCCGGCGCTGCGCCGGCCGCACCCTTCCCGACCCCGAGGCGCCGCCGCCGCCAGGCCCCTCCGCGCCGCCCTGCCTCCCCGTGCTCGCCGCCGGAGTCAACCGCCTCTCCTCCGCCCTCGCGCGCTCCGCGGGCACCTTCGCCGCTCGACGCCGGCGCCCGACCGCCCCGCCTCCGTCTGCCGCGCCAGGAACCGCCGCCGCCGGCCCCTCAAGCTCCCGCGGTTCCCGCCGCCGATCCTCCTCCGCGCGCGTTGGACGCCGACGTCGCCGCCGCGTCGGGCCCTGCCGTCCGTGTGCGCGTCTGCGTGAGCTCGCGTATGTGTGCCTCGTCAGTTTTTGGGCATGCGAGTGAAGACCCCGTGAGGATTGGTGCAAGACCAACACGAGACCGATCCGATGACCAAACGACTAGACAAAACCCCAACCCCGCAAGGACATCGTGTCACCGTCAAGGTCCTCGACCCGAACGCCAAGGCCGACCCGGGTCCGACACCGACAACCGAAACCCCGGTACCGTACAAGTTCGCCAACGACCTCAAGTTCTCCTACACGGAAACCACCCGCCAAGGTCGCCTACACGGATACGACATGAACTACCCCGGACGCCAAGACCGGCCGACCCTGTGGACCCGACAAGATCTCCGTCCTGGACTCAAGATCTGCCTCCCGGACATCGAGCGCCAAGATCGCCTCGCGGTTTCCGGAGCGGTTCCCGGACCCAAAGACGTCGAGACCACCGACCCGAAGACGGTAGACGCGACAAGTACTCCTTTCCGGACGCCGATCTCGCCGAGAACCCGGACGCAACAAGACCTACCCCGATAACCTCGAACGTTTCTGCCGAACCCCGAACCCCAGATCCGTCGAACCCTAGACCCTGGACCCCGAGACCGGCCCCGAACCCCGGAACCCCAAGCTCGTCGAGACCCCTAATGTGTGCCCCTTTCCTCGATACCCTATCTTATAAATGATATCAACTTGTTGCATTAAATCATTCATCTCGCATGCATATCTGTGGTTTGGGGGCCTTATGCCGATTCACCTAATACTTAAATATGGGGCCCATATGCGGGCAAATCTGGTCTCATGTCGGCCTCATTTAAACTTGTGTAGCGAACCGGTATCTTATATTGCCTTGTTCAAACAACATTTAATATGCGGGGTAGCTAAATAACTTGAACCACCTAATTAATGTCGGGACCCCGGTTCCGCTTAATCTGACCTAATTGCATCGCACCTTTGCCATGTCATCCATCATACATGCATCATGCCGATCTTCTGCCGTTTTATTAAGTATTGCATCCGGTGTTTATTCTAGTGTTTTGCTTCTTCGCGGATAAGGCCGTTGAGTTGATGTGAGCTTCGCCCCAATCTTCGGTTGAACCCTTCGACAATGTTTTCAGGCGAGCATCTCCCCCTTTCTACCTATCTTACTTTTATAGTCTTTATTCCCTCCTGTTGATCTATTGCTATCTGTGTTGCGATGCTCTAGTTTCCGTACCCGTGATATCCCTTGCAGCCCTATATTTGCCTTGGACACATCCTATTACCTGTTGTTTGGTAGATAGTTGGACTTGCGCGTCGTAGTTGCTTGCTCAAGTGCTGATGAGTGTCGTCATATGCCACGGTTGCTGATGTTTTGCCGCATGTTGTTGTTGAAGATGATTCTAGCTTTACTTATCGTCACTTTAATTTCTGTTTAACAACTAAAATTGAAATAAGCAGAGGCATCGGTGGGTGATAGATAATATTTGGTTTCCGAACGCCCACTTGTGTCCCGTAAGACCCCGAGTACTTGATTCCTGTTCCTTGTTTTATCGCGCTATCCACATCCGGGAGGTATATGGGACCCCCCTGAGCCAGAGCTTGATTCCGTCTTATTGCTTGGGGCCACAAACTAGTTTGAGGTTTTATTACGATCCTGTACTTATGCCATGTTTTACTGCTTTATTTACGATTGTGCGAGGAGCACACTGTACTGTTTAGGAGCGGGACACGATTCCGCGGTGTCGACAAGCCCAGCCACACTTTCGGGTTCCCAGTCGTTCACAGCCGTCCACCCAAACCTTGAGGCCGTCTCGGAGCTTGCTTACTCCGTTGCGGATTCTACTTAAGGGGTGGCCCCCTGAAATATTTCTGAATCTTGTGATTGCTTTGTCGTGAAGGCCTCGTTGGGTTTTGATTTGGTTTTTCCGAGGTTGATCGAGTGTGTGTTGCTATTGGTGCACCCCGGCCGGGTAAAACTTTCTGAAAGCCGTGTCCGCGGATATGGACGACTTGGAGCACAGTTTCTCGATCATAGACAAGCATAACTAAAGTTTACTGCTATAAATTTGACTTATAATGACTAGTAATCAGCTTCACTATAATGGAATGGCTAATTAATACTGCCCACAATTGCTTGTTTGGTTGTCGCTTGCGACAAAAGTATCTGACTAGTAAGTATTGCAACTACAACGGAATGGCTGAATAAAAGTACCAACAACTGCTGGGTTTTGGGTTATCTCATGCTAATTGTATCTGACTAGTAAGTGTTCCCACTATAACGGAATGATTAATTAAAAGTGCCCACTGCTTATTTTTATCAGGATGATTATCTATACCTGACTAGTAATTGCTGCAACGACAACTGAATAAGTAAAACTGCCAACTGTGTGAGTTCCTCGGTTGACTTCCTCGTTTGGTCTCGAGGGGGAAACGCCAGGATGGGTTTGTTTGATGATAGTATCAGGTTGGATCCGAATAGGTCTTTCTCACCCCTCTCTGATAGCCGCCAGTTGTATCGAGTCTCTATAGTTGTCAGTGCATGCTGCCGCTGCCGCTCAGTCCACCATACCGATGTAGGCGAGGACCGCCGAATTCTAGCCTCGCCGTGTACTGGCCTCAGTACTGACGCTCCTCTTTTTCCTTTGCCCTTTGTCGGCACCCCTTTTGTTTAAGCAGGTTTTGAGATCGACGTCGTTAGCAGGGTTACCCTTCCGGCTTGGCCTGGGAAGGGTTATGGACGCCATTGGTTATTCTTCAGGGCTCTTAGCCCCATTTGCATCTTGTCCGTAGTCGGACGCTGTATCGTGTTTCAGGTGATTTGGATCTTCGTATATTATATTTGTATTCTTGACTCCTTGAGTTGCTGTTATATATATCTGTTCTGTGGGTCCCATCGAGGACTGATGTGTAATGTTATTACTTCGTTTTCCACCCGCACGAAAGTGCCTGGTGGGCACCTTTGAATCGTTTCTATGCGGGTTTGGTGGATTTTGCCCAAACTTGCATAGGTCCGATTCTGAGGGTGTTACAGAGTGGTATCAGAGCACAGCAGTTGCGATACCCCACAAGTCCAGCCTGTAGGATAACCTAGCTAACGGCCGAAGTAGAGTGTCAAAACTATTTCTGAAAATCGGTTGGATAGTTCTGATTAGGTCTGATTTTACTCCTTACCCCCTCTGCTGTTCTCCTCTTACCTCGACGTGTTTTGAATCCGCTCTCTTCTCTTTCTTCAAGTCCAGGATTTCTCGTGGTTGGGTTTCTGTCGTACCTTCAGGGTTTCGATTTCTCCCTTTTGTAACGGAGGTGCTACGATCATCAATCTGCAACTTGTCTGTTGTACCCTTCATCCGATCTTTTGTTCTTGAGCTCTTTATCCAGATGTGTTCCTTGCTGGAAATCAGTATCGTTGAAAAACATATGAGAAGGACGAGCTTTGGTGAAGTTGGGGTTAACCTTGAGCATGTGTTGTTCATGCCAATCAAACCATCGCGGAACCTACTCATTGTGTCTTTCGAACGATTTCTGCTGGCAGCATCCTTTAGTTCCGGATACCACCTATGAAGATCTTCAGTCTAAATCTCGAGAGTTGAGTTGCCTGATTCCCCTACCCATGTAGAGAGTTGATAGTTTGGGCCGGGATGGACTGATCACCCTACCCGACTCCTACTGTTCGCTCTGTACATCGAACTGGTGGATCGATGTAACTTTTCCCTCTTCTAATGGAAGTTAGAGGTGGCCTTATCGTTTGATACCTCTATCTTCGTCCTTTGTTTCTCCGGAGTGTTCTCTCGACGATCAGAGACAACGACCCTTTGTTGGTGGTGTCGCCGATTTCAAGATGGCGGATGAACCCTTGTTAATGGTGTCGCGAGGATCCACACGAAGCGCGAAGGACCAGAACGCCGACCTTCCTTCCGGTACCATGAGGCGGATCTCGAGGGCGAGATCCATTGTTAGTGGTGTCGAATTGTGGCATCCCGCAAAACCACTACTAGAAAATCGCGTTGAATTTGTGCATTGCATCGTCATCATCATGCATTGTTTGCCAAAACTATTCTCGCAACACCCGTTTGGTTTTCTAAAACGCTCCAATTTTTATTCAAACGCCGAACCCCCGGATGTTCCGGATATTTTGTTTGTCTAAAAATAGTTATAAAAGTTATTTGAAAACAAATAAAAATATTAAATTATTTTTGTGGGGCAGTCGGACGGGCCAACCCGACCCGAACGACCACCCCCGTATAAAACAATCGGTCCACCATTCACCTGCCCTTCTAAATCCTAAGTCACCAATTAATCTACCCAGCCCACCCCCTCCACCTCACCCCACCCAATAGCCCCTCGCCACCTCACCCTCTTCCCTCACCCCTCCTCTCACATGCTGCCACGTGGCCTAACCTCCCTCTCCACTCAACCTCTCCCTCACCAAACCCACCCCAGCACACTACACCGCACGCGCCTGGGCCCCGCCCCTGTCCCCCTGACGCGCCCAGCACCCTCCTTGCCCTCTCTCCCTGCCAGTGGGTCCCGCCCCACTCCCCTGCCGCGCAGCCCCACCCACTCCCCTGGCCAACCGCGCCCCGCCTCGGGATCCTCCCGCGGGCCCGCGTCCCCCCCTGCCGCTTCGTCCTCCTCCCTTTCTCTCTCACGCTCGCACGCACCGCCGACAACCACCTACCCCGCCCCGACAACTCCCTCTCTCCCCCACGTCTCCTCCTCTTCCGGCCACCTGCCTCCAACCGCGGCGCCGGCGCCGCGCAGCTCGCCCCCGCGCGCCGCCGACGGCCTCGCCGCCCCGAGCCAGCCCGCCTACCCCGCTGCGCCTCCCGCCTCCACCTGCGCGCCTCACCGCCGGTCGCCGCGCTCCCCCATCGCCCCCGCGTCCGCCGCCTCCGCCTCCGGCCGCGCCCGGCGCTGCGCCGGCCGCACCCTTCCCGACCCCGAGGCGCCGCCGCCGCCAGGCCCCTCCGCGCCGCCCTGCCTCCCCGTGCTCGCCGCCGGAGTCAACCGCCTCTCCTCCGCCCTCGCGCGCTCCGCGGGCACCTTCGCCGCTCGACGCCGGCGCCCGACCGCCCCGCCTCCGTCCGCCGCGCCAGGAACCGCCGCCGCCGGCCCCTCAAGCTCCCGCGGTTCCCGCCGCCGATCCTCCTCCGCGCGCGTTGGACGCCGACGTCGCCGCCGCGTCGGGCCCTGCCGTCCGTGTGCGCGTCTGCGTGAGCTCGCGTATGTGTGCCTCGTCAGTTTTTGGGCATGCGAGTGAAGACCCTGTGAGGATTGGTGCAAGACCAACACGGGACCGATCCGATGACCAAACGACTAGACAAAACCCCAACCCCGCAAGGACATCGTGTCACCGTCAAGGTCCTCGACCCGAACGCCAAGGCCGACTCGGGTCCGACACCGACAACCGAAACCCCGGTACCGTACAAGTTCGCCAACGACCTCAAGTTCTCCTACACGGAAACCACCCGCCAAGGTCGCCTACACGGATACGACATGAACTACCCCGGACGCCAAGACCGGCCGACCCTGTGGACCTGACAAGATCTCCGTCCTGGACTCAAGATCTGCCTCCCGGACATCGAGCGCCAAGATCGCCTCGCGGTTTCCGGAGCGGTTCCCGGACCCAAAGACGTCGAGACCACCGACCCGAAGACGGTAGACGCGACAAGTACTCCTTTCCGGACGCCGATCTCGCCGAGAACCCGGACGCAACAAGACCTACCCCGATAACCTCGAACGTTTCCGCCGAACCCCGAACCCCAGATCCGTCGAACCCTAGACCCTGGACCCCGAGACCGGCCCCGAACCCCGGAACCCCAAGCTCGTCAAGACCCCTAATGTGTGCCCCTTTCCTCGATACCCTATCTTATAAATGATATCAACTTGTTGCATTAAATCATTCATCTCGCATGCATATCTGTGGTTTGGGGGCCTTATGCCGATTCACCTAATACTTAAATATGGGGCCCATATGCGGGCAAATCTGGTCTCATGTCGGCCTCATTTAAACTTGTGTAGCGAACCGGTATCTTATATTGCCTTGTTCAAACAACATTTAATATGCGGGGTAGCTAAATAACTTGAACCACCTAATTAATGTCGGGACCCCGGTTCCGCTTAATCTGACCTAATTGCATCGCACCTTTGCCATGTCATCCATCATACATGCATCATGCCGATCTTCTACCGTTTTATTAAGTATTGCATCCGGTGTTTATTCTAGTGTTTTGCTTCTTCGCGGATAAGGCCGTTGAGTTGATGTGAGCTTCGCCCCAATCTTCGGTTGAACCCTTCGACAATGTTTTCAGGCGAGCATCTCCCCCTTTCTACCTATCTTACTTTTATAGTCTTTATTCCCTCCTGTTGATCTATTGCTATCTGTGTTGTGATGCTCTAGTTTCTGTACCCGTGATATCCCTTGCAGCCCTATATTTGCCTTGGACACATCCTATTACCTGTTGTTTGGTAGATAGTTGGACTTGCGCGTCGTAGTTGCTTGCTCAAGTGCTGATGAGTGTCGTCATATGCCACGGTTGCTGATGTTTTGCCGCATGTTGTTGTTGAAGATGATTCTAGCTTTACTTATCGTCACTTTAATTTCTGTTTAACAACTAAAATTGAAATAAGCAGAGGCATCGGTGGGTGATAGATAATATTTGGTTTCCGAACGCCCACTTGTGTCCCGTAAGACCCCGAGTACTTGATTCCTGTTCCTTGTTTTATCGCGCTATCCACATCCGGGAGGTATATGGGACCCCCCTGAGCCAGAGCTTGATTCCGTCTTATTGCTTGGGGCCACAAACTAGTTTGAGGTTTTATTACGATCCTGTACTTATGCCATGTTTTACTGCTTTATTTACGATTGTGCGAGGAGCACACTGTACTGTTTAGGAGCGGGACACGATTCCGCGGTGTCGACAAGCCCAGCCACACTTTCGGGTTCCCAGTCGTTCACAGCCGTCCACCCAAACCTTGAGGCCGTCTCGGAGCTTGCTTACTCCGTTGCGGATTCTACTTAAGGGGTGGCCCCCTGAAATATTTCTGAATCTTGTGATTGCTTTGTCGTGAAGGCCTCGTTGGGTTTTGATTTGGTTTTTCCGAGGTTGATCGAGTGTGTGTTGCTATTGGTGCACCCCGGCCGGGTAAAACTTTCTGAAAGCCGTGTCCGCGGATATGGACGACTTGGAGCACAGTTTCTCGATCATAGACAAGCATAACTAAAGTTTACTGCTATAAATTTGACTTATAATGACTAGTAATCAGCTTCACTATAATGGAATGGCTAATTAATACTGCCCACAATTGCTTGTTTGGTTGTCGCTTGCGACAAAAGTATCTGACTAGTAAGTATTGCAACTACAACGGAATGGCTGAATAAAAGTACCAACAACTGCTGGGTTTTGGGTTATCTCATGCTAATTGTATCTGACTAGTAAGTGTTCCCACTATAACGGAATGATTAATTAAAAGTGCCCACTGCTTATTTTTATCAGGATGATTATCTATACCTGACTAGTAATTGCTGCAACGACAACTGAATAAGTAAAACTGCCAACTGTGTGAGTTCCTCGGTTGACTTCCTCGTTTGGTCTCGAGGGGGAAACGCCAGGATGGGTTTGTTTGATGATAGTATCAGGTTGGATCCGAATAGGTCTTTCTCACCCCTCTCTGATAGCCGCCAGTTGTATCGAGTCTCTATAGTTGTCAGTGCATGCTGCCGCTGCCGCTCAGTCCACCATACCGATGTAGGCGAGGACCGCCGAATTCTAGCCTCGCCGTGTACTGGCCTCAGTACTGACGCTCCTCTTTTTCCTTTGCCCTTTGTCGGCACCCCTTTTGTTTAAGCAGGTTTTGAGATCGACGTCGTTAGCAGGGTTACCCTTCCGGCTTGGCCTGGGCAGGGTTATGGACGCCATTGGTTATTCTTCAGGGCTCTTAGCCCCATTTGCATCTTGTCCATAGTCGGACGCTGTATCGTGTTTCAGGTGATTTGGATCTTCGTATATTATATTTGTATTCTTGACTCCTTGAGTTGCTGTTATATATATCTGTTCTGTGGGTCCCATCGAGGACTGTTGTGTAATGTTATTACTTCGTTTTCCACCCGCACGAAAGTGCCTGGTGGGCACCTTTGAATCGTTTCTATGCGGGTTTGGTGGATTTTGCCCAAACTTGCATAGGTCCGATTCTGAGGGTGTTACAGAGTGGTATCAGAGCAGAGCAGTTGCGATACCCCACAAGTCCAGCCTGTAGGATAACCTAGCTAACGGCCGAAGTAGAGTGTCAAAACTATTTCTGAAAATCGGTTGGATAGTTCTGATTAGGTCTGATTTTACTCCTTACCCCCTCTGCTGTTCTCCTCTTACCTCGACGTGTTTTGAATCCGCTCTCTTCTCTTTCTTCAAGTCCAGGATTTCTCGTGGTTGGGTTTCCGTCGTACCTTCAGGGTTTCGATTTCTCCCTTTTGTAACGGAGGTGCTACGATCATCAATCTGCAACTTGTCTGTTGTACCCTTCATCCGATCTTTTGTTCTTGAGCTCTTTATCCAGATGTGTTCCTTGCTGGAAATCAGTATCGTTGAAAAACATATGAGAAGGACGAGCTTTGGTGAAGTTGGGGTTAACCTTGAGCATGTGTTTTTCATGCCAATCAAACCATCGCGGAACCTACTCATTGTGTCTTTCGAACGATTTCTGCTGGCAGCATCCTTTAGTTTCGGATACCACCTATGAAGATCTTCAGTCTAAATCTCGAGAGTTGAGTTGCCTGATTCCCCTACCCATGTAGAGAGTTGATAGTTTGGGCCGGGATGGACTGATCACCCTACCCGACTCCTACTGTTCGCTCTGTACATCGAACTGGTGGATCGATGTAACTTTTCCCTCTTCTAATGGAAGTTAGAGGTGGCCTTATCGTTTGATACCTCTATCTTCGTCCTTTGTTTCTCCGGAGTGTTCTCTCGACGATCAGAGACAACGACCCTTTGTTGGTGGTGTCGCCGATTTCAAGATGGCGGATGAACCCTTGTTAGTGGTGTCGCGAGGATCCACACGAAGCGCGAAGGACCAGAACGCCGACCTTCCTTCCGGTACCATGAGGCGGATCTCGAGGGCGAGATCCATTGTTAGTGGTGTCGAATTGTGGCATCCCGCAAAACCACTACTAGAAAATCGCGTTGAATTTGTGCATTGCATCGTCATCATCATGCATTGTTTGCCAAAACTATTCTCGCAACACCCGTTTGGTTTTCTAAAACGCTCCAATTTTTATTCAAACGCCGAACCCCCGGATGTTCCGGATATTTTGTTTGTCTAAAACTAGTTATAAAAGTTATTTGAAAACAAATAAAAATATTAAATTATTTTTGTGGGGCAGTCGGACGGGCCAACCCGACCCGAACGACCACCCCCGTATAAAACAATCGGTCCACCATTCACCTGCCCTTCTAAATCCTAAGTCACCAACTAATCTACCCAGCCCACCCCCTCCACCTCACCCCACCCAATAGCCCCTCGCCACCTCACCCTCTTCCCTCACCCCTCCTCTCACATGCTGCCACGTGGCCTAACCTCCCTCTCCACTCAACCTCTCCCTCACCAAACCCACCCCAGCACACTACACCGCACGCGCCTGGGCCCCGCCCCTGTCCCCCTGACGCGCCCAGCACCCTCCTTGCCCTCTCTCCCTGCCAGTGGGTCCCGCCCCACTCCCCTGCCGCGCAGCCCCACCCACTCCCCTGGCCAACCGCGCCCCGCCTCGGGATCCTCCCGCGGGCCCGCGTCCCCCCCGCCGCTTCGTCCTCCTCCCTTTCTCCCTCACGCTCGCACGCACCGCCGACAACCACCTACCCCGCCCCGACACCTCCCTCTCTCCCCCACGTCTCCTCCTCCTCCGGCCACCTGCCTCCAACCCCGGCGCCGGCGCCGCGCAGCTCGCCCCCGCGCGCCGCCGACGGCCTCGCCGCCCCGAGCCAGCCCGCCTACCCCGCTGCGCCTCCCGCCTCCACCTGCGCGCCTCACCGCCGGTCGCCGCGCTCCCCCATCGCCCCCGCGTCCGCCGCCTCCGCCTCCGGCCGCGCCCGGCGCTGCGCCGGCCGCACCCTTCCCGACCCCGAGGCGCCGCCGCCGCCAGGCCCCTCCGCGCCGCCCTGCCTCCCCGTGCTCGCCGCCGGAGTCAACCGCCTCTCCTCCGCCCTCGCGCGCTCCGCGGGCACCTTCGCCGCTCGACGCCGGCGCCCGACCGCCCCGCCTCCGTCCGCCGCGCCAGGAACCGCCGCCGCCGGCCCCTCAAGCTCCCGCGGTTCCCGCCGCCGATCCTCCTCCGCGTGCGTTGGACGCCGACGTCGCCGCCGCGTCGGGCCCTGCCGTCCGTGTGCGCGTCTGCGTGAGCTCGCGTATGTGTGCCTCGTCAGTTTTTGGGCATGCGAGTGAAGACCCCGTGAGGATTGGTGCAAGACCAACACGAGACCGATCCGATGACCAAACGACTAGACAAAACCCCAACCCCGCAAGGACATCGTGTCACCGTCAAGGTCCTCGACCCGAACGCCAAGGCCGACCCGGGTCCGACACCGACAACCGAAACCCCGGTACCGTACAAGTTCGCCAACGACCTCAAGTTCTCCTACACGGAAACCACCCGCCAAGGTCGCCTACACGGATACGACATGAACTACCCCGGACGCCAAGACCGGCCGACCCTGTGGACCCGACAAGATCTCCGTCCTGGACTCAAGATCTGCCTCCCGGACATCGAGCGCCAAGATCGCCTCGCGGTTTCCGGAGCGGTTCCCGGACCCAAAGACGTCGAGACCACCGACCCGAAGACGGTAGACGCGACAAGTACTCCTTTCCGGACGCCGATCTCGCCGAGAACCCGGCACGCAACAAGACCTACCCCGATAACCTCGAACGTTTCCGCCGAACCCCGAACCCCAGATCCGTCGAACCCTAGACCCTGGACCCCGAGACCGGCCCCGAACCCCGGAACCCCAAGCTCGTCGAGACCCCTAATGTGTGCCCCTTTCCTCGATACCCTATCTTATAAATGATATCAACTTGTTGCATTAAATCATTCATCTCGCATGCATATCTGTGGTTTGGGGGCCTTATGCCGATTCACCTAATACTTAAATATGGGGCCCATATGCGGGCAAATCTGGTCTCATGTCGGCCTCATTTAAACTTGTGTAGCGAACCGGTATCTTATATTGCCTTGTTCAAACAACATTTAATATGCGGGGTAGCTAAATAACTTGAACCACCTAATTAATGTCGGGACCCCGGTTCCGCTTAATCTGACCTAATTGCATCGCACCTTTGCCATGTCATCCATCATACATGCATCATGCCGATCTTCTGCCGTTTTATTAAGTATTGCATCCGGTGTTTATTCTAGTGTTTTGCTTCTTCGCGGATAAGGCCGTTGAGTTGATGTGAGCTTCGCCCCAATCTTCGGTTGAACCCTTCGACAATGTTTTCAGGCGAGCATCTCCCCCTTTCTACCTATCTTACTTTTATAGTCTTTATTCCCTCCTGTTGATCTATTGCTATCTGTGTTGTGATGCTCTAGTTTCCGTACCCGTGATATCCCTTGCAGCCCTATATTTGCCTTGGACACATCCTATTACCTGTTGTTTGGTAGATAGTTGGACTTGCGCGTCGTAGTTGCTTGCTCAAGTGCTGATGAGTGTCGTCATATGTCATGGTTGCTGATGTTTTGCCGCATGTTGTTGTTGAAGATGATTCTAGCTTTACTTATCGTCACTTTAATTTCTGTTTAACAACTAAAATTGAAATAAGCAGAGGCATCGGTGGGTGATAGATAATATTTGGTTTCCGAACGCCCACTTGTGTCCCGTAAGACCCCGAGTACTTGATTCCCGTTCCTTGTTTTATCGCGCTATCCACATCCGGGAGGTATATGGGACCCCCCTGAGCCAGAGCTTGATTCCGTCTTATTGCTTGGGGCCACAAACTAGTTTGAGGTTTTATTACGATCCTGTACTTATGCCATGTTTTACTGCTTTATTTACGATTGTGCGAGGAGCACACTGTACTGTTTAGGAGCGGGACACGATTCTGCGGTGTCGACAAGCCCAGCCACACTTTCGGGTTCCCAGTCGTTCACAGCCGTCCACCCAAACCTTGAGGCCGTCTCGGAGCTTGCTTACTCCGTTGCGGATTCTACTTAAGGGGTGGCCCCCTGAAATATTTCTGAATCTTGTGATTGCTTTGTCGTGAAGGCCTCGTTGGGTTTTGATTTGGTTTTTCCGAGGTTGATCGAGTGTGTGTTGCTATTGGTGCACCCCGGCGGGTAAAACTTTCTGAAAGCCGTGTCCGCGGATATGGACGACTTGGAGCACAGTTTCTCGATCATAGACAAGCATAACTAAAGTTTACTGCTATAAATTTGACTTATAATGACTAGTAATCAGCTTCACTATAATGGAATGGCTAATTAATACTGCCCACAATTGCTTGTTTGGTTGTCGCTTGCGACAAAAGTATCTGACTAGTAAGTATTGCAACTACAACGGAATGGCTGAATAAAAGTACCAACAACTGCTGGGTTTTGGGTTATCTCATGCTAATTGTATCTGACTAGTAAGTGTTCCCACTATAACGGAATGATTAATTAAAAGTGCCCACTGCTTATTTTTATCAGGATGATTATCTATACCTGACTAGTAATTGCTGCAACGACAACTGAATAAGTAAAACTGCCAACTGTGTGAGTTCCTCGGTTGACTTCCTCGTTTGGTCTCGAGGGGGAAACGCCAGGATGGGTTTGTTTGATGATAGTATCAGGTTGGATCCGAATAGGTCTTTCTCACCCCTCTCTGATAGCCGCCAGTTGTATCGAGTCTCTATAGTTGTCAGTGCATGCTGCCGCTGCCGCTCAGTCCACCATACCGATGTAGGCGAGGACCGCCGAATTCTAGCCTCGCCGTGTACTGGCCTCAGTACTGACGCTCCTCTTTTTCCTTTGCCCTTTGTCGGCACCCCTTTTGTTTAAGCAGGTTTTGAGATCGACGTCGTTAGCAGGGTTACCCTTCCGGCTTGGCCTGGGCAGGGTTATGGACGCCATTGGTTATTCTTCAGGGCTCTTAGCCCCATTTGCATCTTGTCCGTAGTCGGACGCTGTATCGTGTTTCAGGTGATTTGGATCTTCGTATATTATATTTGTATTCTTGACTCCTTGAGTTGCTGTTATATATATCTGTTCTGTGGGTCCCATCGAGGACTGTTGTGTAATGTTATTACTTCGTTTTCCACCCACACGAAAGTGCCTGGTGGGCACCTTTGAATCGTTTCTATGCGGGTTTGGTGGATTTTGCCCAAACTTGCATAGGTCCGATTCTGAGGGTGTTACATCATAGCACGAAGAACCATATTGAATCGCGGTATCATTAATAAGATGATCCCTAAAACTTAATTCCAATGATAGTGTTCCCCTCATGTGTGCACCACTAAGAAAGTTCTCCGTTATGAGACACGTCGTGACGATCATATGTCAGACATATCTGTGTTCACATACGGTGGGTGTAAGACATGTTGCACTACAATACATACGAGTTATAGTTGGCAAGCCTAGCATGTGTAGACATGGCCTCGGAACACAGATGATCGAAAGATCAAGCACGAGTCACATGAATGATATGATCGACATCGACCTTTGCAGCTATATTGCCGACTGTGACGATCGGGGGCGGTATAGTGAATTGGGATCGTATTATCACTAAAACATTCTTTAGGGATGATAGTGTTAGTTGAGTTATTTGAACTCACATATTTATAAACTTAGTCTAAATCCTTTGTAAATTTTAAATATAGAACATTGCCAACCGTGAAGCCTATTTTGAGGTTGCTGATTGGATAGCTGGCGAGAAACTCAAGTTAGATGGATCCAACTTCCCTGATTGGCTAGTGCATCTAAACATTCTCCTTGCCGAGAATGATTTGGTCGACTACATACGCTACACTATGGATTGGGAAGAGCCACTAGATGAAGTGGAAACTCCATAGCAGCGGGCAGACCACTATTATCGTCATGACATGTCCACCTTCATCCATGTTATCATGCGTTATGGAATGGTAGCCAGACTGCACCCTCTCATGGGCTACCTTGACCCATATGCGATGGTGGATCAGCTGAGAGCGCAGTTCAAGGGCCAAGTACGCATGTGGAAGCATGAGCTGGTTGGTGATTTCCTTGCCATAAAGATGGAGGAACACACCTGCTTGGAGAGCCACCTAGAGTGCATATGAATGATGCATACATGAGGATGGTTCATTTCATGGACTACTGGATGGCTGACCCCTTTGCAATAGGAGTGCTACTTCGGTCGCTGTCTCCCAGCTACCAAGAGCACGCCCAGACTTGCATCATGAAGGTTGAGAAACATGAAGGTTGAACCATGAAGGTTGAACCCATTGCTAGAGAGGTCATTGATGGCGAAGGTATATATGATATACAAGTTTATAAATGCTATAATCTTGCAAACACTTATTGTTGTGGGCGCTTTGTTAACATGGGAGTTTCTTCTTCTTCGTTCCCCGGCAATGGCGCCAGAAAAGCTTGATGGTGCTGGGAAGCACTTCATCGGGAAACCCCAAGAGCAAGGTGTGAAGCAGCACAACAGCAAGTTTTCCCGCAGTAAGAAACCAAGGTTATCAAACTAGTAGGAGGAAGGAAACGTCTCAAAGGTGTTGCAAGCAACATGGAAACATGCACAACACAAACTCAAGACTTTGCCCCAACGAATCAGTGAGGTTGTCAAGCTCACTGGTTTGCTGTAACAAAGGATTAACTGTATGGTGTGGAAGGTAATAGTTTGCAGCAAGTAAACAGGTAACAGTGGAGGATGTATCAATGGTAAAGATTGGACCGGGGTCCATAGTTCACTAGAGGTGCTCTCCTTAGATAAACAACATGTCATGAAGGGTAAACAAATTACAGCAGGGCAATTTACAGGAACTGAGCATGGCATAACAATGCAATACCAGAAAAAAAGATCCTATGAGATTCAATTGGGCAATACAACAATATACATAGACCGCCATCCAACTGCATCTATGACTAGAAGTCCACCTTCAGGTTATCATCCGAACCCCCTCCAGTATTAAGTTGCAAGCAACAGACAACTACTTTAAGCAAAGTGTGTAAGGTAAACAATCCACTTGTTCCATGAACAAGATACCTTTGTTTTCTCCCTAGTGGCAACATCACATCTACAACCGAAGAGATTTCTGTCACTTCCCTTGGAAACTAGAGGCATGAACCCACTATCGAGCATAAATACCCCTCTTGGAGTCACTAGCAACTACATGGCAAAGATAGCTACTAACAACGGAGAGCATGCAAGATCACAAACAACACAGACATGATAGTATCAAATAGACAAAACCATTAATCAATCTGACATAGTAATATCAATACCCATCGGATCCCTACAAACACAACATGCATGATTACAAATAGATTAGATCTTGATCATGAACGAAGCTCACAAGATCTATACATGAAAGCACAAGGAGGAAATACAACTATCTAGCTACTACATGGACCCATAGTCCAAGGTTGAACTACTCACGCTTCATACCGGAGGCTGGCATGATGAAGAAGAAGGCCTCCGGGATGATCTCCCCTCTGGCAGGGTGCCGGGAAGAACTTCAGATCCCCCCGATCTAGGGACGATGGTGGAGGCGGCTATAGAAGGTTTCGTGGAGTTTTGATTGGGTGCCTAGGGTTTCTACATCGGGGGCTTCTTAGAGGCGAAGAGGCGAGGCTGGGAGGCGGCCAGAGGGCCCACACCCTGCCTAGGAGCAGGATGGGCCCACCCCCGCCTAGGCGGGTGTGGCGGCCCTGGCTCGCCTCTCCATCTCTCCTCTGGACTTCGTGTCGCCCACGTGTAACATATTGACTTTGGCTTTTGTCCCATCCAATTCCGAGAATATAGATTTTCTGCCTTTCTGGAACCAAAAACAGAAGAAAACATGCAACTGTCACTGTGGTAACTTGTTAATACGTTAGTTCCAGAAAAGATATAAAAACACCTCAAAGTATAGACAAAGAAAGCAAAGTAGATGGTAAACAAGCATGGATCATAAAAAATTATAGATACGTTTCCGACGTATCAAGCATCCCCAAAGATTAACTCCTGCTCGTCCTCGAGTAGGTAAGTGATAAAAGAATAATTTTTGAGGTGACATGCACCATCAAAATCAAGATCAAACCATTTGCAAGCATTGAAAGCTAGGATCAAAGAACTCTAAACATGTGCATGAAAGATGGAGTTCTAACAATAGGACATAGTAACTATGCATGCAAAATGAAAGGCTACAAACAAATATCATGAATAACATGCATTGAAAAACGTTTATTTGTTTCACATACATAAAACATGGCATAGTGGCATTCAGCTTGTCCCTCATAGAGTAGCAAATAGATGCATAGGACACCTTCAAAGTTCATAAGAGTGACTAGATACAAATAGCACAAGAACAGGTAATATCACAATATGCATCAATCAATAAGTTTTGGGACTGTAGCATCCCATTTGTCTAACAACTGTAATGCTACCTGGTTTAGTAATATAATGGCTACTCTCTACATAAAATTGTTGCATCATCATGTCATCATGCTCATGTCATCATGCCACCTTGCATTTGAGCATCATACAAAAACCCTTTTTGTTTTGGTTCTGATCTCATATGCATTATTAATTGTATTTGCCTCTTGATATTGTATTTGGTTCTTGATATATTGTTAAATGCCCAAGTTGAGTTGGGGTCATATCTTTTATTGACTCCACCACCCTTTCTTTCACCACCCTACAATTCCACCATCCCATTATCCATGAGCTTGTAATTTCCTTTGGGTTTTATTTCTAGCTCATGTGGTTTGGATGGATCCAATTCTAAATCCTTTTGCTTGGCTTGTTCCATATATCTGGAATGCATATGTATGAATGCCCTGAATCATTGTTTTGTTTTCACAAGATTGAAACATGGCATTTAATGCTTATGCATGGCCCATGCAAGCTTGTACCAATCTCTTAGGGGGTGCATTAAATATAATGCATGTCCCAGGCAACCATCACCAACTTTGGTCATCTTTGGTTCTATTTGAAGTTTAAGTGGATCATCTCCCTCTATACCTCTTTTCCTCACCTTTCTCCTTTTTCACCTCCCCTTGCATGCCCCATTGCTTGCCTACATGCATCATGGAGGCATTGCATGGCACATGCAAAATGGGCACCATCTACCCCTTTACCTTTTTTTTGTTTTGGTGTTGTTTGGATTTTACCTAAAGGGGTGGAATCTATTGTTTTGGTCAACAAAATAAACAAACCTAGCTAACCCTAATTCCAATCCACCTATCTCTCTCCTAACCTCTAGCTAAAACCCTACCTCCCCTAATCACCATCCCCATCCATGCGTGACCATGTGGGCATGCCCAAACCCTAAACCTCCCCTCTCTCTTTTCATCTAAAACCCTAACCCAACCACCCCTTCTAGCCCTAGCTCGACCCATCTGATCTACCCCATCCACTCCCCTTCCTCTCACCAGCTGGCCCCACCGGCCACCCTCTCCCATGGTACACCTCCCCCTGCCCTAGCTAACCTAGCCCGAGACTACCCCCTCTCTTTTCCCCTCTCTTCTCTCCCTGCCCTGTGGCCCTAGCCCTCCCCTGCCCATGCCTGGCCCGCGCGAGCACGTGAGGAAGGTGGCAAAAGGTGGCCGACGCCACCTTCCCCTCCCCCACGCCATCCACACCTCCCCATCCTTATCTACTCCCTCCCAATCCTCTGGCCTCTCCCAGATCTCCCCAGAGGCCCTGCCTCGCCTCCCCTCTTCTCCCTCCTTCTCCATCGCCACCATCCTTCGGCGCCGGCCACCACCGTCGGCTCCCTCTCGTACACATCGAACCAGGAGGCGGGCGAGGAGCTAGGGTTGTCGAGGAAGCCCGCAGCGTTCCTCTGCTTCGCCCTGCACGCTCCAGCGAGGAGGAGGAGCCCTGGAACCGAAGGTCACCGCCACCACCCGACGCAAACCCTAGCCGCCGGTGCGCCAGCCTCGCCGACGATCGTGACCGCCTCGAGCCGATCCTCCTGCACCGACGCCCTCACGGTGAGCCCACGAACTCCCTAGACATGCCCAGATCCTACGCCGCTTCCCGTTCGCGCCGGTAGTTTTGTCGAGCAGCCTGCGCGCGCCGCCGCTCGCTGGCGTCTGCACGCTAGCGCTCCGCGCAGACCCTATCTAGCCGCACTCCACTTACCAGACAACAACCCACACCCACCGCAGCGGCAGCCGCCGCCAAGCGCAAGCCCCAGGTCGCGGGATCGAGTCCCCGCGCGACGCGGCCGTCCTCTGTCGCGCAACGTTCGCTCGCTGCGCACGCGGAAGAAAAACAGTGGTCGCGAGCACCTTTTGCGCATACCCCCCTGACTTTTGTTTTTCCTAAACCCGCGGTCCAGCCCAGGCCCACAGTCAGTGTCTGTTACCCTTTTACAAAAAGGCTCCCGGCTTTTTGTTGAATCAACCCGCGGTTCCCTTTTCTCCTGAGCGCGTGTGTGGCACCCAGTCAGCATGGGCCCGCTGGTCATTGACTGTGGCTGGGTTCTATGTGTGTAACAAAACCTTTTTCTGAATATCTGATTAGTTCAAATCTTTTTAAATCCAATTCAAATTCAAATTCAAATCAGATTTTAATAACTTTTAAAATACCAATCCAAAATATACAAATGATATGTGTTTCTTAATCAGAAAAATGTGAGGATTTCAAATATGCCAACCAAAATATGTTTTGCACACTTAAAATTTCAAGTTGATCTAAATTACAATAAAATGCCCCTGGACCTTAATAAATTAATATCTTTTGTGTTATAACCCCGAATTTGGCAAATGATATGTCTAAAATGATCAGTTCGACGAGACCTTTCTGTTTATGCTATCCATGACTTAAATTGCAGCATGCATCATATAAATATATAGTATACAGCAACTAATATGACAATAAAATGTGACCAAAACTCAATAAAAATGTTATTTCTTGTATTCTACACCTCACCCATGCCATGCTACATTATTGACATGCAACTTGTGCATCATTCATCATGGCATGATTGTTTGCTTGACGCATTTTATTCCTATGCTTGTGCACTTTATTTATGTTGGCCCTTGTTTGTTTGGTTCTTCTTCGAATAGACACTGAGCAAGGGATATATCAAGAGAACCAGGAGCACTACCCAGATCCGTCTCTCGCTTCAACTGAGCTGACAGGCAAGCACTACCACATGCGTGCATACATACAATACCTATTGCCTCTATCTTACTCTGGCATCATTGAGTCGCGATTGCATTAAACTGAATCCCAAGTATTGCATAGCCTTTACTTTTACACCCCACCAAGCTTGTTCCTCCATCCCATGAGCCATTACTACAGGAGTTGTTTGAGCCATTCGAGTCGTAGAACAGCATGTGTAGGGTATGTGAGAGTCTGATGGACAACGAGGTACCTAAACAACTTAACCTGAGTAGTAATGGGATAACTAATGAAAGTGGCACCGGTGAGCAATATCTGCTATTTGGTTCTTCCTGCTCACTTGTGTCCCGTAGGACCCCGAGTACTTGATTCCTGTTCCTTGATTATTCGCGCTATCCACATCCGGGAGGCTTATGGAACCTCCCTGAGCCAGAGCTTGATTCATTCTTATTTCTTGGGGCCACAAACTAGTTTGAGGTTTTATTAACTATCCCGTACTTATGCCATGTTTACTGCTTTATTTAAGATTGTGCGAGGAGCACCCTGTACTGTTTAGGTAAGCGGAGTGTTTTCGCGGTATCGACAAGCCCAGTCACACTTTCGGGTTCCCAGTCGTTTACAGCCATTGACGCAAACCTTGAGTCCGTCTCGGAGTCAGCTAGCTTCGTTGCGGGTCTACTTAATGGGGTGGCCCCCTGAAATATTTCTGAATCTTGTGATTGCTTTGTCGTGAAGGCCTCGTTGGGTTTTGATTTGGTTTTTCCGAGGTTGATCGAGTGCGTGTTGCTATTTGTGCACCCCTGCAGGGTAAAACTTTCTGAAAGCCGTGTCCGCGGTTATGGACGACTTGGAGCACAGTTTATCGACCATAGACAAGCATAACTAAAGTACCGCTTTAACTTGACTAAATAACTGACTAGTAAATAGTGCCACACTCATGGAATGGTTAATAAAACTGCCAACGGATGGGGGTTGTTCGTCCGCTTCCTCGTCGGTAAGCGAGGAGGAGGATGGATCTGGTGATATTACTGTTATAACTGTTGTCATTAATTCACGGACATCCGTCTATCTTTGGTTAGGCGGATGGTTAGCGAGTATCTATAGTACTGTTAGGGTTTATATTTTCGTTGCAATTGCGTCACCCCAGGTTGTGTCCCCTTTAGAGGCATAAAGACTTGCTGAGTACCCCTAGGGTCTCACACGATAAATTATTGGTTCAGATGAACATGTACACTCGCAAGACGGATACTGGGTGGAGGAGGCTGATGATGTGGGCAACGATCGTTCGGTGTAGAGATTCCGGGATCGGGGATCCGTGAGATCTGTGGGCGGGATGTGCTTATTTCTGGGCATATTATGCCGATTTGCTTCTTATCCGTACTCGGACCTTGTTTGCCGCTTCCGCCTGATACTCTGTTGTGTGATGTATGAGGAAATATCCTAAACTATTATATCTATCTAGGTCATTTGAATCTTTCCGTATGGCGTTGCTATATTTCCTTTCTTTTTAGATGGTATGGCTCTGATGTACTATTGTATGGTGGCTTGCATACATAGTCATTTGTGTATGTAGTTGATCCCTTCGCCTGCCGATTACGCCGCCCGTACTTGTCCCGATGACTGGAAATGGTTGGGACGGCCGAAAGGTCTACCCGTGAGTGGCTTTTTGGGCCCCACCGTACTATTTCAACCATTTCCGCTCATCCAGGCTTGTATCTAGGAGCGTAATTCACCGAGGTAGTTACAATTGGTATCAGAGCATCCCGCCCTTCAGGGTCTCAGCCAAATGGTCATTGTCAGTCTAGCAAATATTTTTGGTAGTTATGTATACTAGGGAAAACAAAACGTGAGAGTAGGACTGCTTCCACTTTTCTTCTTACCCACCCACCCACCCTTTTCTGGTAAGGAAGTGTAACGTTTTCAATCCTTTTCTTAAAAGTTCAAACTAGGATTCACGTGTTCTGGGTTTCCGTAGTACCATAGGTTGTGCGTGTGTGTGTGTGTGTGTGTGTGTGTGTGAGTAATTCCTTGTCTATCTGTTGCATCCAAGTTGTTATCTAATCAGCCTTTTGATTATCAACTGTTGGTACATTCCATACCGACAGGCTTTTGCAAACCGACGCAATCTGTCTTACTCTTTGTTATCCGACGTTATCTTGTTTGGGGTGTTCGTTTCCGTAGTTGCTAATCTTTTGGTTCATCGTGAGAAGAAGGGGTTAGGAGATGTGTTTTACTTGTTCATGTGCGGAGTAATGATTTGAGTGCGGGATGGAGTCGCGACCATACCACTACTCTTATCATTCGCTTTTGTATATTGAATTGGTAGAGTCACTAATCTTGATTCGTTAAGTAATTTTGCGCATCTATTGGTATTTTAATGCCGAAATTTGTGGAAATTTTTTCTTTGATATATTTGTGTACCACACTCCTTTTTAGTCGTGTGCGATATGCTTAATATCTTCTAGGTGCTTTGAACTTTGTTGATATTGTAATATCATCTTAGTAAATTGTATCCTTTAATCTTGGTTAATTCCATCTTGGTACTATTTTGGATTATTATTATTCTCCATTATAGTACTGACGTGTGTTTTATATCAATCTCAGGATGGCTCCACCACGCCGTTCAGATGAGGACATACCACCTGAACTGGGGGCCGCGTTGTCAAACATCGCCAATGCCTTGGCAGCAATGCAGCAGAACCAGCAGCGTTTGGAAGAAAGTGTCAGGAGGAACGAGTTTGCTCCACTACCTCCACCTCCCAAGCGGGGTGACATCAAAAGCTTTCTGAAGTTCAACCCACGCCAATTTGATGTTTCTGATCAACCACTTGATGCTGATGATTGGTTGCGTGAGATGTCAAGGTTACTGGAGACTGCTGATGTGCCTGAGCAAGAATGGGTAAAATGTGCTACTCACCTTCTGAAGGGAGATGCAGCTCTCTGGTGGGAGAATTATCTGAAGGCAAGCTGCACTGGGTTTCAGCCTACTTGGGAACAGTTCTCTGGAGCTTTCAAAGAGCAATTCCTGTCAGAGATTGCCATGGAAAGGATGAAGGAAGTCTTTCTCAACCTCAAGCAGGGAAATGATAATGTCAACACCTACATCAGGAACTTCATGAAACTCTCTCGTTATGGTGGTGATGAGATCTCAGATGACAAGAAGAAACAAAAGAGGTTCAGGCAAGGGCTCAATGCATCGATCAAATATGCAATCACACATGCAAGGCCGGCGTCTTTCCTGGAACTTCAGCATACAGCTCTGTAGGAGGAAGCCAGTAGGCAAGTGTTTGAGGAGTCAAAGAAACACAACCGTGACGCACCAAGCTCTTCAGCTATGTCAGCTCCTTCTAAGCGGCGTGTCTGGGTTCCTAACACCCCACCGTCGCTCCCGGCTTCACCAAGACCTTCAAGCTACGCGGCAAGGCCATCAAACTTCATCACTGCTGCTCCCAGGGGCTACAAACACCACTACCCTGGAGCGCCTGGCGGAGTCCCTGGCCACATTGCTCCACGTCCACCTGGTGCTTGTTTCACGTGTGGAGACCCTGGGCATCTAAACTGGAACTGTCCGTTGAAGAACAAAGCTCTTCCTCCACCCCCCAAGATCCGCGGCAAGCTCTCCTATGGTTCGTGCACCACCACCTCGGGCTCTCAACATCAACACCAAGCCCGGGTCTACTGTTGCTCGTGCCAACTGTGTCAACGCCGCTCAAGCTGAGCATGCACCTGGAGTTGTGATGGGTATGTTATCCGTTAACTCAGTCCCTGCACGAGTTTTGTTTGATTCTGGTGCATCGCATTCATTTGTTTCTCACAAGTTTGCAAATGAGAATGAGTTAGCAATGGATCCTCTCCTTAAGCGGTTAATGGTTCTTTCTCCTGGAGCAACAATGGCAGCTGCTAAAATCAGCCATGGCAATCAAATTGAGATTGGTGGCTCTTCGTTCTCGGCGTCCTTAATTGTTCTGGGCAATTCTGACATTGATGTCATCTTGGGCATGGATTGGTTGACAGCAAATGCAGCTGTGGTTGATTGTGCTGAACGCTCGGTTTCTCTGAAGATTCCTGAAGGCCATATAGTCTATTCTCCAAGTTTGACACCTGCTATCCAGCTTTTCTCTTTGGCGGCTCTGAATAATGATGCTATGGAAGCTATTCAGAGTGTACCGGTGGTCTGTGAGTTCCCAGATGTCTTTCTTGAAGAGTTGACGGGTATGCCTCCAGATCGGGAGGTTGAGTTTGTAATTGAGCTTGAACCTGAAACGGCTCCTATCTCCAAGCGGCCTTATAAAATGGGTCCTTCTGAGTTGGCTGAACTCAAACGTCAGCTTGATGAACAAGAGAAGTTGGGTTTCATTCAACACAGTACTTCTTCTTGGGGTAGCCCAACAATCTTTGTGAAGAAGCGTGACAGGACTGATAGACTTTGTGTTGACTATCGGGCTGTCAATGCTAAAACCATCAAGAACAAATATCCCCTTCCGCGGATTAATGATCTCTTCGATCAGCTAGCTGGAGCTGTGGTGTTCTCTAAGCTTGACTTGAGAAGTGGTTATCACCAAATCAAGATTCGCAAGGAAGATGTTCCTAAAACAGCTTTCACCACCCGCTATGGCCTGTATGAGTACACGGTCATGTCTTTCGGTCTCACCAACGCACCTGCTACCTTCTCGAGGCTTATGAACTCGGTTTTCATGGAGTACCTTGATAAGTTCGTTGTGGTCTATCTGGATGACATCCTAGTCTATTCTAAGTCAAAGGAAGAGCATGAAGAACACCTTCGGTGTGTCCTAAACAAGCTTCGTGAGAACCGCTTGTATGCAAAGTTCTCAAAGTGTGAGTTTTGGCTGCCTCAAGTAACCTATCTTGGTCACGTTATCTCTGCCAAGGGCATTGCAGTCAACCCGGAAACTGTGAAGACAATTGTTGAATGGCTTCCTCCTAATAATGTCAAAGAAGTGCAGAGTTTCCTTGGTTTGGCTAGTTATTGCCGTCGCTTCGTTCAGAACTTTTCGAAGATAGCGAAGCCTCTTACCGATCTCCTCAAGAAAGGGAAGAAATACCTTTGGACTCCTGCATGTCAAGCAAGCTTTGAGACACTCAAAGAGAAGCTCACTTCCACACCAGTCTTGGTTCCTCCGGATACATCTAAGCCTTTCCAGATATTCTGTGACGCCTCTTTGCAAGGATTGGGTGCGGTCCTTATGCAAGAAAAACAAGTTGTTGCTTATGCCTCTCGACAGTTGAAGATGCATGAGGTCAACTATCCCACACATGACCTCGAGCTCGCATCAGTTGTCTTTGCTTTGAAACTATGGAGGCACTACTTGCTTGGCAACCGTTGTGAGATCTTTTCTGATCACAAAAGTTTGAAGTATATCTTCACACAGCCTGATCTCAACCTTCGGCAGAGGAGATGGATTGAAGCAATCAATGATTTTGATTTGACCATCAACTACACTCCGGGCAAAGCTAATGTCATGGCCGATGCTCTCAGCCACAAAGCTTATGTCAACAACCTCATGATGGAAGAACAACAGCCTCTCTTGTGCGAGGAATTCCGTCAGCTCAACCTGGAAATTTTGGAACAAGGGCATCTCCTGAACCTTCTGGCTACTCCTCTCTTGGAAGAAAAGATTTGCTCTCGTCAGCTTGGTGATCCGCACACCAGAAAGATCATCTCCAAACTTCAGCTTCCGAAGTATGAGTCCTTCCACGTAGATGATCAAGGCACACTTTTCTTTGAACACCGGATGTTTGTTCCGAACTACCCGGGTTTGAGAGAGCAAGTTCTCAAGGAGGCACACGATTCTGTTCTTTCTATCCATCCGGGCAGCACAAAGATGTACATGGACTTGAAAACACAATATTGGTGGCCTGGTTTGAAATGGTATTGTGCCAAGTATGTCTCGGAGTGTGATGTCTGCCGCAGAGTGAAAGCTGTTCATCAGAAACCTTTCGGTCTTCTACAGCCATTGAAACCCCCGGAATGGAAATGGGAGAAAGTAGAGATGGACTTCATCACTGGTTTTCCAAGGTCGCAGAAGGGGAACAATGCAATCTTTGTTGTCATTGACAGGCTCTCTAAAGTGGCTCATTTCTTCCCCTTCAAGGAAACAATTTCTGGAATTCAGTTGGCTGAGCTCTATATCAACAGAATTGTCTCTCTGTATGGGGTTCCGCTTGAGATCAGTTCAGACCGTGGGAGCATTTTCACTTCCAAGTTCTGGGAAAGTTTCCAAAATGCTTTGGGAACAAAGTTGAACTTCAGCACAGCTTACCACCCTCAGTCGCAAGGAAAAGTTGAAAGGATCAATCAGATTCTGGAGGATATGCTGCGTGCTTGCGTCATCTCTTTTGGCATGAAGTGGGAAGAATGCCTTCCTTATGCTGAATTCTCTTACAACAACAGCTTCCAGAAAAGTCTGAAGATGGCACCATTTGAGGCTCTCTATGGTTGCAAGTGCAGAACTCCGATTGGTTGGTCAGGTGCAGGAGAAAGGATATGGTTTGGCCCTGACATTGTAACTCAAGCGGAGGAGAAGGTGCATATCATTCTTGAGAACCTGAAGATTGCTCAAAGTCGTCAGAAGAGCAATTATGACAGGAAGCACACGGACATGGTGTATGCCCCTGGTGATCTCGTTTACCTTCGTGTCACTCCCATGAGAGCCACACACCGCTTTGGTATCAAAGGAAAGCTGGCTCCTAGATACATCGGTCCATTCAAAATTCGTGGTAGAAGAGGAGAAGTTGCTTATGCTCTTGAGCTCCCGGAAAAACTCAAAGTTCATGATGTTTTCCACATCTCTCAACTCAAGAAGTGCTTCAAAGATCCCGGCAGGACCGTGGATCATGAGCTAATCGATCTCAAAGAAGACCTGTCTTATCAAGAACACCCCACAAAAATCCTCGAAGTCGCAGAAAGAAGGACTCGCAACAAGTCCATCAAGTTCTGCAAGGTGCAGTGGTCGCACCATTCCGTTGATGAAGCCACTTGGGAGCGTGAAGATGAACTCCGTGCCAACTATCCTACCCTCTTTGTGTCTTCTTCTTCTTCCTAGAATCTCGGGGCGAGATTCCTGTTTAGTGGGGGAGAGTTGTAGCATCCCATTTGTCTAACAACTGTAATGCTACCTGGTTTAGTAATATAATGGCTACTCTCTACATAAAATTGTTGCATCATCATGTCATCATGCTCATGTCATCATGCCACCTTGCATTTGAGCATCATACAAAAACCCTTTTTGTTTTTTTCTGATCTCATATGTATTATTAATTGTATTTGCCTCTTGATATTGTATTTGGTTCTTGATATATTGTTAAATGCCCAAGTTGAGTTGGGGGCATATCTTTTATTGACTCCACCACCCTTTCTTTCACCACCCTACAATTCCACCATCCCATTATCCATGAGCTTGTAATTTCCTTTGGGTTTTATTTCTAGCTCATGTGGTTTGGATGGATCCAATTCTAAATCCTTTTGCTTGGCTTGTTCCATATATCTGGAATGCATATGTATGAATGCCCTGAATCATTGTTTTGTTTTCACAAGATTGAAACATGGCATTTAATGCTTATGCATGGCCCATGCAAGCTTGTACCAATCTCTTAGGGGGTGCATTAAATATAATGCATGTCCCAGGCAACCATCACCAACTTTGGTCATCTTTGGTTCTATTTGAAGTTTAAGTGGATCATCTCCCTCTATACCTCTTTTCCTCACCTTTCTCCCTTTTCACCTCCCCTTGCATGCCCCATTGCTTGCCTACATGCATCATGGAGGCATTGCATGGCACATGCAAAATGGGCACCATCTACCCCTTTACCTTTTTTTTGTTTTGGTGTTGTTTGGATTTTACCTAAAGGGGTGAAATCTATTGTTTTGGTCAACAAAATAAACAAACCTAGCTAACCCTAATTCCAATCCACCTATCTCTCTCTCTCCTAACCTCTAGCTAAAACCCTACCTCCCCTAATCACCATCCCCATCCATGCGTGACCATGTGGGCATGCCCAAACCCTAAACCTCCCCTCTCTCTTTTCATCTAAAACCCTAACCCAACCACCCCTTCTAGCCCTAGCTCGACCCATCTGATCTACCCCATCCACTCCCCTTCCTCTCACCAGCTGGCCCCACCGGCCACCCTCTCCCATGGTACACCTCCCCCCTGCCCTAGCTAACCTAGCCCGAGACTACCCCCTCTCTTTTCCCCTCTCTTCTCTCCCTGCCCTGTGGCCCTAGCCCTCCCCTGCCCATGCCTGGCCCGCGCGAGCACGTGAGGAAGGTGGCAAAAGGTGGCCGACGCCACCTTCCCCTCCCCCACGCCATCCACACCTCCCCATCCTTATCTACTCCCTCCTAATCCTCTGGCCTCTCCCAGATCTCCCCAGAGGCCCTGCCTCGCCTCCCCTCTTCTCCCTCCTTCTCCACCGCCACCATCCTCCGGCGCCGGCCACCACCGTCGGCTCCCTCTCGTACACATCGAACCAGGAGGCGGGCGAGGAGCTAGGGTTGTCGAGGAAGCCCGCAGCGTTCCTCTGCTTCGCCCTGCACGCTCCAGCGAGGAGGAGGAGCCCTGGAACCGAAGGTCACCGCCACCACCCGACGCAAACCCTAGCCGCCGGTGCGCCAGCCTCGCCGACGACCGTGACCGCCTCGAGCCGATCCTCCTGCACCGACGCCCTCACGGTGAGCCCACGAACTCCCTAGACATGCCCAGATCCTACGTCGCTTCCCGTTCGCGCCGGTAGTTTCGTCGAGCAGCCTGCGCGCGCCGCCGCTCGCTGGCGTCTGCACGCTAGCGCTCCGCGCAGACCCTATCTAGCCGCACCCCACTTACCAGACAACAACCCACACCCACCGCAGCGGCAGCCGCCGCCAAGCGCAAGCCCCAGGTCGCGGGATCGAGTCCCCGCGCGACGCGGCCGTCCTCTGTCGCGCAACGTTCGCTCGCTGCGCACGCGGAAGAAAAACAGTGGCCGCGAGCACCTTTTGCGCATACCCCCCTGACTTTTGTTTTTCCTAAACCCGCGGTCCAGCCTAGGCCCTCAGTCAGTGTCTGTTACCCTTTTACAAAAAGGCTCCCGGCTTTTTGTTGAATCAACCCGCGGTTCCCTTTTCTCCTGAGCGCGTGTGTGGCACCCAGTCAGCATGGGCCCGCTGGTCATTGACTGTGGCTGGGTTCTGTGTGTGTAACAAAACCTTTTTCTGAATATCTGATTAGTTCAAATCTTTTTAAATCCAATTCAAATTCAAATTCAAATCAGATTTTAATAACTTTTAAAATACCAATCCAAAATATACAAATGATATGTGTTTCTTAATCAGAAAAATGTGAGGATTTCAAATATGCCAACCAAAATATGTTTTGCACACTTAAAATTTCAAGTTGATCTAAATTACAATAAAATGCCCCTGGACCTTAATAAATTAATATCTTTTGTGTTATAACCCCGAATTTGGCAAATGATATGTCTAAAATGATCAGTTCGACGAGACCTTTCTGTTTATGCTATCCATGACTTAAATTGCAGCATGCATCATATAAATATATAGTATACAGCAACTAATATGACAATAAAATGTGACCAAAACTCAATAAAAATGTTATTTCTTGTATTCTACACCTCACCCATGCCATGCTACATTATTGACATGCAACTTGTGCATCATTCATCATGGCATGATTGTTTGCTTGACGCATTTTATTCCTATGCTTGTGCACTTTATTTATGTTGGCCCTTGTTTGTTTGGTTCTTCTTCGAATAGACACTGAGCAGGGGATATATCAAGAGAACCAGGAGCACTACCCAGATCCGTCTCTCGCTTCAACTGAGCTGACAGGCAAGCACTACCACATGCGTGCATACATACAATACCTATTGCCTCTATCTTACTCTGGCATCATTGAGTCGCGATTGCATTAAACTGAATCCCAAGTATTGCATAGCCTTTACTTTTACACCCCACCAAGCTTGTTCCTCCAACCCATGAGCCATTACTACAGGAGTTGTTTGAGCCATGCGAGTCGTAGAACAGCATGTGTAGGGTATGTGAGAGTCTGATGGACAACGAGGTACCTAAACAACTTAACCTGAGTAGTAATGGGATAACTAATGAAAGTGGCACCGGTGAGCAATATCTGCTATTTGGTTCTTCCTGCTCACTTGTGTCCCGTAGGACCCCGAGTACTTGATTCCTGTTCCTTGATTATTCGCGCTATCCACATCCGGGAGGCTTATGGGACCTCCCTGAGCCAGAGCTTGATTCATTCTTATTTCTTGGGGCCACAAACTAGTTTGAGGTTTTATTAACTATCCCGTACTTATGCCATGTTTACTGCTTTATTTAAGATTGTGCGAGGAGCACCCTGTACTGTTTAGGTAAGCGGAGTGTTTTCGCGGTATCGACAAGCCCAGTCACACTTTCGGGTTCCCAGTCGTTTACAGCCATTGACGCAAACCTTGAGTCCGTCTCGGAGTCAGCTAGCTTCGTTGCGGGTCTACTCAATGGGGTGGCCCCCTGAAATATTTCTGAATCTTGTGATTGCTTTGTCGTGAAGGCCTCGTTGGGTTTTGATTTGGTTTTTCCGAGGTTGATCCAGTGCGTGTTGCTATTTGTGCACCCCTGCAGGGTAAAACTTCCTGAAAGCCGTGTCCGCGGTTATGGACGACTTGGAGCACAGTTTATCGACCATAGACAAGCATAACTAAAGTACCGCTTTAACTTGACTAAATAACTGACTAGTAAATAGTGCCACACTCATGGAATGGTTAATAAAACTGCCAACGGATGGGGGTTGTTCGTCCGCTTCCTCGTCGGTAAGCGAGGAGGAGGATGGATCTGGTGATATTACTGTTATAACTGTTGTCATTAATTCACGGACATCCGTCTATCTTTTGTTAGGCGGATGGTTAGCGAGTATCTATAGTACTGTTAGGGTTTATATTTCGCTGCAATTGCGTCACCCCAGGTTGTGTCCCCTTTAGAGGCATAAAGACTTGCTGAGTACCCCTAGGGTCTCACACGATAAATTATTGGTTCAGATGAACATGTACACTCGCAAGACGGATACTGGGTGGAGGAGGCTGATGATGTGGGCAACGATCGTTCGGTGTAGAGATTCCGGGATCGGGGATCCGTGAGATCTGTGGGCGGGATGTGCTTATTTCTGGGCATATTATGCCGATTTGCTTCTTATCTGTACTCGGACCTTGTTTGCCGCTTCCGCCTGATACTCTGTTGTGTGATGTATGAGGAAATATCCTAAACTATTATATCTATCTAGGTCATTTGAATCTTGCCGTATGGCGTTGCTATATTTCCTTTCTTTTTAGATGGTATGGCTCTGATGTACTATTGTATGGTGGCTTGCATACATACTCATTTGTGTATGTAGTTGATCCCTTCGCCTTCGGATTACGCCGCCCGTACTTGTCCCGATGACTGGAAATGGTTGGGACGGCCGAAAGGTCTACCCGTGAGTGGCTTTTTGGGCCCCACCGTACTATTTCAACCATTTCCGCTCATCCAGGCTTGTATCTAGGAGCGTAATTCACCGAGGTAGTTACAGGGACACTGCACACAGAATGGAAACTATGCTCTCTTAATGGTGCCTAAAGGTAGAAGGTGGAGACTCAATAAAATAGTGGAAGAAAGGCCCTTCATAAGGGAAGCAGGGATTTCAAGTTTCAAAAAGAGCTTCCGAAAATTATGGTACTTGTTAGCTTTCAGCCCTCATTGCCCCTATCATAAGCATCTTGAAGTGATTAAGGTTAAAGTGAACAAACTATGGAGTATATGCTTGACAAAGTATAAGTTGGCAATCTCAAGTCCCTTGAATACGAGGGCCACACCACATGCTACTCAACTTTGGTCACCTGTAAGTTCTTGTCATAGTAAATACATGCGTATCATAGAGAACCGCCAACGGGGTACCCCTTGCACATGGTACAGGAGCTATCCCATAACCAAAATGACAAGGCAAGCAGACAATGAGCATCTCAGCAATCTTTTTATTTACTATGTGCATAGCTTTTTATTGAGGATGCTTCACGGATAGCCCATTATGGTGATGCTGCAAGTTTCCACCATGATTAGGCATGGCTTAGGCTAGCGGCCCAGGCGTTTCTCTAACACAAAATACATAAATCCATGGACTTACAAGCTCCCTCTTTATTTCACACCGGTGACATCCATAGACAAAAGAGCATGATATCAACTGTGTACAAAGTACAAGTGCAATGTTGAAAACGTTCCCCATGACATCATGGTTCTGCTAATTCCAACGTATAAGTGCAAGCATATACAACATAGACGACATAATGGTTCAAGTTTATTAGGGGCAAATAATATAAAGTGTGCCATCAAGTTCGTGAGGGCTTTAATCACTAAGTTTTCACATAAAAAATACTTTTTAATTGGAAGATAGCTGAAAACAAGAATATACTTGGAATGGTGTAACACACCATGCATAGGAGTTTATAGTGGACACTTTGGAATAACTTGGTTTCTTGGGAGTTGGAAACATGAGTAGAACTTATTCATACAAGTGGAGGCTAGCAAATGATTGGGAGCAACAAACTAAGAGAGCAATAATGGCCATAATCACGAGAGCAACAAAACATTACTAATCAAAGCATAGAGTGGTACTACAAGTCAAGGACTAAATGATCATAGAGGCTATGGTGACTTGTTCATAGTCACAACATGGTGTAAGCATGTGCCAAGTCAACCCAAACAAAGCATTAAAGGAGAATACCACAACACTATGCTTTTGTATGCTAAAACAACACATGATTCTTTCAAGGCATACTAAGCAATCCCAATTGTTTGGAACAAGACATGCTACAGCAATAATCACTAAGCATAAGGTTAAAACAACACCTGGCATGTCATGATAAAGTCTAAGTCACAGTCAATGCAAGCTCCTCTTGCACTTATCAAGCAAGAACTTTCTACTCCTTTCCAACACCAAGAAAGTTATTTGAAACAACGCAACGAGAACGGGGGTCCAAACTACTTTATTCAAGCAAACTAAACAAACTAAGCAAAGCAAACGAAAACTAAGACGTTCCAAGAACAACACATAGTGCATGAAACAATAAAAACGAAGTGTCTAGACAGACCTGAGCTTTTTATTGATGAATAAGGGATGCCTTGGTGTAACATCCCAAAAATATTGAACAATGATTATGAAATTCCAATCACCAAATTTAGGGTTAACAAAAACTTTTGTTAATTAAATCATATGAATGCATGTGTGTATGTGATGATTGTATGAATGCATGTATGGACTTGTGTGATTGTTATAAATAGCAAGGAATGGTTTAAAGATGAAAACAACATCATCTAAATCATTTCCAAGCAGAAACAAATCAAGAGAAATTCAAAAACAACCAAAACAAGCAAATGGTCATTTTTGCCAATCTTGCTCACTAGGCCACTTTGAGTGTTTCTAGTCCAAGATTTGAAACAGAAACAATTCCATTTCTTTTCACCCCTTGCTAGACCAAGTAAAAGTGAACCAAAGCCCACCTTTCAAACTTACAGAAACATTTGGCAACTTGATTCAAAGGACAATTAAAAATTGAATCTTTATCATATGTGAAGATCACCAATTCTCAAAAACCAACCAAACCAATTCACCTTGACCTTTACAACTAACCAGAGACTACTTAGTATGTAACTAGTACACCCACCAAGTTTGAACCAAAAATTCAAATTCAAACCTCTTTCGGCCATTTCATCAAACACCTTGCAAACACAAATCAAACAAACATCAAACACTATAGTGAGCAATGTTTTGGCCTAACTTGTTCCCTCCCTAGCTCACATCATACTCTTAGTAGATCATCTAGCTCAATTAACAAGGTCTAGCACCACTGTGAGCTTTCCATTGCCATCAATGGTGAGCATGCCGAGCCCAAACGGCCACCCCATTGTCGACAGCCAGCTAGGCGCAGCACTAGCCTCGCCAACCTTGTCTGGGACACTGACCACCGTCCATCGTCACCCCCTGTCCAACGCCAATGCCCAGCCAGCCCCTGGACCACTCAGCCCAAGCGTGCCCAGCCTCTCTGCGAGCATGTCGAGAGCGCGCCAGAGCGCCACACTCAACACGCGAGAACAGACCGCACGCCGCCCTTGCCGCTTGTGTGTGTGATCACCACCGTGCCAGGAACCGCTAGGACATGCCCGTTCGTCGCCGCGCGACCAGGACAGCCCTCGCGCCATTAATTTTTCCTTCGGACCCGTCGAGAGCACCACAGTGTTCCGACCGTATCGCACTGCCCCACGCCTCGCGACCATGCCGTTGATCTTTGCTAGGGAGCACAACACCGCCCCCTACTGTCGCCCATGTCGTTAGCCCACTGTGACGACGACCACGACGAGCTCCACCTGCGCCCTTCGGTCCCCTCTTCGCACTATAAATAGAGGCCACCCCCGTTCGATTTCTTCACACCAACACACTCCCCTCTCTCTCTCTCTCAGAACCACCCCACCTCATCCCCAGAACAAGGCGAGCAGCAGGTCGTCAGAATTTTGCCGGAGTCTGCCGCGGAGGAGGAAGAAAGGAGCCAGTGATTGGAGCCGCCCCAGGAGAAGCCACCAGTACCAAGAGGTTCACCATCGTCTACTTCGTCGTTCACCCCCGTCGCCGACCCTCTCCTGAGCCCCGGTGAGCCCCCGTAGACCCCCACTGTCCGCGCTAGGGTTCTGTCTCACCGGTGTTGCTCGATAAAGACGATAAGTCACAGCCGTTCGATTAGATGTTGATCGTGTGGTTTAGATTGCCCCGTACCGCTTCGCACCCTCTGTCTCGCTGACTGGTGGGGACAAGCACTTAAACTCACCCGTGCATGTTGTGCGCCATGGGCCGGCCCAGTTACACTCCCGCGTGACCCAGTAGTTTGAATTTAGGTTTTTTCATTTAGTTTCAAACTTAGTTCTGTACCTAGATTCAAAAATCAACCCAGGTCGATTCACTAAACCAAATTGCATGAAACCATTTTGCTAGAAAGGTACTGAAATTCTTAATCCAAGCCCGTTCGATTCAAACCATTTAGAATTTTAGATCACCTATAGTAAAAATAACAAGGTAGAAGCTTTTCTGCATTCAAACATTTTTCAAAATTCAACCACAAAAGCTTTTGAGTTGATTCCAACTCTCAAAAATCACATTTAACAAGACCTTTCTGAATATATAAACATATCTAGGTTTACTTGCTGAAATAATGGACAAGTAATAAAAGAATGCCTCATAGGCATTTCTAGCCACTTTAATTAATTAAAATAAAAAGGTTAAACCTTATTAAATTGTGACACCACCTTAAATCACATTCCCATGTACTGAAATATGTGGTGATGACATGTGTCAACATGATCCGATGTTTTAGTTGGAGAATATTAAATCTTAAGTAGTTTTTCAATGAGTAGAAATTACTTTTCCAAAATAAAAGAAATAAGACAAGTGCTTTGATGATTGTAATGTTTGTGATGATGCTAGATCATCTAGTGAAAACCTTGGTGTGATAAATAAAAGTAGTTAAGCATTGTTTGGTGATTGTGTACCTCGTATTTATTTATAGACGCTAGTACCGACCAAGGATACGAGGAGGAAGGAGAATACTATGAGGAAGAAGCCGAGGAGAACTTCAACCACTGCTCTGCACCAGGCAAGCTAACACTTGCAACCTTGCAAGATTATACTAATATCTTTACAAGCTACTATCTTAGCAAGCTAAGCTAAACCATGCAAGTTTTACTTGCAAGCTTACACCACTTGATACCCAATCCTAGTTTTACTTGCAAGCTTAGTATTTTATTTCTTTATCAAAGCTTTCTATCGGAGTTTACTTAGTGATTTGTAGATTCTAGAAGATATTTAAAGGTAGCATAAAGAGCATAAAACTTGGCCTAAGTTAGATAATCTTGATGTCATCCTGAGGCATGAGATTGAACTTAGATCATTCACCCTTGTTTACCACCCCTCATTAGTGTTTACCCCCACTTGTAGTTGCTAGTGCTAAGCATAAAACTTGATCACTTTAGATGGGAATACTTGGTGAAAATGGTCATGAAAACCTTAGAATGATGAGTCATTCTACTGAAATGTTTTGACATGTGTTCTTGAAACACCAGATGATTTTGATGATGAAAATGTTGAGGCATGAGCCTTAGCCCTTTATAAAACAGATGGTTGTCTGGATGTGATACCATTCCAATTTTACCGTACAACCATAATACCCGAAATTTGGGTAGGGCTTGACTGGAAATTTATATACCTTAGTATGGGTTCCCTTGCGGCCAAGGTTTGAGCTGAGGCTACCTTGTGAAGATTGTCCACCTGTGCAGTTCCCAAGATGACAATTGGTCATGGTTGGGAGGCCAAACTGATAGGAGAGGTGTCTATACTAGGGCATGTAATTTAAAGATTAGGATTGATTATCCGCATACTGAGTATGGTGAATTTAGGATTGTTCCTGACGGATGTATCGAATATTGTGGTGAAAGTGTACCACCTCTGCAGAGTGTCAAACTATTCGAATAGCCGTGTCCGCGGTTATGGACAGTTGGAGTGGCCATACTGTTCCGTTGTTAGATGTTCAAAATGTAACATCCCAAAAATATTAAACATGGATCATCAAACTCTAATCATCAAAATTAGGGTTAACAAAAACTTTCCCAACTAAAAATATGAAAGCCTTCATATGTGTGTGTATTCAAAATTTGGATTCTTTTGAATTGCCTTGGTTCTGTGTTTATTTGCTTGTAAAAGGATTCTTAGGTGAAATAAACATCATCTAAACAATCCCCAAACTTTTCCCAAAGACAAACAACTCAAAATAAACAAATGAAGTGAATGGTCACTTTGGCCAAATTAACTCTCATGCCTACTTTGGCTATCCCTAGAAGTCAAAACTTAACAGAAACATTTGTGGATCTTTGCACCCCTTGATAGTACTCATACTAAGGTACCAAGGCCCACTTTGTGATCTTCCAAAAAAAATTCAAATGCTAAGTTTAAATGACAGTTTAAAATTGAATCTATCTCATATGGGAAGATCCCAATATTTCAAAAACCACTCAAACAAGTTCGATTTTCAAAACCCAAGCAACCACAGAGTACCCAGCACATGCCTAGCACACCCACCAAAAACCTTTTCAAAATTCAAAATTCAAGTTCTTGCGGTCATTTCATCAAACACCTTGCAGATTCAAATCAAACAATCACAAACACTATTTTGAGCAGTGATTTGGCCAACCTTGTCCCCTCTCTAGCTCACAGCAAACATCTAGTAGATCATCTAGATTAGTTAGTAACCTCTAGCATCACTGTGAGCTTGCCATTGCCATCAATGGTGAGCTGACCGAGCCTCACCATGCCACCCCATTGTCGCCTGCCAGATAGCATCCACCCTAGCCTTGCCAACCTTGTCTGGGAGGTAGCCAGCACCTCACCGCCGCCCACTATCCCCTCCCCAAGCCAGTGCAAGCAGTGGACCACCAGGAACGCCGTGCGCCCAGTGCCACTGCGACATGCCGAGACCGCCCCAGAGAGCCGCACCCGGCACGCGTGCACACGCCGCCCCTCGACCACAGCCCGTGCCCACCGCTTCGCCATGATCCCAGGAACACGCCAGACACCCTCGTTAGACGCCCCGTCGCTCACAGCCACCGCTCGCCGTTGAAGACGCCGCCTCTGCCTCTGCCGCGCAGAGCACCGCACGTTCCCGACCAATTTCCACCTCCCCTACACGCGCATTTAAGCTCTAGAGCATCGCCGGGAGACCGCCCGTCGATCGCCACCCTCATACATGCCGCTAGCCGCCCATAGCCATGTCGCCACCGTCGCCTGCCCATCCCTCTCGATCTCACCGTCAAGCCTATAAAAGGAGGCCACCCCCAGCCATTTGAAGCACACCATTCCAGTCCCCTCACCTCACTGATCGTTCCACCCTCTCGCCGGAGCACGAGGAGCAGCAGCTCGCTGGAATTGCGCCGGAGCAGGCCTCCTCTGGAGAAGAAGGGGGCAGTTGATTTCGACCACCCCCGGAGCTGCCTCGACCGTCCCTGAGCTCGTCGTCGACCACTCATTCGTTTGCCCGCCTCACCGTCATTGCTGGAGCCCTGGTATGACCCCTATGCACCCCCACTGAGCCGCTAGGGTTCGAGCTCGTCGGTGACATGTTCATCGTCGACGACGATCCCCAGCCGTCGACCTCCCTTCTAATCCAACAAACCACACAACCCCGTACCGCTTCGCGAGTTATGAGCCACTGACTGGTGGAACCCCCCTGTCAGCTGAGCCCGGCGCTGCGGAGTGACACTGGGCCGGCCCATTAATCTTTCCCGCGCAGCCCAACTGTTTGAATTTAGATTTTTCTATTTTGATTCAAACACAGTTCTGTACACAGTTTCAAAAACCAACCCAGCTCGATCCAATGAACCAAATTGCATGAAACCAATTTTTTTAGAAAGGTACTGAAATGCTTAATCTAAGCCCGTTGGATTAAAATCATTTGGATCTGTAGATCAACCTTGGTGAAAATAACAAGTCAGAAGCTTTTCTGCATTCAAACATTTTTCAAATTTCAACCATAAGAGTTTTTGAGTTGATTCCAACTCTCAAAAATCACATTTGATCATACCTTTCAGAATATATAAAAACATATGGGTTTACTTACAAAAATAATGTTCAAATAACAAAAGAATGCCACCTAGGCATTTCTAGTCACTTTGTTTATTTAAAATAAAAAGGTTAAACCTTATTAAATTGTGACACCACTTTAAATCACATTCTGATGTACTAAAATATGTGGTGATGGCATGTGTCAACATGATCCCATGTTTGAGTTGGAGAATATTAAATCTTAAGTAGTTTTTCAATGAGTAGAAATTACTTTTCTCAAACTGAAATAAATAAGACAATTGCCTTAATATTGTAATTATAGGTGATGATGCTAGATCATCTATAGTACACCCTTGTGTGATGATTGAAAATAGTTAAGTATTATTTGGTGATTGTGTACCTCGTATTTATTTATAGACGCTAGTACCAACCAAGGATACGAGGAGGAAGGAGGATACTACGAGGAAGAAGCCGAGGAGAATTTCAACCACTACTCTGCTCAAGGCAAGCCTAATACCACTGGTTGAATTAGCAAACTAACACTTGCAAGATACCCTACTTATGCAAGCTAATACTTGCTTGTTACCATGCCAACTATATGCCTTAAACATATGTGATCACACCCACTTGATAACCCAATCTTAGTTTTACTTGCAAGCTTTATACTTTATTTCTTTATCAAAGCTATCTCTTAGAGTTTACTTAAGTGACTTGTAGATTCTAGGAAGATAATTGAAGGTTGCATAAAGAGCATTAAATTTGGCCTAAGATAGATAATCTTGATGTCATCCTAAGGCATGAGATTGAACTCAATTAATCTCCACTTGTTTACCACCCCTCATTAGTACATACCCCACTTGTAGATGCTAGTGCTAAGTATAAAACTGGATCAACTTTAGATGGGAATACTTGGTGAAAATGGTTATGAAAACCTTGGAATGATGAGTCATTCTACTGAAATGTTTTGACATGTGTTTCCGAACACCAGATGATTTTGATGATGAAAATGTTGAGGCATGAGCCTTAGCCCTTTATAAAACTGATGGTTGTCTGGATGCGATACCATTCCAATTTTACCGTACAACCACAATACCCGAAAATTGGGTAGTGCTTGACTGGAAATTTATATACCTTAGTATGGGTTCCCTCGCGGCCAAGGTCTGAGCTGAGGCTACCTTGTGAAGATTGTCCACCTGTGAAGTACCCAAGATGACAGCGGGTCATGGTTGGGAGGCCAAACTCACAGGAGAGGTGCCTATACTAGGGTGTGTAATTGAAAGTTTATGATTGATTATCCGCATACTGAGTATGGTGAATTCGGATTTGTTCCTGACGGATGTATCGAATGTTGTGGTGAAAGTGTACAATCTCTGCAGAGTGTCAAACTATTCGAATAGCCGCGTCCGCGGTTATGGACAGTTGGAGTGGCCATAATGTTCCCCCATCAGATGTTTTCAAAATGACTTGTGAAATGGATTGAGACTTTGACTTTACCACAACAGGGTTGTGACATGAAATACAAGTTCCCACTTAGGTGTTATAAAACTTCAACTAGTTTTCTTTGCTTCTGAACTTGAGGTAAATCTGGCTGATGGGGATATGCCTACCAGGGTATACCCAGCAGGACGTTTCCGATTGGCCCAGGAACTGGCGAGTGGGCCTGCAAGACGGCGACTGGATCAAGGCCCGGTGTGGATCCAAGCGACTGGAAGCTGAAGGTCCACGCGAGTAGATAGGCCCATTCGGATTAGGTTAAATGAGTACCAACGACTTAACTGATTCGGTTGGGATATGTAAACCCTAGGGGAGGTGAGTCTATATAAACCTCCCTACAGGGCATGTAGAGATACGTTCCATCAGACACCCAAGCGACTCGCCGCCTAGCCGTCGAGCTCGCCCCATTGTACCACCATCATAATACAATCTAGCAGGACTAGGTCTTTACCCTCTGGGGGGCCGAACCTGGGTAAAACCCTGTGTCTCCGCCCTCATCTCGCACCGCAGATGGCTGGCCGCCCATGCCCCTCGTTCTACAACTCGCTGCCGATTGCAACATCTGCCGTGACCATTCCCACGACAGTGGCGCCCACCATGGGGCCTGGCCCGTCTGGCCGGTGTTCTGTGGCGAGATCCAATCTGCCCATCAATGAGACGGTCACCACCGGCCGCATGATAGCGATCGGTGAGATGCTCCAGATCTTGCCGAGCAGCTACGTCCTGGCGGCGCGACCCGTCACGCACAGCGTGATCCTGCCGGTCGGCACGATCAGCCTCTTCGTCGGCCTCACCGATGTCATCGCCTCGGAGGACTCGGCTCGCATCTGCGAGTCGCCGCCACGCGACCGGCTCTCCGAGAGCCAGGTCCGCACGATCCATCGCCTCGCCTCCGAGTACAACTCGGCCCGCAGCAACATGGCCGAAAACTCCACGGCCGCGGAAGACGCGGCCCTCAACGACGACGCCGACTCGGCGACCCCGGCGTCCCTCGCCGGATCCATCACCGCGGCTTCACCCGCGGGCTCCATCACCCAGGTCTCCAACATGGGAGACTTCAAGGATCCCTCCATCCTTGGGATCTTCGACTTTGACTCCGGATCGGAAAACTCCGCCGATCTCCGCGACGGTACCGGTCGCCACGCCGCGACCTACATGGCGACCGGCACCGATCCGCCGGAGGATCCCTTCTCCACCCCGATCCCTCCTAACACCACGGCAACGAAGGTCGAGGAACTCTGCCTGAAGCTGGCAGAGGCAGTCCGCAAGGAGCAAGCCGAGCGCAAAAAAATTCGCCTCGAGCAGGTGACGACGCAGGAGCTGTCGCGCTACCACCAACAGCGAATCAGGTCGCGCCTGAACCCCACCGTCCAGGGGCGTGCCCTGAACTTCGACGACAAAAACGACCCGGCCCGCGTGGCCGAGCGCGTGATCTGCGAGAACGCGCCGCCAGGAGGAAGCGCCCGGCCCCCCACCAGGGTCGACGGCGAACGGCGCCCCACCTCCACCCAACCGCACACCTCCCAGGGACCAACCACGGATTGTGGTCTCCTCACGGGAGCGAGACGCGAATGGCCTACCACTGTTCTCCACCCCGATGGATAACCTTGTGGCAGGTCGAGCAGTGGCCGACAACATCACGGCCACCGGCGACGGCGCCTTACAGATCCAGTACGTGAGGGCCCTGCTCGCAAAGGCGGTCGAGCAGCAAAACGCGGGCGCCGACTCACAGAGTCGGGTGTACTCGCATTCTTCGGGCAGTAGAGCGGCCTCAAGCGGCCGCCCGTTGGCGGCAAACACCCTCAACTGCCCGCCACCAGAGCCACTTCAGCTCCAACATCGACCCGCGAACGCGGCACTCTCCACCAACGACCCCAGGCCAGCGACCAACTTCGTCGCCGCCAACGGTCAGCCCGTCGACGCCCGCACCCACATCATTAACAACCAAAGATGGCACGCACGCCAGCCCGATGACCTGCGACACACCCTAACCAATCGCCGCGACGGCGAGCCGATGGGGTCGCTGAGTCGACTCGGGCCCAGGTGCTTCAGAGCGATGATCCGAGGCGAAAAATACCAGGCGAACTTCAAGGCGCCGAAGGAAATAGAGAAGTACGGCCCTTCGTACGACCCCTCCGTGTGGCTGGATACATACCTCATGGCGATGGGGATCGCGGGCCACACCGACCTGCTAGCCGCCCGTTACCTCCCCTTGATGATGGAGGGGACGTGCAGGCAGTGGATCAACACCCTCCCCAGGATAGCATCGACTCCTGGGAGGAGATGCGCGACGCCTTCGTCAGGCACTTCGAGTGCTCCTACACCCGCGCCACCACCATCGAGGACCTGGAGCGATGTGTCCAGGGACCCCGCGAGTCGACCCGCAACTGGGTCCAGCGGTGGCAAGAACTATGGTACAACGCGGTCGGCATCCACCCGGACACCGCGATCCATTGCTTCAAGACCTCGTGCCGCTACGAGCCCTTGGTCGCCAAGCTCAAGCGACATTCTCGCACGCTCGACAACATACCGGACCTCCTCGAGATCGCCAAACGGTACGCGGAGGAAGATCCAAACCAGGAAACCGACGACGAGTCGGGAGGCCAACGCCGCACGAGCGGCAACGACAACGGACGACGGTCCGACCTACGCTACAGCAACACTCACCTCACCGGCAAGCGCCGCAGTGATGGGCGAGTCGACTTCGTCGCCAACACTGGGCACGCGCAGCGCGAGCCCAAGAGCTTCCGCCGTGACGGAGGGCAACGCCGCGACGGCGGAAACTACAAGGCGAAACCAAGGTTCGACCCCGCGGCCCTCCTTAACCAACCTTGTGCGTTTCACAGCAGGGAAGGGAAGCCCGCTACACACACGACCGCCGACTGCCACACTCTCAGGGAGATTGAGAAGGCACGGCGAGCGCGGGAGGACCCCGACAACAAACCGCCAAATGGCGGAAAATTCGGCAATGTGGCCGGCTCGCTCCATACCTTCACAGGCTTCAACACGAAGCGCGAGAAGAAGGTCATCGCCCGCGCCGTCGCCGTCAACGCGGTGGCCCAGGTGGACGTTCCCCAGTTCCTCAACTGGTCGGAGCAGCCCATCACCTGGAGCCGCCAGGACCACTCGCCACGCATCGAGTACCCAGGCCGAGTCGCCCTGGTGGTCAAGCCTAAGGTGGGCGACTACTGGCTCCCCAAGACATTGATGGACGGCGGCAGCTCCATCAGCATCATGTACCTGGACACCTTCAGGCGACTGCGGCTCCCGCAGTCGATGGTCGAGACGACCTACACCACGTTCCACGGCATTGTCCCCGGTCGCAAGGCGTACCCGATTGGCAAGGTCACGATGCCCGTCACCTTCGGCACACCAGCAAACTTCCGCACCGAGCGGATCGTCTTTGAGCTGGTACCCTTCGACAGCCCCTACCACTGCGTCCTGGGGCGCCAGGCGTTCGCCAAGTTCATGGCAGCACCCCACTACGCTTACAACGCGATGAAGCTCCCCGGGCCATGCGGCGTCATCACCATCAACGGCGACCCCGACATGGCCGCCGAGTGCGAGGCCAAAGGAGCCGAATTCGCCGACGCCGTCATCGCGGCAGAGACCAACCACGTCGACGAGCTTGCCAAGTACGCGAGCGGGGTCAACAACGATGACCCCACCATACTCAAGAAGCCCAACTCGGAGGGCACAAACACCTCAGCCTTCGAGGCAACGACGCACACCCGCACTGTCGAGCTAGTCCCAGGCGACTCCAGCCAGACGGTGACGATCGGGACGGGCATGAGCCCAGCCTAGGAAGGCGCGATCATCGAGTTCCTCCGTGAGAACAGGGACATCTTCGCATGGAAGCCCTCTGACATGCCTGGTGTCCCTAGGGAGCTCGCTGAGCACAAACTAAACGCCGACCCCAAAGTGCGACCCGTCAAGCAGTCGGTGCGGCCCTTCAACGAAGAGCGCCGCCGAGCTATCGCCGAGGAGGTGCAGCATCTACTCGCTGCAGGTTTCATCTGACCAATTAAATACTCCAAGTGGCTGGCAAACCCAGTCTTGGTCGAGAAGAAGAACGGGACCTGGAGGATGTGTATCGACTACACAAACTTGAACAGCACCTGCCCGAAGGAGCAGTTCGTCCTCCCGCGGATCGACCAAATAATCGACTCCACCGCGGGCTCGGAGTCGCTGTGTTTCCTCGACGCCTACTCTGGGTACAACCAGATCAAAATGGCTGTCGAGGACGAGGAGAAGACGGCGTTCATCACGCCATTCAGAGCCTTCTGCTACACCGCCATGACCTTCGGCCTCAAGAACGCCGGGGCGACCTACCAGCGGTGCATGCAGGAGTGCCTTGCGAGCCAAATTGACCGCAACATCCACGTCTACATCGACGACGTGGTCGTAAAATCCGCTCGCCAGGGCGATCTACTCGCCGACCTGGCAGAAACATTCGCCAACCTGCGGAAATACAAGATAAAGCTCAACCCAGGCAAGTGCACCTTCGGTGTACCAGCAGGACAACTACTGGGGTACGTCGTCTCCAAGCGCGGGATCGAGGCGAACCCCACCAAGATCGACACGATCGCTCGACTCGGCAAACACGAGTGCCTGCGTGACGTCCAGAAGTTGGCCGGGCGAGTAGCGGCTCTCAGTCGCTTCATCCCCCGCCTGGGCGAAAAGGCGATGCCCCTATACCGCCTGATGCGCAAGAACCCCACCTTCCAGTGGGACAAGGAGGCGGACGACGCGCTCCGCGACCTCAAGAAGGTCCTCCTCGCAGCACCGCTACTCACTGCCCCCGCCGACAAAGAACCCATGCTGTTCTACGTCACGGCTTCCGAGCGCGTCGTCAGCGCCGTCATGGTCGTCGAACGGCCAGAGGAAGGAAAGGAGCGCCCGATACAGCGACCGGTGTACTACATCAGCGAGGTCCTCACCGAGTCGCGCCAGAGGTACCCGCAGTACCAGAAACTGGTATACGCGGTATTCAGGGCACACCGGCGCCTGCCGCACTACTTCCAGGAGCACCCGATCACGGTCGTCTCCTCAGCACCGTTGCAGGACATCATCCGCAACCGTGAGGTGACCGGGCGAGTCGCCAAGTGGGCCCTCGAAATTGGCGTCCACAACATCAAGTATGAGCCACGAAAAGCGATCAAATCACAGGCTCTAGCGGACTTCATCGCCGACTGGGAAGAGGCCCAACAGCCAGAAAAGCTGCCATACCTCCATTACTGGAGCCTGCACTTCGACGGCTCCAAGAACGCGGACGGCGCAGGAGTAGGGATCGTGCTGACTTCGCCGAAGGCGACAAGCTTCGCTACATCCTCTGCCTCGACTTCACCCCCTGCACCAACAACATGGCCGAGTACGAGGCACTAATCCACGGCATGCGAGCTGCCAAGGAGATGAACGTCAACCGCCTACGCTGCTACGGAGACTCCGACCTCGTCGCTGGGCAAGTCACTGGCACGTGCGACGCCGTCTCTCCTACCATGGCGGCATACCGCCAAGCAGTAGACAAGCTGGGGGGACACTTCGCAGGCTATTCAGTCGAGTGGATCGACAGGCGGAAGAACGAAGAGGCTGACGCACTCTCTCGCATAGGGTCGGCTCGACTCGCACCACCTGCTGGCGTATTCCTCGACACGATCACCAAGCCGTCAGTCTCTCCCCAAGGGAGATCGACATCGGAGTCCCGCTGCAACCGGAGGCAGCCCTGGTCGCACTCGTCGCCGAGCCAGACGACTGGACCAAACCGTACATCGCCTACCTGGAGGCTGGCACCCTGCCGGCAGACGAGACAGACGCCCGGATAGTTGCACGCTGATGCAAATCTTTCACCATAATCGACGGCGAGCTCCACAAGCGCAGCGTGACCGGCGTGTTCCAACGCTGCGTCCAACCCGCCGAGGGACGCAAGATCCTCCACGACATCCACTCCGGCGACTGCGGCCACCATGCCAGCGCCCGCTCTCTGGTCGCCAAGGCTATGCGACACGGCTTCTACTGGACCACCGCACACGCCGATGCCGTCGACATTGTCCAGCGGTGCGCTGGGTGCCAGAAGTACGCCAACCAGACACACGTGCCGAGCTCAGAGCTCAAGACAATCCCTATCACCTGGCCATTCGCCGTGTGGGGTATGGACATGGTAGTCCCCTTCAAAAAGTCCCCCTCCGGCTTCACCCACCTTCTGGTCGCGGTCGACAAATTCACAAAGTGGGTGGAGGCCAAGCCAGTCCAAAAATGCGACGGGAAGACCGCCACCAAATTCCTACGCGAGCTCATATATCGCTACGGGTTCCCAAACGGCATCATCACGGACAACGGCACCAACTTCGCCAAAGGAGCCATGGCCGAGTTCTGCGAGGAACACCACATCCGGCTCGACCTCGCATCAGTCGCCCACCCGGAATCCAATGGCCAGGCGGAACGGGCCAACCAGAGCATCCTCCACGGCCTGAAGACGCGGCTCCAAGTACCACTCGAGCGCACCGCCGGGTGCTGGGTCGAGGAGCTACCCTCCGTCATCTGGGGCATCCGCACCTCGGTCAACATGTCGACGGGGTTCACCCCCTTCTTCATGGTGTACGGCGCCGAGGCAGTCATGCCCACCGACCTCGAGCACGACTCGCCAAGGGTCGTCCACTACACGGAGGCTGCGAACGAACTCGCCCGTCAGGATGGAGTCGATCAACTCGATGAGGCACGCGACCTCGCTCGATCACGCACCGCCATCTACCAGCAAGGACTTCGCCGCTACCACAGCCGGAGGGTAAAAACTCGCACCTTCCAAGAAGGCGACCTGGTGCTGCGCCTCATCCAGGACAAGAAGGGCATGCACAAGCTTTCCCCTCCGTGGGAGGGACCATTCGCCATCGGGCGAGTACTCGCAACGACGCCTACTACCTCATCGACGTCCGCGGGGATGGAAAACTCGACGTCAAGCGACCGTGGAATGTAAACCTCCTACGGAAGTTCTACTCCTAGAACCCCACATATGTACCCTCCAGTCGCTATGAAATAAAAAGAATTGGTTACCGAAAATTGCGCCTACTCTCCGTGTCTTGTGCCACTCGCACTCGTAATAACAGTGTCAAGCTAACCGCAGAAGTTAACCTTTGGTACAGCGATCGGCACGGCCAAGTAGTGCGTTACAAGGGCACTGGGTCACCTCAGGTCTTGCAACGTCCACGAAAAACGCCTACCCGGAGCCCCATTGGAGTCGCCTAGCTCGACTGGCTCTACGAGCCAAGACAACTGCCTTCGCTTCTCACAGCGACCATGATCCTCCGCATCCTCGACATAGCGACTCGAACAGCCAAGTACCACGCTCGGGGACTGACGACCAGTTCAGCACGAGCGGCTAGGGAAAACACCAAGTATGAGAGCATGCCCAGGACTCGCCATGCGACTGACCCGACGGGTCAGGCAGGAGTGATGCGCTCACCAAAACGCGCCAAGTCCTCACCCACCCTCGAGTCGCCCCTAGAACAGCCAAGTACCACGCTCGGGGACTCGGCCACCTGACCTCGTTCGCGCATGGGAAAACGGTGAAGTACAGAGCACTCATGGGAGTCGCCTTGCGACTGGCTTTACAAGTTCGGGCGAGTCGACCTCAATAACAAAACATTCAAAACCGCAAACACATAACAGACGAGGTAAACCCCATAAAAAGGGCAGACGCGCTTGGGGACTCGTTCAACCCTCAACCAGAAACACACATCAATTCACAAAATATCACGATATTTCATTATAGCGTGTCGCAAATGTCACAAAATACAAAGTATGTCCAACGACAACACTACTACTAACGCCCCAAGGGCACAGTGTCTTATTTCGCAGGCTTCGATGACGACTCACCGCCACCCTTGCGGTTGCGAATGAAGGGAGTATACGGGTTCGACGGGTACGTCGTCAACTCGCCCGCCATCACCGCACGGAAGGGCTACTCGATCTTGAAGTCCCGGTGCTTTGGCTCGGGGTCGTTGGGCGCGACGTCCGTCTCCTGATAAGGAAGGAGGTCGCCCATCACCCAGACGCGCTCGGAGTACACCGCGGCGCGGTCTGTCAACTTCAGGACCTCAGAGATCTCCACCGAGCCAGTCGACGACGGGTAGCCACTCGTCACATCGTCCAGGTCGAAGTACTCCGGGAAGTGAGCGAGCCCAAGGCTAAGCGCCATCGCCGCTCCACGTCGGAACGCCGATCGCGTCATGAACTCGACGACCGAGGGCGCCTTCTCCAAGTATCGCCACACTTCGACGAGGTCGCTGGGAATTACTTCCGTGGGCGACATCTCCTGAAGATACGCCCGTATGCATGTCGCCGACAACATGGCCGAATCGACCAGCGTGGCTACACATTGCCGTGCGTTGAACGAATCCGCCTCCTCCGCGCTGTCGATGATCCGACCTGCGGACAGAAGGTGATAGTGAATACACCAAAAATTACACAATACATATACTAAAGGAAGAAGCAGGCACACTCACCAATCAGCGGCGGGAGAGATCCGTGATGAAGCTCTGAAGAGAAGTGTAGTCATCTTGAAGCCCAGCAACAAGGGCGTCGGAGACCTTACGCTCCTCAGCGGCGGCTGTAACGGCAGCCTTGGCTCGCCCATCCGCTGAAGTTGATTCCTCCTTCGCCTCCTTCAGCTCGCGCTCAAGGTTGGCGATCTGCTTCTCGGCCGAGCTCAGCGCAGTCTGAGCTGCCGCCAGCTCACTCGCTGGGACAAGACCCTGGCGGACTTCCTCCGCCTTCGCAGCAGTCGCCTGGAGTCCCTTGTTCGCCTCTTGGATGATGGCAAGTTCGTCCTCCACGCGACGCTTCGCAGCAAGCCGGTCAGCTGACTCACGCTGCAAACCCTGCGCAAAAAGACAAACAGTTACGAAAATGAAATCCTCAGCGCCCACCCGCTGAAATTCAGCGCATAGGCACTCGGGGACTGGGGATCAAAAACCCTAAGTACCCACCCGCTGAAATTCAGCGACCAGGCACTCGGGGACTGAACGCGAGCACTAAAAGAATCCGACCGCTGCAAGTCAGTGGCCTGATCCTCGGGGACTGGACATACCTGGATGGCCGCGCCCAGCATGCCATGAAGCTGCAGTGCATCCACGGAGGTAAGAAGGGCCGGAGTGTGCCCGCGCCGTTGCTCGACCTCCGTATCGGCGACTCCGGGTGCGCGGCTCAATGGTGTGGTACCACTCGCCGTGGCCGCTCTAGCCATGAAGCGCGGGAAGGTCACGATGGATGCGCCGGAACCAAAAGAGGCCGGCTCGGTCTCCCCTCGCGAAGGAGCACCCTCCTTGATTGCCGAGGCCGTCACCGCCGCAGGATCACTCGGGGCCACTGTCGTGTCGTCAGACACCGTGACGACTTCGTCGTTCTTGGCCTTCTTGGCACCATCTGTGGGGGCAGCGACCTCGTCAGCCTTCCTCTTCTGAGAGGGGTCCTCCTCCGCGACGACGGGCGTCACCTTGGCCACAGACGGGTGGCCTATCTTCTTAGCTCCGGTCCTGCAAATTGATCGCGTGAGCAAAATAATCCGAGTACGATGAGAGACAAAGGTAGGTGAGCAAAACTCACTTGGCGACTGGAATGAACTGTAGCCCCATGCGGATGCCGACCGGCTTCTCCAGTTCGGGGCCCAGTCGACGACTGAGCCCCATCTCCAGGACATTGTGCGCCCAAGACACAAACGGCTTCTTAGTCGTCGAAGCCACGACATGAGCTTCCGAAACGTTTCCAGCAGGAGCTCCCCTGGGCGGCGAAGCTGCCGCGACCGGAGCAGCCCCCGACCCAGAGACTGGGGCAAACGGCGGAGGCATCGAGGCCAGAGGCACCTCGTTCAGGACGGCGGTGATATCCGGCGCCGTCGTCGTCTGTGGAGCTTCACCCCCGGTCGGGCTGGTGGCGTCGGAGCTGCTTGGCGAATGAGGCGGAGACGCCTATTTCGCTGGCTTCGTCTTCTTCTTTGGAGGGTCCTTCGCCTCCTCCTTCTTATTCTTCTTCGATGGAGTGGCCTCGCGACGCGAGGTGTGCTCGGGGAGCTCGTCGTCGTCATCATCATGACGCTCGAGGCTTTTGCTTGCTTCGAGCCCACGCTGCCGCTGTCCGCGTGTTTTCCGGACCAGCGGGGCGACCTCTTCCTCGGATTCGTCGTCGTCGCCGCTCCCGTCACTCTCGACGCCTCCCCTTGCTGGAGGCGATTCGCCCACCTCCTGGACGGACGAGCTCGAATTCTCGTCGTCCGCGGGCGGAAGCCATCCTTCCACCACTTGGAATAGCTGCAATAGGCATAAACAACATCAGTATGACCACGACTGCATTTAACTGCGACTGCGAATGACATAAAGATGACTTACCGTTGGGGCCGGATGCTTCGCGGTGTAGGGGGCGACCCCAGCCTTCGCGTCGAGGTACGCCGCCTGGGTGATCTTCTTCAGCGCCCGGAGGTAATCCTCGAGTTGCCACTTGACGAGGCAGGACTTCGCCGAGTCCTCCCGGCCCGCGTACTCGTACATGTAGTGGTCGCGGCGGGCTAGGGGGACGAGTCGCCGCCCGAGCCAGCAGTTGTACAAATTGATGGGCTGGAGACCCCTCTTCTTCAGGCCGCGGATGGTCTGAAGCATTTCATCCACAACCATCCGCTGGTCTGTTGGAAGCTTGACGACTTGGAGTCGGCGTGGTTCAGGCCGGTCGGCGGAGTATCTTGGGATCGCCACCTCGCCATCCGAAGTCGCCTCGGTTACATAGAACCAAGACTTCTTCCATTCACTCGCCGCCTTGGCGGGTAGCATCAGATCAAAGAAGGAAGCCTTCGATTTCAGCTGAAACGTCAGGCCGCCCGCAACGAGCATTGGGCCGCCCGCTTCCTCGCGACTGATCCGCCAGTGGAATAGATCTTGCCACAGGGTGAAGTAGGGCCTGCAGCCCAGGTAGCACTCGCAGAACGCCACGAAAATGGCGAGCTGCTCGATGCTGTGCGGGCCCAGGTCTGACGGTTGGATCCCGTAGAAGGCGCAGAAGCGCCGGAAGAAAAGAGATGTTGGCAATCCCAGCCCCCACTCTAGGTGGCTGGTGAAGCAGACGAACTCTCCCTCACGCGGATCCGGGGTCACCTCTCCGGCCGCAGGGATGCGCCACCTGCCGGTGTGCAGGATCCCGACCTCCTCGAAGGACGCTAGTTGCGCCCTCGTGCACTTGGACCTGCCCCATGGTTCGGCGGAGGGAGCCATTGGCGGAAGGGTTCGTGGGGGTCGGAAGATTTCGGTTCGGCTGGATCACGATGCGGGGGAAAACGAAGGTGCGCGCAATCGGAGGAAATGACAAGGAGGTGGTTCTCCGATTGCCTACCATTTCCTTTATATAGCGGTTGTTACCCGCCAAATCAGGGAGCCGTTACTACGCGGTGATTACACCAAAAGTTACCATTGGATTACGCCAACGGCTAGTTTGACTGTGTTTTGACGGTCCAACTACAAACAGTGACTAAATATTACGCCGATCCAATCGCCAAAGCTGCGACCAGAATGACTAGTTTCCTCCTTTATTCAGGAGACCGCCACCGATTCGACTGGATGTCCGCGTTGAAAGCCGTATGCTCCGATTGCCAGCGACCACCTGCGCCCAATCAACGACGGCCTCGGGGACTACTGATGGGGATATGCCTACCGGGGTATACCCAGCAGGACGTTTCCGATTGGCCCAGGAACTGGCGAGTGGGCCTGCAAGACGGCGACTGGATCAAGGCCCGGTGTGGATCCAAGCGACTGGAAGCTGAAGGCCCAGGCGAGTAGATAGGCCCAGTCGGATTAGGTTAAACGAGTACCGAAGCCTTAACTAATTCGGGGATATGTAAACCCTAGGGGAGGTGAGTCTATATAAACCTCCCTACAAGGCATGTAGAGATACGTTCCATCAGACACCCAAGCGACTGGCCGCCTAGCCGTCGAGATCGCCCCATTGTACCACCATCATAATACAATCTAGCAGGAGTAGGTCTTTACCCTCAGGGGGGCGAACCTGGGTAAAACCCTGTGTCTCCGCCCTCATCTCGCACCGCAGATGGCTGGCCGCCCTGGCCCCTCGTTCTACTACTCGTTGCCGATTGCAGCATCTGCCGTGACCATTCCCACGACACTGTCTTTTTGCAAAACAACCCTAGAGCCTAGTGTCCTACTACAAAACCCCCTTAACTTGTTAGTATTAGTTTGCGAGTACTTAAAGAGTACTCATGGATTTGTCCCTGGCTATTCCCGTTGCCAGACTATGAAGAGGAGTATCAAGATGATGGACCGCAGGAAGGATATGACAACTAGGATCATCTCCCATCGTCAGCATTGCCTGTGACCCCGAAGATGGAGCTTCGCCTACGCTATCTTTACTATTACGTTATTCCGCTGCTTCAATTGTACTAAGAACTGGATCATGAGATCCTTTTTTGTGTAAGACCTTATGTATGGTTTGTAATGGATGATGTACTGTGATATCCAAATCTGTTATGTCTCGCAAAAATGGTAAACCTGGGATTGTGATGTATGTCATAACATGCATCTGGGATTAAAAATCCGGGTGTTGACAAGTTGGTATCAGAGCCATCCTGACCATAGGAGACCCTAGTTAGACTGGACGCTTAAATCAAAAACTTAGTTTCAAAACCAAAGGAAGTGAGTATTTACAAAAACTTATTCCCATTCTTATCACTTTGATTCTTTCAAAAAAATCATGTTCCTCAAAAACTCTTGCAAAATCCATAAAATTTGACACACTTGATCACACTACTAACTTCCTCATCCTATATTATTATAGATGGACGTGAAGTATAGCAAGTTTCATCTGTTGGGGAATGGAGGAGAACTCATCTTTGAGCGTGACCTGGACCAGCTTTCGGAACTTCTGGAGCGCCCGCACCCCGAGTTCTTCGGAGCTCAGCTCAATGACCAGGGAGGAGAAGATCTATAGTGGCTAGTTGTTGCAAGTCTCAGAGGAAAGATTGAACCTCCCACTGCAGAAGGAATTCAGTTCACCTTAAGAGAGACAAACGGGCTAGATGGACTTGCCAGGGCCATGCAGGAAGCTCTTGCCCGTCTATGTGGGCAGAGTATCAATCAGATCAAGGGTACCCGCTTTGAGTTTTATCCAAGGCGTGATGCTATGGGACAACCACTGGAAGCCCCACATCACCCCGAGCTGAAGAATCAGTTGGACCACCTTAGCTTCATGATGTATGATCGTCAGCAAGAGTTGGACAATGCCCTGATTACTCCAACCACAAGTCCGCCATCATCAAGACGAAGGATTATACCATCGCCATGCTAGCGAAGGATCGCAAGTCTCGTCGCCGTCAGCTCGACAAGAAGGAGCGAATTATTGCTCGTCTTTGCCACCGTATCTCGGATTTGGAGGAGAACATCCACGAGAGAGACATGCAGTTGGAGGAAAGGGAGAATGCTGGAGAAGATCTTCGTGGAGACCCCTACTCCTATCTCAGCGATGATTATGATTTTCTGGAAGATCAGGCCATGTACTTCTTCACCGATGAGGATGATTTTGCCTTCATCAATGACGATGATTAGGATGATGAGGACACTGACTCCGAGGAGTAGTAGCTATTGAGCACTAGCGTTAGTGAGTTGTATTCGGTCCCACTGTATCGTACATTCCAGAATGGTTCTTAAAACCATCTGTTTTCCTTTGTTGTGGTGTGTGTTTGTATCGTGTGCTATGAATGAATGAATGAAAAGCAAGTTGCTAGAAAATCTGAGTCAAACTTAAAAAAAACTTCTCAAAGTCCCTGAACCTTAGAAATTTCCCTCTTTTCTCATGATCTATCTCAATCTTCAGATGCCTCGCGGAGGAAGTGGTTCATCCCCGGACCCGATGTCGCAGATCCTGCAAATGTTGGTTTCTGACCGCGAAGCTGAAAGAGCAGAACGTCAAGAAAACCTAATCACCCTTCAGCAGATAGCTCATCTGGCCCACAACAATCAAGGCCAAGGAAATCAGGACAACCATGGATCTAAGCTCAAGAATTTCCAGAACACCAACCCACCTGTTTTCACTAAGTCAGAAGAGCCCCTAGACGCAGATGATTGGCTGTAGACCATGGAAAACAACCTGGAAGTCACCGGAGTGGAAGCTAACGATAAAGTTCTGTTCTCCACCCACTATCTAGTAGGAGATGCAAGAGCATGGTGGAATAGCGTTCGTGCAATGACCGGAGGACAGATGATGACCTGGGAGGAGTTCAAGGTTAAGTTCAGCAGAACCCATGTGCCACCGGGTTTGATCAAGAGAATGAGAGATGAATTCAGAGAACTGAAGCAAGGAAGGATGACCATAGTGGAATACCGTGACATATTCTTGTCATTAGCTAGGTATTGTCATTAGCTAACAATACATGGAGGCATTATCTCATGGGAAACCGTTGTGAGATTTATTCGGATCACAAGAGCCTGAAGTATATATTCACTCAGAAGGAGCTGAATATGAGACAAAAAAAGATGGATTGAGATAATCAAGGATTATGACCTGGACATTCACTATCACCCCGGTAAAGCCAACGTGGTAGCAGATGCCCTTAGCAGATTGTCGGGCCGCTTGAACTCCATGAAGGAGCAACCAAGCCTGCACAAAGAGATGGAAGATTTACGAATGGAATTAGTGAGTGAAGGATTTTTGGCTAGCATAGAACTTCAACCCACTTTAATCATTCAGATCAAAGAGGCGCAGAAAGGAAATGCTAGTATCGACGGAATCAAACGTCGTATCGGTATAGGCAAAGTACCTGGATTCACCGAAGACGAAGAAGGTGTTCTGTGGTACAAAGGACGCCTTTGTGTACCAGCAGATTCTGAGTTGAAAGAAGTTATTCTCAAGGAAGCCCATGATACTCTTTATTCTATCCACCCCGGAGGAACGAAGATGTATCAGGATTTGAAAGAGCAATTTTGGTGGCATAAGATGAAGAGAGAAATCGGAAGCTATATCGCCAAGTGTGATATATGTCAGAGAGTCAAGGCGGGACATCAAAGACCCGCTGGATTGTTGCAACCTCTACAAATTCCGAAATGGAAATGGGATTCAGTTGGAATGGACTTTATCACCGGATTGCCTACTTCTAGTAGGGGAAATGACTCTATCTGGGTCATAGTGGACATATTGTTCAAATTAGCCCATTTCTTACCAGTCAATACCACATACCAGAGTTTGAAACTAGAGGAGTTATACATCGCTAGAATCGTCAGTTTGCACGGAGTCCCCAAGAACATTGTATCTGATCGAGGAACTCAGTTTACCTCGAGATTTTGGAAGAAAGTCCAAGAAGGTTTAGGAACCCGACTAGATTTCAACACAGCTTATCACCCTCAAACCGGCGGACAAACGAAGCGAGTAAATCAAATACTCGAAGATATGTTGAGAGCATGTGTGTTAGAGTATGGATCTAAATGGGAAGACTGTCTGCCGTTTGCAGAATTTTCATACAACAACAGTTATCAAGCTAGTTTGCAAATGGCCCCATTTGATTTCATGTATGGAAGGAAGTGTCGCACCCCTTTGAACTGGTCGGAAGTAGGAGAGAGTCAGATTTTCGGACCCGACAACCTACGAGAAGCAGAAGAGAAAGTTCACAAGATTCGTGAGCACCTCAAGACCGCCCAGTCCAGACAGAAGAGTTATGCCGACAAGAGACGTCGAGACCTCGCCTTCAACATCGGAGATTTTGTGTACCTGAAAGTGTCGCCATTGAAGGGAATGCAGCGTTTCCAGCTCAAAGGAAAGTTAGCCCCCAGATATATCGGCCCCTTCAAGATTCTGAACCGCTGAGGAGAAGTGTCGTATCAATTGGAACTACCCAAAGAAATGTCAGCCGTGCACAATGTGTTCCATATCTCATTACTTCGCAAGTGCCTCGAAGTTCCGGAGAAGACTGAATTCAAGAACATTGATCACCAGACCATAGAGATCAACGATGACCTGACCTATCCCGAAGTACCCATCCGTATTTTGGAAGAAGCTTTCAGAACTACCAGAACCCGAAGCATCAAGTTTCTCAAGATTCAGTGGAGCAACCACACGGAAGAGGAAGCTACCTGGGAGCGCGGAGATCACATCAGGACGAAGTTTCCCGATCTTTTCAAATCCTAGGTAATATTTTTTCGTCCTTTTTCAAATCTCAGGACGAGATTTTGTTTAAGGGGGGAAGGTTTGTAACATCCCAAAAATATTAAACATGGATCATCGAACTCTAATCATCAAAATTAGGGTTAACAAAAACTTTCCCAACTAAAAATATGAAAGCCTTCATATGTGTGTGTATTCAAAATTTGGATTCTTTTGAATTTCCTTGGCTCTGTGTTTCTTTGCTTGTAAAAGGATTCTTAGGTGAAATAAACATCATCTAAACAATCCCCAAACTTTTCCCAAAGACAAACAACTCAAAATAAACAAATGAAGTGAATGGTCACTTTGGCCAAATTAACTCTCATGCCTACTTTGGCTATCCCTAGCAGTCAAAACTTAACAGAAACATTTGTGGATATTTGCACCCCTTGATATTACTCATAATAAGGTACCAAGGCCCACTTTTTGATCTTCCAAAAACATTCAAATGCTAAGTTTAAATGACAGTTTAAAATTGAATCTATCTCATATGGGAAGATCCCACTATTTCAAAAACCACTCAAACAAGTTCAATTTTCAAAACCCAAGCAACCACAGAGTCCCCAGCACATGCCTAGTACACCCACCAAAAACCTTTTCAAAATTCAAAATTCAAGTTCTTGCGGCCATTTCATCAAACACCTTGCAGATTCAAATCAAACAAATCACAAACACTATTTTGAGCAGTGATTTGGCCAACCTTGTCCCCTCTCTAGCTCACAGCAAACATCTAGTAGATCATATAGCTTAGTTAGTAACCTCTAGCATCACTGTGAGCTTGCCATTGCCAACAATGGTGAGAAGGCCGAGCCACACCATGCCACCCCATTGTCGCCGACCAGATAGCAGCCACCCTAGCCTTGCCAACCTTGTCTGGGAGGTAGCCAGCACCTCACCGCCGCCCACTGTCCCCTCCCCAAGCCAGTGAAAGCAGTGGACCACCAGGAACGCCGCGCGCCCAGTGCCACTGCGACATGCCGAGACTGCCCCAGAGCGCCGCACCCGGCACACGTGCACACGCCGCCCCTCGACCGCAGTCCGTGCCCACCGCTTCGCCATGATCCCAGGAACACGCCAGACACCCCCGTTAGCTGCCCCGTGCCTCACAGCCACCGCTCGCCGTCGAAGACGCTGCCTCAGCCGCGCAGAGCACCTCACTTTCCCAACCGATTGCCACCGCCCCTACACGCGCATTTAAGCTCTAGAGCATCGCTAGGAGACCGCTCGTCGATCACCACCCTCAGCCATGCCGCTAGCGCCCATAGCCATGTCGCCACCGTCGCCTGCCCATCCCTCTCGGTCTGACCGTTGAGCCTATAAAAGGAGGCCACCCCCAGCCGTTTGAAGCACACCATTCCACTCCCCTCACCTCACTAATCGTTCCACCCTCTCTCTGGAGAACGAGGGGCAGCAGCTCGTCGGAATTGCGCCGGAGCAGGTCGCCTCTGGAGAAGAAGGGGGCCGTTGATTTCGACCACCCCCAGAGCTGCCTCGACCGTCCCTGAGCTCGTTGTCGACCACTCGTTCGTTTGCCCGCCTCGCCATCGTTGCTGGAGCCCTGGTATGCCCCCTATGCACCCCCACTGAGCCGCTAGGGTTCGAGCTCGCCGGTGACATGTGCATCGTCGACGACGATCCCCAGCCGTCGATCTCCCTTCTAATCCAACGGACCACACCGCCCCGTACCACTTTGCGCATTATGAGCCACTGACTGGTGGAAGCCCCCTGTCAGCTGAGCCCGGCACTGCGGAGTGACACTAGGCCGACCCATTAACCTTTCCCGCGCAGCCCAACTATTTGAATTTAGATTTTTCTATTTTGATTCAAACATAGTTCTGTACACATTTTCAAAAATCAACCCAGCTCTATCCAATGAACCAAATTGCATGAAACCAATTTTGTTAGAAAGGTACTGAAATGCTTAATCCAATCCCGTTGGATTAAAATCATTTGGATTTGTAGATCAACCTTGGTAAAAATAACAAGTCAGAAGCTTTTCTGCATTCAAACATTTTTCAAATTTCAACCATAAGAGCTTTTGAGTTGATTCCAACTCTCAAAAATCACATTTGATCATACCTTTCAGAATATATAAAAACATATGGGTTTACTTATAGAAATAATGTTCAAATAACAAAAGAATGCCACCTAGGCATTTCTAGTCACTTTATTTATTTAAAATAAAAGGTTAAACCTTATTAAATTGTGACACCACTTTAAATCACATTCTCATGTACTGAAATATGTGGTGACATGTGTCAACATGATCCCTGTTTGAGTTGGAGATTATTAAATCTTAAGTAGTTTTTCAATGAGTAGAAATTACTTTTCTCAAACTAAAATAAATAAGACAATTGCCTTAATCTTGTAATGATAGGTGATGATGCTAGATCATCTATAGTACACCCTTGTGTGATGATTGAAAATATTTAAGTATTGTTTGGTGATTTTGTACCTCATATTTATTTATAGACGCTAGTACCGACCAAGGATACGAGGAGGAAGGAGGATACTACGAGGAAGAAGCCGAGGAGAACTTCAACCACTGCTCTGCTCAAGGAAAGCATAATACCACTGGTTGAATTAGCAAACTAACACTTGCAAGATACCCTACTTATGCAAGCTAATACTTGTTTGTTACCATGCCAACTATATGCCTTAAGCATATGTGATCACACCCACTTGATAACCCAATCCTAGTTTTACTTGCAAGCTTTATACTTTATTTCTTTATCAAAGCTATCTCTTAGAGTTTACTTAAGTGACTTGTAGATTGTAGGAAGATAATTGAAGGTTGCATAAAGAGCATTAAATTTGGCCTAATATAGATAATCTTGATGTCATCCTAAGGCATGAGATTGAACTCAATTAATCTCCACTTGTTTACCACCCCTCATTAGTACTTACCCCACTTGTAGATGCTAGTGCTAAGTATAAAACTTGATCAACTTTAGATGGGAACACTTGGTGAAAATGGTTATGAAAACCTTGGAATGATGAGTCATTCTACTGAAATGTTTTGACATGTGTTTCCGAACACCAGATGATTTTGATGATGAAAATGTTGAGGCATGAGGCTTAGCCCTTTATAAAACTGATGGTTGTCTGGATGCGATACCATTCCAATTTTACCGTACAACCACAATACCCGAAAATTGGGTAGGGCTTGACTGGAAATTTATATTCCTTAGTATGGGTTCCCTCATGGCCAAGGTCCGAGCTGAGGCTACCTTGTGAAGATTGTCCACCTGTGCAGTACCCAAGATGACAGCGGGTCATGGTTGGGAGGCCAAACTCATAGGAGAGGTGCCTATACTAGGGCGTGTAATTGAAAGGTTAGGATTGATTATCCGCATACTGAGTATGGTGAATTCAGGATTTGTTCCTGACGGATGTATCGAATGTTGTGGTGAAAGTGTACAATCTCTGCAGAGTGTCAAACTATTCGAATAGCCGCGTCCGCGGTTATGGACAATTGGAGTGGCCATACTGTTCCCCATCAGATGTTTTCAAAATGACTTGTGAAATGGATTGAGACTTTGACTTGACCACAACAGGGTTGTGACATGAAATACAAGTTCCCACTTAGGTGTTATAAAACTTCAACTAGTTTTCTTTGCTTCTGAACTTGAGGTAAATCTGGATTTTTGCAAAACAACCCTAGATCCTAGTGTCCTACTACAAAACCCCCCTTAACTTGTTAGTATTAGTTTGCGAGTACTTAAAGAGTACTCATGGCTTTGTCCCTGGCTATTCCTGTTCCCAGACTATGAAGAGGAGTATCAGGATGATGGACCGCAGGAAGGATATGACAACTAGGATCATCTCCCATCGTCAGCATTGCCTGTGACCCTGAAGATGGAGCTTCGCCTACGCTATCTTTACTATTACGTTATTCCGCTACTTGAATTGTACTAAGAACTGGATCATGAGATCCTTATTTGTGTAAGACCTTATGTATGGTTTGTAATGGATGATGTACTGTGATATACAAATCTATTATGTCTCACAAAAATGGTAATCCTGGGATTGCGATGTATGGCATAACAGGCATCTGGGATTAAAAATCCGGGTGTTGACACAAAATGACTTGCGAAATGAATCATGACTTTGACTTGACCATAACAGGGTTGTGTTATGAAAAATCAAGTTCCCACTTAGTTGTTATAAAACTTTCAACTAGCTTTCTTTGCTTCTGAACTCAGTTAAGGTAAATCTGGATTTTTGCAAAACAACCTAGAGCTTAGTATTTCCTACTAAAAACCACTTCACTTGTTAGTATTAGTTTGCGAGTACTTATGAGTACTCATGGATTTGTCTCTGGCTATTCCCGTGGCCAGACTATGAAGAGGACTATCAGGAGGATGGACCGCAGGAAGGTTACGACAACTAGGATCATCTCCCATCTTCAGCATTGCATGTGACCATGAATATGGAGCTTCGCCCATGCTACCGTTATCATTACGTTATTCCGCTGCTTGATTTGTATTAAGACTAGAACATGTGATCCTTTATTTGTTGTAAGACCTTATGTATGGTTTGTAATGGATGATGTACTGTGATATCCAATCTATTATGTCTCGCAAAAATGGTAATCTTGGGATTGTGATGTATGGCATAACAGGCATCTGGGATTAAAAATCCGGGTGTTGACAAGTTGGTATCAGAGCCATCCTGACCATAGGAGACCCTAGTTAGAATGGACGTCTGAATCAAAAACTTAGTTTCAAAACAAAGGAAGTGAGTATTTACGAAAACTTATTCTCATTCTTATCACTTAGATTCTTTCATGAAAAATCATGTTCCTCCAAAACTTCTTGCAAACTTACATAAAATTTGACACACTTGATCACTCTACTAACTTATCTTATATTCTTATAGATGGATGTGAAGTATAGCAAGTTCTATCAGTTGGGGAATGGACGAGACCTCATCTTTGAGATTGACTTGGACCAGCTTTCGGAACTTTTGGAGCGTCCGCACCCCGAGTTCTTCGGAGCTTAGCTCAACAATCAGGAAGGAGAAGAATTGCAATGGCTGATTGTTGCAAGTCTACGAGGAAAGATTAAAGCCCCCACCTGCGAGGGAATTCAGTTCACCATCAGAGAGAACAACTGGCTTGATGGACTGGCCAGGGCCATGTAGGAAGATCTTTCCCGTCTGTTTGGGCAGAGTATCAACCAGATCAAGGGTACCCGCTTTGAGTTCTGCCCAAGGCATGATGCTATGGGACAACCACTGGAGGCACCATATCACCCTGAGCTGAAGAATCAAGTGGATCACCTCAGCTTCATGATGTATGACCGGCAGAAGGAGTTAGACAACGCCCGTTCCTACACCAACCACAACTACGCCATCGCCGCCTAGAAGGATCAGAACATTGCCATGCTAGTGAAGGATCGCCAGTCTCGTCGCCGTCATCTCGACTAGAAGGAGCGCATCATTGATCGCCTTCGCCACAGGATAACCGACTTGGAGGAGACCATCCACGAGAGGGACATGCAGCTTGAGGACAGGGAGAACGTAGGATAGGACCTTTGTGGAGACCCCTACTCCTATCTCAGTGACGATGATGACTTTCTGGAGGATCAGGCCATGGACTTCTTTACCGGTGAGGATGACTTCGCCTTCATTGATGATGATGAGGATACCGATTCCAAGGAGTAGTAGCACTTGAGCACTAGCGTTAGTGAGTTTTAACCGGTCCCACTGTATCGTAGTTTCCCAGAATGGTTCTTAAAACCATCTATTTTTCCTTGTTGTGGTGTGTGTTTGTATCGTGTGCTATGAATGAATGAATGAAAAACAAGTTGCTAGAAAAATCAGAGCCAAACTTTGAAAACTTTTCCCCAAAACAAAACCTTGAACCTTAGAAATTTCCCTCTTTTCTCATGATCTATCTCAATCTTCAGATGCCTCGCGGAGGAAGCACTTCGTCCTCGGACCCAATGTTGCAGATCTTGCAAATGTTGGTTTCTGACCGCGAAGCTAAAAGAGCCGAACATCAAGCCAACTTAGCCACCCTTCAACACATAGCTCAGATGGCCAACAACAATAATCAAGGCCATGGAAATCAGGACAACCATGGATCCAAGCTCAAAAATTTCCAGAACACCAATCCACCCATTTTCACTAAGTCTGAAGAGCCTCTCGATGCCGATGATTGGCTGCAAACCATGGAGAACAACTTAGAAGTTGCAGGAGTGGAAGCCAATGAGAAGGTACTGTTCGCCACCCACTATCTGGCCGGAGATGCAAGAGAATGGTGGAACAGCGTTCGCGCCATGAATGGAGGACAAATGATGACTTGGGAGGAATTTAAAGTCAAGTTCAGCAGAACCCATGTGCCACCGGGTTTGATCAAGAGGATGAGAGATGAATTCAGGGAACTGAAGCAAGGAAGGATGACAGTAGTTGAGTACCGTGACACATTTTTGTCATTGGCTAGGTATGCACCGGATGAGATTGACACTGAAGCCAAGAAGAAGGAGAGATTCTTGAATGGTCTGCATGATGAAATGCAAACAGTGTTAGTCAATATCCCATTTGCTGACATTGAAGCCTTAGTGGATTCCGCCATTCAGATGGAAGGCAAGATCAACCAAGCCAATGAGAACCGCAAGCGTAGAATGATGCATCAACTAGGAACCCACCATACCCCAAAGTATCGCCCTAACCCATCTCCAGGATTTGCCCCAAGAACCAATAGACCCCCGATGAACCATCCGATCTATCCCAACCGTGGAGGAGGAAACCCAAGGCACGGAGGAAATCACAACAACCCCGGCAACTCCAACAACTTCATTCATGCACCGCCAAAGTTCAACACCAACAATGCCGCCACCAACACCAATACTGCCCCGAGGACTGGAAGCAATGCTGTGCCTGTTGCAGCAAAGGACAAGTCTCAGGTGACTTGTTATGAATGTGGAACCAAGGGTCACTATTCCAATGAGTGCCCTAAGAAGATTGCCGCAGCCCCCAATGCAAATGCCCCAGCTTAGCAGCAGCGTCATGTTCAACCTGGAAGAAGGTTTGCCCCAGGGAACTCGCTCAACCGCAACGACCATATCTTTCTCATGCATGCTAAAGTATCCCAAGAAGCGCCAGATGTCGTGTTGGGTATGTTTTCTGTTAACTCAATACTTGCAAGAGTGTTGTTTGATTCTGGAGCATCGCACTCGTTTGTTACCGAATAATTTGCCTGCACTAGTAAGATTCAACCAACCAAATTGAAGCATGTTATGATAGTTCAAATACCCGGTTCAACCACCAAAGCTAAACAAATTTGCAAGGCCGTACCTATCCAAATCCATGACATGGATTTTTATGTTAATCTAATTGTACTTGGAAATAAAGGTTTGGAAGTAGTACTAGGAATGGATTGGATGTCGAAACATAAAGGATTAATCGACTGTGCCAAGAAAGCCATCACCATGACCAATACAGCTGGAATATCAGTAGAGCATGTATCTGAAACCTTGCCCCGTCAATTCAAGTGCAACAAGAGTCTAGCCCAACCAAACATTGACCAAATTAGAATAGTCTATGAATACCCCGATGTATTTCCAGATGTTTTGCCCGGTATGCCCCCAGATCGGCATATCGAGTTTATCATTGAACTAATGAACCGGACCCATAGCCAAGAGACCATATAGTATAAACCCGTCTGAATTAGTGGAGCTGAAGAAGCAACTGGATGCTATGCTGGAGATAGGACTGATTCAACCAAGTGCTTCACCATGGAGATCACCTATTTTATTTGTGGACAAGAAAGATGGAGGTAACCGTTTATGTACGGATTATCGGAAGTTGAACGGCGTCACCATCAAGACAAGTACACACTGCCAAAGATAGAAGACCTATTTGACCAGTTGACTGGTGCCAAAGTGTTTTCTAAGATTGATCTTAGAACTAGCTATCACCAACTCAAGATTCGCGCAGAGGATATTTCCAAAGTCTGCCTTTACCACCAGATATGGATTATACGAGTACACTGTCATGTCTTTTGGATTAACAAATTCCCCCGCTTATTTCATGAACCTCATGAATAAGATTTTTATGGACTTCCTGGATAAGTTTGTCATTGTTTTCATTGATGACATTCTGATCTATTCCAAATTAGAAGAAGAACATGAGTTACACCTGAGGAGCATCCTTGGAACCCTTAGGGAGCATCAGTTGTATGCCAAGTTTAGAAAATGTGAATTCTGGTTACAGGAGGTAGGATTCCTCGGACATATTGTATCAGCCGGAGGAATTGCCGTTGACCCTGCAAAGGTGAAGGATGTTGAAGATTGGCAAGCCCCAACCACTCAAACCCAAGTTCGTGCATTTCTCGGATTGGCGGGATATTACCGCAAGTTCGTAGAAGGATTCTCGAGTATCGCAAGACCCATGACCCAATTGTTAAAGAAGGATAAGAAGTTTGAATGGATGGACAATTGTGAAGCGATTTTTCAGGAACTCAAGAGGAGATTGATTTCAGCCCCAATCTTGATCATGCCGGATATCACCAAGCCTTTTGATGTGTATTGTGACACATCCAAGATTGGTCTCGGATGTGTGTTGATGCAAGAAGGCAAAGTAATATCTTATCTATCCCGACAACTGAAGCATCATGAGCAGAATGATCCTACCCATGACCTTCAACTAGCAACTGTAGTTCTAGCCCTGAAGACATGGAGGCATTGCCTTATGGGAAACCGATGCGAGATTTATTCGGATCACAAGAGCCTGAAGTATATATTCACTCATAAGGAGCTGAATATGAGACAGATAAGATGGATAGAGCTAATGAAGGACTATGATCTGGATATTCACTATCACCCCGGTAAAGCCAATGTGGTAGCAGATGCCCTTAGTAGATTGCCGTGCCACTTGAACTCTATGATTCTGAAGGAGCAACCAAGTTTGCACAAGGAAATGGAAGATTTTAGAATGGAATTAGTAAGTGAAGGATTTTTGGATAGCATTGAACTTCAACCCACTTTGATTAGTCAGATCAAGGAGGCACAGAAAGGAAATGCTAGTATCGACGGAATCAAATGTCGTATCGGTACAGGCAAAGTACCCGAATTCACCGAAGATGAAGGAGTTTTGTGGTACAAAGGACGTCTCTGCGTACCAGCAGATTCAGAGTTGAAGGAAGCTATTTTGAAAGAGGCCCATGATACTCTTTATTCTATCCACCCCGGAGGAACGAAGATGTATCAGGATTTGAAGGAGCAATTTTGGTGGCATAAGATGAAGAGAGAAATTGGAAGCTATATAGCCAAGTGTGATATTTTTCAGAGAGTTAAGGCGGGACATCAGAGACCCGCAAGACTGTTGCAACCATTATAGATTCCGGAATGGAAATGGGATTTGGTTGGAATGGACTTTATCACCGGTTTGCCTACATCTAGTAGGGGAAATGACTCTATTTGGGTCATAGTTGATAGATTGTCCAAAGTAGCCCATTCCTTACCAGTCAAGACCACTTATCAAAGTTCGAAGCTAGCAGAGTTGTACATTGCTAGAATCGTCAGTTTGCATGGTGTCCCCAAGAACATCGTGTCGGATCGAGGAATTCAGTTTACCTCGAGATTTTGTAAGAAAGTACAAGAAGGATTGGTAGCAAGATTGGATTTCAGCATAGCTTATCACCCTCATACCGATGGACAAACAGAGCGAGTAAATAAAATACTCGAAGATATGTTGAGAGCCTGTGTGCTACAATATGGATCTAAATGGGAAGACTGTCTGCCTTTCATTTTCTTATCAAGGTAGTTTGCAAATGGACCCATTTGAATTCATGTATGGAAGTGTCATACCCCTTTGTCGTGGTGGTGGCACGACAGATGCCATGGGTAGGCTAAAGTTTGGGGCCAATGGATGCTAGTGGGATCTGGGGAGGGAAGATGCAGTGATCTCTACACACATAATAAGTTATAACAAAGATCTTTATTCCACCTCTATCAAGCTACAAATGCTCCTTGAGCTGTATCAAGGAGAAGAGGAAGAAGGTTACAACATGAGCCCTCTAGTGTCAAAATGAATCGATGCCCCTTCTAGGAAGCTTTGCCTCTCCTTATAAAGGACTCCCTTGGTTCACTCTAGGGCTGACGTGGACAAGCATTTTCTTGGAATATGCTTGTCCCAAAGCGGTAACTCGGCGGACCTCTTTCTGTGTCCCCCTTCTATCGACGGCAAAGACCCAAAAATTCCCACATGTGAGCCTCGGGCTTACCCACTGTCACCTCTGTGACGCTGGTCTGCCCCTCTGCGGCTCTGTTCCTTGTCTCTAGCGTTTGGCTCTGAGCAGATTCCACCTAGACAGTAACTAGGGTTTGACTTTGGGAACCATCTCCTTCTTCCACAAGCTTCCCATAACTCGGCCTTGCCTTGTGTAACTCGGCTCGATCTTTACCTGTGTATGAGCTGATCAACCTCATTCGGCCGACCTAGCTCATATGTCGGCCGAGTAAGGTATCAATTGCTCGATTCTGGGTAATCCTTTCCTTATTCGGCCGATCCTTGCATAACTCGGCCTAATCATCTCATGACCCGGCCCAAGGAAATAAAGGTTCCTCCCTTCTCTCTACTATCTTGACCCTACCTAGGGTCATCCCCCCAACATTAGTCCCCGAAGCTGGTGTGGTCCTGCCGGATACTTCGGCCGGACCTCATCAGTTTCCAGACATTCAATCTTTCTAATCTTCTGTCCGACGTATTTATTAGCTAGTGCTCCTCTTGAGATATCTCACTTTTGTTCATCCTCTCTTACCGAGGTTCAATTTGATTTATGAGTTGTTATCTTTCTTCCAGAGTACCCCTTAGCTTCTTGAGTAAGCCTCATCCTACGTGTACCAATCATTACTTTTGTCTTGTTTTTTGTACTGCTACAGTGTACACTAACACGCTATAGTAATTACTGCGCCCATCGCGTTGACGCAGTGACGCTTCAATCGACACAACGACCATGCGGCATGATCTCCTCTTGTGTCGTGTGACCCTTGATGTGGCTCCACTCATCGCCCGTGTATGCACGATACACGCGTTCGTGCGGTTACCGTGGCACATCCATGATCCCACTAGCGTTCACCCTACTAAGTAGGGGAGTGGGGTGGGTCGATTCACTTTTCCCTTCCCCACTCCCTTCGTCTTCCTCCTTGCGCCGCCGCAGTTGCTGTCGCGCTATAGCGCCTGCGCCTCCGCACCTTCGCCTTGACGACCACTCCGTCGTTCTTCTGTTCTTGCTAGCGCGCCGCTGCATCTTCGCCGATGTACTTCTCCATCACATGACGTGCCGCTGCTGCTAGGTCTTTGCCCTAGGCGTCCCTTCTCGTTTTTCTTAATCTTCTGCGGTAGTTTTCTTTCCGCTCTGCCTCCGCCTTTGTCGTCGTCACGACGGGGCCTTGGGTTTTGAGGCCTCTCCCCGCCACCAGTTTTTCCTTCGTCGATTCCTCCGACGAGCCTATGTATATCTCCCACAGCGGCACCGTTGTGGGGGAATAAGAACTTATGGCGGGCCCAGAACACGGCTCATGGAAAGGGTCTACGGTCACTCACCGAGAATTGAGTGGTTGCACAAGACCCGCCGAATTCCTGCCGAGGTAAATTGTCGCTTACCCGGAAAAGAATCTTCCCCTGTGCTCGACGATGGCGAGTACGTGGTTTTTATGTCGCATTTCGTTAGAGGGTTCGGCCTCCCTCTCAGCGACTTTGCCTAGAATTTTCTTGATTACTTCAGCCTTCAGCCACATCATCTGCCCGCTAATGCCATAGCCTCTCTCTCAGCCTTTATCTCAGCTTCTGAAGGATACTTCGGCCTTTGGCCTTTAGTAGATGTCTAGTCGAAGTATTTTTAGATTAGATCTAATGTAGTGCCTGATAAGTCTCTGCATCCCTCCAAGAAATCTCTCACCCAGTGTGGGGCTGCTTCCATCACACCTCGAAAGAACTCCTTGTTTCCCCGGGTCACTGGCTTAGAGTCTTGTAAGAAATGGTATAGTTCGTTTTTCTATGTCAAAAACACCGGTACAGAGGATAAGATCTGGCTCCCCGCCTTATCTATTGGTCCCCCTCCAAACGAAATTGGTCTTATAATCCGAAGATGACCCACGCTCTTGCCGAGGCATTTGAACTTCGGCTGAAGGAGTTGACTCGGGCCGGGCTTTGCGGCGAGGATTTGATGGCCGCTTTTATCAGTAGCCGAATCTGCCCTTCTCAGATCCACTCTCATAAGCTCTGTTATATGAGCGGTCCTTTGGATCCTAACCGAGTCTCTACGGTTGAGCTTGATGATTTTCAAATCTATAAACGTGTTCGGGCTATCTTCAAGACTAAGATGCCCGAGGAATGGAAGTGGGGAATGAAGCCATTCTCTCGCAAGAATCCTCCTCCCCAGGTAAATTGAACATCAGATGTTCTATCCGAGTTATTTTTCATCAGTTGTTTCGCCAACTCTTGTTTGCTTTTCTTTCAGACATTTGCCGAGTAGGCCACAGAAGACGTCGATGTGTTAGCTCTTCCTTGGACTGCTGACCGCAATACTCCGTACAATGGAGAACCTGATCCAGAGGAGTTCATTCCTAAGACGGAGGCTGCTCCTGCTCGCAGCCGGAGTAAAACCTCGGCCCGAGCTGATCAAGGTGATTCGGATGACGTCCAAATTCTCGAGGTAGTTGCCGCGGTGCCTATCTCTTACGCATTTCCGGCTCCTTATTTCCCAGCTAATCCGACTGGCCAGGTGCACGAGGTCGAACCTCTCGCTTTAGAAGCCCCTGCTACTTCTAAGAAGCACGCTGCTCCGATGGATCCTTCGGGTGCTGCTCCCAAGAAACAAACCAAGAAATCCTCCCAGCATATTCCGAAGCGCAAAGTTATGACTGGAGTCTCCGGGTAAGTTCCCTTTTACATTTCTACTTGTATTTCTTGTTTCTCTCTTCCATTTCTAAATCAATTTTCATTCGTCTTTGCAGTGCTCCTCTTTCTGCTAAACCTAGCAGTCTGAGTATGACATCTCATGTTACTCGGCCGCTTTCACCATCACCTCTGGAAAATGTCCGGGTTACTAGTCCTCCTCATGATTACTTTCCTCCTGGGCCGACTAATGGCTCTCCTGGACGAGATGAGCCCATAGCTCCTCCTGTTGCTTCCGACGATGTCCCGGTGCCGGATTGCCCGACTGATTCAGCTGCTTCTCCCAAGATTCCTGACGTCACTCCCACCGATCCTTCGTCTATCGCAGCTCCTGTTTCTGCTCAAACATCCTCCAAGGTTGCCTCTACCTCGGCTTCTTTAAAGACTGTCATGCCTTCTGCTTCAAAGGATGTTGCTCCTAGCACCGAAGTTATTGTCCCTGCCGAAGCTCATGCCAAGAGAAAGAAGAGTGTTGCTGCCAAGCCCTTGCCACCTCAAAAAGGGCAAACAGGTTCCTCTCAGCCCAGCGTTGCCGATATGCTTCGCAAGGGAGCCTCTACGGCTAAGCATGGTGTTGCCCTTGCCGCTGACACGCAACTCGTGCTTCACAAGAGCCCGTCGGCCGAGGCAGTTACGCAACAGGCGCAAGAGGCCAGAGGCAAGGTGTTGACACAGACAGAGAGCAGGAATAGCCTTGGATCATTGGTAGAGTATGCTAACAATTGGAATGCTGCTAATCAACTTGAAGGTAATCCGAGTAATTAGTCCTTCCAGCTATCTGACAGCAGCAGCCGTTTACACATGGCTACCAAGGTTGTTCTAGAAAGCGACAAGGTGAACGAGGTATGCGCTTCAATTTACACTTCGTCTTTTACTTAGGAGATACTATATGGCCACTAGTCCCCGAGCCTGCAATCGAATAACTTGTTATTCGTTTGGAAGCTTTCCTTGTTGAAGATACATCTATTTGCTTGTGCCATATATAGCTTTTGTTGTGCATGTTTTGAATTAAAATGCATCCAGCCACCTAGATCCGAGTCAAATTTTACTTTATTCGGATCGCCTCTATTTTTGAATATCCAGCCACCTAGATCCGAGTCAAGTTTTGTCTTGATTCAGATCTGCTTTAGTTTTGAATATCCAGCCACCTCAATCCGAGGCAAGTTTCTTCTTGATTCAGATCTGCTTTAGTTTTGAATATCCAGCCACCTAGATCCGAGACGAGTTTATTCTTGATTCGGATCTACTTGTGATTTTCTTTGTATAACTTGGTGTTATTTTAGGTTGCTCATAATCGGCGTACGGCCGAATTTCAGAGGTTACTCTTCTCGCATAAAAAGCTTCAAGATAAATTCGAGAAAATGGTTGCTGTTGTGAAGAAGACCGGTAAATTATTCGGCTTACGAAAAAGGTTTCTGGTGTATTGTTGTGCAGCTAATATTAACAATCTAAATACCCAGCTTACGAAAAAGGTTGCCACCCTTGAAGGTCAGTTACCCCTTTATCCTTTTATTTATCTATTTTCATTCGAAGTGAATCTCGAGTGTCTCATGGTATCCCCTCTTCGGCTTAGCCGAGTTGCAAAGATTTGCAGCATCGCATCAAGAGTGCATACCTATGCCTGATATGATACTGCATTTTTTAGAGCAAGCAGGGACTCACTCGATGCAATTTAAGAAGAAGGATGATGAGATAACCTGGCTCCGTGCCAAGGTTGAATCCCTCAAACTTTCTCAGAAATCCGAGTTAGAAAAGGTTGATCAAGAGTTCTCCAAGGAGAAGAACCGACTAAGTCTTCAGCTTCAGAAGGACAAGGAACTTCTTGATGCCGCTTAGCTAAAGAACTAGGCGATGACCGAAGAAATGACTCGTTTTGAGAAGAATAGGGCTAACTGGGCCCTGGATCTCCAGAAGATGCTGCGATACATGCACCGTAAGTTTTGTGCTTCTAGCCGAGTCATTCTTTGCTTGTAGATTCTCTTGACCTAAATGATGTTCTTGCTTACAGATCATTTTCCAGAAGCCGAATCTGTGAGTTCTAAGGCTGTGATTGCTGCTCGCGGCCACCGAGGTGTTCCCGTTATTCCGAATCAGGAATATTCCATTGAAGATTTCTTGGTTGCCGTTGCTGCTGCTATCGAGCCAATGAAGGTAATGGAAAAATATTTGGTGCAAGCGGATATTCGGGCCTACCATGTACTCTGGCCGAATGAGCCAAATATTAAGAAAGTTGAATTCATCGTGGCGAGGCTGATGGAGTCTCAGACTCGATTGAATCTTTGGTGAGAATCTGCCGGACGAGACGGAGCTCATATGGTGCTTACTGCTATTTTGTCATGGTACGAGGATATCTCCCTCGATACCTTGATGAATTTGCACACTTGCTCTCCTTGGGTCAAAAATCCGGAGTATGTTGCCCGCCACCAAGCCCGTGCGTATCAACTTATTGAGTATGCCAATGTTCACATATGGAACAAAGGGCCAAGCTTTCTCCCTGAGGACGTTGAAGACGATGTTGAGGCTGTGGATGAAGATGAATCCGATGGAGATTCCGGTGATGAAGGTGGTTTGGATGACAATCCTGGGGACTCGGACGAGTCTAGTGGTAGTTTGGACGGGAACGCCGAGGCTCGATCCTCCTCCAAGGGGACCGAAGCCTCCCAAGCCCAAGGTGGAGTGTCACGGCGAACAATCCCTACCTAAGATAATTTGGTTGCCTTGGTCGATGCCGAGGTAACTTCTGCAGAGGCCCAGGTAACTCATGAAGTTGTTCCTCCTACCGAAGCCGAGGCTCCTTCTGCTGCTGTCACTGTTCCACCCGTGGGTGATTCGGAAACTGCCGATGCTTGAGCTTAAAAACACGTATTTGTTCAAGTCCCCAGTATGCCGGGTGTATGATGTCCTAAAACAATCTTCCTCTTTTGGTAATATGTGATCCGTTTAACTTTGGCATTATATGGTATAGTAATATTGTTATTCTTCCAGTTGAATTTGTGTGGTCCGTATCCTTGTTTACAAAATTTTAATTTCATAAGTTCGAATCACATTTCTACGTGTCTGATTTTTGTTCGGCATCTATCTTGTGTCTTTCATCTATTCTTAGTTGCAACACTTTGGTTTTACAATTGTCTCAAGGACTATGACTACTATGTCCATATATCATTTAGTCTGATAGACTTACTACTTCTCCAAGTTATCTATTGGTAAGATAATATAAATAGGGTACTTTCCACATTATATTTCAAACTGCCGAGGTTATTACTCGTATGATTATAATAGTACAAATTCATGGGGCATAATAGACCCAATTTGCATCACCATTCTATATCATAATTTACCTCTATTCATTGATATTTTTCTTATTATGAGGTATTACTTATGGCTTTTCATCTGTTTATGCATGTTGGATGATTCCTTGAGGATGGACTGCCAGAGTCTGGATTCTGATGGAAAAGAAGGCATTTCGGTGCAATTTCGCGAAGATCAGAAAAATACCAGAAAAATATGGAAACATTTTATTTTACCAGAAGACGAAGGAAGCCAGAAGGAGGTACGGAGATGGGCCTCAGGGGGCCCACACCCTCCGAGGAGCGGGCCCACCTAACCCCGCGTCTAGGGCAGGTGTGGCCCACCTGCCCGGCCTCCGACTCCGCCCCTTCTCCTATATCTTCCCTTAGAAACCCTAAGGCTCGGGGAGCGACCACATATATATTTCTGCCGCCTCTGGTGGGCGGAAAACACCGAGAGAGAAAGATCTCTCCGGCAGATAGATTTCAGCCGGGGGAATTCCTTCCCGGAGAGGGGAGACCGTCTCCATCAACACCGTCATCAAGCTAGGATTCATCGGGATCATCATCATCATCCACACCATCATCTCCACCAACACCATCACCACCACTCCGTCCCGCTGTAACAATTATGTTGGATATTGCTTTAGTTCTTAGGGGAAACTTTCCCGATGTTGATTACTATTGTCGTTGATGCTTGTGAGTGGAACATTGGATTATTGTTTATGTTTAGATTGTTATCCATTATCATAACACCTTTGATCTTGATCCATATGATGTCTTGTGAGTAGTTCGTCTAGTTCTTGAGGACATGGGAGAAGTCATTGAAGGGAATATGCCCGAGAGGCAATAATAAAGTGGTTATTATCGTATTCCTTGTTTATGATAAATGTTTATTTTACATGCTATAATTGTATTAATACGGAAATGTTAATACATGTGTGTTTAATAAATAAAAATAAGTTCCTAGTTATGCCTCTCTTATGAACTAGCTCGTTGATTAACAAGATGATCAAAGGTTTCCTAATCATGGACATTGGATGTTGTTAATAACGAGGTCACAACATTAGTGTAATGGTGTGATGAACATTCATCCGAAGTATAGCATTATGATCAAAGTCATTGAGTTTATATTGCTATAACAACTTACGAAGTGATCCTAATCCTTAGACCATGATATCATGTCAATCACTAACACCGGAAGAGTTTCTTGATAACATCAAACGTCACACCATAATTGGGTGATTATAAAGATGGGTTCAGAACTACTAAAGTGTTATGTTGAGGCCCATGGATCGAGAGTGGAATTTGTTCATCCCAATGACGGATAGATATGCTCTGGACCCTCTCTGTGATATCACATTTATTAGCTTTCAAGCAAGTGATTTGATCACTAGAATGTTGTATCACGGGAACGAGAAAAGAGTGCATGTCAGTAACAAGATCAAACTAGGTATGGATATACCGATGATCGAATCTTGAACATGTAATATATCGCGAAACAAAAGGATTAAGATACTAGCATAAAAGGTTCCGACGATCACAAGAAAGTCATCGTTGAATGTGTGGGAGTCAGTATGGGTCTCCAGATCCCACTTCTGATTATTGACCGGAGAAGGTCTCGATCATGTGTGCATTATTCGCGAACAGTAGGTGGCACACTTAAGAGACACCGACATCCAATTGGAGCAAAAGTTTCATGCCGGAAAGAATAACAAGCGCATGAATTTATTTCACTAGATACCGAAACAGGTTTTTACGTGAAATTGCAAAAAGTGTTTTTGCATGTGAAATGAAATACTAGCAAGGGGTTATATGAGAATGTTTGTCATTAAAGTAATTGACAAAATTCTGAATAAATAAAAGGAGTTTTATTTAATGAGAGTTTGAATTAAATTTGGTAGAAATTTAATGGGAATTTGAGTGTGTTTTTGTGTGGAGGAAATTGACAGGCTTTTGTGTGAGTGGAGTGTCCACCCACATGAATGAAAGGAGGGGAGGGGGCAGCCCCATGGCTGGGCGCATGGACCATTGGGTGCCCCCTCTCCCTATAAAAGGAGCCCCCTCCCTCTCTCTCACTCACACCTCCTCGTGAAGGATCTCTCTCCCCCTCTAGTATTTATCCCCATGGTCTCGGACTAGCGGATACATGTTCCCGATGGCTATTCAGCAAGAAAGATTTGTGCTTCCGCTGCGTCGCTGGAGCGAGGAGGCGGAGTTTGCTCGGTGTTTATACGTGTGTGCGAGCACGGATGCGCTGCTGTTGTTGGGGATATGCTATATGGGTATCCCTATAGCATGTCTCTTATCTGGCTAACCCGGGTGGCCCACAATTGGTAGCATGGACTATGGCCTGCTGGGTGGCCCAGTTAGATGGATCCAGAAGGGAGGCCCATGCCGGATAAAGTAAGGCTACGGTTGGAGTCACCGACGTACCCGGAGCCTTGGAGTACAAGATACGCAAGACTAGTAATAGACGGTGTAGGACTCTGTAACCTGTCCGGCTAGGACTTTTCCCTGTAACCCTAGGACATGGCGACTATATAAGTCGGGCCTATGGGAGCCTTTAGGGCATGATAACTTAGACTCTCTAGTCACACCTAGCACAGCGAACCAATTCCTGTAACTCGGCGTATTGCCCTTATAGTGATTTATAGCAGGAGTAGAATTCCGCCACCGTCGTGGGATCTGAACCTGGGTAAGCTGTGTAACCTCGTACCCGTCAACCGTCTGCCTTTCCCCACATCTCTAAACACGCACTGTGAGGACTCCTCTGTGACGCCCCCGAATTGGGTCTATGCAGATCTTAGCATTTCCCACCAAAATCCGCATAGAAGCGATTCAAAGACGCCCACCAGAAACTTTCGTGTGGGTGGGATATGAATACAAGTAGTTACATCACAGTAGTTTACAACAGAGTCCACAAGAACTTATATATATAACAACGACACAACGAGTCAAGAATACAAATGATACAAATCATAAAGAAAGCCAAATAGTATCCGAGTACGGACAAGATCCAAATGGGACTAAGAGTCCTGAAGAATAACCAAGCGGTGTCCATAACCCTGCCCAGGCCAAGCCGGAAGGGTAACCTTGCTAATGTCGTCAGTCACAAACCTGTCAAGCCAAAAGGGTGCCGACAAAGGGCAAAGGAAACAGAAAGAGAGCGGTCAGTACTGAGGCCAGTACACGGCGAGACTAGAATCCGGCGGTCCTCACCTACATAGGTATGGTGGGCTCAGCGGTAGCAAAGCTTGCACTATCTAACTTATAGAGACACGCTACAACTTCGACTATTAGAGTGAGATAAGAGAGCGCTATGCGGTAACAATAATATAACACCAAACATAACCCATCCGAAGATTTCCCCCTCGAAGACCAGTCGAGGAAATCCTCTAGCGGAACACACACGGTGGCAATTTTAGTTAAGCAGGTGTTTAGTTGATAAGACTAATTACTATTTATATTATTAGAGATAAAACATTAGTGGCATTGTCTATGATCATGACACTGTACTCCTGAGGCGTCCATAACCGTGGACACACGGCTTCTCGAAAAGATTTACCCTGCAGGGGTGCACTACTGTACCCAAACGCATGCTCAACCCTTCAGGCAACGTATCACGCGTGCCTTCCGAATCTCACAACAAGAACTGTCCCATAACTACGCGCATATCCAAAGGCATCACCTACTGTGTTTTACCCACACAAGAGATACAGCTGATTCTCCAGGTGGCATAGCGTTTGAGTCTATGGTCGGGCGATGATCGGAAGATAACTTGTAGAGCTTCATCCCACCTCCGGCACGACATCCCGATTTTATGCAATGCAAGCCATGGCAGTCCACCAAAACATCAAGTCCGAAGACATATCAACTCACCCATGTCCGAGGACATATTATGCGTATGCACCAAATGGAAAACCAATTTTGTAACCCTCTGGATACATGAATAGCGCCGGTAGTTGAGGGGGGTTCCCAGAGGCCCCACGTTTGGTTAGCGCGATGAACTCGGAACTGCTATCGTAGAACGAACGGGTCCTAGGTCGGCTCAAGCAGTTCCCAAAGGTGGTCCCTGCCGGGGCCTTATCATTAGGTGAAACCATAACCATAACCTTAACCATAACGAACATCACCAATTTGATTATCTTATCACCAACAATATTCAAGTATCGTGTTCCACCTGTATGAGAGAAATACTAAGCGTGCCTACGAGGGACTAAGCTAGCTAATCAAACAAGGCAATAGGATAACCAAGGCAATATAGTGGAGCAGGTAATAAATGAATGGTACTATAGCATCGACAATAAGGATAGCAATAGATCGAAGGAACGAAGTAAAGACTATAAATGCAAAATAGGTAGAAGGGGGAGAATGCTCGCCTGATAAACATTGTCGAAGGTTCACCCGAAGATCGGGTCGACACTCACATCAACTCATCGGACTAGTCCGCGAAGAAGCAAAACACTAGAAGAGGCAACATATGCAATATTTAATACTAGGACAGAAGATCCGGCATGATTATGATATGATGCATGACATGGAAATATGTGACCTAACTTAGCAATGTTAAGCGGAATTGGAATCCCGACAAATAGATAATATGGTTCTAGTTGTTTATCTACCCCGCAATTTAAATGTTGGTTAACAAGATATAACATGGCATCGGTTCACTACACAATATTAAATGGAACCGGGACAAGACAAATAGCACTCCCATATATTCCATATTTATTTAGCAGATGAATCGCCGAAACCTCGAACAATAATATATGTATGCAAGCATGGATAATTTAATATGCACAAGTTATATTATACTTATCAAAATAGGATATCGGAAAGGGGTCACACGAGTTTTGGTTCGGAGCTGAAAAGATAGTCTTCAGAGTGCAGTTGAGATAGCAGAAGTAGGCATCACCAATGTATTGATGTTTATGGAGTTGAAGTTGATAATGGTTGAAGTCGCGGGTGCCGGAGAGTAGGTTGGTAGCAATGCGCAGAATCATGAGCATTGAGCCAAAAACCGAGACTGGAGTTCTTGTTGGAATTTCATCGAGCGCTTGCGGGGCAGCAAACTGGGGGCTGATTTTGAGAAGCTACCATGCATAGAACACACGCACAAGAAGAAATGAATGCCTAATCTAGGACAACTCATCGACGGACAGCAGAAAATAGAGGCGCCAGCGAATGAAAGAACAAAGGAGCTTCGGCTCTAGGTGGTAGGTGTCGAGCTGACTCATGCGGCCCTCCTGGTGCAAGGACCAGAGACAGATGGAGCTGAGGCCTGCACGCGTTGCGGAGTAGCAAGGCGAGGTGGAGAATCCCTGGTGATGGGATCCAGGGTAGGGACATGGTCAGTGTGACGAGAGACAAGACGGGAACGAGATCCCAGGAAGGCAGAAGAGAGCAGCTTTCGTACGCTGTGCGTGCGTGCGGCCAAGAAAGAGGAGGCGGCAGATATTGCAAATTGAGCTGTGGATGATGTGGGTGGAGTTTGGTGGCGATGCACGGCGGCGTTGTGGTGGCGCTGCAGATTGCTTGAGACTACTTGATCTGATCGGCCAGCTACAGAAGGAAGCAGCAGCGGCGGCTAGGTAGAGTGCTGTGCTGCGGCAGAAGAAAAACATAAGGAGGATTGTGGTATTGGAATATGGTGCGATATGTGGTGATCGATGGCCAGCTTCTTTTGTTGTTGTGTGCGGGCAAGGGAAAAAAGAAAACATGCGTACAATTTCAGGAATTGAAAGAAGAGTCGGCGGCCAAGACGACACAAAATTTAGAGCTGAAATTTGGAAGAGAAGCAAAGAGAAAAGGGTGGAGGATTTTAGACAGGTCTAGATCTCAGATTTTAGGGGCTAGGGTTTGGGGAAAGTAGAAAGATTGGAGTATTTATTTAGTCTAAAGTAACTAGATAGGTTTAGTTTTGGGCCAAAACTTTAGACGGGCCTTTAGCCTAATTTTATTTTCGTCAAATAAGAAAACCATTTATGGTCACCTAACAGACCGAGAATATTATTTTGTTTAATTTGAAAATAAGAAAAGGGAAACGGATTTAATAAAACAATAGGGATATTTAGTAAAACAAAAATAGGTTCTTAGCAAAATAGTTTGCGGTCAAAATTGCGAAGAAAATATGCATGATGATGTCATGATGATGCATAAATAAAATAACAATCAATTTCTAATTTTTAATATTTTCCGGGCGTTACACCCTTCATGGCGTACTCATTGGCAATACCACGATAGTTGGCGCCCAACGTGGGGCAAGAGGCGCTTCAGACTCTTCAGCAGGTGAGGACCAGGATTTTAGCAGGAATCGGCAAAACCGTAGTCATCGTTCGCGTTCTCTTCTCTGGCAACGTTCCTATCGTCTCTCCTAAAGAGTTCTGGATCCCGACAAAGACGAACCCTACACGGTGTTCGATCGTTCCTATTGAAGACATCCACCTCTTTATTGGCGAAACCGACTTGGGCACTAGTTCCCTGGGAGTCACAGGAGCATCAAGGCCCGCACGGACCGCCTACGGGAAGGATAGGTTCGTGGAAGGATCGATGTCAGATCTCTCTTCGGAGTTTGCCGGCAAAGATCGGAAAAATTCAAGGCCCGCACGGACCGCCTACGGGCAGGATACGTTCGCGGAAGGATCGATGTCGGATCTCTCTTCAGAGTTTGCCGGCAAAGATCGGAAAAATTCAAGGCCCACACGGACCGCCTACGGGCAGGATACGTTAGCGGAAGGACGATATCGGATCTCTCTTCGGAGTTTGCCGGCAAAGATCGGAAAAATTCAAGGCCCGCACGGACCGCCTACGGGCAGGATACGTTCGCGAAAGGATCTATGTCGGATCTCTCTTTGGAGTTTGCCGGTAAAGATCGGAAAAATTCAAGGCCCACCCAAACCGCCCCTGTGCAGGATATAAAGTTGGAAGATCGCTGCAAATCCATCGGTTTTGCCCGCGCGTCTGGACAACAGAGATCTAAGTTCGTCGGAGTGGTTACCATCTTCGATCTGGCGCGTTGCATTCAGAGAGAAGGCGAAAACCCTCGCGATTACGTGGCCAGGTGGCTCTGTGTACGAGCCGATCTGGCCCACTACCCCCAATGAGGACGCTATGTATCACTTCGTGGAAGGAATGGATCGGGGAACGCTTCTCCGACATTCTCTGAGGCGACAACAAGCGGCAGGTCTCCTTACCTTCGAAGGCATGGTGAACACCGTCAACAGCTACACGGAGGATGACGCGGAAGCTCAGTTAGCGCTCTCACTCGCTGACGGAGCCCCTCTGATTCAGCCACTTCCACCACCGCCTCTAGCTGCCATCGTCACAGCAGCGCCGCCACCTCCAATCATCATCGCTTCCATTGCACCTCCACCGCCCGTCATCGAGGAAGTCCTAGCACCCTCCGACTCTGTTATTGACGCGCTCTATGCCGACTTAAGTGCAGATTCAGAGGAGATAGATTTCAGCCCAGAAGATCTAGACTCCGCCATGCAGGAGATGGAGGAGGAGTACGCACGCGGCGAGCAAACCAACAACGTCGTCGTATCTCGAGAGGTGTTCATCACCATCGGGACGACAATGAATAAAGATCAACCCGGACGAGATCCGTCTACAGCGTTGGACAAGGGGAAGGGTCCACTAATTGCTGCTGACGATGATCGCACAAAGGTCATGCCTCCTCCGCCTAACCCAGTGCAGCAGTCACAAGAACTCGACACCGGCCCGAGCAACAACAACACCGCAAACTTGCCGCCTCTGGCATCTACGTCTGCGGCGGCCCAAGTTACTCCAGCTGATAGAGTGATGTACGACAATCTCCTCGTCGAGCCACTGACCGTTGCTCATATCGGGAACATGACCCAGCTTGACGAGAAGCGCCAGTAGCTGCTGGAGGAAGCACAGGCCATCGCGGAGCAAGGCGATAAGCTAGATCAAGATCTGTTCAATGCGCAGAAGTCCATAGAGAAATCTAGAGCAATGGAGGCCGAGTACAAGACTTTGCTGCAGCAGCAGAAGGCCAAGAAAGCTCCGACTCGCGTCATCAACGATCCTGGTGTACGGCGAAACTTAGGATGGGATCCCTCGAAGCCGGCGCATGCCAAGACATACATTGAAAGTGAAGGCAAGTAGGTGATTCCCACCCTACTCCTTAACCTCGCCGTCGCCAAGACCCTTCTGGAGCAAGATAGATCGCCCGAGGCAGTGGAACATGTCTATGACCTAGTGGCCAAGGCGGTGAAGCAGCAGGAAAAGGCCACCTCTCAGATGCTTGAGTATGACCCAGCGCTCTGCCAGTCTAGCCAGCACAATCCGCCAAGGGATAGATCTCCTCTTGATGTCGGGTACCAGACGGGTTTATCAGAACGAAGACGGAGAGATGTGCGCAACAGGAAGGATGCTATCCCCATATCCTCCGACCACGGAGAAAAGGCCCGACCTCGTCGCCCATCGCCACCGCCTCGGTCCCCCCGACATCACGAAGATCACAAGGCTCACCATCGTACGGATATTCCCCCACCAAAGCAGTGCGACATCGTCATCCGCGACAATACATAGCAGACCCGTCATGATGGAGAGCGCAACCAAGGACACAGGAGCAGGTCACACCATGACCATCTGTGTCCAAAAAACAACCGTGACAGGCATGAGGCATCGCAGGAGGGTAACAACAAGAAGGCTAACCCACCACCACCTCCGCCTTCGTCACCACCAAGAAGTCACCATGGCGGAGGAGGCCCGCGTCGTTCATGCAGCCCATCCCCTGTTGACAAGAAGAAGAAGAACCCGGAGCTGTACGATGCATGTTTGCGGATCGATAAGATCCACGAGGCCCGGGAAGGACCATACCTGGGACCACGTTGCTTTGGACCTGCAATATGGTCTGCAACTTACCCCAAAGGTTTTCGGATTAACAAGACCATCAAGCCCTATGACGGCACCGCCAAGCCAGCCACATGGTTGTAGGACTACGACAACGCGGTGGAGATTGCCGGTGGCAAACCCAACTTCGCCGTCAAGTACCTCCCGTTAATGTTGGCAGGCACTGCCCGTCAATGGATTGACGACTTGCCGAAGAAATCCATTTACAACTGGTTGGACATGCAAGAAGCGTTCACCAAGAACTTTGAGGGTACATACAAGCATCCCTGCACTGTTGGCGATCTACATCGGTGCGTGCAAGCGAGAGACGAGACATCTCGCGCCTGCCTCTCCCGCTGGCTGGACATGAAGAATTCCTGAGCAGGAGTGCATGCTTAGACCTTGGCCGCCTTCATCGATGGGTTGGAAAGGGGCACGTTGCTCTGACATAAGCTGAAGCGCTTGCAGGACAATCACCAGCTTGACTTGAATCAGATGATTCAGTTAGCCAGTGAGTTCGTAGCTGCCGACGACGATGCTCGTGACTCCTTGCCGCCAACAGCCGTTCCAACTCAAGCTCGGAGGAACAACAGCACAAAGAGGAAAACCGCTCCAGAAGAAAAGCAATCTACCGACATGGTCGCTATGACTTTTGCAGGACGAGGTGATGGCGGACAACGTGGCCGAGGAAGGGGAGCTGGTCGGGGACAACAGCGAGGAAGTGAAACCACCTCGGCAGCACACCGCGTTCCCCAAACATACGAAGAGTACCGCGATATGCCGTGCCTCGTACACCTCGACGCCAACGGTAAAGCCACACACACACCAATCGACACTGCAAGTTCGTCAACGACCTCAAGGAAGACCCGGAGTCCGGCTACAAGCGAAGTCGGAAGAACATACCGCGAGGCAAGGGAAAGGGGAAGAAGAAGGAGGAGGAGTCCAAGGATTCAAGTGACATGGACGAGGACGTTGACCCCAAACACGCCGCTAAGAGCGACGACAAGGGCAAGAACCCCTTCGCAAAGAAGGCACCAGTCTACCACACTTTCCTTGGCACCCCCACCGTCCGACAACAGAAGACCTCTCTGAGGATCCTGATGGCTACTCTACCCCCAGTTCCCCAGTACCTGCGCTGGTCGGAGGTCCCAATAACTTGGGACAAGACGGTCCACCCAGACCTTATCCCTACGGAGAACCAGTACGCCATGGTCATCAATCCCTTGATTAACGGTGCAGAGTTCACCAAGTGTATGATGGATAGTGGAAGCAGCATCAACATCATGTACCTGGATATACTGCAGAAGATGAACTTGACGGAGGAAAACCTAAGGCGGACCAACACCATCTTCCACGGCGTAGTTCCTGGTCAGGAGGCTCGGTCCCTTGGGTGCATTACACTTCAGGTTGCCTTCGGCAATGTTAACAACTACCTCCAAGAGCGCATGACCTTCGAGGTGGTCCCCTTCAAAAGCGTGTACCACGTCATATTTGGCCGCGATATATTCCACACGTTCATGGCCAAGCCATGCTTCGTCTACAACAAACTCAAGATACCCGGACCAAACGGCATCATCACCGTATCCGGAAGCTTTACCAAGGCAAGGGACTGCGAGATCAATGAAGCAGCCGTTGCGGAAGCTGTCCTCTACAGCAAAGAATTCAAAGAGATCCAGAGCAAGGTCAATGACTCAGAGATGCCCGCTTCGAAGAAGCAGATCTCCGACTCCGCTCCTGCGTTCAAGGCCGCCATCGATACCAAGCCGGTGGAACTTGTGGTAGGCGATGCCTCCAAGACCACTGCCATTGGGACGAACCTGGATCCCAAATAGGAAAGCGTGCTCGTCGAGTTCCTCCGTGAGAATATGGACATCTTTGCCTGGCAACCTGCCGACATGAAAGGTGTACCTAGGGAACTCGCCGAGCACAACTTAAACATTGATCCAAAATCCAAACTAGTGAAACAACCTCTATGACGCTTTGGAGATGAGAAGAGACACGCCATTGGCAAAGAGATAGCTAGGTTACTTAAGGCTAGTTTTATCCGAAAAGTCCTTCACACCCAATTGGTGGCCAATCCTGTACTTGTCCCCAAAAAGGCCACCAATGAATTAAGAATGTGCGTTGATTACACCGGCTTGAACAAAGCATGTCCCAAAGATCCGTTTTCTTTGCCTCGCATTGACCAAGTCATTGACTCGACGGCTGGCTCGGAACTTTTGTGTTTTCCCGATACATACTCAGGATACCACGAGATCAAGATGAGGAAGTCAGACCAATTGACCACTTCGTTCACTACCCCGTATGGCACGTTTTGCTATGTCACGATGCCCTTTGGGCTGAAAAACGCAGGTGCTACGTACCAGCGGACAATGCAACGTTTCCTTCACGACCAAATTGGTCGAAACGTTCACGCTTATGTGGACGACATTGCGGTGATGTCTAAAAAGTCAAATGACTTAATCTCCGACTTGAAAGAAACCTTTGATAATCTCCGGAAATACAACATGATGCTTAACCCTAAGAAGTGCGTCTTCGGGGTTACAGTAGGCAAATTTTTGGGATTCATCGTTTCCCAGCGTGGAATCGAGGTCAACCAAGAGAAAATCAAGGCCATCTTAAACATAAACCGTCCGACATGCCTAAAGGACATCCAACGACTAACAGGTTGTGTTGCAGCAGTTAGTCGATTCGTCAGCTGACTTGGAGAGAAGGCTCTGCCGCTGTACAAGTTGCTGAAGAAGGCGGACAAATTTACATGGACAGACGAAGCAGATGCAACATTGAAGAAGCTCAAGGAAACCATTTCCTCAGCGCCTATCCTTGCAGCACCCGAGCCTGGAGAGCCCCTGTTAATATACATGGCGGCAACCAACTGGGTAATCAGCGTCGTCGTCATGGTAGAGCGGAAGGAACCTGGCTATGAGCACGGAGTTCAACGACCAGTTTACTACGTAATCAAGGTCTTGACGGAGTCCAAGCAGCGTTACCCGCACTACCAGAAGATAGCTTATGGAGTATTCCTTGCTTCTCGGAAGCTGAGGCATTATTTTCAGGAGCACCCAATCACAGTGGTGAGCAAGACTCCACTGTCCGACATAATCAACAACAACGACGCTACAGGAAGGGTCGCGAAGTGGGGCATTGAACTTGCCGCCTTCAAGATCACCTACAAGAGACGCGACTCTATCAAGTCACAAGCCTTGGCGGATTTTTTTGAAGATTGGACGGAGATGCCGGATGCTACTCCATTGCCGGAACCAGAGTACTGGGTGATGCACTTTGACGGATCAAAGCTGCTCAACGGCTCGGGGGCTGGTGTATTGCTACAGTCACCAACAGGATACAAGCTACACTACGTTTTGCATATCCACTTCGAGGCTACAAATAACATGGCGGAGTATGAAGCACTCATTCACGGACTACGTGTAGCCAAGGATATTGGCATCAAGCGCAGAGTTTGCTGTGGAGATTCCGACTTGGTTGCCCAGCAGGTGGCTGGCACCTGGAATGCGCGGAACCCTATGATGGTGGCATATCAAGACGAAGTGGATGAGATAGCCAAGAGCTTCTTGGGCTACGAAGTCAAGTATGTGCCTAGGGAGAAAAATGAGGCGGCTGATCTGCTGTCTAAGCTTGGATCAGGGCGCAAGCAAATTCCGCCAGGAGTTTTCCTAGAGCAGCTGCGCACACCATCTGTGAAGGGAGCCGACATCGACAACCCGGATAGAGTTGACTCTTTCGTCAACATGGTGACAAAGGTCCCTCCGGCTTGGACAAAACCGTTCATGGAATATATCGAGGTCGGAAGATGGCAAATAGTACGACGAGCAAAGGGTTATACCATAATCAATGGACAACTCTACAAAATAAGCACTACTGGTGTATACCTTAAGTTTGTTTCCCAGCTAGAAGGTATGGAAATACTGCGCAAAATCCATCTCGGAGATTGCGGGCATCACGTTGCTCCTTGATCGTTGGTTCCGAAAGCCTTCCGGCAAGGATTATACTGGCTGACCGTGAAGGCGGACACAGACAAGATGGTTGAGACATGCATGGGATGCCAGTATTATGCCCGACAACCACATGTTCCTGCTGAAGAATTGCGAACAATACCAATAACTTGGCCGTTTGCAGTCTGGGGGCTAGACATGGTGGGACCGTTACAAATGGCACCATGTGGATTTACACATCTGCTTGTAGCAGTTGATAAATTCACTAAATGGATAGAAGCTAAACCCATTAGAAAGCTTGATGGGGAAACTTCCCTTAGGTTTGTCCGAGATCTAGTGGTGAGATTTGGTCTCCCACACAGCATTATCACCGACAACGGCAACAACTTGTCTCTCAGAGAAGTGGAGGCTTATTGTTGGGAGAATGGCATCCGCCTTGACCTTGCATATGTGGCACACCCACAGTCCAATGGTCAAGTCGAGCGAGCCAATGGATTAATTCTGCAGGGAATCAAGCCACGTCTTGAGGCACCGCTACACAGAGCAGCTGGAGCCTGGGCGGAGGAATTACCATCTGTGTTGTGGAGTTTACGAACTACACCCAACAGATCCACCGGCTACACCCCTTACTTCATGGTTTATGGAGCAGAAGCCATCCTGCCTTCAAACATACTTCACGATGCACCAAGAGTTGCCGCCTACGACGAGGATGACGCTGAAGCATCCAGATGCCTAGATGTGGACCTTCTCGAGGAGGAGCGCGTTTTGGCATGCCAAAGATCCGCCATCTACTAGCAGAAGCTATGCAGCTACCATAGTCTCCGCGTCCGTCATCGCTCGTTTAAAGAGGGGGATTTGGTGCTCTGACTCAAGCAGAAGAAGTCACACAAATTATCCCTGCCATGGGAAGGACCGTTCATCATAAGCAAGGCGCTTCTCAATGGGTCTTACTACCTCGTTGGCAATCGTGAACTGAAGGATAGATCCAACGAGGATCATAAGTGTAAGCGATGTGACCCGGATGATGACTACCCGGAGCTTGATCGGCCATGGAACATAGCACAACTACGTCCTTTTTACACTTAGCATTTTTATCTAATTGTGTACCTCTTATATGATCAATGAAATAAAGCTCTCTGGTTCACTCATATTTCTGAGTCTTTTACCTCCTTTAGTGTTTATTTTTGGATCATGTAAAACCTTTATGCACAAGTTTTGCGATTGCACTTGTGAAAATTCCGCCTACGGGCGTTAGCTTAAGTTTTCTGGTCTACACGTTCTTTGTCGTTTTTATGTGGATTCAGGAGTTGTGACTTTTGGCACTTATTGTTGGCGATTTTGTGCTTGGGTTATTGATGGTGCCATTGGGCATCATCACCAGAGCGCATGTTTCCGACAACGAGTCTTCCGACTAACGAAAGGTCAAGCATAAGAACCAAAGTAATGGATAAGCCAGCACTTGCTTAAAAATTATATACATGCTAGAAATTAGTTTTTGAGTAGCAGGAAATAACAACCATTGTTCTCCGCCTTAAGATTACATAAACAACTTTTTTCCGCATATGCACCAAAGGAGAAACAAATATTACAAAGTTGTTCTTAATTCCTTTGGCACAGGTGACTTGGACACAGCGTCATCAGCAGCAGGAGAGCCACCCTCGAAGTCGTCTGTGTGAAGAGACTCAGAGGATCTTTGGTCGCCGTCATCGATGGTATTCCTAGGCACGAAGACATTGACGTCAACCAACTCGGCGACTCTGGTGTCATAGCCCGCGAGTGACGACAAGATGGACTCATGATTAATAGCCTTGCCATCATCATCCACGTTGGGAATTCTAGAGGTCACCGTGTCGATGTCGGCATCATCATAGTGTTCCTTTACTATTGACAGCGCCATCCTTGCACCAACCCGTGTACATGAAGCTTTCCAGCTTGTGATACGCTCGGGGGTTCGGCGCAGGATCTCCGAGTACTTCGCCATAGAGTCTGATGCTTTAATGTTGATCTGGAGGGGCTTGGCGATCTCCTTGGCTTGCGTGATGGCGGTGTTGATGAAGTTGCCGGCAAGAACCATGCATTCCTTGGCCGGAGGAGGCGAACGGGTCAAACCCATAGGAGCTGCAAAATCCGACAAGGATCACATGAGCTCAACAATTCAGAGTATCCAGACTACAGAAATCCAAGGCGGAGAAAACTTACTGAAGATGCTGGCCTCAGCCTGCCAGAGGGTGTCCGCCAAGGATTCTTTCTCTTGTTGGAGGAGCTTATGCGCCTCACTATGGCGTTGATTCTGCTCATCAGCAGCTTGCTTCTGATCTTTTAAGATCGCAATCTCCTCCTTCAAGCGATTGATTTCCTCAATGGCGGAGTCCTGCAGGGCCTTCATTGACTCCTCATGCATTTTTAGCATGTGTTTCCTCTCCTCCTGAAGGATCTTGTTCTCGCTATCCAGCTGCTGAATGTGCTTGGATTGATCGACAATGTCCTTGGCCTTGGCGACATGTTCTGCAAAGTCGGAGAAACCAAAGTACACAATGAGTACTCGGAGAATGTAAGCAAAAAACCAAGACGGAATGCGCAAAAAGAAAACAGACTCTTGTTTTTGATGATCTGTTCCTTCAAGATGGCAGTTTTACCCTTTTCAGCTTCAAGGTCTTCACGCATCTTCTGATACTTGTCATTGGCCATGCCCCTCCGAGCATTCTCGTTCTGTGGAAACAAGGGAAAAAGTTAAACGTTGTTTGGTCTACTTGGAGCCTCTAGCCGGAAATTTTCCACCTAGACGCTCGTGGGCTACAGCGAGAGTTTTTTGACTTAGCAATATGTTTAGCTTTTCTTTAAGCATCTAGTCGGAACTAATTCAGTTACATCTAGAGGCTTGGGAGCTACAGTATAAAGTATTTTAACTCGGATATATGCTTAGCTTTCCTTTAAGCATCTAGTCGGAACTAATTCAGTTACAACTAGAGGCTTGGGGGCTACAGTATTGAAATTTATAAACACTGCGTATGCTACTCTTAAAGCATCTAGTCAGAATATTTCATTCCATATAAATGCTTGGGGGCTACAGTGAGAAGTTTTCTAGCTTAGTCACTCTTAGAGCATCTAGGCGCAAAGACCTATGGTTTTCCATCTACATCCTCGGGGGCTACAGTGGGATACTCATATGAAATGCAAAAGGCAAATAAAATTTACAAGTGCAATGATCTTGAGATTGGTAGCGCTCTCGGCCAGCAGCTTGCCAAAGGAGATGCTGTTTCCTCGCAAGATGTCTGCTTGTCGGAGAAGCTCCTCAAGACCGCACGTCGGAGATGTCGGTGCTACACCAGGAACCAGAGTTGTGCTGCTCGGCATAAGTGCCGGGTAGACTATCTTCGGGAACTCAAAAGGTTTCTGGGGAGCAAGGGCGCCGCCTTCGGCAGAAGTACCAGCTTCCACCACCGCCTTGCCGCCACCGATGGCATCCTTAGCCGGATCTTCAGCCATTTGTTGGGCGGTACTCTCCTGCGTCGCTTGCTCGCCGACAACAGCGAGCTCGGTAGAGGCGCCTGAGTCCACTTCCATGGCGGAAGGGACATATGTCTCCTTAGCTTGTGAGCTTGTCGGAGCAGATGAGGGCTTGACAAAGGGAGTGGTAGGGGCGATGGCGGGAGATGCGTCGCGATGCAGCATGTCCTTCATGATTTTAGAAGCCCCCAATGATTTGGAGGTCTTCTTCAGGCTGGTCGTGGCTTTCTTCCCGAAACGTGCAAAATGCATAAGTACAGGAGCAAGACAGATAAATAGACAATGTCGGAAGAAAAAAAGCTTACACAAGTGGGGGTGCTTTGGCAAAAGGTATCCCGATGGCTTTTCTTTTCTCTGCCTCCAGGGCGGCGGTAGTCTTTTTGGAGGCTCCACCCTCCGTCTTCCTCTTCTTGCCTCCATCGGCAGCGTCAGAGGTGGAGCTCTTCCGCTTTCGCGCCGCCGGAGCATCGTCGTTGGACACGACGGTGACTTCCTTCATCTTTGGTCCATAGATTTTGGGAGCCATGCTGTCCTCATCTATGTCGCAAAGTTGTTAAGTGAAGAACCATCGTGTCAAATGAGATGGCAGTTGCTAGACGGAAGAACTGGAGTATATGTCATACACGGAAAATAAACAATTACCTTTGGGCACTTGCCGTCTATGAACATGTCGTAGGTGATGGCGAAGCCACGCTTCTTGTCCTTCACCTTGACGATGTCCTTAAGACAGAGCTTGACAGAGTCACTCGAGAAGTTGTCCACGGAGATGCGGAGGCTATCCCTTCTGTCACTGGTATACTCGTGCATGAGCTTCGTGCGGTGCTGCAGAGGTTGGATTCGCCTGATGAACCAGCACATGGCTAGGTCCAAGCCGGTCAAACCCGTGTCTACAAGCCACTCTATCCGCCTTATGGCACGAGAAGCGTCGAGGTCGGAGGGAATGGAGGCTTGGGATCTCCATGACGAGGATTCAGCAGAGGCTCCATCAACGAAGTCCAGGTACGTTACTTCTCGGTTAGCTAGAGGGATATCTGGGCCGTAGAAGTAGGTACGCTGCCAATTCTTGCAGGACTCGTGGCCGACGATGTCGGGAAACCGCCGGCCAGGACGGATCTTGAAGCTTATGGTGCCACAATTCCTAAGTTCGTCCTTGCTAGCTCCGGCTTCACGTTTGACGGTGAAGAAGTACACGAAGAGGTCTAGCCTAGGCCTTATCCCTAAGTAACCCTCACAGAGCGCCGCGTAGTTGCTAAGCGCTAAGATACTATTGGGGGAAAGGTTCTGGGGCTGGACTCTATAGTGATTCAAGACAGAGAGGAAGAAGTTGGAGATGGGCAGGGAGACGCCGCGTACCAGCTGTGCTTTGAGGTACACCTTTTCTCCGGCTTGGGGAGAAGGTGTCACCTCGCCAGCCGGCGCCGCCCGCCAGGCGAGCCCCTCCGTCGCTGGGAGGTAGCCTTCGGCGATCAGCTCTTGGATATCACGGTCAGTGATATCTGAGCCACGCCAGTCGCCCTTGTGCGAGTCCAGTTCCTCCTCCAATGGCTCCAGCGCCGCTGGATTATGGTCACCGCCGGTGGATTTAACCACCGCCGAGATGGGGATGACCAAACCCTCTGGGGGCACGACGACGAAGCTCGCCAGCTTCGCCGCGGCTTCGCTCGACATCGTCATGGAAGGGGAAGTGCTGCTGCTGGCCATGGAATGAGTACGGAGGTCACTGGTGCGAATTGGGGCTAGGGTTTTTCGAGAGTTTTCGCGGAGAGCTTGAGGAGGCACGCGCTGGAGGAAGAAGACAATGTGAGGAGAATGAGGTAAAAGGTGAAAATTGCACCGCTATTACTATTTATCATCTCCAGCGTCAAGATTCGTGCAGCTTGATCGGACGGTTGCCGCGTAGACAACTTGTTCGCGAACGTGTGCGGAAATTTCGCCACGTCTCCAACCGTCGCCACAAATGGTTCGTATCGCTTGCATGGGAAAATCGGACATGATTGCGTTCTCTGCATGTGTGAGTTACGAGGCGTCGCTGACCTAAGCCTACGTCGCCCTAGCTGACATAGGCAGATGAGCCGTCACATTGAAGATTCCGGCATGGACGGATGCAGTCCGGCTACGGAAGAGTACGATGTAAGATTCAGCATTTCTCCGACTTACAAGTTGAAGACGGAGAAAACCTTGCAGGGTTCTTTGGGAGGACTAAAAGATATTGCTTGACGATTTGCCGACATCCATCTAGACGGAGCATTCCACGTGAAGAGGCAAGATGGCGCAAGATCTCGGAGTTCTCCGGGGGCTACTATTGGGGATATGCTATATGGGTATCCCTATAGCATGTCTCTTATCCGGCTAACCCGGGTGGACCACAATTGGTAGCATGGCCTATGGCCTGCTGGGCGGCCCAGTTAGATGGATCTAGAAGGGAGGCCCATGCCGGATAAAGGAAGGCTACGGTTGGAGTCACCGACGTACCCGGAGCCTTGGAGTACAAGATACGCAAGACTAGTAATAGACGGTGTAGGACTCTATAACTTGTCCGGCTAGGATTTTTCCCTGTAACCCTAGGACCTGGCGACTATATAAGTCGGGCCTATGGGAGCCTTTAGGGCACAATAACTTAGACTCTCTAGTCACACCTCGCACAGCGAACCAATCCCTGTAACTCGGCATATTGCCCTTATAGTGATTTATAGCAGGAGTAGGATTCCGCCACCGTTGTGGAATCTGAACCTGGGTAAGCTGTGTAACCTCGTACCCGTCAACCGTCTGCCTTCCCCCATGTCTCTAAACACACACTGTGAGTACCCCTCCATGGCTTACTCGTCGGCAATACCACGACAGCTATTTTGCGGCGCTAGGACTTCCTCTCGATCTTAAGATCAGCAAGAGATAGTTTACATCAACCACGAGTTTGGACTTGTTAAGCTTTGTCGGTCTTCAAGGGTATGTTCTCTACGGATGTATATCCGCCCGTTGCTTGTATTTAGTAGATAGATCTTGGTACATAGTTGTTCCCATCGTAGGAATTTTTTTGTTTTCTATGCTGCGAACCCTATAGTGGTATCAGAGCCGGATCTATGCGTAGATGCTTTGCACGGGTAGTACACATATGAGTATGTGGGCGATGATGATCATTTTATTGCTTCTTAGTTGTACTTTGGATATTGGTGGCATAGTGGGACGAAGCGGCCCAGACAAAATTTACATGTCCTCGCACATGAGTCCTGTTCCACGCTTGACATGCAACTAGTTTTGCATAAGTGTCTGTCTCTCCTACTATAGTCAATATATAATTTGCAACGAGTTGTCAACAATTTGGTTATCCTTGTTGTGGTTCATGTTCGTAGGTAAGAATGGTTCTATCTTCAAAAGCCCTAAGCCACGTAGAACTTGCAATGGATAAATTAGAGGCGTCTAGTTTAGATTGTTGCTGGGCTAGTGTTATGATATGGTGATGTTGTAAGTAGAAGTATGAGATGATACTCTTACAACACACATAACGTGTAAGTTCCATAGACCTTGGCCTTACACATAGAGGTATGATAGTGATCATACCAAGGAGCACATGATGGAGATCATATGCGGGAACCATATCATTTCACTTACAAACATGTGATGTTTGATTGCATCTTATATTGCTTGTTTGGCATTTTATTAGCATAATAAGATGATCCCTCATTTTGATATCAAAATGTGTTCTTCCTTAAGTATGCACCGACAATGTTTCGTCGCTTCAAGACATCACGTGATGATCGGGTGTACTTTAATCCATGAGCATATCTCGGGTGTAAGACAGTTACACACATGAATACTAAGGTTCTTACTTGGCAAGCCTAGAATGTACAGACATGGCCTCGGTACACGGACCGAAAGGTTAAGCATGAGTCATATGTTTTGATATGATGACCATTTGATGCTCGCCTTTGAAGCTACACCGACTCACATGATGATCGGACTTGGTGTAATGGATTTGGTTCATGTAATCACCAAAAAGACACGAGGGATGTCGTTTTTGAGTGGGAGTTCATTTCTAATTTGGATTAGTAGAACTCAATTTATCGTAAATTAAATCAAACTGAATTTGCATAATTTGTTGTAGTCATTGGCATTCGTTCACCACCTTATGCATAGTTGTAATTGAGATAATAGAACTATAGAATTCTGGATATTTACTTTACAAACTGGTATCGTATTGTGTTGAGTGTCAATCTAAAGTTTAAAGTCCTATTGAAAACTTTCAGCAAACTCTGTTTAATCCATGAAATTTGATAATTAGTATTAAATCGAGAGTAACAATTCTAGTGTTAGTATCTTAAGTATCATGCTTGCCTCCATGATTCTTGATTTAAATATCGAGATTATCTAGGAGCTGAAAGAATTGTTTCAGAAATCATCATGTGTGGCAGATATAACGATATCTGAAACAATGTTTTGGTTGCAATATGATAGAGTATAATATATGTTCTCATATTGGATGAGAATTTGCAAAGGTTGGAGATGCTAGACATCCTAATCATCCAAAAGGGTTTTGGAAAGTAATGTTATACTCACGATTCGCCTTTATAAGCTACAGTAGCTTTGGACTATGTGTCATGTATATGGATCCACTGTTGATGTTGATAAATTCTTTTAAAAAGGAAAAGGAAATGCTGAAAGAGAATCTATAAAATATATTTGGCAGAAAAGAAAAGATTGGAAATATCCAATTTAGGTATATGGATGATATACATGTTATGGTTGTATTCTTTTCTTGTTAAACAATGTGGTTATTGGGTATTGGATACCGAATTGGTTGGTATGAAATTTTATACAGAACGACGCAATTCATGAACCACAATGGCCTAACTAACTAGCAAGAGAATATGTGATGATGATCATCGAAAACAAACAAGAAGTTGTTTGTATTTCTCGTTGACATTAAAGCTTGACTTCAAGATTTGTATTAATAATTGTTATTTAAATCAAGAATTATGAGAACAAAGGTTGTTCAAATAATTATCGTATTCCATATAATATGGATGATTTACAAATCTAGTTGGAGAAATCACATCCATAAAGCTAATGCTAAAATGTCGCAAGACAAATGATTGAAAGATCACTTATGAAGTGACATCACCATTTAAATTATATTGGAAAGAAAACATGAAGAAACTCCATTTTCATGGATTTTTGGAGTCTTTGATTTGATCAGATGACGCTTGTGAGACTTTCCTCGGGATAATTAAAACTTCGTTCAAAGGCCAAAGAAGAACGATCGACTAAATTATTGGAATTTATACATATCTATGTATGTAGTCCATTATGTGTAGTCGTAAGCGATGGACTTCAACTTCATATGCTTTCTCCGGAAATTTGAGTGAATATTCACTTAATGAAAAAGAAGTATGAAATATTTGAAAATGTTCAAAGACTTTCAAGATGAAGTGGAAAATCATTGTAACAAGAAAATAAATGGTTTATGATTTTATCATAAGGGATTTATTTGAGTTGCAAGTGTAACAACAAAATAAATGATTTATGATTTTATCATAAAGGGATTTATTTGAGTTACAAGTTTAGCAAAAACACCTAGATTTGCATCTCCCGAAACACCATAGGAATATGGAGTGTTTGAGATTTGTAATGAAACCTTGTGTGACATGGTTGGATCAAAGGTGTTATTTATAAAACTGCCATTATGTTTTAAAAGATTAAAGGTGTAGAGACTACCGCTTATACACTGAAAAGAGCTCCATCTTGTTCCGTTGAAATTACACCATATGAGTTATGGTTTGGGGTAAAACCCAAGTTGTCCTTTCTTAAATTTTGGTATGCTAAGCATAAGTAAGATGTTTACAACCAAAGTCGGATGAGCATGTCTTTGTAGGTTATTTCGAATAACCATTGGATATTCCTCCATAACACCGAGGACAAAAGGGTTTGTCGCTTGAAATGTGAAGTTTCTTGAAAAAGGATTTTTTCGCAAAAGTTAAGTGGGAGGACAATAGAACTTTGATAAGGTTAACGAACCTTAGTTAAATGTTCTAAGTTGTGCAGCGCCGAAAATCGTTCCGGAGGCTGCCATAATGCTCATAGCTTATGTGCCTCAAAGGTTGTGGCCACGGAGATCTAAGTTCTTCATGAACCAAGTCGATCGGATAAACAATCAAATACTGAGATTTGAGAGTAAATCATTATTGTTTGACAATGATGAACCGACTACATGCAAAGAAGAGATGATGGGCCCTGACTCCATCAAATGGCTTGAAGCCATAAAATCCGTGATATTTCCATACACGAGAAATCAAGTTTTGAACTTGGAAGACCCTCCAGAAAGGTGTAAAAACCCATCGGTCGTATTTGGATCTAAAAACAAACAGACATGGATGTATCACATCAGTGAAATAGTTGACATGTCGTACAGTATTTTATGACAATGTTCAAAGAGTTGATTATGACAAGATTTGATATTTCATAGCGATATTTAGTCTGGACGGATTAAAGTAGCAACCACTACATATAATTTGGTATATGGTAGATGAATAAACAAAACAAAGTTCTTCTAATAGAACAGTTACCTAGGACATGTACATGACACGGTCCAAAGGGTTTTGTTAAATTCAAAGGATGCTAAAAGGGCATGCAAACTTCAATGGTTGAATTAAGCATCACGGAGAATCTTCACCATGATGAAAAAGGAGTTTTCATCAGGAGACGATGAAGATGCTTGCATTTGCAAGAAATTAAGTGCGAGCGCTAAGATATATTTATAACACATTATGTGGAGGACATCTTGTTGATTGGAAATGATGTATCTTTTATTAACAAAGGTTAAGAATTTCATTTCGATAAAAGACTTAGGCAAAACCCGAATATTTAGCATGAATGTCTATAGTGGATAGACTGTGACGCTAATATGGTTGTGCCAAACGTACATATATGAGATATTGAAGGAGTTCAATATAGAAAAGACAAGAAATAGTTCTTGTCACATGGAAAGGAATTGAATCAAGATTCAAGTGTATCGACACTTGATAAGTGAAACAAGATTCAAGTGCTTTGACACTTGATGAGTGAAATCACGAGAATGTTTTGATCAATCATACCATGATATGTACAGATCCAGATATGTCCTATTCTCTAAGTGTTATGAGCATATACCAGAATGAATCATAAAATGATCATTGGACGATTCCCTGCGGTCCGGCCGCATTAGGTTAGGAAGCTGGGCGATAATAGCTCCTTCACATCCCAAGCGTGCTGCCCTCCTAGGCGCACAGTAAGGATATTCTTATGATCTTTTGGAAGAACTAAGAATATATTTGTGTAGAGGTGACAAATAATTACAAATAGTTCATTGTAAAGCGTTACATCGATACTACTTATGTCACATGATACAAATTAAGTTTATCTCAATTTAAAATATGGGTGGCACAATGAAATGGAAAGGAGTTTCCATGACGGATTTGGATGAATTCCAAAGTTAAGACAGTGTGACGGATACTACAACATAAGGCTAAGTATATGACTGCTATAGTAGCAAAAAAGGAGGGCATTTGTGTTAAGTAGTTTGTTATCAAACTAAGGTGTTGCTTGCAATGGGCTAACACTAAAGATATATTGTATGACAATATTATCGACATGATTTAACCCCAACGAACTAAAGGTCTCACCAAAAGACCAAATTTATACAATGCCATCTCATTGGAGAACGAGTGATGCGTGGAAACACAAAGACATGCAAATACACACGGACCTGAAAGCGTCAGATCCGTAGATTATGTTAACCACTTGCAATTGCGTATATATAACACCATAAAGCCATAGGTGTTCAGTACGCAAAATTTTCAAACTAGATTATTGTCTCTAGTGCAAGTGGGAGACTGAAGGGAATATGCCCGAGAGGCAATAATAAAGTGGTTATTATCGTATTCCTTGTTTATGATAAATGTTTATTTTACATGATATAATTGTATTAATACGGAAATGTTAATACATGTGGGTTTAATAAATAAAAAGAAGTTCCTAGTTATGAATCTCTTATAAACTAGCTCGTTGATTAACAAGATGATCAAAGGTTTCCTGATCATGGATATTGGATGTTGTTAATAACAAGGTCACAACATTCATCTGAAGTATAGCATTACGATCAAAGTCATTGAGTTTATATTGCTATAACAACTTACGAAGTGATCCTAATCCTTAGACCATGAGATCATGTCAATCACTAACACTGGAAGAGTTTCTTCATAACATCAAACGTCACACCGTAACTGGGTGATTATAAATATGGGTTCAGAACTACTAAAGTGTTTTGTTGAGACCCATGGATCGAGAGTGTAATTTGCTCATCCCGATGACAGATAGATATGCTCTGGGCCCTCTCGGTGATATCACATTTATTAGCTTGCAACCAAGTGATTTGATCACTAGAATGTTGTATCACGGGAACGAGAAAAGAGTGCATGTAATTAATGAGATCAAACTAGGTATGGAGATACCAATGATCGAATCCCGGACATGTAATATATCGCGAAACAAAAGGATTAAGATACTAGAGTAAAAGGTTCCAACGATCACAAGAAAGTCATCGTTGAATGTGTGGGAGTCAGTATGGGTCTCCATATCCCGCTTCTAATTATTGATCGGAGAATGGTCTCGATCATGTCCACATTATTCGCGAACCGTAGGGTGGCACACTTAAGAGACACCGACAACCAATTGGAGCAAAAGTTTCATGCCAGAAAGAATAACAAGCACATGAATTTATTTCACTAGATACCAAAATAGGTTTTTAGGTGAAATTGCAAAAAGTGTTTTTGCATGTGAAATGAAATACTATCAAGGGGTTATATGAGAATGTTTGTCATTAAAGTAATTGACAAAATTCTAAATAAATAAAAGGAGTTTTATTTAATGAGAGTTTGAATTAAATTTGGTGGAAATTTAATGGGAATTTGAGTGGGTTTTTGAGTGGAGGAAATTGAAAGGCTTTTGTGTGAGTGGAGTGTCCACCCACAAGAATGAAAGGAGGGGAGGGGGCAGCCCCATGGTTGGGCGCATGGACCCTTGGGTGCCCCCCTCTCCCTATAAAAGGAGCCCCTACCTCTCTCTCACTCACACCTCCTCGTGAAGGATCTCTCTCCCCTCTAGTATTTATCCCCATGGTCTTGGACTAGCGAGATACATGTTCCCGGTGGCTATTTGGAAAGAACGAGTTGTGCTTCCTCTACATAGCTAGAGCGAGGAGGCGGAGGTTGCTCGGTGTCTTGTACGTGTGTGCGAGCACGGATGCGCTACTGTTTTGCGGTGCTAGGACTTCCTCTCGATCTCGAGATCGGCAAGAGATCGTCTACATCAACCATGAGTTTGGACTCGTTAAGCTTTGTCGGTATTCAAGGGTATGTTCTCTACGGATGTATATCCGCCCGTTGCTTGTATCTAGTAGATAGATCTTGGTACATAGTTGTTCCTATCGTAGGAAATTTTTTGTTTTCTATGCTGTGAACCCTATAGTCATGTTGTTAGTAGTGAATCTGTGATGAGTTATTATTCAATGGTTTAGTATTTAAGTTGTGGTGCTATTCTTCTAGTGGTGTCATGTGAACATCGACTACATGACACTTCACCATTTATGGGCCTAGGGGAATGCATTGTGTATTTGGCTACTAATCGCGGGGTTGCCGGAGTGACACAAACCTGAACCCTTGTTAGGACACCTTTGCACAAGGGAGCGTAGGATCTCAGAGTTTAAGGCTGTGGTTAGATTTATATCTTAATTACTTTCCTGTAGTTACGGATGTTTGCAGGGGGTTTAATCACAAGTATGTATTAGTCTTAGGAAGGGCGGTATGTTAGCACAGGTTCACCCACACAACACTTAAAAATACCAGAGAAGAGTACTCAGCTATTTGAAGCGAAAGCACTTGACAGAATTCCCATGTGTCCTCGAGATCGTTTGGTCCTTATAAGTATTTCCACCGGCTTGTCCTTTGCTAAGAAAGGATTGGGCCACTTGCTCCGTTTGTTCGCTACTTCTGTTACTTGCTCCTTGTTTTGTTGCCTTGTCAGAAAACCACTAAAAATCCGTTTGCTAAGTATTCACAGGGCTTTCCTGCTCCATACCACTGTTCAGCACCTTCTGCTCCTCGTTGGGATCGACACTCCTATTTATCAAAAGTACTACGATACACCCCCTATACTTGTGGGTCATCAAGACTATTTTCTGGCTCCGTTGCCGGGGAGTGAAGTGCTATTGAAGAGTGGAACTGGTAAAGGAAACTTTTACTGTCAGTATTGCTTTTGTTACTGCTTGTTACTTTGTTTCCAATATGGATAACCCACTTGGTTTTCTGTTTGGGAAAACTACTACCACCGCTAGGGTAGTTGATGAACCACCTCCTGTTGAGATAGATCCTTTTAAGATACCTACAAGTATTGTTAATCGTGTTATGGATAATTATTATTTTGGGGATGGAACTGTCCATCCTGGTGATCACTTTCTTTTTATCCATGAATTATGCGGGTTGTTTAAGTGTGCAGGTATCACAACTGAACAGGTGGAGAAGAATTTACTCTCCATATACTTGAAAGGGAGAGCTGAAGAATGATATAAGCTGCTGAAGAATGGACAATCCATGGAATAGGAGGAGATGTCATCTCTCTTTTACTCTAAATTTTATCCTCCTAGTGAGATTCATAAGGATAGAAATCTTATATATAACTTTTGGCCTCTTGATGGAGAGAGTACAGCTCAATATTGGGGGAGATTGAAGTTACTGATGCTTAAATGTCGTATTCATGAACTCCCTAACAATATTATTCTCAATAACTTTTATGGTAGGCTTTCTCGTCATGATAAAGATTTACTAGATGCTTCTTGTGCTGGATCATTCACACGTATGAAGGAAGAAGCTAAATGGGATCTCTTAGACCATATTCAAGAGAACACTGAAGCTTGGGAGAATGACAAAGTAAGAAAGTCAGGTATAAACTATGATTATGAATGCATTAAATCTTTTATGGGTACTGACAACTTCCGTGATATTAGTAATGAGTTTGGTCTTGATTCCCAAAGTATTGCCAACTATTTGAAGGCCTTTCCCTCTTACATATAAATTCCCAAGAAGAAGTGGAATAAGTATCATGCTCCTTATAAAGATGTTGTTAATCATGCACCAATTAGAAGTACTCAAGTTTGTACTACTAATCATATTGTGTCTGAACCTCATGTTGAGAAAATGCCTTTCCCAGCTAAGGTAAAGGAATATTCTATGATTATTAGTGCAAATAACAAAGGTACAATGGAAACCATGGAGCCTGGTAAGCATTTGAGTGATGAACCTGTGGTAGCTATTGTGAAAGACACTGTCACTAGAAATATAGAGGATGAGCACATTGTATTCTGTGAAGACGCTTCTAATATTATCTCTCATCCTAGTAAGGCTAGAAAATCTAGTGTTCCTGTGCTTTCTGTTAAAATTGGTGATCATTGCTACTATGGTTTATGTGATATTGGTGCTAGTTCTAGTGCTATTCCTTATGAGCTTTATAGGGTAATTATGGATGAGATTGGTCCTTGTGAGCTTGAGGACATTGATGTGGTTATTCACCTTGCTAACAAGGAAACAAATTGCCCCATTGTCATTGTGAGAGATGTGGAGGTTCTCTGTGGTAAGATTAAGTATCCTGCTGATTTTCTAATGCTTAATTCAGCAGTTAGCAAAACTTGTCCTATCATTTTTGGTAGACCTTTCTTGAACACTTGTGGAGCTATTATTGATTGTAAGAAGGAAATTTTTTTAACTAAGTTTGATGGAGATTCTTATGAGTTTAACTTTTCCAAATTTGCTAAAGCTCCTTGTGAAAATAGCTTGCCTAATAAAGATTTCAGGATGGAACAACTTGCTTCTATTGATCCAGTCTATGACCTTGGACCTCTTTTTGATGACTGTACGTATGATTATTCTGATGATAAAGTTGTTTCCAGTGACAATTATATTGTTAACTTTATTCAAAGTTCTACTGAAGGTTATTTTGAGAGAGGGAAACATGGTTTTATGCATCTCAATGATGTTAAGTTTCCCCATTTTATGTTGAAAGCTTTAAAGTTGCATCTATTTTGTCTTCCTATGCTTGTGGATTTTTGTTTCAAAAATTCGTTTTATCATGATACCCCCATGCATAGGAAGTGGGTTAGACTCAAGTGTGTTGGTTATTTGCTTATTGATGCTCTTTTTCACTCTAGATATATACATCCTATGTGAGCATCTTTGGAAGTTTCAAGCCTAACTTAAAGGCAATAAAGAAAAGTACTTGTTGGGAGATAACCCAAGAGTTTTCTCGAGTCATGGAAGTTATTACCTCAGTAATAACCGCTCCTTATCCCTTTTCTTTTGGTTTTTGTGTCCAGTTCAACTACTTTTGTGAAGTAGAGGAGTTGTGAAAAGTGGCTGTCCTGGGAGATATTTTTGTGCAGTATTGTAAAAATTCGTGAGGGAGCTCAGTACTTCGGATTGAGCAGCATTTTTCTGAGCTTGTTCTCTACGTTGTTACCCAGCTTTCATCAGTTCTGCACTTTTTGATTTGAGCAACAGAAGGTCTTCGAAAAAATCAATCTTTACCCGCTGGTCTGTTTTGACAGATTTCTGCAATCATTTGCATTTGCCTCTTATAGAAGCTTTTGTTTTGATGGGTTTTCAGTTGAAGTGTGTACCAAAGGTTTGTTGTTTTTGCTTATACTAATGTTGTCATTGAGTTTGTGCAAAAGGTTTTGTAAGAAGGAAATTCTCAGGAGAAAGAGAGAAGGAATCTGCAGAGTTCATCTTTGAATAGGTAGAAGTGGTGAAAACAGAAGGTTCGTGAAACCCAAATATTTTTATATTTTTGATGTTTTTAATACATAAAGGAAGTTACGAGACGAAACTGAAGAGGAAACGGAGCCCGGGGTGGACAAATCCACCCTAGGCGTGGGCCCAGCCTGGCCGTGTCTGAGGAGGGTGTACCCACCTCAGACTCCGTCTCCACTTCGTTTCCATGTCAAGACCTTCCTTATGCATTGGAACCTCGTAATATATAAGCCCCCGAGGTTCGTGCATCGTGTTATCATCGTGTTTTTGTTTCGATCTGTTTCTGTCAGGAAATCTTCTCAAGTTTAGAGCACCATGGCCTCTGCCAACGACAAAGGCAAGAAGCCTGAGGAAGAAGAACCTCAAGTCCCTAAGGAGGAGGAGATCCCGGTAGGATATGAAGGTGACATGGAGGAGGACAAGCATCCGGACACCCACGCTGCTGTCGCAAGCATTGGCTTGGTGGCACAACCTACGTAGCTTAGGAGGACAACACGGATGTCTACAGGAGGGAGAACTCCGCGTCATATTCTCTCTCCACGCACACTTCCTCCTAGTACCCCTTGTTCTAACCGTGCAGGGAAGAAACACTCTAATTTGGAAGAATGAAGAAAGAACAACAAGGATTGGGATCCTCGGTCCGAGTTGATTATGGGATGCATTGAGCATAATTCGGAGTTAATTCATACTTTGACCTTCGATATGGAGGATCTGAAGAAATTTGTTGAAGAGCTTATCAAGAGAACACCACCACCACTGAAGGAGTAATTCGTCATGAGGTTTGGCATCCCCTTGGCTTGTTCCAAACTTGGGGGAGTGCCGCGGTATCACCACCATTATCTTTTATCTTTTACCTTTTTAGTGGATTCATATCTGTGGTAGAGAGGTTATCTTATAGTTTGGTTTGCATGTGGAAGTATCTCTCCTTTAGTTAATTATCTTTGTATCCGTTGGTGTGAGTGCCTTTATTGGAATATTAATGAGAAGTCTCATCTTTTACTTTTTGCACTTCTTATTTTAAGTTTGCAATCTCTATTATATGATGGATCTTGTTGATCAGTATTGGCACCACTCTGGGATCATCAAGTGGATCTAAATTGGTTTTGGCAAACCGAGTTCTGGTCAGTGGCATTAGTTTGAAAGAAAAAGAAAGAAAGAAAAAGCTTACATGTATTTGGTATCATTTGTTTTCTTTCTTTTAGGCTCATAAGCTTAGTATTCTTTATTTAAGATTCTTTTGTGTCTTCAAGGAAGATTGCATTTTTGGCTTTATTACTTGTATGTTTGTTTGTTTCTTTCAACTCTCTTGCTTTCTTCCCAGCCTTGCTAGCCAAAGACCTGTTTTGAGAAGACATACTTCTCACATTTCCAAAATCCTTTGAACCCAAAACTTTTGCCACTTGTGTCCACCATATCTACCTAGTAGATTTTGCTATTCCTAGCAAATTCTCAAGCTTCATATACCTTTCAAATTAAAAAGTATTTTGTTATGTGAAAACTAGTTAGTAAAGCTCTCACGAACTTGATGGCACACTTTATTACTTGCCCCTAATAGACTTGAACCATTGTGAACATCATATGCTTGCATCTATACGTTGGATTTAGCAGAACCGTGCTGTCACGGGGAACGTTTTCAACATTGCACTTGTACTCTGTACACAGTTGATATCGTGCTCTTTTGTCTATGGATGTCAACGATGTGAAATAAAGAGGGAACTTGTAAGTCCATGGAGTTTGTATTCTGTGTTAGAGAAACGCCTGGGCCGCTAGCCTAAGCCATGCTAAATCATTGTGGAAACTTGCAGCATCACCATAGTGAGTCATCTATGAAGCATCCTCAATAAAAAGCTATACACATGGTAAATAAAAAGATTGCTGAGATGCTCATTGTCTGCTTGCCTTGTCATTTTGGTTATGGGAAAGCTCCTGTACCATGTGCAAGGGTTTACCCCGTTGGCGGTTCTCAATGATATGCAAATACTTACAATGACAAGAACTTACCTGGACCCAAAGTTGAGTATGCATGAGGAGTGGCCCTCATATTCAAGGGACATGAGATTGCCAACTTATATTTTGTCAAGCATATACTCCATCTTTGTTCACTTTAACCTTAATCATCTCAAGATGCTTATGATAGGGGAAATGAGGGATCAAAGCTAGTAAGTACCATAATATTTTGGAAGCTCTTTATGACTTGTAATCCCTGCTACCCTCTAAGAAGGGACCTTTCTCCTAGTTACCAGTTGAGTCGGTAAACCTACTTCCTCTCTATCTCCAGCAAGCTTTTGAGTTGTTGTGTTTCAAACATTCATATGGTGATTTATTCAATCGTGTTCTTTATCTTACTTGTTTGCACAAAACTCTTATCTATTGAGTATTACTTTGAAAGCCTTCACATGTGAAAAACATTTTTGAGCAAAGAGTGCTCCTGTTTTGAAACTTCTACAAAAAGCTTTTATGAAACTGTTTGTCAGGTGTTCTCTGACCAAGAACAAGTTTGCCAATTCCAATTATGATTTATCTTTATTCATATCTATTGTGACTGCTGTACTTGGTTGCAAGCTAAGTTATATAATGGTGAGTTGCTTTCTTCTATGAGTTGTGCAATGGTAAGTGTGATGCTTCTTGTGCGTATGCTTTTATCGACACTTCACTCCATAAACATGTGGACATGTTTACTGAGCTTAGTATTCGCTTGGGGACAAGCGAAGTCTAAGCTTGGGGGAGTTGATACGCCCAATTTGCATCACCATTCTATATCATAATTTACCTCTATTCATTGATATTTGTCTTATTATGAGGTATTACTTATGGTTTTTCATCTGTTTATGCATGTTGGATGATTCCTGGAGGATGGATTGCCGAAGTCTGGATTCTGATGGAAAAGAAGGCGTTTCTGTGCAATTTTGCGAAGATCAGAAAAATATGTAAACATATTATTTTACCAGAAGACGAAGGAAGCCAGAAGGAGGGACAGAGATGGGCCTCAGGGGGCCCACACCCTCCTAGGCGTGGGCCCACCTAACCCCGCGCCTAGGGTAGGTGTGGCCCACCTGCCCGGCCTCCGACTCCGCCCCTTCGCCTATATCTTACCTTTGAAACCCTAAGGCTCGGGGAGCGACCACATATAGATTTCCGCCGCCTCTGGGGGCACAAAACACCGAGAGAGAAAGATCTCTCCGGCAGACAGATTTCTACCGGGGGAATTCATTCCCGGAGAGGGGAGACCATCGCCATCAACACCGTCATCAAGCTAGGCTTCATCAGGATCATCATCATAATCATCCACACCATAATCTCCACCAGCAACATCACCACCACTCCATTCCGCTGTAAAAATTGTGTTGGATATTGCTTTAGTTCGTAGGGTAAACTTTCTCGGTGTTGATTACTATTGTAGTTGATGCTTGTGAGTGGAACCATTGGATTATTGTTTATGTTCAGATTGTTATCCATTATCATATCACCTTTTATCTGGATCCATATGATGTCTTGTGAGTAGTTCATTTATTTCTTGAGGACATGGGAGAAGTCATGTTGTTAGTAGTGAATCTGTGATGAGTTATTATTCAATGGTTTATTATTTAAGTTGTGGTGCTATTCTTCTAGTGGTGTCATGTGAACGTCGACTACATGACACTTCACCATTTATGGGCCTAGAGGAATGCATTGTGTATTTGGCTACTAATCGCGGGGTTGCCGGAGTGACAGAAACCTGAACCCCCGTTAGGACACCTTTGCACAAGGGAGCGTAGGATCTCAGAGTTTAAGGCTGTGGTTAGATTTATATCTTAATTACTTTCCTATAGTTACGGATATTTGCAGGGGGTTTAATCACAAGTATGTATTAGTCCTAGGAAGGGCGGTATGTTAGCACAGGTTCACCCACACAACACTTACAAACACCAGAGAAGAGTACTCAGCTATTTGAAGCGAAAGCACTTGACAGAATTCCCATGTGTCCTCGAGAACTTTTGGTCCTTATAAGTATTTCCACCGGCTTGTCCTTTGCTAAGAAAGGATTGGGCCACTTGCTCTGTTTGTTTGTTACTTCTGTTACTTGCTCCTTGTTTTGTTGCCTTGTTAGAAAACCACTAAATTTCCGTTTTCTAAGTATTCACAGGGTTTTCTTGCTCCATACCACTGTTCAGCACCTTCTGCTCCTCGATGGGATCGACACTCCTATTTATCGAATGTACTACGATACACCCCCTATACTTCTGGGTCATCAGGGCAGTCCCCAAGTTATTGCTCGGGTTGCCAAAGTGATCATTCATATTACACATGTGATTGATGATAGACAATACGGGGCAGTCCCCGAGTCACTGCTTGGGCCACCGAGGTTTCATACGTACCAAAATGACAAACCGTATGGGGTAGTCCCCGAGTTACTGCTCGAGCTACCGAAGTTTCATACATAATTAAAAATGACAAACAACATGGGGTAGTCCCCGAGTTACTGCTCGGACTACTGAAGTTTCATTAATTCATGTCTGATACATCAATTTGATACATAATATTGCTGGATACAATACACCTCTTCTAAGTGTAAAACGGACAAAGTAAAGCCACATTCCACGGTCTTTTTGACTCGTCTCCGGACTTATCCGCTTTGTTATTTTCTGGCGCTTGAGCATTGATTAGGTAGTATGCATCGTTGTGTAATGCTTTGCTTATGATGAATGGGCCTTCCCATGGAGGTGAGAGTTTATGCTTGCGGGCCGTGCGTTGCACCAGTCGAAGAACTAGATCTCTTCCTTGAAAACTCTTGGACTCACTTTCTTGCTATGATATCGCTTGAGGTCTTATTGATAAATAGCTGATCTTGATAGTGCCAACTCTTTTGCTTCTTCTAGCAGGTCTACATCATCTTGTTGAGATATTTCATTTACTTCAGCGCTCGTGTATTGGGTGACTCTTGGCGAGTCATGCATTATGTCGGCCGGAAGTACAACTTCTGCCCCATATACGAGAAAGAACGGGGTATATCCCGTCGATCTATTCGGGTAGTCCTCAGGCTCCACAGCACTGCTAGGAGTTCCTCGATCCAGCATCCTGCCGACCTCTGCAGCGGTTCTATCAGCCGAGGTTTTATTCTGGACAATACTAGTCCATTTGATCTTTCTACTTGCCCATTTGATGCCGGGTGAGCCATCGAAGCAACATCGAGTCTTATGTGCTTCTCTTGGCAGAATCGAGCAAAAGCTCCTTTAGCTAAGTTTGTGCCATTATCTGTGATGTTACTGTGTGGATAACCATATCTTAGAATGATATCTTTGAGGAATTTCACCGCCATTGGCCCGTCACTCTTTCTTATTGGTTTTACTTCTATCCACTTTGTGAATTTGTCTACCATGACAAAAATGTGAGTCATGCTGCCGCGAGCCAGCTTAAATGGACCTACCATATCTAAACACCATACAGAGAATGGCCAAGTAATTGGTATTGTTTTTAACTCGGTGAAGCATATGTATTTTGCTGGCATATCTCTGGCATCCATTACACTTTGTTACCAATTCTTTTGCTTCCTTTAGCGCACTTGGCCAGTAAAACCCATGCCTGAATGCTTTGGCCACGAGGGCTCTAGATGAGGCATTGTGCCCACACTCTTGCCCCTCTGCTGAGTCAACGCATTGTTGCAGCACATTTGTCACGCTTCTCTTATGAAGCTCATTATTTATGACCGTGTAATCTTTTGCTCGTCTCACTATCTACCTAGCCATAACCTCATTATCCGGCAAGACCTTTTCTTTGAGGAATGAGAATATGGGTTGTGCCCATTTTGGCATGACTTTTTCCTGGAAAATTGTGTTGTCAATTTCCATTATCTCTGTCGACATAACATCTGCCAGCTTTTCCCAATCCATTTTTGGGTTAAGCGAATCAATCTCCGAGTAGTTCGGCTCATGTACTTTGTCAATTTCCATTAGGACGCACCCGGCTATTTGATCTGACGAGATGCGAATTGACTCGGATTCTGGCAAAGGTATAATTGATGGCTTTATTAGGTGTTCCAGGGCGATTCCATGCGGAATTGACTGTCTGGTTGATCCGAGCTTGGACAGCGTATCTGCAGCATCATTTTATGCCCAAGGTATATGATGGAATTCACATCCATCAAAATAACCACTAATTTTCTGTAAATGAAACCGATATAGAGCCATGTTTGCATCCAATGCATCCCAATTTCCTGATACTTGCTGGACTACGAGGTCCGAATCTCCGTAACAGAAAATCTGACGTATGCCGATCTCTTTTGCCATTTTTAGGCCATGGACAAGTGCATCATATTCGGCTACATTGTTTGATGCAACGAAATGTATCTGCAATACATATTTCAGCTGATCCTTTTTTGGAGAGGTTAACACTATCCCTGCTCCTAACCCATTTCTTAACGTGGACCCATCAAAATGCATCGTCCAATAATTCAGATCTGGCAATGGGGGTTCATACTGCACCTCGGCCCAGTCTATGAAAAAGTCGGCCACTGCCTGAGATTTAATTGCATCTCGCCTATCAAATTGTGGGGCATAAGGTGATAACTCAATTTCCCATTTTGCTATTCGGCCACTTGCATCTTTGTTGTTCAATATATCGGATATTGGTGCCTCACAAATCACCTTTATGGGGTGTTCTTCAAAATAATGTTTGAGCTTCTTTGCCGACATGTACACTCTGTAAGCCATTTTCTAGTAATGTGGGTAGTTCTGCTTGGAGGCCGATAATACCTCACTCAGGTAATACACCGGTCTTTGCACCGACTTACCTTTTTCGTTTTGTTCCATGATAACTACCTCACTTACTACCCTGTTTGTTGCTGCCACATAGAGTAGCATAGGCCCTTTTGATAATGGGGAATCCAAGATAGGCGTTGTAGCCAGCATCTTTTTTAACTCATGAAAAGCACTATTGGCCTGAGGTGTCCAGGCGAACTTGTCGGATTATTTCATTAATTGATACAAAGGCAATGCTTTTTCACCTAGCCGACTCACGAACCGACTTAGGGATGCAAGACACCCTGTAAATTTTTGAACATCATTTAGGCATCTTGCCAGTTCCATTCTTTCAACCGCACGGATCTTAGTCGGATTTGCCTCTATACCTCGGCTGGACATGAGGAAACCGAATAATTTTCTGGCTGGTACACCAAAGGTACATTTTTCCGGGTTAAGCTTCATTCGGAACCTTCTTAAGTTTGATAATGTCTGCCGGATATCTTCTAGGAGCGTGTTGCTCTCTTTGGTTTTTATAACCACATCATCAACATATACTTGAACATTTTTTGTGATCTAGTCGGCAGACATTTTTGCATGCATCCTTGGTATGTGGCTCCTGCATTACGCAGGCCGAATGGCATGGTGCAATAGAAATAAGCCCCATATGGGGTGATAAACGCAGTCTTTATTTGATCACCTGAGTTTAGCGGTATCTGGTGGAAACCAGAGTACGCGTCTACAAATGATAACAGCTCGCAACCTGCGGTTGAATCAATGACTTGGTCTATCCTAGGTAAAGGAAAAGGATCTTTGGGACACGCCTTGTTAAGGTTCGTGTAATCGATGCATATTCGCCAAATGACAGCTACATTTGGGTCATCCTTTTTCTTTTCTACCAACACTGGGTTTGATAACCAATCCGGATGAAGTACTTCCATGATAAACCCGGCCGCAAGGAGCCGAGCTATCTCATCCCCAATTATTTCTCTCCTGTCTTCGGCGAAGCGGCGGAGAGGTTGCTTCACCGGCCTTGCTCCTATCCTTACGTGCAAAGAGAGCTCAGCCAACTCCCTCAGTACTCCTTGCAGATCTTGTGTGGACCATGAAAAGATATCCCGATTCTCATGGAGGAAGTTGGTGAGCTCGCTTTCCTATTTGCCAGTCAGGCCGGCACCAATAGTGATGGTGCGCTCTGGGAATTGATCATCAATCTGGATCTTCTTTGTTTCCTTAGTCGGCTAGAATGACACACTTCTGTGTGGGTTGGCAAGCGCCGACATATTAAGCTGTGCTAACTAAGCTAAAGCTGCCACTTCATGAATTCTGCTTTTCACCCTTGCGATTACCAAAGACTCGGCCAGGTTTGATCCGACCGAAGCACATTCCATTGATTTCCTATAATCTCCTGCTATTGTTTCACCCCCTGAGGTCCTGGCATCTTCATTTTCAAGTAACTAATGTGACAGCTGCTCATAAATTTGGCCAATGCTGGCCGTCCGAGTAAAGCATGATAGCAACTTTCCAGATCCACCACCTCAAACTCCATATTTTCAGCTCTAAAATTCTATCTGGTGCCGAATAATACATCTACTCGGACCTTTCCAATGGGTTCGCATGATAGTCCTAGAACTATCCCATGGAAGGTTGTCCTAGTTGACTGCAGCATATTCGGAGTTATTCCGAGTTTGTGCATTGTGTCTTTGTACATAATGTTGATGCTACTCCAATTATCTATCATTACTTTTGAGAAATTCACGTTGATACTAGGCCCGACAAATGTTGGATCCAGTACTAGAGCATACAACCCTGGGTTTGGCATGATTTTCGGGTGATCCTTTATGCTCCAGGTAATCTCCTGATCTGACCATGGCATATACCTCGGCACTGCCGGCATAACCGTATTCACTTCCATATGTCGGCATTGTATGCTCTGTCTATCTTGTTGTTCTATTGTGAACACACAATATGACTGGTGGTGTTCCCTGTAATCATTGCATCCATTATTTCCGAGAGGTTCCCCCTACCATATTGGTTCTGATTTACTACTTAGTGAACTGTATCCCTACGATCCTGGTTCTCATACCTCGAAGGCGGTGGAGGTAACATCAGCTGCTGCGCATTTCCCCCTGTCAGCTGTGGTTGTTGTTGGTGATGCGCTTGGTGCTGCGGCGCTTGCAAGGCTGTTGGGTTTCCCATTGCGCTTTTCATCCAGGTGCATTGGGAGTGGTGTGGTTGGCTGGCTTGGCCGGGTTAGGCGTGTGAAATTTACACGGCTGATCCAGCATGGACTCAAACATAAACTTTGGCCTTTCTTGCCATTGTTTTTTCTGCTCACGTGTCCATTGTTTCTTCCCATCATTCCTTGGTGTCCACTGCTGAGGACCATTTTTCTGACGCTGATTGCTCCCAAGACTCGGCTGATCCTCCACAACTGCTGCCACTTGATTTGAACTATATCTGTAATCCGGCCTCTCATTCCTTCTCCTACCTCGGTATTCATTGTGCCGAGATGATCCGGCACCATCTCGGGTGTAATGATCCTGCTGCTCACGATGTTCAGCCGACATAAGATCTTGTTGAGTTGGATCACCTAAGGCATATGAATCTGCTACTCTGACAGTCTCTGCCAATGTGGTGGGCATATCTCTCTGCAGCCTCTGCCACAACACACTTCCACACCTGCACCCCTGAGCGAACCAGGCAATTGCTTGAGATTCTATAACTCCTTCACATGAATTTCTGAGGTTGCACCATCGAGTTAAAAACTCTCTGTCAGTCTCATTCGGTTCCTGCTTGCATATTGTGAGCTGTTATGGCCTATTTGGCCTTTTATATATACTGGTGAAGTTACTGACAAACATTTTCTCAAAGTCCAACCAACAGTTAATACTGCCTGTCGGCAAGTTATTCAACCAAACTCTGTCCGGCCCTTCCAACATCTGGGGAACATATCTCACAGCCCATCTCAAATTTCCTCCTGCTATTTTTACTGCCTTGGCATAATCAATTAGCCAATCTTGTGGTTTCGTACTTCCATTGTATGTTTTCGTGCCTCTCGCTAACTGGAAATTCGGCACGGGTGGTTCGCCCATAATCCGATGTCCAAAACATGCCGGGCCAGGTGGACCCTGCTCTTCCAATGACTCAGACTGATACAACCTGTCCAGCTTCAATTTTGCGTCTGTTGACGGCAATTTTCTATAGATAATCCTTTCCTACACTCCATAATTATTTTGCCCACCATGCTCTGCATTTTCCCTTTCTGAATAACCATCATTATAGATGTCATTTGCTTGGTTATGCGGAGCTTTTCTTGCTTCTTGGTCTTGCCGATGTTCATGTCTCGGCTGATGATCTTACGGAAGGTACCTCCTTCCTTCTGCTAGGTTACTGTTCTCTGGGTTTCCCCTTCCGAGATTCCCATGCTCTCTGTTGCCGCGTCCGGGGTTTCTGTCACCGCTATTACCTCAGCTTCCATTACCCCTATTTTCACTGACCTTCCCAGCCACTGCCGGGTCATATGGGACAATCTTCTTATTTCTCTTTCCCGAAGTTACTGCTTTATCTTTCCGTGCATTATTTCCGGGTGAGGATGCCGCCGCCGCAGATAATGCGGGGGCAGCCCCTGCCGAATGAACCATGCGCGAAGCTCCTAGCTTTGCCGGGTTAGCCCTAAGCATCTCCCCATTCTGCTGGTTCATGATGCGTACCAGCTCATTTACTCTTTCCTGCTGCTTCTGCCGGGCTTCCCCGGTTAGTACTTCTAATTACAGGGCTGCCGCATTTGCTACCCTGAGGTTCTTTGCCGGGGTACTATACCTCGACAAACCTGGGTCAACCGAATCACCTGGCTGAGCCTCATGCTCTTTGTTGATATCATCCATGATGTTCTTTCCTCTTAATCTCAGATCATCTACTCGGCCAGGGGCCGTATCTAGCTTGTTTGCCCTGGCATATTCTCGCAAAGTCCTGTTAAAGGACTCCTGCAAGGCCGACACTTTGTTTGCCTCCTCTAACATTTTCAGTCTAGTTTCTTCTAACTCTGCCTGTGCATTCGTCGGGTCAACTATCGGTGCTACAGGTGTAGTTAAGTTATCTATGACTGCCTCTAGGATATTCTTGGCCTCTCCAGAGGTGGCCACCTTACCCTTGTTCCTTTTGGAGTTACCTCTTGCACCTCGGATGCTCCGGCTGCCGGAGGATCTGCTGCTGTTGGCTTCGTGGCTGCTTGCTTAACTGCCGCCTGACCTGTTGCCGCCGGGTCCTTGCTTGGCCCGGCCCTTGCTCCTGCTGCTGGTGCCAGAGCTGTCATCATCACCTCAACACTGCCCGCGGGGCGAGCGCCACGCTGACCGCTGGCAGCACTGAGGGGAGGATCTCCTGCGACGATGACTCGGCGCGGATAGACACATGAGGTGTTTATGCCGACGTAGATCTTGTGAGCACCCAGGTTGATGAAGATGCCGTTGCGCGAGGGTGCCTTCCTTCTGAAACTGCCAGCGTTGTTGCTGACGTAGTCCCATATGTCAAATCTCTGGACTAATCCAGAAACTACCCGCTCGCCGGTGTCGATGAAGTTTCCCGTCCGGATCTTGACTCCAGCTAGCACTGCTGCTGGCCCCATGGTGGGCACCAACTATCGTGGTGGTGGCACGGCAGATGCCATGGGTAGGCTAAAGTTTGGGGCCAATGGATGCTAGTGGGATCTGGGGAGGGAAGATGCAATGGTCTCTACACACACAATAAGTTAGAACACATATCTTTATTCCACCTCTATCAAGCTACAAATGCTCCTTGAGCTGTATCAAGGAGAAGAGGAAGAAGGTTTCAACATGAGCCCTCTAGTGTCAAAATGAATCGATGCCCCTTCTAGGAAGCTTTGCCTCTCCTTATAATGGACTCCCTTGGTTCACTCTAGGGCTGGCGTGGATAAGCATTTTCTTGGAATATGCTTGTCCCAAAGCGGTAACTCGGCGAACCTCTTTCTGTGTCCCCCTTCTATCGACGGCAAAGACCCAGAACTTCCCACATGTGAGCCTCGGGCTTGCCCACTATCACCTCCGTGACGCTGGTCTGCCCCTCTGCGGCTCTGTTCCTTGTCTGTAGCGCTTGTCTCTGAGCAGATTCCACCTAGACAGTAACTAGGGTTTGACTTTGGGAACCATCTCCTTCTTCCGCAAGATTCCCGTAACTCGGCCTTGCCTCGTGTAAATCGGCTCGATCTTTACCTGTGTATGAGCTGATCAACCTCATTCGGCCGACCTAGCTCGTATGTCGGCCGAGTAAGGTATCAATTGCTCGATTCTGGGTAAGCCTTGCCTTATTTGTCTGATCCTTGCATAACTCAGCCGAATCAGCTCATGACCCGGCCCAGGGCAATAAAGGTTCCTCCCCTCTCTGTACTATCTTGACCCTACCTGGGGTCATCCCCCCAACACCCTTTGAATTGGTCGGAAGTAGGAGAGAGTCAGATTTTTGGACCCGACATCCTACGAGAAGCAGAAGAGAAAGTTCACAAGATTCGTGAGCACCTTAAGACCGCCCAATCCAGACAAGAGTTATGCCAACAAGAGACTTCGAGACCTCGCTTTCAATATCAGAGATTTTGTGTATCTCAAAGTGTCACCTTTGAAAGGAATGCAACGTTTCCAGCTCAAAGGAAACTTAGCCCCCAGATATATCGGGCCCTTCAAGATTTTGAATCGTCGAGGAAAAGTATCATATCAACTAGAACTGCCAGAGGAGATGTCAGCAGTACATAATGTGTTCCATATATCGTTACTTCGCAAATGCCTAGAAGTCCCAGAGAAGAATGAAGTTGTCAAGAACATTGATCATCGAACCATAGAGATCAACGATGACCTGATGTATCCCGAAGTACCTATCCATATTTTGGAGGAAGCTTTCAGAACCACCAGGACCCGAAGCATCAAGTTTCTCAAGATTCAGTGGAGTAACCACACTGAAGAGGAAGCTACCTAGGAACAAGAAGACTACATCAAGACGGAGTTTCCCGATCTCTTTAAATACTAGTTTTATTTTTCTTCTTTCTCAAATCTCGGGACGAGATTTTGTTTAAGGAGGAAAGGTTTGTAACATCCCAAAAATATTGAACAATGATTATCAAATTCCAATCACCAAATTTAAGGTTAACAAAAACTTTTGTTAATTAAATCATATGAATGCATGTGTGTATGTGATGATTGTATGAATGCATGAATGGACTTGTGTGATTGTTATAAATAGCAAGGAATGGTTTAAAGATGAAAATAACATCATCTAAATCATTTCCAAGCAGAAACAAATCAAGAGAAATTCAAAAAAAAAACAAGGAAATGGTTATTTTTGCCAATCTTGCTCACTAGGCCACTTTGAGTGCTTCTAGTCCAAGATTTCAAATAGAAACAATTCCATTTCTTTTCACCCCTTGCTAGACCAAGTAAAAGTGAACCAAATCCCACCTTTTAAACTTACAGAAACATTTGGCAACTTGATTCAAAGGACAATTAAAAATTGAATCTTTATCATATGTGAAGATCACCAATTCTCAAAAACCAACCAAACCAATTCACCTTGACCTTTCCAACTAACCAGAGACTACTTAATATGTAACTAGTACACCCACCAAGTTTGAACCAAAAATTCAAATTCAAATCTCTTTCGTCCATTTCATCAAACACCTTGCAAACACAAATCAAACAAACATCAAACACTATAGTGAGCAGTGTTTTCGCCTAACTTGTTCCCTCTCTAGCTCACATCATACTCTTAGTAGATCATCTAGCTCAATGAACAAGCTCTAGCACCACTGTGCGATTTCTATTGCCATCAATGGTGAGCATGCCGAGCCCAAACGGCCATCCCATTGTCAACAGCCAGCTAGGCGCAGCACTAGCCTCGCCAACCTTGTATAGGAAACTGACCACCGTCAATCGCCACCCCTATCCAACGCCAACGCCCAGCCAGCCCCTGGACCACTCAGCCCGAGCATGCCCAGCCTCTCTGCGAGCATGCCGAGAGCGCGCCAGAGCGCTGCACTCGACACACGAGCACAGACCGCACGCCGCCATAGCCGATTGTGTGCATGATCACCACCGTGCCAGGAATCGCCAGGACATGCCCGTTCTTCGCCGCGCGACCAGGACAGCCCGTGCGCCATTAATTTTCCCGTCGGTCCCGTCGAGAGCACCACAGTGTTCCGACCGCATCGCCCTACCCCATGCCTTGCGTCCATGCCGTTGAGCTTCGCTAGGGAGCACAGTATTGCCCCCTACCATCGCCCATGTCGTTAGCCCACTGTGACGACGACCACGGCAAGCTCCACCCACGCCCTTCGGTCCCCTCTTGGCACTATAAATAGAGGCCACCCCCATTTGATTTCTTCACACCAACACACTCCCCTCTCTCTCAGAACCACCCCACCTCATCCCCAGAGCAAGGCGAGCAGCAGGTCGCCAGAATTTTGCCAGAGTCTACCGCGGAGGAGGAAGAAAGGAGCCAGCGATTTGAGCCGCTCCAGGAGAAGCCACCGGTACCAGGAGGTTCGCCGTCGTCGACTTCGTCGTTCGTCCCCGTCGCCGACCCTCGCCTGAGCCCTGGTGAGCCCCCGTAGATCCCCACTGGCAGCGCTAGGGTTTTGTATATCCGGCGTTGCCCGATAGAGACGATAAGTCACAACCGTTCAATTATATGTTGATCGTGTGGTTTAGATTGCCCCGTACCACTTCGCACCCACTGTCTCGCTGACTGGTGGGGATAACCACTTAAACTCACCCGCGCGTGCTGTGCGCCGTGGGCCGGCCCAGTTACACTCCCGCGCGACCTAGTAGTTTGAATTTAGGTTTTTCCATTTAGTTTGAAACTTAGTTCTGTACCTAGATTCAAAAATCAACTCAGGTCGAGTCACTGAACCAAGTTGCATGAAACCAATTTTGCTAGAAAGATACTGAAATTATTAATCCAAGACCGTTGGATTCAAACCATTTAGAATTGTAGATCACCTATAGTAAAAATAACAAGGCAGAAGCTTTTCTGCATTCAAACATTTTTCAAAATTTAACCACAAAAGCTTTTGAGTTGATTCCAACTCTCAAAAATCACATTTAACAAGACCTTTCTGAATATATAAATATATCTAGGTTTACTTGCATAAATAATGGAAAAGTAATAAAAGAATGCCTCATAGGCATTTCTAGTCACTTTAATTAATTAAAATAAAAGGTTAAACCTTATTAAATTGTGACACCACTTTGAATCACATTCCCATGTACTAAAATATGTGGTGATGACATGTGTCAACATGATCCCATGTTTTAGTTGGAGAATATTAAATCTTAAGTAGTTTTTCAATGAGTAGAAATTACTTTTCCAAAATAAAAGAAATAAGACAAGTGCTTTGATGATTGTAATGTTTGTGATGATGCTAGATAATCTAGTAAAAACCTTGGTGTGATAAATAAAAGTAGTTAAGTATTGTTTGGGGATTGTGTATCTTGTATTTATTTATAGACGCTAGTACCGACCAAGGATACGAGGAGGAAGGAGAATACTACGAGGAAGAAGCCGATGAGAACTTCAACCACTGCTCTGCACCAGGCAAGCTAACACTTGCAACCTTGCAAGCTTATACTAATATCTTAGCAAGCTACTATCTTAGCAAGCTAAGCTAAACCATGCAAGTTTTACTTGCAAGCTTACACCACTTGATACCCAATCCTAGTTTTACTTGCAAGCTTAGTATTTTATTGCTTTATTGAAGCTTTCTATTGGAGTTTACTTAGTGATTTGTATATTCTAGAAGATATTTAAAGGTATCATAAGGAGCATAAAACTTGGCCTAAGTTAGATAAATCTTGATGTCATCCTGAGGCATGATATTGAACTTAGATCATTCACCCTTGTTTACCACTCCTCATTAGTGTTTACCCCCGCTTGTAGTTGCTAGTGCTAAGCATAAAACTTGATCACTTTAGATAGGAATACTTGGTGAAAATGGTCATGAAAACCTTAGAATGATGAGTCATTCTATTGAAATGTTTGGACATGTGTTCTTGAAACACCAGATGATTTTGATGATGAAAATGTTGAGAAATGAGCCTTAGCCCTTTATAAAATTGATGGTTGTTTGGATGCGATACCATTCCAATTTTACCGTACAACCACAATACCCGAAATTTGGGTAGGGATTGACTAGAAATTTATATACCTTAGTATGGGTTCCCTTGCAGCCAAGGTTTGAGCTGAGGCTACCTTGTGAAGATTTTCCACCTGTGCAGTTCCCAAGATGACAGTTGATCATGGTTGGGAGGCCAAACTCATAGGAGAGGTGCCTATACTAGGGCGTGTAATTGAAAGGTTAGGATTGATTATCCGTATACTAAGTATGGTGAATTCAGGATTGTTCCTGACGGATGTATCAAATATTGTGGTGAAAGTTTACCACCTCTGCAGAGTGTTAAACTATTCGAATAGCCGTATCCGCGATTATGGACAGTTGGAGTGGCCATACTATTCCGTCATCAGATGTTTTCAAAATGACTTGTGAAATAAATCATTACTTTGACTTGACCACAACAAGGTTGTGTTATGAAAATTCAAGTTCCCACTTAGGTGTTATAAAACTTTCAACTAGCTTTCTTTGCTTCTGAACTCAATTAAGGTAAATCTGGCTTGTTACAAAACAACCTAGAGCTTAGTATTTCCTACTCAAAACCACTTCACTTGTTAGTATTAGTTTGCGAGTACTTAAGAGTACTCATGGATTTATCCCTGGCTATTCCTTTGGCCAGTCTATGAAGAGGACTATCAGGAGGATGGATCGCAGGAAGGTTACAACAACTAGGATCATCTCCCATCATCAGCATTGCCTGTGACCATGAAGATGGAGCTTCGACCATGCTATCGTTATCATTATGTTATTCCGATGCTTGATTTGTATTAAGATTGAATCATGTGATCCTTTATTTGTTGTAAGACATTATGTATGGTTTGTAATGGATGATTTACTATGATATTCAATCTGTTATGTCTTGCAAAAATGATAATCCTGGGATTGCGAAGTACGTCATAACAGGCATCTGGGATTACAAATCCGGGTGCTGACTGACATGGATATGCCCTATGGGTACCTGATGTTAGCCTACCTGGTCCAGCCCGACGGAGGGCACACTCGACGACCTACCAGGGCCCATGACGCCTATGACGTTTTGGCTGCTATGAAGCCCATATAGACACGGACTCCAATCGTGCAAGACAAGGAAAGATCAAGATTAGAGTTAGAATACAACTTGTAACCAAATCGTATTGGCACCCGAGACCTAGCCTTCCCATATATAAAGGCTAGGAGGGTCCAACGAGGAGGACGCGCTACGCCATAGACTAGACCACAATAGATCTACAGATCTAGCCAATCCTTTCCACCGCATACACACCTCCACGCCAGATTGCATCTGCGCACCCCTGTACTTTTCGGTTCCGCCGTAATCAAGAGCAGACAAGCAGGAGTAGGGTTTTCCCTCCGGGGGCCTGAACTTGGGTAAATCTCGTGTCCCCTGGTTTCTTGCCTATTAACCGTTCCGCGATCTCCAGCACCCCATCTTCTCCAAAACCCAAGTTCATAACAATGGGCATTGACGAGTCGAAACCTCGTCAATTGGCGCCGACCGTGGGGATCAGGGATGCTGATTGTGCGATCGTGATGGTCCTATCCAGAGCGATCTATGACTCAGCGACTTTTCGAGATTGGATCTACTCCCCCATCGTCAACGACGACCGGATCTCATCTGATGACATCAATCTCGTCGCAACCAAGTTGGTGAATCTGATCGGCCTGCTTGCGGCAGTGTTGAAAATCATAGATGCGAGCACAGAAAATAAGCATGGAAGTCAGAAAAGCCAACATTAGTTCCGTACCTTTGTTGACCTGCCGTATTGGACCTGGCCTACAATCAATCAATAAGCCAAGCTCAAGTACCAAGGAAGAGAGGAATAAAAAGGAAGCACAGCGTACATGCAGAATCTTGCGGCAAGGCCACATGCATGAATTATTTTGGCCAAGCACATGCACGTTTCAGTTACATACACGAGGATGGAATCAAAATGCATGGCGGAAATCTGCTTATAAGAATAGAAAAGTCTAGCCAGTGATGACAGGTTCGACTTGCACTGCTATTACGCAGCACCAACGCGTTGAATCTATACCCGGGGCTGTACCGACTCCGCCGCAACCCACTACCAGCTGCGGCGACTCACCGCTACTGTAACATCCCAAAAATCATAGTTTCAAAACTCATTCATATCATCCATGCATCATTCATTCATTTAGGGTTTTATCAAAAATCACTTAGAAACAGAAGTTGAGACTATGATTTCATGTGGACATTTGATTCCAAAATAACCATAATACTTTGAAAATTTGGAAGACTAGGTACTTGATTACTTGACTCCATTATTGGAATGATTATGTGAAGTTTTAACTAAGGATTCAAAATTTAGAAATGTTTTCAAAACCCAAAAATCAAATATTTGCAACTATAGCAAAAATCTCTGATTATGTTGAAAAACCAAGCTTGACCAAACCCTACAAAGTAATCACTTGGTTAAATGACTGATTTTGAAAACACAAAAACCTACAAAGATCCCCAAAAATTGTCTGAATTCAAAAGGATTTGAATTCATATTGAAATTCATACCAGAAAATGGAAATAGAAAAAGAAAAGAGCACCTGAATAGAAAAGGGCCAAGCGGCTAGGATCTGGCCCAGCAGAAGAACGAGCCCAGTAAGCCCACCCGGGGATTTCCTTTTCTTCTCACACGCGCGAGCACACACGCTGAGCCGCTGACAGCCAGACCCCACCAGAATCCTGCGCGTATCACTGACAAACGGGCCAACCCCACGTCAGCGTCGTCTCCACCCGCACGACGCATTCATCCTCAAATCAACACGGGCGTTTCTGGTCTTGATTCGTGGCATCAATTCGAGTTATGGGCAGGATGATTCTCACTCGCGACCAGGCTATAAGAAACCCCTCTGTTCCCTCTCTCTTTTCCCCAAAACCCCGAGCACTGAACGCCCCCAGGCTGCGCGCATTGCTCTCTGCAACTCCGCCGTCTCCGACGACTGCGCCGGCGAATTCCGGTGAGTCTCGAGTTTTCCCCAGTCTCGCGTTCACGCTATCCTGTTCAGAGAACTCCTGTGCATCTTCTGACACTCGCCGTTTGCTTTCGCATGACCCCTAGCGTTGGCAACGTCGACGACTGACCGCCACCGTCTCCTGCAAAGAACTCCGGCGACCTCCCTTCGTAAGTAACCACCGCCCCTTGACCTCTGACTAATACGCCCTGAATCCACTTCGTTTTGCGCATCTGACAGTACCCCTGTTTTGACTTAGCGCGACGAGGAACCTCGCCAACGTCGACAACTGACCGTGGCAGACGCGTTCGCGAACTCCGGCGAGCAATCCCCGTAAGTTTCGAGCGCCCCTTGCTTTCTTGATCACCTGAGCATGTTCGTAGTTGTCCTGCGCATCATCTAAACCCATTAGTTCATGCTCTGGCAACGCAGAACGTCGGCAGCGACTCCGACGACCCTCACCTGACGCCAGACGCAACTCCGACGAGGTCTAGAGCCCATCTCCGAACGCCCCTCCACAAGCCAGTACCACGACGAGCTTCAGCAGCCTCCGGCGAACCTGGTAATACTCCTCTCTCTCTCGCGGGCGACCTAGAACGCCGGCACCGCCACTGACTGACGCGCCGCCGCCTGTCACCGCCGGCAGCGCCGCTCGTTTTTGGTTAGAGGAATCTTAGCCGTTAGATCTGGATCCTACGCATAGAAACACTTCACTTATCGAAGGGGTAAGGACAGATCTGAGCCGCGCAACGTTAGTTAGATCCAACGACTCAGAAAGGTGATCCGGTGCGAACCGGTACGCGCCAGTAGAAACGCGACGCGTGGCAAGGTTTATATTAAAAAACAGAATTCAAAACCTGAATTAGATTCAAATTTCAAATGCTTATAACTTTTGAATGCCACGTTGGATTTTTACAAACTTTATACCGTTGGATTCAGTGAAACAAGACCATTCTGAATATCCACTTTATTTAGCATATAGTAACAGTTAAAAATGATTTTTATTGTGGAACATGTTTAGGACTATTTTAGATATAGTTTTATTCTTGTATATTGTTTTGGGCCAAATAAGTTTAGTTGGCAAACTTGTGTCTTGTTAGGTTTCTGTACTCATAAACACACTTGGTATAATTTTCAAAAAATCACCACTTAGTAGATTCTTGCATGCATACATTCATATTATTTTGGTTGTATATATATTGTGTGTAATTGTATGCTATTGTTTCTTGTGTAGATTTCACTAGTGATTGTGATTGTGAAGAGTGCTATTCTCCCCATTACCAAGGCAAGTGATATTTTCATGAATATTCCTATCCCAAGTTTTGTGTTAACATTAGTTATTTTGCTAAAGTGTTGCATGATTTTTTTTGCTAAGTGCTAAATTGGGAAATCCCAAGTAGAGTGAAATAGTAGAACTGTTAGGGAAATATTCCTAAGATAGGTTACCATATTTTGCCTAGCCTAGCTCATAGCAAACAAGGGTGGTGAACAACTATATATTATGAGACAAAAATATACTAAGTCAAGAGACTTATATTTTCTTAATAAAACAACTAAGACAAATGAACTCCTGGGTGGAATGGAAAGTTTGGGTTATGTTGAGTGGTTACACAAGGCCATGGACTTGGGTTGTGTATCTCACTTGTGGAATGCCACCCAGGCACAAAGGGATTTGGAGGCCAAGTGTTGAGAAAACTTACAGTGCAACCACTTGGCAATATGGGCTCTGCCTTGATCATATAGGTTGCTAGAACTTAGTCACTTGGACAGTTGGTGGTAGATGGGATGATAGGTTGGAACGCGTCCATTTGGCTAAGGAAAAGCTTCTGAAAGGTCCTGTCTTGGGAAACCAAGTCTGGTGGGGAAAGTGCACAACCTCTGCAGAAGGAAAACCTAAGTACTTAGCCTAGTCCAAGGAAATGGACACTTTGAGCATCGAGACATGGAAGCCACAAGAATCTCATCACACCAACTTCTACAATAAAATTTGTGGGTGAACAAGGGTGAAGGACCCCAATGTCTATTGGTGGTTTCTTTGGGAATGTTTTTGACAAAGAAAAACATAGCAATTTCAACTAATAGGAAAAATATATTTTCAAGCAAAAGCAAGCCAAGCTACACTTAGCCAAAAATGCATATAGTTATATAGTCCACTTAAAATATACTAAGGTATCACTTGCCAATACTATTCCAAAAGTATTGACCCTCTGTGGCTGTAACTTGTGATGTTGCAGGTTACTCCGATGATGATTAGGAGTCATGAGTCTACACTCAACATGCTTGCCTGTGGCACATGAAGATGAAGACTTGTGTTTATTTATTTGTTCCTTAAAAACTCTTGTATTAGGCCTAGGGCCATGAGTTGTAAAAGACTATATTTTATCTCTGGAATGAATGTAATAAACGACCTTTGTATCTGTGTACTTCATCTTAAACTGTGGATGCTAGCATTGATCCAGGGACTAGCATTGCAATCACAGGGATCCTTTCCTTTATAAAGGAGGGGTCTAACAGATGGTATCAGAGCACTGTGTTGCCTGTAGGATTATGACCCTAGGATTGGAAAACCACTAAGGAAAGTTTTTCAACTGCTTCTACACTTGTCTATTCTTCTCGTAAAACTTTCCCTAATCCCTTTCAAACTTCCTTTGTAGATGAATTCCATCAACGAAGCCGTGAAGAAGGGACCACTCATGACCATGACCTTGGAGTGTGAGACTGAGTTTCCCAACATTCTCAAGGACCTCATGGAGGCAATGGATGCTCATGGTGAAGCCGTGTACAAGGGCTTTCCAGTAATGGATGAAGGAGTGGAGTATTGGTGGGTGCAACTTCACTTGTACAAAAACAAGGAAGACAACCACAAAGAAAAGGGGTTCTGCATGTACACCAACACAACAATGCACACCACATTCTTTGAGTCAGCCAGGGATGCAGCCTGGAGGACTATCAAGGAACTAAGTGCTAGAGTCAAATGCAGAATGCTCAACCTCCTAAAGGACTTAGAAAAAGAGAAGGAGCTTACTCAAGAATTGGAGGACAACAACCAAGAAATAAGGGGAGATGTTATAGACTTAGTGATAGAGTCAAGGGAGCAAGATTGGTGGATTGCCTCTAGGAACATTGTGTTTAATAATAGATCCCGTGAGATTGGATTGTAAGGACACTTCGTTAGTTGGACCACCACTTATCACCTTATTTTTTTCAAAAAGATATTTTAAATAGGTATGGTCCGTGAATGATGTAATGAACACATTTATGCATGACTTGTGTGCCAATTATTTTTCGTGGGTATGTATGTTTGTCTTGATTTATCTTGAATTGCGTTGTTCTAACTTTTTAATCTTATAAATAGATGCCTGTTGCCATCAGCACTGTTGAGGAGTTTCGAGTTACTCGTTTTGGTTCACGTATCATTGAGCTTACCACTCTGCTTGACCTCCCTCTTCCTACCATTACGGTGTATCCACTCACCAAATTCGAGAGGAAGGACCTCTGGGGCTTCAAGGTGACCCAGCCAGGACGCCAGACGGAACCTACCACAGAGACCATCGTCTTCAAGTTGATGCACGATGACAGGGAGAGAGGCATGGAGGTAGTCATGCAGGACCTGATAGGATGATTGTTAGGGCGTCACTCCCGACAGGTTAGAGGTACTCACTTTCACGTCTTCGGAAGACGTGATATTGACGGAGAGTCCATCGACTTTGAGGACGACTCGAGGAGCACCGCGGAGCCGATACGCCTTTACCTCCAGGACTTAGAGACTCTTCTCAGACACGTAGATACGGACAGGACGGACGTCATGCTAAGTAATGACGAGCTTCAGGTGCAGCTTCGCGAGAAGGACAAGCTTTTTGCGCAGCAGGAAGAGATGATCAAGGAGATGGAGACAAAGTTCGAGGCTCAGGACCGCAAGTTCAGGAGTCAAGAGAAACGCGTCCAGGATAGGAACAAGAGGATTCGGGACATGACCGAGGAGCTGAAGTCTAAGGACTTCGAGCTTGAGCAGCAGCAGATGGTTATTGAGAGACTTCGCTCCCAGAAGAGGGCTCTCAAGGCCAAGGTCGATTCCTTGACCACTACGATTGAGGAGAACAAGACCGCGATGGAGAACGCAGGTCTTACCTTCGTCGAGGAGGAGATTGTGATTGATGAGTAGACTTGACTACTCGTTTATCTTTTTATTCATACTTGTTTCTGCGAACTTGTTATTGGACCATCCGACATGTGGATGGCTTGCCACTTGTGTGTATCACTTCATGAGCTTGTTATGTGGTTGTTGAACTATTATTCATATGTCGCTTGTTGTGTGTTTGCTTATGTTGTATTGTGCATAAAACATCTATGGGTATCTCATTCTTATCTACTTGAACAAACCACAGATGCCTCCCCGTCGCGCAAACCCCAACCCCAACAACATCACCCCAGAAATGCAACAAATGATGAATGCGCAAACCCAGCTTATGCAAATGATGACAACGTTCATCCAAAACCAGAACAACAACAACAACAACGACCCCAACAACAACAACAACAACAACAACAACAACAACAACCCTCCGGGTTTCGATATGCTCACAAGATTTCTGCGACTGAGACCAGCAAAGTTTTTGGGAACAACTGATCCTATGGTAGCCAATGACTGGTTACGTTCTGTGAACAAAGACTTAGTGACCGTGGGCTGCACGGATGCTGAAAAAGTCAGGTTTGCAGCACATCTGTTGGAAGGACCAGCCGCCACATGGTGGGATAACTTCCAAATCACCACTCCTATTGATGAGGTGACTTGGGCCATATTTGAAGATGGATTTCGCACAGCTCATATCTCATCCGGGATAATGAGCCTTAAAAAGAAAGAATTTCACAACCTGAAACAGCGCCACCGCAGCGTGGCAGAATATATAGAGGAATTCAACAATCTGGCGCGCTACGCACCGGATGAGGTTGATACTGATGCCAAGAGAAAGGAAAAATTCTTGGAAGGCTTGAATGATGAGCTGAACCTACAGTTATCTGTAGCATATGTTCCAACTTATCAGTCTTTGTGTGACAAGGCTGCTATTTTGGAAAGTAAAATGAAGCAAGTCGAGAGTAGGAAGAGGAAACACTCCGACAAACACAGCTCGGGATCATCTCACAAACGATCTCATTATGATGACAGTGGCAGCGCAGGATCCCATAAACATGGGAAATTCAACAAACACCACAACCACAATCGTCATGACAACAAGCAGCACCGTAGTCATGACAGTGACAAGTACAAGAACCATAAGGGTGGACATAAGAGCCACCACAGTGGAAATGGTAGTGGAGGTGGAAGTCAGTATGTTAAAAAGGACATCAGTCAGGTTGAATGCTTCAAATGCAAGAAGTTGGGACACTATGCAAATGAGTGCCCCGAAAAGAAGGTGGAAGGACCTAACAAGCCAAATCCTTTTCAGAAAGGACAGGTTAACCACATTAATGTGGAAGAGGTCTATGAGGAACCTGATGCTGTGACTGGTAAGTTCAGACTCAATTCAATTTCAGCATTTGTACTCTTTGATACCGGTGCATCTCATTCATTCATATCAAGAGCATTTGTTGAAAGAAATGAACTACCGGTAGAAACCATTGGGTGTCCTATAAGAGTAAGTTCTCCAGGGGGAGAAATGATAGTGAACTCAGGATGTCATGACTTAGTCATAGAATTTGGAAAGCATAAGTTCCCAGTGAACCTAATAATCCTGAATTCCCAAGGGTTGGATGTGATTTTGGGAATGGACTGGATGGCTAAGTATGAAGGAATATTAGATTGTGCCAATCGTACCGTTACACTCACAACTCCCGAAGGAAAAAGAGTAAAATTTAAGTCAAACTTTGAATCCAAGGGAAGTAAGCTAAATTCTCTTAAGGGGGTTAGCATGGACAGTGTACCAATAGTATGTGAGTATCCGGATGTGTTTCCGGAAGAGTTACCAGGAATGCCACCTGATAGAGATGTGGAGTTTCTGATAGATTTGGTGCCAGGATCAGGACCAATAGCTAAGAGACCGTACAAAATGTCTGTCGATGAATTAAAGGAGCTCAAGAAACAACTAGGAGAACAGTTACAGAAAGGGTTTATACAACCAAGTTCTTCATCTTGGGGAGCCCCAGTATTGTTTGTGGAAAAGAAGGATAGAACACAAAGATTATGTATTGATTATCGTTCTCTCAACGAGGTTACCATCAAGAACAAATATCCTTTGCCAAGAATCAACGACTTATTTGATCAGTTAGAAGGAGCATGTGTATTCTCGAAGATTGATCTTCGGTCAGGCTATTTTCAACTTAAGATAAGAGAGCAAGACATACCAAAAACAGCATTCACCACAACATATGGATTGTATGAGTATACTGTGATGCCTTTTGGTTTAACCAACGCTCCAGCATACTTCATGAATATGATGAACAAAGTGTTCATGGAATTTCTTGACAAGTTTGTGGTCGTTTTTATCGACGATATCCTAGTCTACTCCAAGAGCAAGGAAGAACATGAAAGACACTTGCGCCTGGTACTTGAAAAGTTAAGAGAACATAAACTTTATGCCAAATTCAGCAAGTGTGAGTTCTGGTTAGAGAAAGTTGGATTTCTTGGTCATGTTATGACAAAGGATGGTGTGGCAGTCGATCCTGCCAAAGTATCAGCTGTGACAGACTGGGAATCACCCAAGAATGTGAAAGAAGTTCGTAGTTTCCTTGGTTTAGCAGGGTACTACAGAAGGTTCATAAAAAATTTCTTGAAAGTTGCTAAGCCTATGACAGAATTACTAAAGAAGGACAAGAAGTTTGCTTGGACTGAAGGTTGCGAAGTCAGTTTCCAAGAATTGAAAAAGAGACTTGTAACAGCACCAGTTTTATGTCTGCCTGATTTGGAAAAGGATTTCCAAGTGTATTGTGATGCTTCTCATCAAGGGTTGGGTGCCGTACTTATGCAAGAGGGTAGAGTCGTAGCTTATGCTTCGAGACAACTCAAAACTCATGAAGTAAACTATCCTACTCATGATTTGGAGTTAGCTTCTGTCGTCCATGCACTCAAAACATGGAGACATTACCTTTTGGGAAAACGCTGTGAAGTGTTCACCGACCATAAGAGTTTGAAGTATATCTTCACCCAGAAAGAAATCAACATGAGACAAAGAAGATGGCTAGAACTTATCAAGGATTACGACTTAAGTTTGCAATACCATCCCGGTAAAGCAAATGTAGTAGCAGATGCTCTAAGCCGTAAGACATTTGTAAATGGCCTTACAAAAGGGGAATTGCCAGAAGATTTGTGTAAGCAATTCAGAGAACTCAGATTGGAGATTGTACCAGAAGGGCATCTCATGTCCTTAGATGTTCAACCCACTCTTTTGGACAAGATCCGAGAAGTCCAGAAAACTGATGAGGAAATTGAAAAGATTAAAGTAAACATTGGTTTAGGGAAAGCTAAGAGTTTTCATGTTGATGAAAAGGGTACTTTATGGCACGGGAAACGTATATGTGTTCCACAAGACCCAGAGTTGCGGAAACTGATCTTACAAGAAGGTCACAACTCTCCATATTCTATTCACCCAGGAAACACCAAGATGTACATGGATATGAAAGAAAGATTTTGGTGGAACAATCTCAAAAGAGACATCGCCGAACATATCGCTTTGTGTGATGTGTGTAGCAGAGTCAAAGCGGAACACCATAAACCAGCAGGTCTGCTTCAACCACTGCCTATTCCTGAATGGAAGTGGGAAAATATTGGTATGGATTTCATTACCGGATTACCAAGGACCAGATCAGGGTATGATTCCATATGGGTAGTGGTAGATCGCCTAACAAAAGTGGCTCATTTTATACCTGTGAAGACAACCTATACAAGTGCTAAGTTAGCAAAAATTTACATGAGCAGAATTGTATGCCTTCATGAAGTACCAAAGAGTATTGTGTCTGATAGAGGAACTCAGTTCACATCTCACTTTTGGAGACAATTACATGAATCCTTAGGAACGAGATTAGAATTCAGCACTGCTTTTCATCCTCAAACGGATGGACAAACAGAAAGGACCAATCAAATACTTGAGGATATGTTGAGAGCTTGTGCTTTAGACTATGGAGCAAGTTGGGATGAAAGTTTACCTTACGCAGAGTTCTCCTACAACAACAGTCATCAGTCTAGTATTGGAATGGCACCATTTGAGTTACTCTATGGAAGGAAGTGTACCACCCCATTGTTATGGAATGGTGTGGGCGAAAGGAGTTTATTTGGGCCTGATCTTATCAAAGAAGCCGAAGAAAAAGTCAAATTGGTTAAGGACAGGTTGAAGATAGCTCAAACCCGACAGAAGAGCTACGCGGATTCTAAGCGTAGAGAAGTCACCTACGAAGTGGGGGATAGAGCTTATCTCAGAGTATCACCACTCCGTGGAGTGAAAAGATTTGGAGTCAAAGGAAAGTTGGCACCAAGATATGTTGGGCCATTCAAAATTTTAAGTCGCAAAGGAGAAGTTGCATATGAAGTTGAATTGCCAGAATCCCTATCAGCAGTCCATAACGTATTTCATGTGAGTCAGCTTAAGAAATGTCACCCAGAAATGGAGGAGTCTTCTTTGAAGGATAACATACCTTTGGAAGAGGTTCAACTAGAAAGTGATCTCACTTATGAAGAAAAGCCTGTCAAGATTCTAGAGGCAGCAGAAAGAGTCACCAGGACCAAGACTATCAAATTTTGTAAAGTACAATGGAACCATCACTCCGAAGAGGAAGCAACATGGGAAAGAGAAGATGATCTTCGGAAAGACCACCCTCACCTATTTGCTAGCCAAACCGAATCTCGAGGGCGAGATTCATCTTAAGGGGGTTAGATTTGTAACATCCCAAAAATCATAGTTTCAAAACTCATTCATATCATCCATGCATCATTCATTCATTTAGGGTTTTATCAAAAATCACTTAGAAACAGAAGTTGAGACTATGATTTCATGTGGACATTTGATTCCAAAATAACCATAACACTTTGAAAATTTGGAAGACTAGGTACTTGATTACTTGACTCCATTATTGGAATGATTATGTGAAGCTTTAACTAAGGATTCAAAATTTAGAAATGTTTTCAAAACCCAAAAATCAAATATTTGCAACTATAGCAAAAATCTCTGATTATGTTGAAAAACCAAGCTTGACCAAACCCTACAAAGTAATCACTTGGTTAAATGACTGATTTTGAAAACACAAAAACCTACAAAGATCCCCAAAAATTGTCTGAATTCAAAAGGATTTGAATTCATATTGAAATTCATACCAGAAAATGGAAATAGAAAAAGAAAAGAGCACCTGAATAGAAAAGGGCCAAGCGGCTAGGATCTGGCCCAGCAGAAGAACGAGCCCAGTAAGCCCACCCGGGGATTTCCTTTTCTTCTCACACGCGCGAGCACACACGCTGAGCCGCTGACAGCCAGACCCCACCAGAATCCTGCGCGTATCACTGACAAACGGGCCAACCCCACGTCAGCGTCGTCTCCACCCGCACGACGCATTCATCCTCAAATCAACACGGGCGTTTCTGGTCTTGATTCGTGGCATCAATTCGAGTTATGGGCAGGATGATTCTCACTCGCGACCAGGCTATAAGAAACCCCTCTGTTCCCTCTCTCTTTTCCCCAAAACCCTGAGCACTGAACGCCCCCAGGCTGCGCGCATTGCTCTCTGCAACTCCGCCGTCTCCGACGACTGCGCCAGCGAATTCCGGTGAGTCTCGAGTTTTCCCCAGTCTCGCGTTCACGCTATCCTGTTCAGAGAACTCCTGTGCATCTTCTGACACTCGCCGTTTGCTTTCGCATGACCCCTAGCGTTGGCAACGTCGACGACTGACCGCCACCGTCTCCTGCAAAGAACTCCGGCGACCTCCCTTCGTAAGTAACCACCGCCCCTTGACCTCTGACTAATACGCCCTGAATCCACTTCGTTTTGCGCATCTGACAGTACCCCTGTTTTGACTTAGCGCGACGAGGAACCTCGCCAACGTCGACAACTGACCGTGGCAGACGCGTTCGCGAACTCCGGCGAGCAATCCCCGTAAGTTTCGAGCGCCCCTTGCTTTCTTGATCACCTGAGCATGTTCGTAGTTGTCCTGCGCATCATCTAAACCCATTAGTTCATGCTCTGGCAACGCAGAACGTCGGCAGCGACTCCGACGACCCTCACCTGACGCCAGACGCAACTCCGACGAGGTCTAGAGCCCATCTCCGAACGCCCCTCCACAAGCCAGTACCACGACGAGCTTCAGCAGCCTCCGGCGAACCTGGTAATACTCCTCTCTCTCTCGCGGGCGACCTAGAACGCCGGCACCGCCACTGACTGACGCGCCGCCGCCTGTCACCGCCGGCAGCGCCGCTCGTTTTTGGTTAGAGGAATCTTAGCCGTTAGATCTGGATCCTACGCATAGAAACACTTCACTTATCGAAGGGGTAAGGACAGATCTGAGCCGCGCAACGTTAGTTAGATCCAACGACTCAGAAAGGTGATCCGGTGCAAACCGGTACGCGCCAGTAGAAACGCGACGCGTGGCAAGGTTTATATTAAAAAACAGAATTCAAAACCTAAATTAGATTCAAATTTCAAATGCTTATAACTTTTGAATGCCACGTTGGATTTTTACAAACTTTATACCGTTGGATTCAGTGAAACAAGACCATTCTGAATATCCACTTTATTTAGCATATAGTAACAGTTAAAAATGATTTTTATTGTGGAACATGTTTAGGACTATTTTAGATATAGTTTTATTCTTGTATATTGTTTTGGGCCAAATAAGTTTAGTTGGCAAACTTGTGTCTTGTTAGGTTTCTGTACTCATAAACACACTTGGTATAATTTTCAAAAAATCACCACTTAGTAGATTCTTGCATGCATACATTCATATTATTTTTGGTTGTATATATATTGTGTGTAATTGTATGCTATTGTTTCTTGTGTAGATTTCACTAGTGATTGTGATTGTGAAGAGTGCTATTCTCCCCATTACCAAGGCAAGTGATATTTTCATGAATATTCCTATCCCAAGTTTTGTGTTAACATTAGTTATTTTGCTAAAGTGTTGCATGATTTTTTTTGCTAAGTGCTAAATTGGGAAATCCCAAGTAGAGTGAAATAGTAGAACTGTTAGGGAAATATTCCTAAGATAGGTTACCATATTTTGCCTAGCCTAGCTCATAGCAAACAAGGGTGGTGAACAACTATATATTATGAGACAAAAATATACTAAGTCAAGAGACTTATATTTTCTTAATAAAACAACTAAGACAAATGAACTCCTGGGTGGAATGGAAAGTTTGGGTTATGTTGAGTGGTTACACAAGGCCATGGACTTGGGTTGTGTATCTCACTTGTGGAATGCCACCCAGGCACAAAGGGATTTGGAGGCCAAGTGTTGAGAAAACTTACAGTGCAACCACTTGGCAATATGGGCTCTGCCTTGATCATATAGGTTGCTAGAACTTAGTCACTTGGACAGTTGGTGGTAGATGGGATGATAGGTTGGAACGCGTCCATTTGGCTAAGGAAAAGCTTCTGAAAGGTCCTGTCTTGGGAAACCAAGTCTGGTGGGGAAAGTGCACAACCTCTGCAGATGGAAAACCTAAGTACTTAGCCTAGTCCAAGGAAATGGACACTTTGAGCATCGAGACATGGAAGCCACAAGAATCGCATCACACCAACTTCTACAATAAAATTTGTGGGTGAACAAGGGTGAAGGACCCCAATGTCTATTGGTGGTTTCTTTGGGAATGTTTTTGACAAAGAAAAACATAGCAATTTCAACTAATAGGAAAAATATATTTTCAAGCAAAAGCAAGCCAAGCTACACTTAGCCAAAAATGCATATAGTTATATAGTCCACTTAAAATATACTAAGGTATCACTTGCCAATACTATTCCAAAAGTATTGACCCTCTGTGGCTGTAACTTGTGATGTTGCAGGTTACTCCGATGATGATTAGGAGTCATGAGTCTACACTCAACATGCTTGCCTGTGGCACATGAAGATGAAGACTTGTGTTTATTTATTTGTTCCTTAAAAACTCTTGTATTAGGCCTAGGGCCATGAGTTGTAAAAGACTATATTTTATCTCTGGAATGAATGTAATAAACGACCTTTGTATCTGTGTACTTCATCTTAAACTGTGGATGCTAGCATTGATCCAGGGACTAGCATTGCAATCACAGGGATCCTTTCCTTTATAAAGGAGGGGTCTAACAGCTACGGTCTTCGACTCCGCCGACCTTCTACGGTCTTCGCTGCGACGACCTGCTATGGCCTTCGGATGTGACGAGCCAGTGAGGTCGTCGATTGCGACAATCTTCGGGTGCGGAACTCACTGCCGCCATCGACACCAGGAACTCGTCGCTGCTATGACTGCGGTCCACCGTGTTTACTACGTTCGTCGCGTGACCCGCTACCGCGTCAACTTCGCCACGACAACCAACAAAGCTAAGTTCTCTACTTAGAGTTTATTTGTTTCTTATTTTAACTCGCACTCGAAACACTCGGGATTGCGCCCTCTTCGAGTAACCTAATGTGCCATCGGCTCCACGCACTCGAGCACCTCATACGGGACAGCCCGAGTAGCTGATTTTGCCTGATCGTCGAATCCTTGAACTCCGAGTGCCTCGGCAAGGTACTGAGACTAAGGGAAATCAGGCTAACGAAAAGGACTAGCATATAGTGCAAAAGTGTCGACTCGATCGACACCAGAATCTTACTATACACACCGACAAGAAAATATTGCTTACAAGATACAAGTACTTCACAATTCTTCATGTTTTCTGCATCTTACAAAGACGTCGACTGCGCCGAGCTATTCTATCGGGTTCTCCAACAGGAGTCGACAAAATAACTGGCTATGCCATAAACTAAAGACCCGAGTCGAATCCCTCCTTGGATGGTTTAATCATTCGATGCGACACAATGCAACTAGCCGCGCACCCGACAGAAGCAACTGCGTCGACTTCATCCGCAAGGTCAACTCCTTCTGGCTAAACGTCGCGTGACTCCGCTACGTTGACTATTGGCTCCTTATGCGTGAGACACTGACTCGATGCACTTCCGGGTCAGGGGTTTCTCCTTGCATGAGTCTCCACTCGAGTCTGCGACTCGACTAGACACTCCGAGGCTACTCCTATCAGGAGCGCTGGTCGCGCACCCGATGTACTTCCGGGTCAGCGGTACGCCCACGATATTGTCGACTACAACTGCACGATACAAGACTCGAATCTTTGTCCGAGTCTACGACTCCGCCAGACACTCGGGGGCTACTCCAAACTGGAGCGCTGGTCACACACACACAAGATCTTTGAGTGGCACGCTTCGATTCCTCACTCGAATCAACGATTCGACTAAGGACTCGGGGCTACTCCCATAGGGAGCGCCGGTCGCGCAATCGAAAAAACACTGGCATTGATGGAATTTGCAAGATCATCCGAAGCACTTCCGGATCGATGTGTCTACGCAACCGACGACTATAAGTCTCTTCTCGAGTCTACGACTCGAACAGACACTCGGGGCCTACTCCCATAGGGAGCGCTGGTCGTGCACCCTATAGTATATTGTGTTGACTACGTCCATAATGATGACTCCTCTACAACAACTGAACAAATTCAGTTCACCCAATGAAATTTCGGGTGAAGCGCTTCGCACTCGACACAACTTTCGGCTCCAACATGTGAATGCAAGGCTCAAGACAATTAAGTCTCCACCCGAATCTATGTTTAGGATGGACACTCGAGGGCAACTGACATGGATATGCCCTACTGGTACCTAATGTTAGCCTACCTGGTCCAGCCCGACGGAGGGCCCACTCGACGAGCTGCCAGGGCCAATAACGCCTATGACGTTCCATATGGACACGGACTCCAATTGTGCAAGACAAGGAAAGCTCAAGACTAGAGCTAGAATACAACTTGTAACCAAAACGTATTGGCACCCGAGACCTAGCCTCCCCATATATAAAGGCTAGGAGGGTCCAACGAGGATGACGCGCTACGCCATTGACTATACCACAATAGATCTATAGATCTATCTAATCCTTTCCACCGCATACACGCCTCCACGCCAGATTGCATCTGCGCACCCCTGTACTTTTCGGTTCCGCCGTAATCAAGAGCAGACAAGCAGGAGTAGGGTTTTCCCTCCGGGGTACTGAACCTGGGTAAATCCCGTGTCCCCTGGTTGCTTGTTTGTTAATCGTTCCGCAATCTCCAGCACCCCCATCTTCTCCAAAACCCAAGCTCATAACAATGGGCATTGACGAGTCGAAACCTCGTCATTGACACTTGGGCATCCCCAAGCTTTGACACTTGTACCTCTTGGATATTTCTTGGGGTGACACCGGGGTGGCATCCCCAAGCTTGAGATTTTGTCCATTTTTCATCTTATTACATAATTCTTTCTCTACACCTGAAATTTTTCCTTCATACAAAACTTCACACAATCTTCATTACCAACATTAGTGTATTCAAAAGATAATAGACCTTTGGGCCTAGCTTTGGAACAACAAATTTTTTCACTAAAACACATGCTACTGTAGCAACTCCTTAAAAAATCTCTATTCCCCAAAAGAGAACTCAAAAAGGAATCAATAAGAAGCAAATGCAAATAATGGGAGAAATCTGTCAAAACAGACCAGCAGGTAGAAAACGATTTTTTCGAAAATCGTCTGTTGCTCAAATCAAAAAGTGTTTAGCTAACGAAAGTTATCTAACATACAAGGGGATTTATTAGTAAATTTTCAGCTCAATCCGACTTACAGAGACTCCTCACGAATTTTTATGGTGGAGGACAGAAATCTGTATCGGGACAGCAACTCCCCAAATCTTGCTTCCCTCTCATTAGAGGTCATTCTTGGCACAAAAAGCAAACAAAAGGATAAGGAGAGGTCATTACTGAAGTAATAACTTCCAAGACTCAAGGAAACTCTTGGGTTATCTCCCAACAAGTACTTTTCTTTAACGCCTTTAAGTTAGGCACAAGAAGCAAGAAATCAAGTATTTTCAAATGAGGAAGCATTAACATCAAAGCTTGCTTTCAAAGGAGGAGCAAAAAGAAACTTATCTCTCCTCATAGGGAAGTGTTCAATACCTTTCTTGAATGGAAATTGATATTTAATGGTGCCTTCTTTCATATCAATGATGGAACCAACAGTTCTAAGAAAAGGTCTTCCCAAAGTAATAGGACAAGAAGCATTGTATTCAACATCCAAAACATAGAAATCAACATGGACATAAGCATTGTTAACCATGATGAGAACATCATTAATACTCCCCATTAGTTTCTTCTTAGCATTATCATCAAGTGGAACATCCAAATAACAATCTTCCAAAGGTGGCAAATCAAGCATTTCATAAATCTTCCTAGGCATAATAGAGACACTAGAACCAAGATCACATGAAGCTTTAAGATTAAAGTCATTCACTTGCATATTAATAATGGGTTCCCAACTATCTTCTACTTTCCTAGGAATAGAAGCTTTGTGTTTTAACTTCTCTTCCTTAATCTTAACAAGAGCATCAGTAATGTGTTTGGTGAAAGAAACATGCATATCAATAGCATCAGGACTTCTAGCAAGTTTTTGCAAGAACATAATCACTTCAGAAATATTGCAACCATCTATATCAAAATCAAACTTAGCATCACTAGTAGTTGACTCATTGTGCTTAGGAATTGTAGGAGGAATAGGGACTTCTTGTGGTTTAGTGGTATCCATTCTAGTGATGGTGCACACACTATTGTTTCTATCAATGTCAGCTTCCCTTTTCCCACTTAACATGAAGTTGAGCTAACAGCCTAACATTTTCATCAATAGTAACCTGTATGACATGAGTAGAAGAAAAGGTATTTTCCATGGTTTCAGGTTTAGCAGCCATTTTATTAATCAAGGAGGACTGTGCTTCAGACAAAGAGGAAATATTCTTCTCAACACTTAATTTTTTTGACTGTAAACTAGGAATTTCTCTATTCAGATTCTCAAGCTGATGACTAATGTTTTTCAAGATAACGATTGTGCTTCCATAGTTTTAGTGAATATTCTTTTGCTCATATTGCATCTGCATAAAATTTTTAGTGGATCTTTCAACTTCTAGAATCCTATCTTCACTAGGCATTCCAGATCTACCATGGTAAGCATTTCCATTATTAGGAGGATAAGGCCTATAGTTATTACCATAAGTATTGTTGCCAAAATTGTTGTTTCTAATGAAGTTCACATCAACTTGGTCTTCTTGGGCAACCAAAGAGCCTAAGGGAACCTTGTTTGGATCTAAAGGAGCTTTCCCATTAACAAGCATAGCCATAATAACATCAATCTTATCACTCAAAGAGGAGGTTTTTTCAACATAATTTACCCTCTTACCATGTGGAGCTCTCTCAGTGTGCCATTCGGAGTAATTAACCATCATATTATCAAGGAGTTTTGTTGCAGCACCCAAAGTGATGCCCATAAAGGTACCTCCAGCAGCTGAATCCAACAGATTTCTTGAAGAGAAGTTCAAACCTGCATAAAAATTCTAGATAATCATTCAAGCAGTGAGTCCATGAGTGAGACAATTCTTAACCAAATACTTCATTCTTTCCCAAGATTGAGAAACATGTTCATTATCAAGTTGTTTAAATTTCATAATGTCACTTATCATAGATATAATCTTAGCAGGAGGATAGTACTTTCCAATAAAAGCATCTTTGCACTTAGTCCAAGAATCAATACTATTTCTAGGCAAGGATAGCAACCATTCTTTAGCTTTCCCCCTCAAGGAGAAAGGAAACAGCTTGAGCTTAATAATATCTCCATCTACATCCTTATACTTTTGCATCTCACAAAGTTCAACAAAGTTATTGAGATGGGTAGCAGCATCATCAGAACTAGCACCAGAAAATTGCTCTCTCATCACAAGATTAAACAAAGCAGGCTTAATTTCATAAAAGGTAGCATCAGGAGCAAGTGGAGCAATAAGAGTGCTAAGGAAATCATTATTGTTTGTGCTAGTGAAGTCACACAACTTGGTGTTCTCAGCAGAATTCATTTTGGCAAAAGTGGAGCAAGCCAAAAACAGCAGCAGAGCATGAACTAAATTTTCTTGTGTTTTTGATAAAAAGAGGTAAACAAAACCAAGCAAAAGAAACTAAAAAAACCAAAAACAAAGTAAAGAGAAAGGTTGAGGAGGACTCCCCTTGTGAATACGTCCTTAGCCTCCCCGGCAACGGCGCCAGAAAATCTTGTTGCTGGCGCTTTGTTGACGTGGGAGTTTCTTCTTCTTCTTCTTCGTTCCCCAGCAACGGCGCCAGAAAAGCTTGATGGTGCTAGGAAGCACTTCGTCGGGAAACCCCCAAGAGCAAGGTGTGGAGCAGCACAGCAGCAAGTTTTCTCCTAGTTAGAAACAAAGGTTATCGAACCAGTACGAGGAAGAAAATGTCTCAAAGGTGTTGCAAGCAACGTGGAAACCCGCACAACACAAACTCAAGACTTTGACCCAACGAATCAGTGAGGTTGTCAAACTCACCAGTTTGCTGTAACAAATGATTAACTGTATGGTGTGGAAGGTAATGGTTTACAGAAAGTAAACATGTAATAGTGGATGATGTATCAATGGTAAAGATTGGACCGGGGTCCATAGTTCACTAGAGGTGCTCTCCTTAGATGAACAACATGGCAAGAAAGGTAAACAAATTATAGCAGGGAAATTGACAGGAACTGAGCATGGCATAACAATGCAATACCAGACAAAAAGATCCTATGATATTCGATTGGAAATACAACAATATACATAGACCACCATCCAACTTCATCTATGACTAGAAGTCCACCTTCAGGTTATCATTCGAACCCCCTCCAGTATTAAGTTGCAAGCAACAGACAACTGCTTTAATCAAAGTGTGTAAGGTAAACAATCCATTTGTTCCATCAACAAGATACCGTTGTTTTTTCCCTAGTGGCAACAACACATCTACAATCGAAGAGATTTCTGTCACTTACCTTGGAAACTAGAGGCATGAACCCACTATCGAGCATAAATACCCCCTCTTGGAGTCACTAGCAACTACTTGGCCAAGATAGCTACTAACAACGGACAGCATGCAATATCACAAACAGTATAGACATGATAGTATCAAATAGACAAAACCATTAATCAATCTGACATAGTAATCTCAATATCCATCGGATCCCCGCAAACACAACATGCATGATTACAAATAGATTAGATCTTGATCATGAACGGAGATCACAAGATCTATACATGAAAGCACAAGGAGGAGATACAACCATCTAGCTACTACATGGACCCATAGTCTAAGGTGGAACTACTCACGCTTCATACCGAAGGCTGGCATGATGAAGAAGAAGGCCTCCAGGATGATCTCCCCTCCGGCAGGGTGCCTGGAAGAACTTCAGATCCCCCCGATCTAGGGACGATGGTGGCGGCGGCTATAGAAGGTTTCGTGGAGTTTTGATCAGGTGCCTAGGATTTTTGCATCGGGGGCTTCTTATAGGCGAAGAGGCGAGGCTGGGAGGCGGCCAGAGGGCTGACACCCTGCCCAGGCGCTTATACCCACCCGTGCCTAGGGGGGTGGCGGCCCTAGCTCGCCTCTCCGTCTCTCCTCCGGACTTTGTGTCGCCCACGGTAAAATATTGACTTTGGCTTTTGTCCTATCCAATTCCGAGAATATTGATTTTCTGGCTTTCTGGAACTAAAAACAGAAGAAAACATGCAACTGGCACTATGGAAACTTATTAATAGGTTAGTTCCAGAAACGATATAAAAACACCTCAAAGTGTAGAAAAAGCAAAGCAAAGTAGATACTAAACAAGCATGGAGCATCAAAAATTATAGATACGTTTCCGACGTATCACTTATTGCAACATTGAAGTATCTAATACTTGTTCTGTTTTATAAAAATAGGTCCTACTACATGAGTGCTTTTCGCGGGAGAGGAGGTGATATTGCGTGTTGATGGCGAGCATGATGATGATGGCCGACGATACTCTCCCTTGACATTTATCATTTAGTTTACTGCTTTTGGATAATTATTGTAATTGGTGTTATATGAACTTCATTAGTGTGTATTACACTTCGTGAGACGGTTATTCATACAAGTTTTTAAAAAATTAGTTGTTCTTCTTTTGTGAATGATTTTTATTTGTTTTCATATGTTTTTATGATTATGTGTGAATTATTCGAGTTGTGAAGCTAATTGATAATGCATGAACATTTCTAAAACATTAAAATGCCTTAAAAATACCCAATTAAATGATATATTCATGTTGAATGAAACCAATGTTTAATATTCAAAGGTTGACATGATGGTATGTGAATAATGTATATATTCGATCTCTTGTCACATACAAATCAGGCCCAACTTTGGCAAAGTAACTAAAACACCGTGTGTTGTAAAATACAAAGTGTTTGTTGAATTGTTGAAAGGAAATACATATTCGATGTACAATATTTCAGAAAAATTGGTGATTATCATTTAGTAATTGTTGATTTTAGTAAAAGGGTTTACCAAATGAAACATGAGCGAGAAACTATTTGATTTGATCAAATGTTTTAGCATTAGACGGGTATTGAAAATAATAGAGAATCAAGTTACTGTGATTTGATCAATAGTGATGAAATTCAATGTTATAATATTGGCATTGAGTGGGAAAGAGGTGGCACCATACCAAATAGACAAAGGGCGTGTTAGTATAGATCATTGAATGAAAATAGTTAACACTCATTTAGAATAAGGTAAACCATCTAGAATTCGTGGAAGTTTTGGAGTTATTTGATAAAACCAAAACAATAGCGAACAAGTCCTTGTAGAGTATTTCATTGGAAATTTTGAAATACAAAGTCCATGAATAAAACCAAAAGAAGGAAAAACTAGTATTTTGAAAGTTTAGTGTATTCTCGAGAAAGTGTGTTTCTCGACAATGTTGTTAATCAAATAAAGTGAGATCATGATGAAGGTCTATAACCGTTCATTAGAGTGTTGAGAAGCACAACGGAATGTGTTCCAAAACGTAACTCTTCATATTAAATAAAGAAATCAATGATAATGATTATTGTGTTTCAAGAATGCTTTCACAACAGTAGTGGTATTCACAAATACGCCCTACACCTAGTGTGGAGATATGTGTGAATTACTTGTCATATTATTAGAACAAGGCATACCTACGAACTACAAGAGAATTTGTGGTAAACTAAAGCCACAAGTAATGAAATCCTAAAATTAAAACTTCACTTGAATTAGAAAGTAAAACTATTACTGAATCTCGTCAAGTAAAAGAGTTGCTTGATATTTCCGAGGACTACAAAGTCATACAGAAAAAGGTGGGGGTCTTAAAAGACAAAGCACAATTCGCTAAAATATTAAGTGTAAATTATTGAACAATGAGTTAAGATTGTCCACAGTGTCTAGTGATAACTGTAGACATGTTTCAAAATTTGTGAAGGATGACATGCCTGAAGTATAAAGTGTTATACTGCAAGGATACATGTTAACCTTAAAAGATTGGAAATCTCTACATTAAAGGATTTCCCTAAAATAGCTGGAGGATGGTAAATCATCAAAGAAGCACATAGTGCATTCTGACTTTGATATCTACATTTAAAAGATAAGTATATGGATACTACTTTGTGGTGTGTATAATATTAAGGCTTAGGGAAAAATTCTCACAGAGTGTGTTTCAGTACTTAGTGCCCATGAGAAAGTCCATGAGACCGATCTAACATCACTGCTAGTATCTGGAACCAGAGACCTCACTCTGTTGCCAAAACTATTATACGTACACAAGATGTTATCATACAAATGATAAAAGTATTGATATCATTAATATGACATTAATGAAGTTACAAAGGATACAGGGGATGTAAAGTGAATACCTTAGAATCAACCTCTTCCATGAGCAATCATAATTAGAAGTGCTAAGTTGTGTGGTACTGATGATTGAATAACAAATGCAAATAGTTTATTTATACTCTAGTGCAAGTGGGAGGCTGAAGGAAATATGCCCTAGAGACAACTAATAATATGGATTATTATCATATTTCATAAAGTTTATGATTAAGTTTTATATCATGATATAACTATATTGATTGGAAACGTCAATGCACGTGCGATATACAAACACCTAGTAGTTCCCAGTGAAATCTCTAGTCACTGGTTCGTTGGTCAACGGATGATCAAGGTTACCTGATCATGTTGGTTCCTCAGCCCCAATTGACAATGGAGTCATCTCATTGGAGAATAAGATGATGAACATATCCTATCCAAGCATCATACACGATCATGTCACAAATTTTAAGTTGTGATGATTAGGAAACATAGTGACTTGTTCCTTAGACTATCAGACCATATCTAATCACTGTCTTTTGAGAATACTTTGATGGCATCTAAAGTCACTAGGTGGAACAGTGATCATAAGGGTGCCATTGGGTTTCCGGAGGAGCAGGTAGAGGTGTATGCATCAAGAGAGGGATTTGTCCATCCACATGACGGAAGATACTCTAGGCCCACTCAGATGAGTTATATCCATAAGTTGCGTAGCGTGTGACTAGGTCACGGGGATATCACTTATCGGATCGAGTAAAAAAGTTATTATCAGTAACAAGGTTGAACCTAACATGGTGATGTCGTTGATCAAGCCTTGTACAATACAAGTATCACAGAGACAAAAGGAATAAGACACACCGTTGATGGTTCAATGACAAGTTTCATGAAATGCACATATGGGCATCATGGGCATCCAGGTCCCGTTGATGATCATTGGTCAGAGAGGGGTCTCTACCATGTCTAGAGTGTTCCCAAACCGTTGGGTACCACACTTAAGGGTTTGACAAAGCTCGATCGTTATTGGTATATTCGGAATCACCCGGAGGGTGTCTAGGAAAGCCCGGAGGGTGTCTAGAGTGGGATGGAAGGTGTTCCATAGACACGGGAATTAGATAATATGTAATTAAATGTTAAATAGTAATTTAGTCATTTAATTATATTTATTTAATAAAATAAAAAGGAATAAATCCCTATTGGGACAAATTACATAGGGAAATGGCCCATGAGGGAAAGAGGGAAAAGATAGAGAAGGAGGAGGTGGCCGCATGGGCCCCTATGGCACCACGCGAGGGCCATGGGGAACCTGGCCGGCGACCACCCTCCTCTCCCCTCTTGTTTAGTCCCACATGGCTTAGGGAAGTATCCCTATGCCTACTTTTCCCATATATAAAAAGAGGCATATGAGGAAATTAAATAAACAATAAAATAAGAAAATGCCTTAGGTTGCCTCTCTCTTCTCTCTCTCGTGACCGTGGCCCCCTTGTTTGGGCTGTGCCAACGAGGAATTACTCACCACGGAGCACCATTGCGCTGCGGTATTCGGAGCTGGGAGATCTATGATGTGGCTTAGATCACTACAAAGCTTCATTGGAAAACCCAAGAGGAAAGTATGATGAGTACAACAATAAATTTTCCCTCAGTAATAAACCAAGGTTATCGAACCAGTAGGAGGAAGGAAACGACTCAAAGGTGTTGCTAGCAACTTGGAAACCTGCACAACACAAACTTAAGACTTTTCCCCAACGAACAGCAAGGTTGTCAATCTCACCGGTTTGATGAAATAAAAGGATTAAACGTATAGTTTGGAAGGTAATGGTAGCTTGCAGAAAGTAAACAGTAACAGTGGAAGATGTATCAATGGTAAATATTGGAGCAGGGTCCACAGTTCACTAGAGGTGTTCTCCTTAAGATAAACAACATAACTTTCTGGGTAAAAAAATTACAGCGGGGCAATTAACAGGACAGAGCAAGGCATAACAATGCGATACTAGACATTCATGATCCTATGAGACTTGATTTGTCATTACAGCGATAGACATAGACCGCCATCCAACTGCATCTATGACTAGTAATCCACCTTCATGTTATCATCCGAACCCCCTCCAGTATGAAGTTGCAAGCAACGGATAACTACTTTAAGCAATGTGTGTAAAGTAAACAATACAATTGTTCCATGAACAAGAGATTGTTGTTTTCTCCCTAGTAGCAACAGCACATCTACAACCTTAGAGATTTCTGTCATTTCCCCAGATTCAATAGAGGCATGAACCCACTATCGAGCATAAATACTCCCTCTTAGAGTCACTAGCATCTACTTGGCCAAGATAGCTACTAGAAACGGAGAGCATGCAAGATCTCAAACAACACAGACATGATAGAATCAATAAGATAGAATCATTAATCAGTCTGACATAGTAATCTCAATATCCATCGGATCCCACAAACACAACATGCATGATTACAAATAGATGATCTTGATCATGAACGAAGATCACAAGATCTAAAACATGGTAGCACAAAGGAGGAGAAACAACCATCTAGCTACTGTATGGACCCATAGTCCAAGGTGGAATTACTCACGCATCTCCGCTGAGGCTGTTATGGTGATGAAGAAGGCCTCTGGGATGATCTCTCCCCTTCGGCAAGGTGCCGGGAAGAGCTTCAGATCCCCCCGATCTAGGGACGATGGTGGCAGCGGCTACGGAATGTTTCGTGGAGATCTGATCGGGTAGTTAGGGTTTAGGTATCGGAAGTTTCTTATAGACGAAGGGGGAGACCGAGGGGGTGCCCGAGGCAGCCGCACCCCCCAGGCACGGGCCAGGCCTAGCCGCGCGGCCAGGGGTGTGGGGCCCTCGTGGCCCTCCTCCATCTCATCTTCTGGCTACGTGTTCTCCTCGGTGAAATATTGACTTTGGCTTTTGTCCTGTCCAATTCCGAGAATATTCATTTTCTGGCTTTTCTGGAACCAAAAACAACAGAAAACAGATAACTCACACTGTGGGTTAATAGGTTAGTCCCAGAAAACATATAAAAATACTTCAAAGTGTAGACAAAGCAAAGCAAAGTTTATACAAAACAAGCATGGAACATCAAAAATTATAGATACGTTTACGACGTATCAAGCATCCCCAAGCTTAACTCCTTCTTGTCCTGGAGTAGGTAAGTGATAAAAAGAATAATTTTTGAGGTGACATGCACCATCACAATCAAGATCAAACCATTTGCAAGCATTGAAAGCTGGGATCAAAGTACTCTAAACATGAGCATGAAAGATGAAGTTCTAAAGGTAAGATATATCAACTATGCTACAACATGAAAGAATACAAACAAAGATTTATGAATAACAATGCATTGAAAGACGTTTGTTTGTTTTACATATAGAAAACATAGCATAGTGGCATTCATCTTGTCCCTCATGGAGTAGCAAAACATAAATGCATAGGACACCTTCAAAGTTCATACGGGTGACTATATACAAATAGTTCTAGAGCAAGCAATATCAATAATATGAATCAATCAATAAGTTTTGGGACAATGCACATAGAACTAAGAATGGAAACTATGCTCTCTTAATTGGTGCCTAAGGATAGAAGGTGGAGACTCAATATAATAGTGGAAGAAAGTCCCTTCAAAGGGAAGCATGGATTTCAAGTTTCATAAAGATCTTCCAAAAATTATGGTACTTGTTAGCTTTCTGCTTTCATTGCCCCTATCATAAGCATCTTGAAGTGGTTAAGGTTAAAGTGAACAAAATATGGAGTATATGCTTGACAAAGTATAAGTTGGCAATCTCATGTCCCTTGAGTATGAGGGCCGCTCCTCATGCTACTCAACTTTAGTCACCGGTAAGTTCTTGTCATAGTAAGTACATGTGTATCATAGAGACTCGCCAACGGGTACCCCTTGCCCAATGATACAGGAGCTATCCCATATCAAAATGACAAGGAAAGCAGACAATGAGCATCTCAGCAATCTTCTTATTTATCATGGGAAAATGGTGCTTTTTTTCTCTCTTTCCTCTTTTCTCATTTTTTCTTTTTCCCAATATCTTTTTTTCTATCTCTCTCTTTTTTATAAGAAGAATGCTTCATAGATTGCTCACTATGGTGATGCTTCAAGTTTTCACCATGATTAGGCATGGCTTAGGCTAGCGGCCCATGCATTTCTCTAACACATATACATAACTCCATGGACTTACAAGCTCCCCTTTCATTTCACACCGACGACATCCATAAACAAAAGACCATGATATCAATTGGGTAGATATTTACAAGCGTTCAAAGCGTTCCCCATGATAGCACAGTTCTGCTGATCCCAACTTATAAGTGCAAGCACATACAACATAGATGACACAATGGTTCAAGTTTATTAGGGGCAAGAAAGATAAAGTGTGCCATCAAGTTCATCAGAGCTTTAATCACTAAATTTCACATAACAAGTTTAATTTGGAAGATAGACAAAACAAGAATATACTTGGAATGGTGTAACACACCATGCATAGGAATTTATAGTGGACACTTTTGGAATAATTTGGTTTCTTGGGAGTTGGATGCATGAGTAGAGCTTACTCAATACAAGTGGAGGCTAGCAAAAGACTAGGAGCGACCAACTAAGAGAGCAATAATGGCCATAATCATGGAGCGACAAAACATTACTAATCAAAGCATAAAGTGGTACCACAAGTCAAAAACTAAATGATCATAGAGGCTAAGGTGACTTTTTCTTAGTCATAACATGGTGTGAGCATGTGCCAAGTCAACCCAAACAAAGCATCAAAGGAGAATACCACAATACTATGCTTTTGTATGCTAAAACAACGCATGATTCTTTCAAGGCACATTAAGCAATACTAAATGTTTGGAACAAGTCATGCTACAAAAATAATCACTAAGAATAAGGTCAAAACCACATCTAGCATGACATGATAAAATCTAAGTCACAGTCAAATCAAGATCCTTCGTATACTACTGAAATAAGAACTTCCTACTCCTTTCCAACACCAATCAACTTATTTGAAACAACACATGGAAAGTGGGGGGGGGGTACAACTACTTTATTCAAGAAAACTAAGCAAACAAAAACCAAAACAAAAACTAAGAGGCTCCAAGAGCAACACAATAGTGCATGAAACAATAAAAACGGAGTGTCTAGAAAGACCTGAGATTTTTATTGATGAAGAAGGGGATGCCTTGGGCAACCCCAAGCTTTGACGCTTGTGCCTCTTGGATATTTCTTGGGGTGACACGGGGTGGCATACCAAATCTTGAGCTTTTTTCCAGTCTTCATCTCATTACATCATTCTTCCGTTTCACCTAAACTTTTTCCTTCATACAAAACTTCACACAATATTCATTAGCAACATTAGTGCATTCAAAAGATAATAGACCTTTGGGTTTAGTTTCAAAACTGCAAAACTTTCATTAAAGACACAAGCTACCTTAGCAATTCCCTAAAAAATCGCAGTTTCCCAAAGAGAACCCAAAAAGGAATCAATAGGAGACAAATGCAAATAATGGCAGAAATCTGTCAGAACAGATCAACAGGTAAAAACCGATTTTTTCGAAGACCTTATGTTGCTCAAATCAAAAAGTGTTGAACTAAAACAATTTAGCTAACAACCTGGGGGATTTATTCCAAAAACTATAGCTCAATCCGACTTACAGAGATTTTTCAAGAAGTTTTACAGTGAAGCACAAAAATCTGTTTTGGGGCAGCAACTCCCCAAATCTTACTTCCCTCTCATTAGAGGTTATTCTTGGCATAAAAATCAAACAAAAATGATAAGGATAGGTTATTATATAAGTAATAACTTCCAGGACTCAAGAAAGCTATTGGGTTATCTCCCAATAAGTACTTTTCTTTAATGCCTTTAAGTTAGGCATAAGAAGCAAGAATCAAGTATTTTCAAACGAAGAAGCATTAAGATAAATACTAGAAATCTCTTCAACTAGGAAATGTATCTCATCCAAATGATTTTTATAGGATCCTTTCTCATCTCTCTTGGGTTCACTACTTTCATCAAATGGGTTTTCAGGAACAATCCAATCAATATTCTTTTCTAAGGCTTCATGCATTTCTACAAGTTTAAAAGGTATGTGTATCTTAATTTCCTCTCCATTAGGTTTGGTTTTATCCAACTTTTATAAGATAACCATAACATCTACACATGATCCTATCATATTAAAACAATCAAAGACCTTTTTGGCTTCATTAGCAACATCATTGAACTCCTTTAGCAAAGTTTCTATAATAAAATCTCTATTTTCAGTATCCTCCACTTCTTTTAGTTTAAGAAACATTATTTGCATCATGGGGTTAAGTTTAACAAACCTACCCTCCAACATGTGAACTAAAGAAGTTGCATCAATTTCATAATTAGGAGAAAGTTCTGCTAAGGATCTATCCTCAATATCCTCATGTTTGCTAATATGATTAAAGAATTCTTCAATATTTTCTTTCCCAATTATAGAGCCACTACCTATTGAAAGGTCTTTTAGGGTGAACTTAGGGATCAACATGGTGAGCAAGAGCAAGGTGAAAACTAGAGGAAGAACTATTTTTTTTTGTTTTTGATAAGAAAAGGCAAACCAAAGGAAACTATTTTTGGAATTTTTGATAAAAATAAGAAACTCAAACAAATCAAAAGAAACTAAGCAAAAAAAAAACAAAGTAAAGACAAAGGTTGTGAAGGACACCCCTTGTGAAGCCGTCCTTTGTAGGGGTTCGTAGCATGGAAAACAAAAATTTTCTACCGCATACAAACAAACAAGCCAAGATCTATCTACTAGATTGTAGCAACGAGTCGATAGAATAACTCACCCTCGAAGATTCAAAGTGTTTAACGAGAGTGGATTCTCGTGGGTGATGTAGTCGTACTCTTGCCGATCTCAAGATCGTGTAGACGATCCTTCCGGCGCTGCGTTCCCGCAGCGCTTCCGCAGTCGGTCACACGTTCGGTACTCAATGAAGACCTTCCTCTCCCTTGTTCTAGTAGGCAGCGGAGGTTGTAGTACTCTCCTCACGATTCCGGCAGCACGACGGCGTGGTACCGGAAGTAGAGGGGAGATCTCGCAGGGCTTCGCCTTAAGCCGGAGCGAGTATGGTGGACTATGAGAGAGGCCTTGGCGATCTAGGGTTTAGAGGCACCAAGGAGAGAGGGCTAGGCCGGCGGCTAGGGCAAGGGTAGAGCCCCAAGTCGGCGGCTAGGGTTTTCCCTAGGGCGGCGGCGGCTGCAAGAGGGCCGGCGGCTAGGGCTGGGTTTTAGTGGGGCAAGGTCTAGATCTAGAGGGGCAGCCCTGCCCCTCCTTTTATAGGTGGGAGGGCGCCGGCCAGGGGAGGGGAGTCCTCACCCAACTCAGCCTCCAAGGCCGGCGGGTGGAGGGAGAGGAACTCCTCCCCAAGTAGGTTTCCTACTCTCCCTCCACCAAGCAAACTTGCCGTTTGTCTTTTCAAATTGGCGTTTGACTTTTCAAACTAGGATTTGATTTATCCCTTTATTTTGCTCAGCGATGACACCTAGTACATGATGCAACCATTCCAACTTTTTATGACACATTCATGTACCCTTCCCCTCCGGAGTGCCAGACCTTCCGGACCCTTCTAGAACATTCCCGATGAAAACACCGGAATCATTCTCCAACCCCGAAACAGGACTTTCCTTATATGAATCTTATTCTCTGGACCATTACGGATATCCTCGTGATATCCCGGATCCTATCCGAGACTCCGAACTAAATTCGGTCTCTTACTCATCATTCCATAACTACTCAACAACATCGAATCCTTAAGTGTATCTCCCTACGGTTCGTGAATTATGCGGACATGATCGAGACACTTCTCCAAACAATAACCAATAGAGGAATCTGGAAATTCATATGGCTCCCACATATTTCTACGATTACTTTGCGATCGAATGAACCACTTACATACGATACCAATTTCCCTTTGTCTCACGGTAGTTTACTTATCCGAGGTTTTGATCATCGGTATCTCCGCATACCTTGTTCAACCTCGTTACTGATAAGTACTCTTTTGTTGTTCCCGTGATATGTGATCCCTTGTGAGCCAGTCACATGCTTGCAAGCCAATTGGATGACATTCCACCGAGAGGGCCTAGAGTATATCTATCCGTCATATGGATGGACAAATCCCACTCTTGATTCATGTGTCTCAACCCATACTTTCCGAACACTCAATGCCACCTTTATAACCACCCAATTACGGTGTGGTGTTTGATGTCATCAAAGCATCCTTCCGGTGATGGTTATATGCATGATCTCATGGTCGAAGGAATTAGGTTACTATGTATCAGAAAGCATATAGCAGTTGAACTATTAAAATGACTTGATCTTTATGCTACGCTTATCTATATGAGTATGTCCATCATACCATTCTCCTAACGATATGATCTTTTTGTTAATAACATCTCAATGTTCATGATAGGGAAACCACAATCATTTATTAACCAATAAGCTAGTATTATGAAGAGGCTTTACTAGGGACTCTAATTTAGTTTACAAATCACACAAGTATTAATGTTTCCTTGTTAATACTATTATAGCATGAATGTAAACATTTATCATAAACACAAAGATATAATAATAACTACATTTATTATTGCCTCTAGGGCATATCTCCAACAGTCTCCCACTTGCACTAGGGCCAACTAATCTAGATTACATGTTCATATACCGAACACCCATGGTAGTTTGGTGTTGGTCATGTTTTGCCCTCGGGAGAGGTTTAGTCAACGGATCCGCCACATTCAGATCTGTGTGTACTTTGCAAATCTTTATGTCACCATCTTGGACATGTTCTCGAATAGCGTGAAAACGTAGCTTGATGTGCTTTAGCTTCTAGTGTGACCTTAGTTCTTGCGCATTGGCTATGGCGCCCATGTTATCACAGTAGATAGACATTGGGTCCAGTGCACTTGGAACCACACCGAGCTCTATAATGAACTCCTTCATCCATATCGCTTCTTGTGAAGCCTCCGAAGCAGCTATGTATTCCGATTCAGTTGAAGATCTCGCCACAACGCTTTGCTTTGCACTCCTCCAGCTAACTGATGCACCATTCAAAGTAAATACGTATCCAGATTGAGATTTAGAATCATCCGGATCGGTGTTCCAACTAGCATCGGTGTAACCATTTAAAACGAGTTGTTGATAACCTCCATAAGAAAGAACCATATCCTTAGTTCTTCTCAAGTACTTAAGGATGTTTTTGACCGCTGTCCAATGATGCACTCCTGGATCACTTTGATATCTCCTAGTCAAACTAACAGCATATGCAATGTCGGGTCTAGTACATAGCATGGCATACATTAGAGATCCTATGGCTGAGGCATATGGAGTCTTACTCATCCTTTCTCTATCTTCTGCCGTTGCTGGACTTTGAGTTTTACTCAAGGTCGTATTGGGCAACATGGGCAAGAACCCTTTCTTGCTATCTTCCATTCCAAACCTCTTTAGAACTTTGTCCAAATATGTACTTTGTGATAATGATATTATGCGTCTCGATCTATCTCTATAAATCTTTATGCCTAATATGTAAGCTGCTTCGCCAAGATCTTTCATTGAAAAACTATTATTCAAATATTCCTTGACACTATTAAGAAGGTCTACATCATTCCCAATCAGCAATATGTCATCTACATACAGTATTAAGAATGCTACAGAGCTCCCACTCACTTTCTTGTAAATACAAGCTTCTCCATAAGTTTGTATAAAACCAAAACTTTTGATTACCTTATCAAAACGTTGATTCCAACTTCGGGATGCTTGCTTCAATACATATATGGACCGCTGAAGTTTGCATACCTTGTTAGCATCTTTAGGATCGACAAAACCTTTGGGTTGCATCATATACAACTCTTCATCAATGTCTCCATTGAGGAACGCTGTTTTGACATCCATCTGCCATATCTCATAATCATAATATGCAGCGATTGCTAACAAAATCCTCACAGACTTTAGCTTCGCTACTGGTGAGAAAGTCTCATCGTAGTCAACTCCTTGAATTTGTCAAAACCCTTTTGCGACAAGTCGAGCTTTATAGACAGTAACATTACCATCAGCATCTGTTTTCTTCTTGAAAATCCATCTGTTCTCGACAGCCTTCCGGCCATCCGGTAAGTCCACCAAAGTCCATACTTGGTTTTCGTACATGGATCCAATCTCGGATTTCATGGCTTCTTGCCATTTATTGGAATCTGGGCTCATCATCGCTTCCTCATACGTCGCAGGGTCATCGATGTTGTCCACCAACATGACACTCATAACGGGATCATACCAATCAGGAGTGGTACGAGTTCTCGTTGACCTGCGAGGTTCTGTAGCAACTACAGCCTAAGTTTCATGATCATCATCATTAGCTTCCTCTCTTATTGGTGCAGGCACCACAGGAACTTCTTCTGGTGATGTGCTACTCGCAAGTTCGAGAGAAGGTTCGACAACCTGTTGAGTTCTACTTTCCTTCCAGTCACTTCTTTCGAGAGAAATTCCTTCTCTAGAAAGGATCCATTCTTGGCAACGAAGATTTTGCCTTCGGATCTATGATAGAAGGTATAGTTTCTTTTGGGTATCCTATGAAGACGCATTTTTTCGCTTTAGGTTCAAGCTTGTCCGGTTGTAACTTCTTTACATAGGCTTCGCAACCCCAAACTTTAAGGAACGACAATTTAGGTTTCTTCCCAAACCATAATTCATATGGTGTCGTTTCAACGGATTTAGATGGTGCCCTATTTAAAGTGAATGCGGATGTTTCTAATGCATAACCCCAAAATGATAGCGGTAAATCTGTAAGTGACATCATAGAACGAACCATATCTAAGAGAGTTCGATTACGACATTCGGACACACCATTACGCTGTGGTGTTCCCAAAGGTGTCAATTGTGAAAGTATTCCGCATTTCTTCAAATGCTCGCCAAACTCGTAACTTAGATATTCACCTCCACGATCAGAACATAGAAATTTAATCTTCTTGCTACGTTGATTCTCCACCTCACTTTGAAATTCCTTAAACTTCTCGAAAGTTTCGGACTTATGTTTCATGAAATAGATATACCCATATCTACTCAAGTCATCCGTGAAGGTAAGAACATAACGATTACCACCGCGCGATGCTACACTCATTGGACCACACACATCGGTATGTATGATTTCCAATAAGTCCGTAGCTCGCTCCATCATACCAGAAAATGGAGTCTTAGTCATTTTACCCATCAGACATGCTTCGCATATTTCAAGTGATTCGAAATCAAGTGATTCAAGAAGTCCATCGGAATGGATTTTCTTCATACGCTTCACTCCAATGTGACCAAGACGACAGTGCCACATATAGGTCGAGTTATCGCTCAATTTCAAATGTTTAGCTTCAATGTTATTAATATATGTATTTCCACTATCGAGATTCAATAAGAATAGACCATCTATCAAAGGTGCATGTGCATAAAACATATTACTCATATAAATCGAACAACCATTATTCTCGGACTTAAACAAGTAACCGTCTCGCAATAAACAAGATCTCGATATAATGTTCATGCTTAACGCAGGCACCAAATAACAATTATTTAAGTATAAAACTAATACCGATGGTAGATGAAGAGGTAGCGTGCCGACCACGATCACATCAACCTTTGATCCATTTCCTACGCGCATCGTCACCTTGTTCTTTGCTAGCTTCCGTTTATTCTGCAGCACCTGTTTCGAGTTACAAATATGAGCAACCGAACCAGTATCAAATACCCAGGCACTACTACGAGTACTAGTGAGATACACATCAATAACATGTATATCGGATAACCTTTCTTCTTGATGTTGCCGTTCTTCAAATCTGCCAAGTACTTTGGGCAATTCCGCTTCCAGTGACCTTCTCCCTTGCAGTAAAAGCACTCAGTATCAGGCTTAGGTCCATCCTTGGTCTTCTTTGTCGGTGCGGTAACTTTCTTACCACCCTTCTTGAAGTGTCCCTTTTGCTTAGACTTGCCTTTCTTGAATTTGGTGGTCTTATTGACCATCAACACTTGGTGCTCTTTCTTGATCTCCACTTCTGCAAATTTTAACATGGAGAAGAGTTCTGGCAACTGCTTGTTCATGCTTTGCATATTGTAGTTCATCACAAAGTTCTTGTAACTTGGTGGTAGTGATTGGAGGACACGGTAAATCCCCAAAGCATTAGGAATCACTATACCCAAGCTTTGGAGTTTGTTTGCGTGCCTAGACATCTTAAGCACATGCTCACTGACGGAGCTGCCCTCTTCCATCTTGCAGTTAAAGAACTTTTCAGAAGCCTCATAACTCTCAACTGCCGCGTGAGTCTCAAATATCAGTTTGAGTTCACGGACAATATCATGTGGGTCTGAATTCTCAAACCTTTTCCGAAGCTCCGATTCCAAACCATACAAGATAGCACAATGAACTGTGGAGTACTGATTCTTCCGAGTGAGGTAAACATTCTTTACTTCTTCGGTAGCAGTAGCTGCAGGCAGGTCACCCAGCGGTGCATCCAGCACATAGGTCAAATTACCAGCATTGAGGACAATCCTCAAATTGCGGAACCAATCCGCGAAGTTGCTTCCATTGTTTTTCAACTTTTCTTTCTCTAGGAACGCATTAAAATTGATGGTAGGGGCCGCCATTGATCTACAACATATTTGCAATAGTTTAGACTAAGTTTATGACAAATTGAGTTCTAATTAATAGTTAAATTAATCTAGGTGAACTCCCACTCAAAACAATATCCCTCACATTGTTTTAGTGATCACACGAACCAAAACCACCACATCAAAACCGATCAGCACGAGAGTTGATGTAGCTTCAATGGCGAACAATCGACATGTTCATCATATCTACTATATGATTCATGCTTTACCTTTCGGTGATCCGTGTTTCGAGACCATGTCTGTACATGCTAGTCTCGTCAAGATCAAACCTTAGCTTCCGCATGAGCAAATCTGGCTTGCTCACGTTGTATACACTTGCAGAATCTAACACACCCGATCATCACGTGGTGCTTCAAAACAACAAGCAGCAACGGTGCTTACTAAGGATGAACACTTTAGAACTTGAAATTTATGTGCATGAGGGATCATCTTATAATGCTACCATCGTTAACTAAGCAATACAAGATGCATAAAGGATTAACATCACATGCAATTCATAATATGTGATATGATATGGCCTTTCTTATTTGTGCTTCGGATCTCCATCTTCAAGCACGAACATGATCTCCATCATCACCGGCATTGCATCAAGGTCAATGACGCTGCTCCATGATTGTCGTCCACCAGCTTCAACTATTACAACTACTTTGAATAGACACGCGGGTCTTAACAGAAATTAAAGACAACCATATGGCTCCTACCGGTTGCCTACTTACAATAAGGAACATTGCATACATCAAATATAATCACAATCATGGCCATATCACATCACAGCACACCCCTGCAAAACAAAGTTAGACGCCTATAATTTCTTTTCATATTTTACGTGGTTTGGGGTTTCAATAAGTGTCGATCTAACTTACGAACAAGAACCACAACGTTGATGTTTGAACTATCAAGTGTCTATTGTAAATTGGATCTATACTATAATGGGAGAGACAGACACCCGCAAAGCCACTTATGCAATACAAGTTGCATGTTGAGCGTGGAGCAAGTCTCATGAACGATGTCATGTAAGGTTAGACCGGGCCGCTTCATCCCATCATACCGCAAGATACAAAGTACACACGAAGCAATTGATAATAAAAGCACCACCGCCCACAATGACCATTGTGTTCTACTCGTGCAACAGATCTACATATAGACACGGCTCTGATACCACTGTAGGGGTTCGTAGCATGGAAAACAAAAATTTTCTGCCGCATACAAACAAACAAGCCAAGATCTATCTACTAGATTGTAGCAACGAGTCGATAGAATAACTAACCCTCGAAGATTCCAAAGTGTTTAACGAGAGCGGATTCTCGTGGGTGATGTAGTCGTACTCTTGCCGATCTCAAGATCGTGTAGACGATCCTTCCGGCGCTGCATTCCGGCAGCGCTTCCGCAGTCGGTCACACGTTCGGTACTCGATGAAGACCTTCCTCTCCCTTGTTCCAGCAGGCAGCGGAGATTGTAGTACTCTCCTCGCGATTCCGGTAGCACGACGGCGTGGTACCGGAAGTAGAGGGGAGATCTCGCAGGGCTTCGCCTTAAGCCGGAGCGAGTATGGTGGACTATGAGAGAGGCCTTGGCGATCTAGGGTTTAGAGGAACCAAGGAGAGAGGGCTAGGCCGGCGGCTAGTGCAAGGGGAGAGCCCCAAGTCGGCGGCTAGGGTTTGCCCTAGGGCGGCGGCGGCTGCAAGAGGGCCGGCGGCTAGTGCTAGGGTTTTAGTGGGGCAAGGTCTAGATCTAGAGGGGCAGCCCTGCCCCTCCTTTTATAGGTGGGAGGGCGCCGGCCAGGGGAGGGGAGTCCTCCCCCAACTCGGCCTCCAAGGCCGGCGGGTGGAGGGACAGGAACTCCTCCCCAAGTAGGTTTCCTACTCTCCCTCCACCAAGCAAACTTGCCGTTTGACTTTTCAAATTGGCGTTTGACTTTTCAAACTAGGATTTGATTTATCCCTTTATTTTGCTCAACGATGACACCTAGTACATGATGAAACCATTCCATCTTTTTATGACACATTCATGTACCCTTCCCCTCCGGAGTGCCGGACCTTCCGGACCCTTCTAGAACATTCCCGATGAAAACACCGGAATCATTCTCCAACCCTGAAACAGGACTTTCCTTATATGAATCTTATTCTCTGGACCATTCCGGATCTCCTCGTGATATCCCGGATCCTATCCGAGACTCCGAACAACATTCGGTCTCTTACTCATCATTCCATAACTACTCAACAACATCGAATCCTTAAGTGTGTCTCCCTACGGTTCGTGAATTATGCAGACATGATCGAGACACTTCTCCGAACAATAACCAATAGAGGAATCTGGAAATTCATATGGCTCCCACATATTTCTATGATTACTTTGCGATTGAATGAACCACTTACATACGATACCAATTTCCCTTTGTCTCACGATAGTTTACTTATCCGAGGTTTTGATCGTCGGTATCTCCACATACCTAGTTCAACCTCGTTACTGATAAGTACTCTTTTCTCGTTCCCGTGATATGTGATCCCTTGTGAGCCATTCACATGCTTGCAAGCTAATTGGATGACATTTCACCGAGAGGGCCTAGAGTATATCTATCCGTCATATGGATGGACAAATCCCACTCTTGATCCATGTGTCTCAACCAATACTTTCCGAACACTCAATGCCACCTTTATAACCACCCAGTTACGGTGTGGTGTTTGATGTCATCAAAGCATCCTTCCGGTGATGGTGATATGCATGATCTCATGGTCGAAGGAATTAGGTTACTATGTATCAGAAAGCATATAGCAATTAAACTATTAAAATGACTTGATCTTTATGCTACGCTTATCTATAGGAGTATGTCCATCATACCATTCTCCTAACGATATGATCTTGTTGTTAATAACATCTCAATGTTCATGATAGGGAAACCACAATCATTTATTAACCAACAAGCTAGTATTATGAAGAGGCTTTACTAGGGACTCTAATTTAGTTTACAAATCACACAAGTATTAATGTTTCCTTGTTAATACTATTATAGCATGAATGTAAACATTTATCATAAACACAAAGATATAATAATAACTACATTTATTATTGCCTCTAGGGCATATCTCCAACATCCTTAGCCTCCCCGGCAACGGCGCCAAAAAACGTCTTGACGGGGAGGAAGAGACTAAAGGACTTATGGTCCCCGACAATGGCACTAGAAAACGTCTTGATGCAGCTCAGATCACTGTAGATCTTCGTTAGAAACCCCAAGAGAAAGGTATGATGAGTACAGAAATAAGTTTTCCCTCAGTAAGAAACCAAGGTTATCAAACTAGTAGGAGGAAGGAAACGACTCAAAGGTATTGCTAGCAACTTGGAAACCTGCACAACACAAACTCAAGAATTTGCCCCAACGAAGAGTGAGGTTGTCAATCTCACCGGTTTGCTGAAAACAAAGGATTAACTATATGGTGTGGAAGGTAATAGTGGTTCGCAAAAAGTAAATAGTAACCATGGAAGATGTATCAATGGTAAAGATTGGACCGGCGTCCACCGTTCACTAGAGGTGTTCCTTAAGATAAACAACATAACATGCTGGGTAAACAAATTACAGCGAGGCAATTGACATGACAGAGCAAGGCATAACAATGCAATACTAGACATTCATGATCCTATGAGACTTAATTGGGCATTAAAACAATATACATAGACGACCATCCAACTGCATCTATGACTAGTAATCCACCTTTAGGTTATCATCCGAACCCCCTCCAGTATTAAGTTGTAAACAATGTATAACCACTTTAAGCAATATGTGTAAAGTAAACAATACAATTGTTCCATGAACAAGAGATTGTTGTTTTCTCCCTAGTAGCAACATCACATATACAACCTTAGTGATTTATGTCACTTCCCCAGATTCAATAGAGGCATGAACCCACCATCGAGCATAAATACTCCCTCTTGGAGTCACTAGCATCTACTTGGCCAAGATAGCTACTAGAAACGGAGAGCATGGAAGATCTCAAACAACACAGACATGATAGAATCAATAATGATAGAATCATTAATCAATCTGACATAGTAATCTCAATATCCATCGGATCCCCGCAAACACAACATGCATGATTACAAATAGATGATCTTGATCATGAACGGAGCTCACAAGATCTAAAACATGGTAGAACAAAGGAGGAGAAACAACCATCTAGCTACTGTATGGACCCATAGTCCAAGGAGGAACTACTCACGCATCATACCGGAGGCTGGCATGGTGATGAAGAAGGCCTCCGGGATGATCTCTCCCCTCCGGCAGGGTGCCGGGAAGAGCTTTAGATCCCCCCGATCTAGGGACGATGGTGGCAGCGACTACGGACTGTTTCGTGGAGATCTGATCAGGTACTTAGGGTTTAGGTATTAGGGGATTCTTATAGGCGAAGGGAGAGACCGAGGGGGTGCCTGAGGCGGCCACACCCCCCTAGGCGCGGGCTAGGCCTGGCCACGCGACCAGGGGTGTGGTTTCCTCGTGGCCCTCCTCCGTCTCGTCTTCTGGCTCCGTGTTCTCCTCGGTGAAATATTGACTTTATATTTTGTCCCGTCCAATTCCGAGAATATTGATTTTCTGGCTTTTCTGGAACAAAAAAAAACAGAAAACAGGCAACTGAAACTATGGCATTTTGTTAATAGGTTAGTCCTATAAAACATATAAAAATACCTCAAAGTGTAGACAAAGCAAAGCAGTGTTGATACTAAACAAGCATGGAACATCAAAAATTATAGATACGTTTACGACGTGTCAATCTACTTTCATAGTCTCGGATGGATCGGAGAGAAGCGAGATTCATCATCAAACGCCGTACGTGTGTGACTCCCTCGGGCGGTGCCGTGTTTTCGGCGCTAGGAGTTGTCAAAGTCGTTGGACTTCAAGACCTCAACGTCGGCATCGGTACAACTTCATCAACCATGTTCCCCGCGGTACGTTAACTGTGTTAGGTCTTTAAAGGTATGAATACCGTATCCCCTCTCATTACTGCATTACTAATAGATAGATCCTGGCATTAGGGTTTCGGTCGTAGGAATTTTTTTGTTTTCTGGCCATGAACCCTAATAGTAGCCCTGCTTTGCGGCTATCCCTAGCCTAAGTGGCCACTGTGACCACGGATGCGGACCTTACCCGCGCATGATCTTCCTCCAGGTCGCCGTGTCGTTGCAGATGATCAATTTCGATCCTAGTCTGAGAACCTTCGCCAGCGTCACCCCAAGTGGTGTTGTCCGTGGTGGTGGCGTTGGTGCTCAGATATGGAGGTCGCTGGTGAATTGCGGTGAAGACAGAGGACCCGATTGTGTTTCCTTTCCTAATCTTGAGAGCCTGTTCATAAAAGTCAAGGGCTTGATTTTAACTTTATTTTTTATTAGAGTCCTCCATGTAATTTATCTAGTACTTTAGTATATCTTTCAGGCACTTCTAAGCCTTATCCGTTAAAAAAATCTGCTTCAAACATGTATTGGGACACTGAAACATGGTTAGTAGTGAACTTTGATGTGCATGGTCTTTGGTATATTGGTAGTTGGAAGGATCAAATATTTTTTACTCCTTTAGGTCTTATTTGGTACTAGAATATTGGTGGGGATTAGAGGGTACCACCAAACTCCAAATCCCCACTTACTTCAAATAGTATATTCAGTTCAAGAGTATTGGGATGATTCAATCCACACTAATCCCCACTTTTTTCCAAGTTCTAGTGTATTTTTCCCATATCCAATACACTACCTCTAGCTAGTGGATTGGTGGGATTGAGGTTTTTTGTGGGGATTATAGAGATTTGGGTGTAGGTGGGGGTTTCACCCTCCCTTGGGGATTATCCCTCCTAATCTCACTAAAACACTACTACCAAACAAGCCCTTTTAAATTTGGGTAGCACTCGGCGTCCCTTGGGATAATTCTCCCAATCCCCGGATGCTCTGAGCATGTGTTCCTAAACTAGATCCAAATCCTGCTTTTCCTGCAAAATCTCTCATTTTTGTACAAATCATCTTGATTTTACTACATCTAGCAAAAACAGTTCGTTCACGTGAAAAATAAAAAGACAGATCTCGTCGAAGATCTCACCGGAGAGTTTCTAGCAAAAACATTGTATTAATGTAGCAAAATAAACTTCGAGAGATATCGTCGGGCACTCGCTGGAGACATCATAGGAAAACTTTTATACTGTTATAGCAAAAATATGAACTTTTGTAGCAAAAAGTTTGTGCAAATGTATCATCGTAGCAAAATTCGACGCCACACGTAGCACTGTCTCCGAAGGTCTCGTAGTACCATCGTCGGCCACATGAAGAGAACCTTGACGCTGCTTCTAGCACTGTCGTTGGCTGCATGTAGCAACACCACATGCAGCACTGCCATTGACCGCACATAACAAACACTACGTCGCTTGTAGCAACACCGTCGGCTGCATGTAGAAAAAAGGCAACACCGCACTTGGCACTACCGCCAGATGTGGTTGCCGCCGACCGCATGTAGCACCGCCACATGTAGAAAAAACCTGACGGCGCACATGGCACCACCGCTAGCCCATGGTAGCAAAACCCGGTGCCGCTTGTAGCACTACCATAGCAGAAACCCGACACTGCATGTGGTACCGCCGCCAGCCTGTGGTAGCAAATCCCGACGCTGTATGTAGCAATCGCCGATGCCTCTTGTAGCAACAAAAATCACCGATTGTAGAAAACTGACCACATTGTCGGTAGCAGCATGGGTCTTCGTTCACAGTTCCGGCGACCATCATGATGTGCAAGGTGGGCCAAGGGGAAGCTTAACACAGTGGCAGGCGATGCGCGAGCGCAGGGAAGGATGTCGTGGGAAGAGCATGGCTGTGACTCCGGCGAGGTTTTCCCCAAGGGGGTAACCAAGAAGAGGAATAATTGGACCTTTATGATGTTGTTGCCAATCTCAAGCACGTGTTTGTCCGCGCCGACCTCCGTAGGCGAGCATCTCCATGTCCAAAAGCTCGACATGGCCGAGCTCTCTATGGCCATGGCAGACGCGAGTGCACGATGATGAGGAGGGGCGGGTGAGGGTGCGGCGGCGGCAGACGGCGAGGACCAAGACAGCGATTACGAGCAGTAGGAGGAGCTCGTGGGAAAAGAGATAGAGGAGAAAATCCAAGAGAGAGATGAGGTTGAGGTAGGGCCAAGCCATGCGGTTGACATCGTTGCGAATCAGGACGATGGAAAGTGTCGTATCCCCGGATGATGGGGATCATTTCCCTATAAATTTAATCAAAAGTCAATGGCTTTTAAATTTAACCAATGTTTTAGACAAAAATTTAAAAAATACAATATCAAATCAATGTCCATAGATTCGCCATGAAATATTTATTTTATATTATAATATATATATATTTCTATATGTTTAATCATACTCTGTAAGATTTGACTTTTTACTAAATTTATAGGTCTTATTTATTGGAATGGAGGTAGTAGGACCAAGCTTTGGCATGACAATGATATACTCCTATTGCTTCGAGTATTTAGTGTAAGTTTCATGCAATTTGGGTGAGTGACTTGATTATAAGCAGTATTTGAAAATAAAGGGGATTATTCGATATGTAACAACTTTCAGACAAATAGTGTCAGCCTGTTATTAAGTGTGGTGGTTATTGATTATGGAGACCCTTGTTATAAATGCGATAACCAAATAACAAAAAAAAACAAAGTAAACACACAGGAAGCGATAACCAAATAACAAAAAACGAACAAATTAAACACACAGGAAGATGAAAGATTTTAACATAGAAAACCTTTATAACAAAGAAAGAAAAAATCACAGACAAGACAAGAAATCTTTGCTATATGAGAAGTAGTTACACAACACATGAGTTTATCTCAGATGTGACTTAGTAAACCGACTTCTTACAAGATTTATATATAGTGCAAAAACTTAGGTCATTAGTGATCCATACCATAGGACGCGTTAGACCTCGCTTCGCTCGTAGCTAGCCTCTGTAATGAACAACACGACATAGGACTTTGGTCTAGTGCTAATAGCGGAGTGACCCGATTGATTATGTGGTTTTCATTTGTTGGCTTGAGGACGCCATAGAGCAAAGCTTTAGTTTCTCTGTAGGCAACTTTGTGCCAACATGTGTACTCCTTACATCTAGAAATACATGGCGCAGATTTTTAGTCAAAGTCAAAGCATACTAAATTTAAATGAATACATATAAAAATATCAACAATTATTAAATTAATTAAGAAACATATCTTATAGTGAATATTGGTATTAGTTTAATATTATAGGTCTTCATATTTTTATACATACTCTCCCTGTTGCACATTAGCTGTCGCGACTTCTTTTAAAATGAGCGAATCTACACGCCAAAATATGTATAGATACAAGCATACCTAGACTAAATCTTACCAAATCCGGGACAACTAATTTAGGACGGAGTAAGTATATATTTAATCAAACTTATTATGTTTCGGCTTTTAACTAAATTTATGTGTTGGTATATATGGACGAAGAGGGTACACTTTGTGTATGTATATAACACCCAAACAGAAGGTAAGTGTGTCTTGTATGAGAGACTGTTCGACGTTGTGAATCTAGTCTCTAGGTTGAATCTATCCTTAAAGTTCAACATAATTTTGGACACTGAGTTATTGACATTTGCTATATGGATTAATATTTTTATCGAAATGGAGGTGATACTCCAGACTTTGCATCATGAGAATATATAGATTCAGCCCGAAGTCATCTCTTTGACGATAATAGTCGCGACTCGAACAATCTAAATGAAGGGGATGACCGTGTCGGAGCTAACACTTTGACCGCACATCTACGCACATCACAACAAACCTGGAGGCCCCATCTGACCGTCCAACGGCTAGCCAGAGCACATACCGGTTCGACAGAACATCAGCGCGCACTGGTGCCCGTGCTCCAGAAGTTGCCATCGCCATCTGTCGGACTGCCACAAACCATTTTCGAGACATGGATGTAGGCATTTACCTTACCATGCCAGCCATGGACGCCACCATGGCACCAGAAAGTGTCTCCACCTATGAGAATCCATCAAGTCACATGTCATATCCTAAGATTTTGAAAATTGGGACTAGAAAAAAAATTGTTTTTATATGTTATTCATGAGTATTGCATTGCATATTGGCATCAGTCATACTATTAAAATTGAAATGATGGACTAAAATATACTTGTCACCTTATTCCTAAAGGGAATTAAATAGGTTTTATAAAACTCACTATTGCTAAGACAACAAATATTGTTAAGTATTAGCCTACTCAGATCTACTTGAATTTAGAACAATTTGACTTTTTTTACCCTATTTGGATTTCAATTGAGAGAGTTATGAAGGAAAGAAATAAATGAAAAAAATAAAAGAATAAAAAAAGAACAGACCTAGCTATCAGGGCTAGCCGTAGCCAGCCCACGTACTCTCTACCGCGCTAGCAACGCGTAAAGGCCCAGAGGCTCACATCCTATCTACCGCGAGCACACAGCGGGCAGCAGCGCGCAACTCTAGTGAGCTAACATGCCGCTTTTCCCTTTCCCTCTCACTGCTATGCGGGGCCCATCTGACAATCTTCCTCCTCGCAGCAGGAGACCGTTAAGAACACGCTGCCGAACTGCACGCGGAAAGATCTCCGATTCGGCGTGATTATTTGCTCGCTCTCCAAGAATCGTGTGCTAGATAAATGGCTCTCCTCCCCCTCTCCGAAATCCCCCTAAAAGCCCTAATTATCTGCCCCCAGGCTACCGGATTCGAGATCAAATCGATTTGCACCGCTGCCGCCATTAAGTTTTCGTCGATCCCACATATCCCCCAAGCCTTCCTTTTCCCCTTGGAGCACCGCATTGCCTAACCCCTGTTACCGTCTCCGCAAAACATCACAGTGACCAGGCAACCCGGCCGGAGATTCATCGACGACAGCTGCCTCCATCTGTCGCGTGCCATTGCCCCAGGAAGAGAACCATTGCGCCATGGCCGCCATCGAACTCTCCACCATATCCTGAACGCCGTCCTCTAATCCCCCATCTTCGACGAGCACCAGAACCACCTCGGTCGTCGACTCCCGAGCGCTAGCCACCGCGAGTCGTCGTCTGTGGTCCTTGCCACCGTCTTCCAGCTGACTCAGGCTCGCCATCATCAACAGGTGTCGTTTGATCTCCAGCGGATGATCCACACTGCATGGAGCCGAGCCCTAGCCGATTCGAGTCAAAGCCGACACAGAGCCTGGACTCAAGCCAAGCCACCGTACAAGCCGTGTGTCCACGTCCTTTCGATCCAGATCCAGTGGCCTCCGACCATCCACTTAAGCGATGGGGTACTGACCAATCAGATCGCGCCATGCATCTGTCGATTTTCTATTTATCCTTTTTTGTTTACTTTTAGACAGAATTTATGCCAGTCTTGTAAAATTCATAGTAAAATATCTACATCTCCAAAAATATAAAATAATACATCGTTGAATTCACAAAAATACATAGAACATTATTATGCTATTATATATAACTTTTACCCTATATATTTAATATAATAATTAAATAGTTTAATGTACAATTTAGACTAAATAAATCATAGTAAATTATTTGTAAGTCATAAAAATACAAATAAAGTGTCTATGGATTCCTAATTTCACGTAAGACATTAATATGCCATAGGATCCATTTTTTGCACTGTAGAATTATGGTAATTATTTAAATAGATTTAATGGCCTTATAGAGTATTAAATCTATAGTAAATTATTTATAGATCCGAAAAATATAAATGATATGTCCTTGGACTCACAATTTTGTGTAGAATACATATCTTGTTTTATTTTTAATTTTAGACAATGTAAACTACTTAAGTGAATTAAACCCTATTAAATAGTAATTAAATCATAGAAAAATATACACAACTCCATCTAGGGTGAATCCAATTCCTACTGGTTCGTATTAACGTTCTCTATCCAGTACATCCTAGACCAAAATTTAATTCGGCATTTAGGACAGAAGTTGCAACAGAAATTTTAAAATCCCTTTAATGGCAATCAATAATTAATAATAAATACCATATTGCATTAAATGATCTCCTGCATGCATCATGTATTCTAATATTGTTTAGAGAACTAATTACAACCATTGTGACATATTAAATTGGTATGCATGCATTTGTTCATTATTGTTTTGTTGTATTGTGCATAATTGCATTGTTTTGAATGGTGTGTCTGTTGTGCCTTTGTTCAAATGTTAGATCGCGAGGAGTGCAACTATTGTGATTGTGAAGAGTGAAACCATTATAATTGTGAGGATTATCTGAATGACTACGTCTACAACAAAGACAAGTGGCACTATTATAAATGTCCTATTTATTTTCCTATGCATTGTAGTTGATTTTAGTAGAAGCACATGTGTAGGAATATTTTATACTATATGCTATGTTATGTCCTATTTAGGATACCCTTTCGTATCTTGCTTAGTGGAAACATAGTAGTTGTAGTATGCTTAGCCCTGCTATAGACCCGGGGTGGAATATCGTGTTATGATTATATGAGGTATTGGAAAAGCTATGTTTTTATGTAATAAAACAAGTACTTAATGAATCACCTGGGTGGAGTATTATTGTTGTTAAGTTTTGAAGAAGTAGCAATGAAGGGGACCGTATCTTTGGTACCTCTCTCGTGTATGAACTAGAAGAAGACCACCTAGGCATCTTAGAGATTTGACATGTTTCTCGTACATTATCTTCCAGTATAGCCACATGATAATATGGGCTCTGGCTTAGTTAATTACATAGATGAAGACCTTTGCATTGGTACCTCTTTAGGTTAACTAGAATTGTGTATTGGACGTTATATCCTTGCATTGGTGCCTGCTAGACGTGCTAGCATTGTGTATTGGGGGGACTTATATGGAAAGACTTCGTCATATTCTCGATCTGCAGTTATACTAATTTGTGTGTACTAAACCAGCGGCCACTGGTGGCGTCAAGGCGAGACTGTGTCGTGTGGGTAAAGTGTACAACTTCTGCAGATGATATAAATCTAATCGATTAGCCGTGTTCCCGGTTATGGACAATATTGAGCAACTAAGGCTTAAAGCTTATGGATGACCTCCACGTTCCAATTACTTAATAAAATTTGATGGTTGGAACAAGGGAGTAGGAGCACTTGGTGTTGGCCAATGTGTTCAGAAAATTTTAAGAAAGGATTAAAACTATTTGGAAATGTTAGTATAAAACTATTGCTTTATGCAAATCATCCTAAAACTCCACTTAGAAAAATAAGCATGTAATTGATAGGTTCCATTTTATATCCACATACTAGTGACACTTGCCAATACATTCAAAGTATTGACCATTTGTGGCTGCAACGTTTCATGTTGCAGGTTATTCCGTATCTGAGTGATCTTTCATAGGTCGCGAGACTCCACTCAACAATTGTTCGCATGTGGCACATTTAAGGATGGAGATCTACCTTGTTATTATTTCCGTTGTGTACTTAAGTAAATAATATAAATTCTGGATCATATTCGTTATATTTATGATGCACGGTTATATTTGGTATCATTTTGTATTGTATGTGCTAGTGAACAGATCCAGGGATTAGCACTATACACAGAAACTCAGTCTTATCAGGCGAGGGTGTTACATCACGTATGTCACCGAGTCCCTGTTGCGCCACGCTGTCGAGATTGGATGTCATCAACATGGTTGATGCACACCACTCCACCAGCTACTATCACCATCAAATTTTTGCTCCAAAAACGATGCCCAAGAGGTAAAATAAGGTCAAAAGCGTCGCCATTATCTGATCTGTAATACATAATACATCGGTTAATCTATATATTTGTTTTTTGGGGAAGTTATGTGTTGCTTTGTTGATGCAAATTTGTGTATTTCCTGTCCCGAATTATATGTCGCGAATTTGTCAAGATTTGCATATATCTAGACGCACTTTAGTATAATTTGATACATAGAAGTATTTTGTTGTTGATGTAAAGTGACCACTCAAACCACCTTTCAAAAGAGAAAAGAAACACATCAATCAAATAGTTGGTTCCTTAACTTGTTTTAGGTACTCTTAGAGCAACTCTAACTGATCCTATAAAAAAGATCAATCCTGTAAAATAACGGTATTTTATGGTCTATGTTGAAGAAAGGCCCATTTCAGATTTTGTAAAACTCGATTGACCTGTATTTTTTAGAGTGCACCTAGAACACGCACCCGCAAACACTATAAGTGCAGTTTTAGTACAGTTTTAGAGAGCTCAACCGTCATTCAACTATGAGCTCAACTATCACTAGAACAGTGCCGGAATCATCAGAATCGTCGAAATCCCACCACCGAGCTCCGACTCTGACCAAATATTTACCAATTTCCGATGATTTGCCTCATTACGGACCAATTCTGGTGTAGGTAGGGGGTGCACACAAAGGTCCCAACGGCAGCGTAGCATGCGGTGTGGGAGGCCAGTGATAGCGCGCGGGGCCAACCGACCAAGGAAGGCTCTCAGCAGCAGCACACAAGAGGGAGTGGAATAGATGCAGTTTTGGAAAAAAGGTGGGCTAGAGGAGGGGTGTACTGGATACTGTCGTCTGTTTAGGCCTTCCACAATGTGGTGGTCAATGCCCAAAACATGAAAAGGTCGCCACCTTATCAGCAGTGCCCTCAAAAATAATTGAGGCACCGGTCCCACAATGTGTGTGATGCCTGTAAGAAAAGGCTAGGCCCACTGATGACTACAAGTGCACAGATCGTTTGTAGCTAGTTTTGAAATAAAGATACTGATCCCACAGGGAGCGGGAGTTCTGAAGTCTAGTAACTCTTGAATTAAATACTAAAATAGAAATGCTAAATAACGTTCTAAGTAACAAGATAAAATGCGAGTGTTGTGTAAAAAGTTGTTTTGGGTTTTTTTGTATAAGAGAACAATAAGAAAAGTTAAACAAACTGAATACATAAAATAAGTATCGCGTATGTAAAAGAGATATGAAACTGCAATGGGAAAGAGCGTTCTGAGGGAGTAGAAGATACACCTCTAGCATTTATAAAGGGTCTAAGGTAAAGATTATTATCATGAGCATTCTTAACTATATATGTGTGGGAGGAACTCCGTATTTGAACGAATAGGTAGCAACCACTTCTCACACCATCCTCATAACCACAACAGACAAGAAATCAACATCAATCGAATTACTGCACTATTAAGGGACTTTATCCCGTAGGATGTATCCCATGGCATGAATAGTGTTCCGTGAGTTTCCTCGATTCCCAAGTTGATACTTAATGAGTTCCAATAGGTTTATAGTCACTGTAAGTGCTAGCACACCTCCGTCTATCAACAAGTAGTTCCCTCCATCAAGTCCTTACAAGAGGCAAATATTAAGAGGCTGACTTCTCCCAACATCAAGATAAAGACAATCTAACACATGGTCAAAGCGATGAATATCATAATAAACTTTATCTTATTTCTATCTCATGCTAGGGTTTCTCCATCTCCCTAAGAACTAATGATCTACTAAGACATGGAGGCAATCAACATCATGGCAAAAACAATGGAATCTATCATAGATGAATAGTACTTGTATAATCCACAACGAATACGAAAATTACAAAAAGATCTAGACAAGAGGTAGATGGGATGGATGGAGATGGTGGTGATGCAGCGGTTGATGATGAAGATCGATGTATTAGCCTCCTGGATCTGCGTAGGGTGAAGATGGATCCCTGGTGGATGAGTTCCCCCTCCAGATTCCTTCTGGAGGTGAGGTTTCAACGATTTCTAGTCGTTCTGTATGTCATCTCTCTGATCCAGTTGCATGGGGGTGAAACTATTTGAGGAGGCGGTGGCGGCGCCAACTATACAGCGGGAACTATACGGCCGGAGAAAATATTCCCGCTGTATCGTTGGTCGTTAAACCTTCTGTATGCTTCGATCGCTTCGGGTTTTCTTCTAGTGTTATTGATATTTCCCAAATTAGTGATTTACGTTGTTTTTACTCCTTTTTGCTCCAATACAACTGGTTCAAGAATTTTGTCCATCGTATCCATCATCTGTCCTGATCCTGATGAAAATAGACATAAAAGATGTGTGCGAACGCCTAAAATACCAAGATCCTACAACTACAGTCTAAAATAATAATATAAAACATGATGCAAATATGCACTCATCAACTTCCCCAAGATTAGACTCTTGCTCATCCTGAGCAAGTTTAGCTTAATGGATGTGATCCTCATATTCATGAAGCTGAGTCGATAAAATAAATGAGGCAGTAGCAGCATGTGTTTATCATATATGATACATAAGAATAAGTTCATGAATAGTACCTTACTCGAACCATCCGAATACTATTAGCAGGCTCCCACACCTTAGCATTTAATAATTCACAAAATATTACTCTCAATATGATGTAAAAGTGTTTCGGTTTGACCGAATGAGTTAGCAAGGTAGTCCCAAGTGTTTTAGGATTAACATATTCACTTGGGATTTAAAATCTCAAACGTTTCTTTGTCTCACCACAGTATAGTGGTGTATTCCTATCTACTCTTTGCACATTTTATTTTCTTTTTTCTCTTTATATATATATATATATATGCTCACACTTTTGTTTATGTGTTGTGCAAAGGATCTAGCCATACATTTCACTTCATGTAGGAATTCAAAGTTTAACGATCTCAATTACCAAATTCCAATTGTATATGAAGCATCTTTGTAGCTTGAATATTCTACCTCCTCTTGTCTCACTCTAATTTGATAGCACTTTTAATTTCCTTTGTTCAAGATTTATTTCTCAACTTTAACTGATTAAATAATTTTTCCTTTGTAAATTAAACCATAAAATTACAACATATTAACTAAATTATCTTTATATGTTCCATTAATACCAATGGTGTGGAAGACTCCTATTTCTATCATCAAGTGGAAGTAAAATTATACTCAAGCCATTCATATATCTAATAAGACAAGAACAAACTCAATAATGCTCCATATATGATAATAAACTTGGAATTTCATAAAGGGATCGACTATTCCTAAAGAGAATTCAAATGATGCAAACTTTATTTCTAAACTCAAACTAATGCAAAGCTAAAATACTAATATAAAACTTATAAGATAGATTACAAGGTCTTAAAGATCTCCCCAAGCTTGGAATCAAGCCAGGCGGGATCAATTAATCCCTCGCGATTATTTGATATCGTGATTATTGTAGATCACCGTGGCGCCATGCCACATGGTATCTTCTCTTCACGGGCCAGCCTGAGATGGAGGGATTGATTGACAACCTCTAGTTCTTTAATACATAGCTTGTAGAAAATATTATCCCTCTCCAACACTTTCACTTGTTCTTCAATGAGCTCATTATTATTTTTGAGGGTTTGTATCACCATAAGACTCATAGAAAAACCTGATTCGGTTGTCTCCTTAATATCTTCATCAAGATTATCAAGATAAAATTGCAGCAACCGAAGATGTTTGGGTGTCCCTGGCGCCCCCTTATCCATCTCTACAATCTTCAGCTCGAGGGCTTTCAACTCCCTCTTTTGGCGTCCATTATCGGCATCGAGAAACTCCACAAGGATGATCTTGATATCCTTGTTTTGCTTTCTATTGCTCCCAATCTCCATAGGAACTTCTCTCCTTGGCTTCCTGGCCCTTGGTTGCTATATGGTTGCGTGTCCTCACGTATGAACAAGAGGTAGATTGGTTCCTGGTGATTATGATTAGAGAGAGACACAATGGCAGTATATAAGGAGGGTCAGAGGTCGGTAAAACTCACCAGAAACACCAAATTCATGCCCAAGAAAAGAATCTTAACAGAATAGGGAAAGAAATCATGGATTTGGAGAAGTCCTGCCGCGTAATGACCAACTATACGATCGCGACTCGTATAATTCCGGCCATATAGTTGGTTCTGGGCAGATATTTCCAAATATATCGAGTCTAGGTATGTTTGGTTACTGACTTTGAACCGACAACCTTTTTTGATGAATAAAACGAAAAAGGATCAAAGATAGTAGAAGGTTTAACAATCAACTATACGGAGGGAGCAAATTTCCCCCGCCGTATAGTTTTGTCGTATAGTTTCCAAACATCGAAATTTTTCACAAAGGGGATATAGTACGTGTAATGACCAACTATACGGCAGGAGATTTTTCTCCAGCCGTATAGTTGGTAAAACCTTCAGACTTCAGAAAAACAAGAGGAATTCAAAGGTAAAGATTTCAGGAGTATAAATTGTAAAGAAAAATCACTTATTTAGAGAGAGAAAACTTACATTGCACTCACCTTTTATTTAGTCGGGGATGACAAGATCCTCCAACAACAAGGACTTCTTCTCTTTTGGATTAATTGACCTTAGTTCATCTAATAATTCTCATAAATGAAAATCACCAAGACTAAAGTTCCTCTCAATAAGATTGGTGCCTTGTTGGGCACATTAATGGCTGCAAGTGCACAGATCGTTTGTAGCTAGTTTCCAAGTTAAGATGTCGATCCCATAGGGAGGCCAAAGGTAAGTGTTTATGGGTGAAGTCTCTATCATGCCCAAAGTTGTCATAGGTATTCGAGTGAATTGACTGCAAGCGTTGAAATAAGAATATAATTTGGATTAAAGGACAGTATTTAAATAAATCGAAAATATAAACTTCATAAATAAAAAGCATAAAAGTAAAGAACGATTTGTTTGTTGTTTTCTGCGGATGAAAAGGTAGACACGTGGAGATTCAGTTCATGATGATAGTGAATGTGCCAGGTGGATGTGAGATAAGTGTAACAATTATAATCTTATAAGTATGAGTGTAGGCGAGCAACCCATAATTAGTCGGAACTTCTCTTGGTAGATTTCATCCCAACTTTAATAATCCTACTAGCCTGTTACCACAACCATGGTCAGTCACTAGATGATTAAGATCCTTCAGGTTGCTTAGGAATTAAGCTCCTTGGATCGGACTAATGCAATAAGCTGGGTGGCTCCTCATGATCCTTGAGTCAAAATAGTTTCCCATTGATATCTCCGTGTCACTCGGGGGTCGCCGGTCTGCTAGCGAACAAGATTCTCTCTATGTAGAACAAAGCATCATGTTGTCTGTGCCCTTAATTGGACAACATGCATTAAGCATCCCACAGATAGTCAAGCACACATAATATAGTAATTATAATCAACCACAAACTTAATGGAAATTATATAGGCACATCACATCTCACAAATCCCTTACATCTCCTACGCCCAAGGGAACTTACTCATACATGAGAGAAGAAAGCATCATCGATATAATTAAATAAAGGGAGTTCTTCTTGATATTACCGTGGAGATCCACAATAAGAATAAAAATAAATCCAACACAATTCAAGATGGGAAGAACAATATCAAAACCTAATCTTGCAAGGTGGAGATATCTCTCTCTCAAGTACAAGTAATGGCTTTGGAGGTGTGGTGGCTAGAAGATCGAAAATCATGGAGCGAGATGAAGAACGTCTTCCTCTTATTCTCCGGATCTCTTCTTTCTCCCTTATGGATGGGATGGCGGCTCGTGTGTTTTGTTTTCATCCCTTGCCTCTTCATGAAAGTTGTCCCTTGATACGTCGAAAACATATCTATAATTTTTGATGTTCCATGCTTGTTTAGTATCTACTTTGCTTTGCTTTGTCTACACTTTAAGGTGTTTTTATATGTTTTCTGGTACTAACCTATTAACAAGATGCCACAGTGCCAGTTGCATGTTTTCTTCAGTTTTTGGTTCCAGAAAGGCACAAAATGAATATTCTCGGAATTGGACGGGACAAAAGCCAAAGTTAATATTTTACTGTGGGGAACACGAAGCTTGGATACGAGACGGAGGAGGGACACCAGGGGTCCATACCCCTGGCCGCGTCCAAGGTGGGCCCGCGCCTGGGGGTGCAGCCGCCCTGGCGACCCCCCCTCCTTGCCTCTTCGCCTATAAAGACCCTCCGATGCCTAAACCCTAAGCACCCGATCAAAATTCCACAAAAACGTCTGTAGCCACCGCCACCATCATCCCTAGATCAGGGGGATCTTAAGCTCTTCCTAGCACCCTGCCAGAGGGGAGATCATCCCGGAGGCCTTCTTCTTCATCATGCCATCCTCCGGTATGAAGCATGAGTAGTTCCACCTTGGACTACGGGTTCATGTAGTAGCTAGATGGTTGTATCTCCTTCTTTCTGCTTTCATGTTTAGATCTTGTGAGTTCCGTTCATGATCAAGATCTCATCTATTTGTAATCATGCATGTTGTGTTTGCGGGGATCTGATGGATATTGAGATTACCATGTCAAATTGATTAATGGTTTTGTCTTATTGATTCTTTCATGTCTGTGTTGTTTGTGATCTTGCATGCTCTCCGTTGTTAGTAGCTATATTGGCCAAGTAGTTGATAGTGACTCCAAGAGGGGGTATTTATGCTTGATAGTGGGTTCATGCCTCTATTTAATCTAAGAGGAGTGACAGAAATCTCTAAGGTTGTAGATGTGCTGTTACCACTAGGGAGAAAACAACGGTCTCTTGTTCATGGAACAAGTGGATTGTTTACCTTACACACTTTGCTTAAAGAAGTTGTCTGTTGCTTACAACTTAATACGAGAGGGGGTTCGGTTGATAACCCAAAGGTGGACTTCTAGTCATAGATGCAGTTGGATGGTGGTCTATGTATCTTGTTGTATTACCCAAATGATTCTCATAGGATCATGAATGTCTAGTATTGCATTGTTATGCCTTGCTCAGTCATGTCAATTGCCCTGCTGTAATTTGTTTACCCAGCATGCCATGGTTGTTTATCTAAGGAGAACACCTCTAGTGAACTATGGACCCCGGTACAATCTTTACCATTGATACATCTTCCACTGTTACTGTTTACTTGTTGCAAACCACCATTACCTTCCACACCATACAGTTAATCCTTAGTTATAGCAAACCGGTGAGATTGACAACCTCACTGTTCGTTGGGGCAAAGTTTTGAGTTTGTGTTGTGCAGGTCTCCAAGTTGCTAGCAACACCTTTGAGTCATATCCTTCCTCCTACTGGTTCGATAACCTTGATTTCTTACTGAGGGAAAACTTGCTATTGTGCTCATCACACCTTGCTCTTGGGTCTCCCAATGAGGCGTTGACAACGCGCCCATCATCAAGCTTTTTCTGGCGCCGTTGCCGGGGAGGCTAAGGACGTCTTCACAAGGGGAGTCCTCTACAACCTTTCTCTTTACTTTGTTTTTGTTCTGCTTAGTTTCTTTTGCTTGGTTTTGTTTGCCTCTTTTTATCAAAAACTCCAAAAAATAGTTTAGTTTGGTTTTCTTTCTCTTATAGAAAACACAAAAAAATTAGTTCCTACTCTAGTTGTTGTTGTTGTTGTTGGCTTGCTCCACTTTTTCCAAAATGAAGTCTGCTGAGAACACCAAGTTGTGTGACTTCACTAGCACAAACAATAATGATTTCCTTAGCACTCTTATTGCTCCACTTGCTCCTGATGCTACCTTTTAAGAAATTAAGCCTTCTTTGTTGAATCTTGTGATGAGAGAGAAATTTTCTGGTGCTAGTTCTGATGATGCTGCTACCCACCTCAATAACTCCGTTGAACTTTGTGAGATGCAAAAGCATAAGGATGTAGATGGAGATATTATTAAGCTCAAGTTGTTTCCTTTCTCCTTGAGAGGAAAAGCTAAAGAATGGTTGCTATACTTGCATAGAAATAGTATTGATTCTTGGATTAAGTGCAAAGATGCTTTTATTGGAAAGTACTACCATCCTGCTCAACTTGATAATGAACATGTTGTTCAGGCTTGGGAAAGAATGAAATCTTTGGTTAAGAATTGTCCCACTCATGGACTTACTGCTTGGATGATTATCCAGACCTTTTATGCAGGTTTGAACTTCTCTTCAAGAAACCTGTTGGATTTAGCTGCTAGAGGTACCTTTATGACCATCACCAAGAGTGCTGCAACAAAACTCCTTGATAATATGATGGTTAATTATTCTGAATGGCACACTGAGAGAGCTCCGCATGGTAAGAAGGTAAATTATGTTGAAGAAACCTCCTCTTTGAGTGATAATGTTGATGTTATCATGGCTATGCTTGTTAATGGGAAAGATCCTTTAGATCCTAATAATGTTCCCTTAGCCTCTTTGGTTGCTCAAGAAGAGCAAGTTGATGTGAACTTCATTCGGAATAATAATTTTGGCAATAATACTTATGGTAATAATTATAGGCCTTACCCTCCTAATAATGGCAATACTTATCATGGTAGATCTGGAATGCCTAGTAAAGATAGGATTCTAGAAGTTAAAAGATCCACTAAAAACTTTATGCAAATGCAATATGAGCAAAACAAGATTTTCACTAAAACTATGGAAGAAAAATATGCTATCTTGAAAAATATTAGTCATCAGCTTGAGAATTTGAATAGGGAAATTCCTAGTTTACAGTCAAAAATTTTGAGTGCTGAGAAAAATATTTCCTCTTCGTCTGAAGCAGAATCCTCTTTGATTAATAAAATGGCTGCTAAACCTGAAACCATGGAAAGTACCTTTGCTGCTACTCATGCCATACAAGTTACTATTGATGAAAATATTAGACTGTTAGCCCAACTTCATGCTAAGTGGGAAAGAGAATCTGAAATTGCTAGAAACAATAGTGTGTGCACTATTACCACCACCAATATGGATGCCACTAAACCACAAGAAGTCCCTATTCCTCCTACCACAATGCCTAAGCCCAATGAGTCTACTACTAGTGATGCTAAGTTTGATTTTGATCTTGATGGTTGCAATATTTCTGAAGTGATTATGTTCCTACAAAAGCTTGCTAGAAGTCCTGATGCTAGTGATATGCATTTAGCTTTCACCAAACACATTACAGATGCTCTTATTAAAATTAAGGAAGAGAAGTTGAAACATAAAGCTTATGTTACTAGGAAAGTAGAAGATAGTTGGGAACCAATTATTGATATGCAACTGAATGACTTTGATCTCAAAGCTTCATGTGACCTTGGTTCTAGTGTCTCTATTATGCCTAGGAAGATTTATGAAATGCTTGATTTGCCACCTTTGGAAGATTGTTATTTGTATGTCCCACTTAATGATAATGCTAAGAAGAAACTCATGGGGAGTGTTAATGATGTTCTTATTATGGTTAACAACGCTTATGTCCCTGTTGATTTATATGTTTTGGATGTTGAATACAATGCTTCTTGTCCTATTACTTTGGGAAGACCTTTTCTTAGAACTATTGGTTCCATCATTGATATGAAAGAAGGCACCATTAAATATCAATTTCCATTCAAGAAAGGTATTTAACACTTCCCCATGAGGAGAGATAAGTTGCTTTCTGCTCCTCTTTTGAAAGCAAGGTTTGATGTTAATGCTTCTTCATTTGAAAATACTTGATTCTTGCTTCCTGTGCCTAACTTAAAGGCGTTAAAGAAAAGTACTTGTTGGGAGATAACCCAAGAGTTTTCTTGAGTCTTGGAAGTTATTACTTTAATAATGACCTCTCTTTATCCTTTTGTTTGCTTTTCGTGCCAAGAATAACCTCTAATGAGAGGGAAGTAAGATTTGAGGAGTTGCTGTCCCGAAACAGATTTTTGTGTTCCACCATAAAAATTCGTGAGGAATATACGTAAGTCTTCTTGATATGATATTTTACGAATAAATCCCCCATTATGTTAGCTAACTTTATTTATTTCTACACTTTTTCATTTGAGCAACAGAAGGTCTTCGAAAAAATCGGTTTCTACCTGCTGGTCTATTTTGACAGATTTCTGCCATTATTTGCATTTGCTTCTTATTGATTCCTTTTTGGGTTCTTTTTGGGAAATTGAGCTTTTTGAGGGCATTGCTACAGTAGCTTGTGTTTTTAGTGAAATTTTTGCTGTTCCAAAGCTAAACCCAAGGGTCTATTATCTTTTGAATACACTAATGTTGCTAATGAAGATTGTGTGAAGTTTTGTATGTAGGAAAAATTTCAGGTGTAGAGAGAGAATGATGTAATGAGATGAATAATGGACAAAAGCTCAAGCTTGGGGATGCCACCCCGTGTCACCCCAAGAAATTTCATCCCCTTCTTCATCAATAAAAAGCACAGGTCTTTCTAGACACTTAGTTTTTATTGTTTCATGCACTGTTGTGTTATTCTTGGAGCGTCTTAGTTTTCATTTGGTTTGCTTAGTTTTCTTAGTTTGCTTGCACAAAGTAGTTTGGATCCCCGTTCTCGCTGTGTTGTTTCAAATAAGTTCATTGGTGTTGGAGAGGAGTAGAAAGTTCTTGCTTGAATAGTGCAAGAGGAGCTTGCTTTGACTATGGCTTAGACTTTATCATGTCATGCTAGGTGTTGTTTTGACCTTATGCTTAGTGATTATTGCTGTAGCATGAATTTTTCCAAACAATTGGGATTGCTCAGTGTGCCTTGAAGGAATCATACGTTGTTTTAGCATACAAAGCATAGTATTGTGGTATTCTCCTTTGATGTTTTGTTTGGGTTGACTTGGCACATGCTCACACCATGTTATGACTATGAACAAGTCATAATAGCCTCTATGATCATTTAGTACTTGACTTGTAGTACCACTCTATGCTTTGATTAGTAATGTTTTGTCACTCTGCATGATTATGGCCATTATTGCTCTCTTAGTTGGTCACTCCCAGTCTTTTGCTAGCCTCCACTTGTATGAGTAAGCTCTACTCATGCTTCCAACTCCCAAGAAACCAAGTTATTCCAAAGTGTCCACTATAAATTCATATGCATGGTGTGTTACACCATTCCAAGTATATTATTGTTTTCATCTATCTTCCAATTAAAAAGTATTTTGTTATGTGAAAACTTAGTGATTAAAGCTCTGACAAACTTGATGGCACACTTTATTTTTCTTGCCCCTAATAAACTTGAACCATTGTGGCGTCTATGTTGTATATGCTTGCACTTATACATTGGAATTAGCAGAACCGTGCTGTCATGAGGAACGTTTTCAACATTGCACTTGTACTTTGTACATAGTTGATATCATGCTCTTTTGTTTATGGATGTCGTTGGTGTGAAATAAAAGGGGAGCTTGTAATTCCATGGAGTTATGTATGTGTGTTAGAGAAACGCCTGGGTCACTAGCCTAAGCCATGCCTAATCATGGTGGAAACTTGCAGCATCACCATAATGACATCTATGAAGCTTTCTTCTTATAAAAAAAGAGAGACATATTAAAAAGAGGAAAGAGAGAAAAAAGCACCATATTCCCATGGTAAATAAGAAGATTGCCGAGATGCTCATTGTCTGCTTGCCTTGTCATTTTGGTTATGGGATAGCTCCTGTACCATGTGCAAGGGGTACCCCGTTGGCGGTTCTCTATGATACACATGTACTTACTATGACAAGAACTTATAGGTGACTAAAGGTGAGCAGCATGAGGAGCGACCCTCATATTCAAGGGACATGAGATTGCCAACTTATACTTTGTCAAGCATATACTCCATAGTTTGTTCACTTTAACCTTAATCACTTCAAGATGCTTATGATAGGGGCAATGAGAGCTGAAATCTAACAAGTACCATAATTTTTGGAAGCTCTTTTTGAGACTTGAAATCCCTGCTTCCCTTATGAAGGGCCTTTCTTCCACTATTATATTGAGTCTCCACCTTCTATCCTTAGGCACCAGTTAACAAAGCATAGTTGCCATTCTTACTTCTATGTGCATTGTCCCAAAACTTATTGATTAATGCATATTGTTGATATTACTTGTTCTTGTGCTATTTGTATCTAGTCACTCTTATGAACTTTGAAGGTGTCCTATGCATCTATTTGCTACTCTATGAGGGACAAGCTGATTGCCACTATGCCATGTTTTCTGTATGTGAAACAAACAAAAAAATTTCAATGCATGTTATTCATGATCTTTGTTTGTAGCCTTTCATGTTGCATGCATAGTTACTTTGTCTTGCCATTAGAACTCCATCTTTCATGCTCATATTTAGAGTTCTTTGATCCCAGCTTTCATTGCTTGCAAATGGTTTGATCTTGATTTTGATGGTGCATGTCACATAAAAAATTATTCTTTTTATCACTTACCTACTCGAGGACGAGCAGGAGTTAAGCTTGGGGATGCTTGATATGTCGGAAACGTATCTATAATTTTTATGTTCCATGATTGTTTAGTATCTACTTTGCTTTGCTTTGTCTACACTTTGAGGTGTTTTTATATGATTTCTGGTACTAACCTATTAACAAGATTCCATAGTGACAGTTGCCTGTTTTCTTTTGTTTTTAGTTCCAAAAAGGCAGAAAGTCAATATTCTCGGAATTGGAAGGGACAAAAGCCAAAGTCAATATTTTACCCTGGGGAACACAAAGCCTGAATACGAGACGGAGGAGGGCAACCATGGGGCCGCACCCCTGGCCGCGCAGCCAAGGTGGGCCCGCGCCTAAGGGGTGTAGTCGCCCCGGCGACCCCCTGCCTCGCCTCTTCACCTAGAAAGACACCCCGATGCCTAAACCCTGAGCACCCGATCAAAATTCCACGAAACCGACTATAGCCGTCGCCACCATCATCCCTAGATCGGGGGATCTGAAGCTCTTCACGGCACCCTCCTAGAGGGGAGATCATCCCGGAGGCCTTCTTCTTCATCATGCCAGCCTCCGGTATGAAGCGTGAGTAGTTCCACCTTGGACTTCGGGTCCATGTAGTAGCTGGATGGTTGTATCTCCTCCTTTGTGCTTTCATGTTTAGATCTTGTGAGCTCCGTTCATGATCAAGATCTGATCTATTTCTAATCATGCATGTTGTGTTTGCGGGGATCCGATGGATATTGAGATTACTATGTCAGATTGATTAATGGTTTTGTCTTATTGATTCTTTCATGTCTGTGTTGTTTGTGATCTTGCATGATCTCCGTTGTTAGTAGCTATCTTGGCCAAGTAGTTGCTAGTGACTCCAAGAGGGGGTATTTATGCTCGATAGTGGGTTTATGCCTCTATTTAATCTAAGGGAATTGACATAAATCTCTAAGGTTGTAGATATGTTGTTGCCACTAGGGAGAAAACAACGGTCTCTTGTTCATGGAACAAGTGGATTGTTTACCTTACACACTTTGCTTAAAGCAGTTGTCTGTTGCTTGCAACTTAATACTAGAGGGGGGTCGGTTGATAACCCAAAGGTGGACTTCTAGTCATAGATGCAGTTGGATGGTGGTCTATATATCTTGTTGTATTGCCCAATCAAACCTCATAGGATCATGAATGTCTAGTATTGCATTGTTATGCCTTGCTTAGTCCTGTCAATTGCCCTGCTGTAATTTGTTTAGTTAGCATGACATGTTTGTTTATCTAAGGAGAACACCTCTAGTGAACTATGAACCCCGGTCCAATATTTACCATTGATACATCTTCCACTGTTAATGTTTACATGTTGCAAACCACCATTACCTTCCATACCATACAGTTAATCCCTAGTATATCATTGAGATGAGATAGAGATTATTATGTTATACATCATTATGTGTATGTGTTAATTGTCTTCATATTGATGTTGAGAGTTGTGCACCTCTTTAATATTTTCCTATTATGGGGACTTGATGAAGGGGGTTACTTGTTGGTAGACAAAGGGATGATAGCACTTACTATGACTATAAAGTTGTTGTCATCCTTTACATACTAACTTGGGAAGCAAGAAGAACTCATTAAGCCATGTCCATGCCACGGGAGAAATCCCTTAATAGCGGGATAATATGATTGATGTCGTTTATCTGTCAGCTGTGGTTATGAAGGATGATGTGAAGGGAATGTGCCTTGAGAGGCAATAATAAAGTGTTTATTATGTGTATTTCAAGTATATGGTAGATGTTTATTTTGCATGCTATAATTTTATTAATACAGAAACATTCATACATGTGTGTTTAATAAACAAACAGAAAGTTCCTAGTTATGCCTCTCTCATAAACTAGCTCGTTGATTAACACGATGATCAAGGTTTCCTGATCATGGACATTGGATGTTGTTACTAACGAGGTCACAACATTAGTGTAATGCTGTGATGAACATTCATCCGAAGTATAGCATTACGATCAAAGTCATTGAGTTTATATTACTATAACAACATACAAAGAGATCCTAATCATTAGACCATGAGATCATGTTAATCACTAACACCGGAAGAGTATCTTGATAACATCAAACATCACACCATAACAGGGTGATTATAAAGATGGGTTCAGTACTACTAAAGTGTTATGTTGAGGCCCATGGATCGAGAGTGGAATTTGTTCATCTCGATGACGGGTAGATATGCTCTGGGCCCTCTCGGTGATATCACATTGGTTAGCTTGCAAGCAAGTGATTTGATCACTAGAATGTTATATCATGGGAACAAGAAAAGAGTGCATGTCAGTAACAACATAAAAATAGGTATGGAGATACCGATGATCGAATCTAGGACATGTAATATATCACGAACCAAAAGGATTAAGATACTATCGTAAAAGGTTTTGACGATCACAAGAAAGTCATCGTTGAATGTGTGGAAGTCAGTATGGGTCTCCAGATCCCGCTTCTGATTATTGATCGGAGAGGGGTCTCCATCATGTCCACATTATTCACGAATCATAGGGTGACACACTTAAGAGACACCGACATCCATTTGGAGCAATAGTTTTATGCTGGAAAGAATAACAAGCGTAGAAATTTATTTCACTAGATACCGAAACAGGTTTTCAGGTGAAATTGCAGAATTTTTTTTGCATGTGAAATAAAATACTAGCAAGGGGTAATATGTGAATGTTTGTCAATAAAGTAATTGAAAAATTATGAATAAATAAAAGGAGTTTTATTTAATGAGAGTTTGCATTACATTTGGTGGGAATTTGAGTGGGTTTTTGAGTGGAGGGAATTGAAAGGCATTTGAGTGAGTGGAGTGTCCACCCACATGAATGAAGGAGGGGAGGAGGAAGACCCCATGGCTGGCGGCCACCCCCTTGGGGTTCCCCCCTCTCCTATAAAAGGAGCCCCCCTCCTCACTTCTCACTCAAACCTCCTCGTGAAGGATCTCTCTCCCCCTCTAGTATTTATCCCCCATGGTCTCGGACTAGCGAGATACATTTCCTGGTGGCTATTCGGCAAGAAAGAGTTGTGCTTCCGCTGCATCGCTGGAGCGAGGAGGCAGAGGTTGCTCGGTGCCTCGGACGTGTGTGCGACTACGGATGCACCGCTAAGTTGCGGTGCTAAGGACATCCTCTTGATCTTGAGATCGGCAAGAGATCGTCTACATCAACCACGAGTTTAACTCGTTAAGCTTTGCCGGTATTCAAGGGTATGTTCTCTACGGATATACATCCGCCCGTTGTTTGTATCTAGTAGATAGATCTTGGTACATAGTTGTTCCCATCGTAGGAATTTTTTTTTGTTTTCTATGCTGGGAACCCAACAGTGGAATCAGAGCCGGATCAATGTGTAGATGCTTTGCACGGGTAGTACGCATATGAGTATGTGGGCTATGATGATCATGTTATTGCTTCTTAGTTGTATTTTGGATATTGGTGGCATAGTGGGATAAAACGGCCCGGACAAACTTTACATGTCCTCGCACAAGAGACTTGTTCCACGCTTGACATGCAACTAGTTTGCATAAGTGGCTAGCGGGTTTCTGTTTCTCCTACTATAGTCAATATCTAATTTGCAAAGAGTTGTCAACAATTTGGTTATCCTCGTTGTGGTTCATGTTCGTAGGTAAGAACGGTTCTATCTTCGAAAGCCTTAAACCACGTAAAACTTGCAATGGATAAATTATAGGCATCTAGTTTAGATTGTTGTTGGGCTAGTGTCATGATATTGTGATGTTGTAAGTAGAAGTATAAGTTGATACTCTTACAACACACATAACGTGCAAGTTCCATAGACCTTGGCCTTACACATAGAGGTATGATAGTGATCATATCACGATGCACATGATGGAGATCATGTGCGGGAACCATATCATTTCACTTATAAACGTGTGATGTTTGTTGCATCTTATATTGCTTGTTTGGCGTTTTATTAGCATAATAAGATGATCCCTCATTTAAATATCAAGATAAGAATGTGTTCTTCCTTAAGTATGCACCGATTATGTTTTGTCGCTCCAAGACATCACGTGATTATCGGGTGTTCTTGGATCCACGACCATATTTCGGGTGTAAGACAGTTACACATGCGAATACTAAGGTTCTTACTTGGCGAGCCTAGCATGTACAGACATGGCCTCGGAACACGGACCGAAAGGTTAAGCATGAGTCATATGGTAGATATGATGCCCATTTGATGCTCGCCTTTGAAGCTACACCGACTCACGCGATGATCAGACTTGGTATAGTGGATTTGGTTTGAGTGGGAGTTCATTCTTAATATGGATTAGTTGAACTCAATCTATCATAAACTTAGTCTAAACTTTAAAAATTCTGCTGTAGGTGGCACCACCTGTTTTTAATTTCAATGTGTTCATGGAGAAAGAGAAACTTGCAATGAACGGTAGCAACTTTACCGAATGGTCCATGAATTTTAGGATTATCCTCTCTGCTGCACAAAAGAAATATGTGCTAGAAGCGCCTCTAGGCCCACCACCGTTCGATGATGCCCCTGACAAGGAGAAGAATGTCTATCAGACTCGTCAGGAGGACCACAACTTAGTTCATTGCAGCATATTGTATGGGCTCAAGCCAGAACTTCGAAAGCGTTTTGAAAACGGCAATGCATTTGATACAATGGGTGAGTTGAAAATGATTTTAGACACACATGCTGTTGTAGAGAGCTACAATGCTTCAGAAAAGTTCTTTAGCTGCATGATGGAAGAGCACAACTCCGTAAGTGAGCATGTACTCAAGATGTCGGGTTACGCCGATAAGCTTGTGTCCTTGGGAATATCGATTCCCATTGACTTAGGCATCCATCGTGTTCTGCAGTCTTTGCCACCTAGATATAAGAGCTTCGTGATGAACTATAATATGCAATGCATGAACAAGTCTCTCCCCGAGCTTTTGTCCATGCTTAAAACTGCAGAAGTGCAGATCAAGAAATAAAATCAAGTGTTGATGATCAATAAGACCACTGGTTTCAAGAAAGACAAGAAGGGAAAATGGAAGGGAAGTAAGTCTTGGAATTATGCCCTAGAGGCAATAATAAAGATGTTATTATTATAATTCTTGTTCATGATAAAGTTTATATTCCATGCTAGAATTGTATTAAGCGGAAAATTTAATACTTGTGTGGTTTGTGAACAACACCGTGTCCCTAGTATGCCTCTATGGCCTAGCTCATTGATTAATGATGGTTAAGGTTTCCTAACCATAGACATGAGTTGTTGATTAATAATGAGATCATATCATTGGGAGAATGATATGATGGAACTACCCAAACTAAGCGGAACAATTAGATCGTGTCATCGTTTTCATCTTTGCGAAGCTTTTCTTATGTCAAATATTGTATTCCTTAGACCATGAGATAATACAACTCCCTGATATCGGAAGAAAGCTTTGAGGTCATCAAACGTCATCCTATGAGAGGGTGGTCATAAAGGTGTCTCTCAGGTGATCGGAAAGTACCTGTTGGGTTGTATGTATCGAGATGGGATTTGTCCCTCCCAAGTCGGAGATATATACTTCGGGCCCACTCGGTAATCGATATCAACACTGCTTGCAAGCATGTGGTTAAGGAGTTAATCACAAAGTCATATCGGATTACGGAACGAGTAAAGTACTTTCTGTGAACGAGATTGAACTAGGTATGACGGTACCAACGATCAAATCTCGGGCAAGTAAAATATCGCGAGACGAAGGGAATATATATATATATATATATATATATATATATATATGGGATTGATTGAATCCTGGCATCGTGGTTCATCCGATATGATCATCTATGAATGTGTGGGAGTCAATATGGGTTTCCAGACCCCGCTGTTGATTATTGATATAAGATCATGTCTGCATGTTCTCGAACCCGAAGGGTCACACACTTAACGTGTCTCGACGCTAGGATAGATTGGATAATTGGTTTATGAGTTTTTGTTCGGAGTCTCGGATGGGATCCGGGACATCACGAGAGGTTCCGGAATGGTCCGAAGAATAAGATTCATATAAGGCAATGCAGTTTTTGGAGTTCGGAATTGTTTCAGCTTAATCGGTATTGTACCGGAAGCTTCTAGAACCTTCCGGAGGGGGACCAACGTGGCCCCACCTCCCGGGAGGGGGCATGGGCCTATTATGGAGTGCCCTGGCCGCATTGGGCCAGGGGCACAAGGCCCCATAGGGCCCAGCCGGCCAAACCAAGGGGAAACCCTAAGGGAGCTTCTAGAAGGGGGGGGGGACTTGCCCCCCACTCCTCCCTCCTTGGCCGCCGGCCTAGGGCTTGGGGGAGGGGCTAGGTCTGGCGCCCACCCCTCTATATATATAGGGCTGGGGCGCACCCTCCCCCCCACACCTCCTCTACAACCCTAGCCGCCCTGCTGCCCTCCTCTCTCTCTCCCTCCCGACTGCATGTAGGCGAAGCCCTTCTGTAGAAACTCTCCACCACTTGCACCGCGCCGTCACGTTGTAGATCCAATCCGTCTCTCCACCATAATTGCTGGACCGAGGAAGGAGGAGACGTCGAGGTGCTGCACGTGTGCATATCTCGGAGGCATCGCCACTTGCGGTGTTAGATCAGATCGGATCGCGAGGAGGAGAAGCGAGTACGACTACATCACCCACGTTCCGCTGTGCGAATCTTCAAGGGTATGAAGATCTCATCTAATCCCCCTCGTTGTTTGCATCTCCTAGATTAGATCTTGGCTTTCCCTTTCGCATCCGTAGAATTTTTTTGATTTACTATGTTGCGAAACCCTTCAGTGGTATCAGAGCTAGATCTATGCGTAGATGTGTTTCACGAGTAGAACGCAACATGGTTGTTGCGGGCGTTGATGTTTTCTATTGCAAGCCTCTTGTTTGTGTTCTTCTTATGACGCGGGATAGTGAGATTGAAGCGGTCCAGGCCAACCTTACGCGACATCGTTTGCGAGACCGGCTCCGCACTTGACGTGTGGCTTATTCCACACATGCGGCTGGTGGATGCCAGTTTCTCTCACTATAGTTGTCATGGGATTTACACCGGAGTTTGGCAACCATAATATCACTGTTGTGGCTTTCCATAGGTAAGAATCGTTCTTAGCTTGCTACTACCATAAGCCACGTAAAACATGCAACAACAAAGTAGAGGTGTCTAACTTGTTTTTGCAGGGAGTCTTTTCTGTGATATGGTATGGCCCAAGATGTGATGTGTATGTTGTATGCGATGATCATGTTTTGTAATGTTTCACGACTTGCATGTCGATGAGTACACAACCGGCAGGAGCCATATGGTTGTCTTTATAATTGTGTATGACCTATGTGTCAACTTATTATACGCCATGTAATAGTTTCACTTTATCACTAAGTAGTTAGCAATAGTTGTAGTTGCTATTCGTGGTGGAGGCAATCATGGTGGAGTGATGGATATCATGCCGGCATGCACAAGATGGAGATCATTGCGTGAAGATTGGCTATACCATGTCACATAAAGTTATATGCATGTGATGTTTATCCTTTTATGTATCTTATTATGCTTAGATCGCGACGATGGCATTATAAGATGATTCCTCACTTAAAGATCAAGATAAAACTGTGTTCTCCCCATGTATGCACCGTTGCGAAAGTTCATCGTGTCCAAGCATCACATGATGATTGGGTGCTATAGACTCTACGTTCACATACAACGGGTGCAAGCCACTTTTGCACACGCGGAAATACTTGGGTTTGACTTGACGAGCCTAGCATGTACAGACATGGCCTCGGAACACATGAACCAAAAGGTTAAGCATGAGTCATATGAATGATATGATCGACACTTTGTTGTCCACCATTGAAGCCACATATCTTGTCGTGAAGATCGGATTAGGTGTGGTGAATTTGGATCGTGTTCACTAAACAACTTGAGGGATGTTGAATTTAGTGGGAGTTCATCTAGTAATTTGATTAAAAAGTTGAACTAGTTATCATGAACATAGTCTAATTTGTACTTGCAAATATTGTAGATCAAATGGCTAAGTCCAACTTCAACTTCAACATTTTTGCTGAGAAGGAAAAGCTTAGAAACAATGGGTCTAACTTCACCAACTTGTTCCGCAATCTGAGAATCATTCTCTCTGGCGGTCAAAAGGACTATGTCCTTGAGAATGCGTTAGGTGACGCCCCTGCTGTAGATGCACCGGCTGATGAGAAAGCTGTCTATCAGCCGCGCAAAGATGATTATGGTGTGATTAAGAGCACCATGTTGTTTTCTATGGAATCGGACCTTCAAAATCGTTTTGAAGACTATCCCGGGCCCTTTGAGATTCTTGAGGAGCTAAAAACCATGTTTCAGACTCAGGCCCGTTCTGAGAGATATGAGATCTCTGAGAAATTCTTTAACTGCAAGATGGAGGAAGGGAGTTCCGTTAGTGAGAACGCCATAAAGATGTCGGGCTACACTCAACGCCTTGAGCAACTGGACTGCAAGATTCCAGAGGAGCTCAAGATTAACAGGGTTCTGCAATCACTCCCTCCCAGCTACAAAAGTTTTGTAGTGACTCATAGTCAGATTGGTTCCACTGATACGATCACCGAGCTCTTCGTAGAGCTGAAGGCTGCGGAGGTGGACATAAAAAGGATAATCATGTGTTGATGGTCAACAAGCCCCCCACCTTCAAGAAAGGTAAGGGTGCAAAGAAGCCCTTCAAGAAAGGCGGAGGCAAGCGCGTTGCCCCTGCTGAGAAGAAGCTCAAGTCTGGACCCAAGCCAGACACTGAGTGCTTCTATTGCAAGGACAAGGGTCACTGGAAGCGCAACTGTCCGAAGTACTTAGCGGACAAGAAGGCTGGCACCATCAAAGGTATACTTGATATAAATGTTATTGATGTTTTCCTTACTAGCCCTCGTTGTAGTGCCTGGGTATTTGATACTGGTTCAGTTGCTAATACTGTAACTCGAAACAGGAGCTACGGAATAGACGGCGGCTTGCGAGGGATGAGGTGACGATGCGCGTTGGCAACGGATCAAGAGTTGATGTGATGGCCGTCGGCACGCTCTCCTTAGTTTTACCTTCGGGATTAGTTTTAAACCTTAATAAGTGTTATTATGTGCCTGCGTTGAGCATGAACATTATTTCTGGATCGTGTTTATTGCAAGACGGTTATTCATTTAAATCGGAGAATAATGGTTGTTCTATTTATATGAGTAACATCTTTTATGATCATGCACCTGTTGTGAATGGTTTATTTCTTCTGAATCTCGAAAGGGATGAAACACACATCCATAACATTGAGGCTAAGAGATGCAAAGTAGATAGTGATAATACTACTTATTTGTGGCACTGTCGTCTAGGTCATATTGGTGTAAAGCGCATGAAGAAACTCCATTCTGATGGACTTTTGGAGTCTCTTGATTTTGAATCATTTGACACATGCGAACCATGCCTCATGGGCAAGATGATCAAAACCCTGTTCTCTGGAATGATGGAGCGAGCAACGGACTTGTTGGAAATCATACATACCGATGTTTGCGGACCGATGAGTGTTTCGACGCGCGGTGGATATCGCTATTTTCTCACTTTTACCGATGACTTAAGTAGATATGGGTATATCTATTTAATGAAACATAAATCTGAAACATTTGAAAAGTTCAAGGAATTTCAGAATGAAGTGGACAACCATCGTAACAGAAAAATTAAGTTTCTACGATCCGATCGTGGAGGTGAATATTTGAGTTATGATTTTCTCACGCATCTTAAAGCAAGCGGAATCGTTTTGCAACTCACGCCACCCGGAACACCACAGCGCAATGGTGTGTCTGAACGCCGGAATCAAACCCTATTAGATATGGTCCGATCGATGATGTCTCTTACTGATTTGCCGTTATCATTTTGGGGTTATGCATTAGAAACCGCTGCATTCACTTCAAATAGGGCACCATCTAAATCCGCTGCATTAGAATTGTGTCCATTGTATCCATCATCTATCCTGATCCTGGTAAGAAAAGATATAAAAGATGTGAATGCCATAAAATACCTGTTCGAGATATGCCCTAGAGGCAATAATAAATATAGTTATTATTATATCTTTGTGTTTATGATAAATGTTTACATTCATGCTATAATAGTATTAACAAGGAAACATTAATACTTGTGTGATTTGTAAACTAAAATAGAGTCCCTAGTAAAGCCTCTTTATAATACTAGCTTGTTGGTTAATAAATGATTGTGGTTTCCATATCATGAACATTGAGATGTTATTAACAACAAGATCATATCGTTAGGAGAATGATATGGTGGACATACTCCTATAGATAAGAGTAGCATAAAGATCAAGTCATTTTAATAGTTCAATTGCTATATGCTTTCTGATACATAGTAACCTAATTCCTTCGACCATGAGATCATGCATATCACCTTTACCGGATGGATGCTTTGATGACATCAAACACCACACTGTAACTGGGTGGCTATAAAGGTGACATTGAGTGTTCGGAAAGTATTTGTTGAGACACATGGATCAAGAGTGGGATTTGTCCATCCATATGACGGATAGATATACTCTGGGCCCTCTCGGTGAAATGTCATCCAATTAGCTTGCAAGCATGTGACTGGCTCACAAGGGATCACATATCACGGGAACGAGAAAAGAGTACTTATCAGTAACGAGGTTGAACTAGGTATGCAGAGATACCGACGATCATAACCTCGGATAAGTAAACTATCGTGAGACAAAGGGAAATTGGAATCGTATGTAAGTGGTTCATTCGATCACAAAGTAATCGTAGAAATATGTGGGATCCATATGAATTTCCAGATTCCTCTATTGGTTATTGTTCGGAGAAGTGTCTCGATCATGTCCGCATAATTCACGAACCGTTGGGAGACACACTTAAGGATTCGACGTTGTTTGAGTAGTTATGGAATGATGAGAAAGAGACCGAATATTGTTCGGAGTCTCGGATGGGATCCGGGATATCACGAGGAGATCCGGAATGGTCCAGAGAATAAGATTCATATAAGGAAAGTCCTATTTCGGAGTTCGAGAATGGTTCCGGTGTTTTCATCGGGAATGTTCTAGAAGGTTCCGGAATGTCCGGCACTCCGAAGGGGAAGGGTACATGAATGTGCTATATCAAGTTGGTATGATTGCATCATGTACTAGGTGTCATCGCTGAACAAAATAAAGGGTTTAATCAAATCCTAGTTTGAAAAAGTCAAACGCCAATTTGAAACTCAAACGGCTATTTTGGGAAGTGGAGAGGGAGGTGGAAACCGTGTTGGGGGAGGAGTTCCTCCCCTCCACCGCCGGGCCACCTTGAAGCCGAGTTGGGGAGGGACTCCCCTCCCCTTGGCCGCGCCTCCCACCTATAAAGGGAGGGGCAGGGCTGCCCCTCCTAACACACAAGATCCCCACCTCTAAACCCTAGCAGCCGCCGCCCTCCATAGCCGCCGCCCCCTAGGGTTTCTCCCCTAGCCGTCGACTTGGGCACCTCCAAGCCCTAGCCGCCGGCCCTAGCACCTCTTCCTTGGTGTGTCTAAACCCTAGATCGCCGAGGGCTCTCTCATAGTCCACCATACTCGCTCCGGCTTAAGGCGAAGCCCTGCGAGATCTCCCCTCTACTTCCGGTACCACGCCGTTGTGCTGCCGGAATCGCGAGGAGAGTGCTACAACCTTCGCTGCCTGCTGGAACAACGGAGAGGAAGGTCTTCGTCGAGTACCGAACGTGTGACCGACTGCGGGAGCGCTGCCGGAACGCAGCGCCGGAAGGATCGTCTACGCGATCTTGAGATCGGGAAGATTACGACTACATCACCCACGAGAATCCGCTCTCGTTAAACACTTTGGAATCTTCGAGGGTGAGTTATTCCATCGACTCGTTGCTACAATCTAGTAGATAGATCTTGGCTTGTTTGTTTGTATGCGGTAGAAAAATTTTGTTTTCCATGCTACGAAACCCTACAGTGGTATCAGAGTCGTGTCTATATGTAGATCTGTTGCACGAGTAGTACACAATGGTCATTGTGGGCGTTGATGCTTTTATTGTCGATTGCTTCTTGTGTACTTTGCATCTTGCGGGATGTTGGGATGAAGCGGCCCGACCTAACCTTACATGACATCGTTCATGAGACTTGCTCCACGCTTGACATGCAACTTGTATTGCATAAGTGGCTTTGCGGGTGACTGTTTCTCCTAGCATAGTTAAGATTCAATTTACAATGGGTGATTAACAATGCTAGTATCAATGTTGTGGTTCTTGTTCGTAAGTTAGAACGACACTTATTGAAAGCCCCAAACCACGTAAAACATGCAAAGAAAGTAGAGACGTCTAACTTTGTTTTGCAGGGTGTGCAGTGATGTGATATGGCCATGATTGTGATTATATTTGATGTATGCAATGTTCCTTATTATAAGTTGGCAACCGACAGGAGCCATATGGTTGTCTTTAATTTTGTTAAGACCCGCGTGTCTATTCAAAGTAGTTGTAATAGTTGAAGCCGGTGGACGACAACCATGGAGAAGCGTCATTGACCTTGATGCAATGTCGGTGATGATGGAGATCATGTTCGTGCTTGAAGATGGAGATCGGAAGCACAAAGAAGAAAGGCCATATCATATCACATATTATGAATTGCATGTGATGTTAATCCTTTATGCATCTTGTATTGCTTAGTTAACGACGGTAGCATTATAAGATGATCCCTCATGCACATGAATTTCAAGTCATAAAGTGTTCACCCTTAGTTAGCATCGTTGCTAAAGCTTGTTGTTTCGAAGCACCACGTGATGATCGGGTGTGTTAGATTCCGCAAGTGTATACAACGTGAGCAAGCCAGATTTGCTCATGCGGAAGCTAAGGTTTGATCTTGACGAGCCTAGCATGTACATACATGGTCTCGGAACACGGATCACCGAAAGGTAAAGCATGAATCATATAGTAGATATGATGAACATGTCGATTGTTCGCCATTGAAACCATATCAACTCTCGTGATGATCGGTGTTGATGTGGTGGATTTGGTTCGTGTGATCACTAAAACAATGTGAGGGATATTGTTTTGAGTGGGAGTTCACCTAGATTAATTTAACTATTAATTAGAACTCAATTTGTCATAAACTTAGTCTAAACTATTGCAAATATGTTGTAGATCAATGGCGGCCCCTACCATCAATTTTAATGTGTTCCTAGAGAAAGAAAAGTTGAAAAACAATGGAAGAAACTTCGCGGATTGGTTCCGCAATTTGAGGATTGTCCTCACAGCTGGTAATTTGACCTATGTGCTGGATGCACCGCTGGGTGACCCGCCTGCAGCTGATGCTGCCGACGAAGTAAATAATGTTTACCTCGCTCGGAAGACTCAGTACTCCACAGTTCAGTGTGCTATCTTGTATGGTTTAGAATCGGAGCTTCAGAAAAGGTTTGAGAATTCAGACCCACATGATATTGTCCGTGATCTCAAATTGGTATTTGAGACTCACGCAACAATTGAGAGCTATGAGGCTTCTGAAAAGTTCTTTAACTACAAGATGGAAGAGGGCAGCTCCATCAGTGAGCATGTGCTTAAGATGTTTGGGCACGCAAACAAACTTCAAAGCTTGGGTATAGTGATTCCTGATGCTTTGGGGATTTACCGTGTCCTCCAATCACTACCACCAAGTTATAAGAACTTTGTGATGAACTACAATATGCAAAACATGAGCAAGCAGTTGCCAGAACTGTTTGCTATGTTGAAATCTGCAGAAGTGGAGATCAAGAAAGAGCACCAAGTGTTGATGGTCAATAAGACCACCAAATTCAAGAAAGGCAAGTCTAAGCAAAAGGGACACTTCAAGAAGGGTGGTAAGAAAGTTACCGCGCCGACGAAGAAGACCAGGGCTGGACCTAAGCCTGATACTGAGTGCTTTTACTGCAAGGGAGAAGGTCACTGGGAGCGGAATTGCCCAAAGTACTTGGCGGATTTGAAGAACGGCAACATCAAGAAGAAAGGTATATCCGATATACATGTTATTGATTTGTATCTCACTAGTACTCGTAGTAGTGCCTAGGTATTTGATACTGGTTCGGTTGCTCATATTTGTAACTCGAAATAGGTGCTGCAGAATAAACGGAAGCTAGCGAAGAACGAGGTGACGATGCGCGTGGGAAACGGATCAAAGGTTGATGTGATCGCGGTCGACACTCTACCCCTTCATCTACCATCGGGATTAGTTTTATACTTCAATAATTGTTATTTGGTGCCTGCGTTAAGCATGAACATTATATCGGGATCTTGTTTATTGCGAGACGGTTACTTGTTTAAGTCCGAGAATAATGGTTGTTCGATTTATATGAGTAATATGTTTTATGCACATGCACCTTTGATAGATGGTCTATTCTTATTGAATCTCGATAGTGGACATACACATATTAATAACATTGAGGCTAAACGTTTGAAATCGAGCGATAACTCGACCTATATGTGGCACTGTCGTCTTGGTCACATTGGAGTGAAGCGTATGAAGAAACTCCATTCCGATGGACTTCTTGAATCACCTGATTTTGAATCACTTGATAGATGCGAAGCATGTCTGATTGGTAAAATGACTAAGACTCCATTTTCTGGTATGATGGAGCGAGCTACGGACTTATTGGAAATCATACATACCGATGTGTGTGGTCCAATGAGTGTAGCATCACGCGGTGGTGATCGTTATGTTCTTACCTTCACGGATGACTTGAGTAGATATGGGTATATCTATTTCATGAAACATAAGTCCGAAACTTTCGAGAAGTTTAAGGAATTTCAAAGTGAGGTAGAGAATCAACGTAACAAGAAGATTAAATTTCTATGTTCTGATCGTGGAGGTGAATATCTAACTTACGAGTTTGGCGAGCATTTGAAGAAATGCGGAATACTTTCACAATTGACACCGCCGGGAACACAACAGCGTAATGGTGTGTCCGAACGTCGTAATCGAACTCTCTTAGATATGGTTTGTTCTATGATGTCACTTACAGATTTACCGCTATCGTTTTGGGGTTATGCATTAGAAACAGCCGCATTCACTTTAAATAGGGCACCATCTAAATCCATTGAAACGACACCGTATGAATTATGGTTTGGGAAGAAACCTAGATTGTCGTTTCGTAAAGTTTGGGGTTGCGATATGTAAAGAAGTTACAGCCGGACAAGCTTGAACCCAAAGCGGAAAAATGCTTCTTCATAGGATACCCGAAGGAAACTATTGGGTATACCTTCTATCATAGATCCGAAGGCAAAATCTTCGTTGCCAAGAATGGATCCTTTCTAGAGAAGGAATTTCTCTCGAAAGAAGTCACGGGAAGGAAAGTAGAACTCGACGAGGTTGTCGAACCTTCTCTCAAAACTGCGAGTAGCGCAGCACCGGAAGAAGTTCCTGTGGTGCCTGCACCAATAAGAGAGGAAGATAATCATGATGATCATGAAACTTCGGTTGTAGTTGCTACAGAGCCTCGCAGGTCAACGAGAAATCATACCACTCCAGATTGGTATGATCCCGTTATGAGTATCATGTTGGTGGACAACACCGATGACCCTGCGACATATGAGGAAGCGATGATGAGCCCAGATTCCAATAAATGGCAAGAAGCCATGAAATCCGAGATTGGATCCATGTACGGAAACCAAGTATGGACTTTGGTGGACTTACCGGATGGCCGGAAGGCTGTCGAGAACAAATGGATTTTCAAGAAGAAAACAGATGATGATGGTAATGTTACTGTCTATAAAGCTCGACTTGTCGCAAAAGGGTTTCGACAAATTCAAGGAGTTGACTACGATGAGACTTTCTCACCAGTAGCGAAGCTAAAGTCTGTGAGGATTATGTTAGCAATCGCTGCATATTATGATTATGAGATATGGCAGATGGATGTCAAAACAGCATTCCTCAATGGAGACATTGATGAAGAGTTGTATATGATGGAACCCAAAGGTTTTGTCGATCCTAAAGATGCTAACAAGGTATGCAAACTTCAACGGTCCATCTATGGATTGAAGCAAGCATCCCGAAGTTGGAATCAACGTTTTGATAAGGTGATCAAAAGTTTTGGTTTTATACAAACTTATGGAGAAGCTTGTATTTACAAGAAAGTGAGTGGGAGCTCTGTAGCATTCTTAATACTATATGTAGATGGCATATTGTTGATTGGGAATGATGTAGACCTTCTTAATAGTGTCAAGGAATATTTGAATAATAGTTTTTCAATGAAGGATCTTGGCGAAGCAGCTTACATATTAGGCATAAAGATTTATAGATATAGATCGAGACGCCTAATATCATTGTCACAAAGTACATATTTGGACAAAGTTCTAAAGAGGTTTGGAATGGAAGATAGCAAGAAAGGGTTCTTTCCCATGTTGCCCAATACGACCTTGAGTAAAACTCAAAGTCCAACATCGGCAGAAGATAGAGAAAGGATGAGTAAGACTCCCTATGCCTCAGCCATAGGATCTCTAATGTATGCCATGCTATGTACTAGACCCGACATTGCATATGCTGTTAGTTTAACTAGCAGATATCAAAGTGATCCAGGAGTGGATCATTGGACAGCGGTCAAAAACATCCTTAAGTACTTGAGAAGAACTAAGGATATGGTTCTTTCTTATGGAGGTGATGAACAGCTCGTTGTTAATGGTTACACCGATGCTAGTTGTAACACCGATCCAGATGATTCTAAATCACAATCTGGATACGTATTTACTTTGAATGGTGCAATAGTTAGCTGGAGGAGTGCAAAGCAAAGCGTTGTGGCGAGATCTTCAACTGAATCGGAATACATGGCTGCTTCGGAGGCTTCACAAGAAGCGATATGGATGAAAGAGTTCATTACAGAGCTGGGTGTGGTTCCTAGTGCGCTGGACCCAATGTCTATCTACTGTGATAACATGGGTGCCATAGCCAATGCGCAAGAACCAAGGTCACACAAGAAGCTGAAGCACATCAAGCTACGTTTTCACGCTATTCGAGAACATGTCCAAGATGGGGACATAAAGATTTGCAAAGTACACACAGATCTGAATGTGGCGGATCCGTTGACTAAACCTCTCCCGAGGGCAAAACATGACCTGCACCAAACTGCCATGGGTGTTCTGTATATTACCATGTAATCTAGATTAGATGACTCTAGTGAAAGTGGGAGACTGTTGGAGATATGCCCTAGAGGCAATAATAAATATAGTTATTATTATATCTTTGTGTTTATGATAAATGTTTACATTCATGCTATAATAGTATTAACAAGGAAACATTAATACTTGTGTGATTTGTAAACTAAAATAGAGTCCCTAGTAAAGCCTCTTTATAATACTAGCTTGTTGGTTAATAAATGATTGTGGTTTCCATATCATGTTGTTATCGCCACATTTTGGCCAAAGGAGGAGTTGGGCCGTAATCAAGATGGGCTTAGAAGATACGTATATGCAACGTGTTGTTGAATCGGCCTCGTGCGTTGATTTGGGCTAAATTGCCCGTTTATCTTATATTGTAATAGGTTCCGTTTCGATTTAGGTAAGAGATAGAGTTGTTAGAATTATTCCAAAGATAGAAAGTCTCCGGACTATAAATATGTACCTAAGGTCATTGAGAAAAGGAGGACGATCACGTTCACAACAAACACAATCTCGGCGCATCGCCACCCCTTGTTTCTAGGGTTTTTCTCGGGTAAGTGCCATGCTGCCTAGATCGCATCTTGCGATCTAGGCAGTATCTACTTATGCGTTATTCGGTGTTACTCGTACTGAAGCCTTGTTGATGGCGAGTAATACTATTATCATAGATCTGTTTAGGCTAGCATCGGTACCTTTTTGCTATGATCGTTTAGTTATGCTACCTCTAGTTATCTCGCCGCCTTTGCACCTTTTCCCGGGTGTAAGGGTGGCATCTTGCTTGATCTTTATTTAAGTCGATTTGATCTGTTATAGTTGTGCCTTGTTCTCCAAGGTTTAGTTTGATATCTACATGATCAGGCCTTGCAAACGGGTTGAACGATCCAGTAGTATGTAAGATATGGTTTACCAATCCGAGAGGAGTTGTTCTGGGAATTGACTTTACGTTGGTTTTTAGGCCTTCTCTAGGGTTAGTTTTCTATTATCTTTTGTATCTACCAGGCTCAATTACGTGTAGGACGCTCCAATTATGTAGTGAAAACGTTAAACTGTCGTAGATCGATTTAACTTGTATTGATGAAGCAAAACCCCATGTTATCGTAGATCTAATGCAGAACCATGGGATAATCGGCTCTAGGAGCCGATTCGCAGGGAAACCTGGGAGCCGGTTGCGGCTTGAATTTTACGTGTGTTTATTTGCCATGCAGGAAACCACTCGAAGCAACCCATCACCTTCCTGACCAGGTATAGGTCAGGTGGCACGCCCTCGAACCAGCCAGGACGTGTGCCGGAGTTTTGCGGGCCGTTGCCCGAGGGACCAGGGCCCACCAGCAGTTCTGGGAGCCTCCCGGCTCTTCGTGTTGCTCGTCGCTGCTCGCCGGTGGGTTTTGACAGGCAACACATTCTGGCACGCCCGGTGGGACATTCAACAACATCTGCATCAACATCCGACACTGCGATGGAGGGCAGACCGGTCACGTACGACGATTTGCCTGAGGAGCACAAGGCAAAGTACGATGATATCAAAGCTCTCTTTGAAGCCGATCTCATCGGCTCTTTTGAGAGGACTCGTAAACATGGCATCAGGTGGAAAGGGTTCTCACCCGAAGGTGCGCTTGATGAGATGGATCTGTCAGTTCATTCAGAGGAGCGCACCAGAGCTCTGCGACAGGAAGTTAATTACATGGTAGCTCATTCTCTTCACCGCCATTCAGAGAGCTTAGTGAACGCTTTCGAGCGTGTCGCGGTTCGCGTAGTTCAGGAGATCATGAAACATCAGTACTCTCCGTCGGGGCCCACCCTAGGGTCTCACCAGGGAGAAAGGCCGCTCCAGACCAGGCCACAACTGCCATTCACGCTTGCAGCTCCGGAGCCGCCAGGGGCACCGGCGTACGTCGTCTACAAGGTCGGAGGCGACCCTGGCGATTGCCAATTCCTGTGTGAACCACCTAAAGAAATCCCACATGGATATGTGTGCACCTACGTGCCGGACTGCAACAGCTTGACGCGCACGAACCAGATTGCAACCGCAGGGATTGCTGGGGCAGGAGTTTCTGGAGCAGGGGCTTCGGGAGCAGGTGTTTCTGGAGCAGGAATCTCTGGGATGGACGCTGATAAACAGGCATGGCTAGCCAAGTATGCCACCGGAACAAGTCATGAGAATTTAGCCCCTGCAGCTCAAACGGTGGAACAAATCCGTACTATCTTGAGAGACCAGTTCGGCTTCGTGCCGAAGAGAAGGACAATCGGCTATTCCAAGCCGTACCCCAACGAGTTTGATATGATTCCGCTGCCACCCAAGTATCGGCTTCCTGAGTTCTCAAGGTTTAGCGGATCAGAAGGGTCGAGCTCGATCGAGCATGTGAGCCGATACCTGGCACAGTTGGGCATGATATCAGCATCAGATCAGTTGCGCGTAAGGTTCTTTGTGCAATCTCTGACAGGACCAGCTTTTGGATGGTACACCTCGCTGCCACCTGATTCGATCCAGACCTGGAAGCAACTGGAAGAGCAGTTCCACATTTAGTATCATTCAGAAGCTACCGAGGATGGCATTGCAGATCTGGCGCAGGTGCGGCAAAAGCGGGGAGAGACGGTGGCCGAGTACATCCAGCGTTTCAGGACTATCAAGAACCGATGTTATTCGGCCCGTTTAACTGAGAAAGAATCAGTCGAGCTGGCAGTATTGGGTCTCTCAGCACCTATCAAGGATCTGGCTTTCCAAGTAGAGTACAATTCATTGGCGCACATGGCCCAGAAACTGACAATGTACGAACAGCGCCACCCTGAGTTGTACCAAGACAAGTTCAAACGTCCGATAGGCCTGGTCGATACAGAGGAAGAGGATCTTGTACAAGACCAGGAGGTGGCCGTGGCTGAATGGGCTCGGGGGGCAGATCCTGTGTCCTGCAAATGGGTAAAGCAGCAAGGGCCGGCAAAAGGGTTCGATTTCGATGTGAGCAAAGCTGAGCAGATATTTGATTTACTGCTGAAAGAAAAGCAGCTGAAGTTACCCGAAGGCCATAAAATCCCTACGGCTCAAGAGATGAACGGGAGACCATACTGCAAGTGGCATCACTCGTTCACCCACACCACCAATGATTGCAAAGAGCTACGTCGCCAGATCCAAACGGCCATAGAACAGGGCCGTCTGATCCTTGGGAAATTCGCCATGAAAGTAGACACAAACCCATTTCCTGGCGTCAACATGGTAGAACATAGCCACTCCACGAGGCGCCAGTTGGATTTCTCGTTCGATGTTAACATGGCCGGACCTGTGTACCACCGTGACACATATAAGGAGGAAGGCGGTCGCTCTCGGGGCAAAGAACGAGAGGAGGCCAGTCCACGTGACCGGCCCCGGTACGATGACAGGCGGTATTTAACTGAGGAGCAGGTGAGAAGCGTGCGATATTAGAAGCCACACTCCACGCATCTCCTTAACAAGTATGAGCTTCAGTATGACCGACGTCGTCGGCACGATAGGGACAATGAAGGATATGAGCACCTCGCTAGGAAAAAGTCGAAGGGAAAAGAAGGCGTTGATAAACATTGGGATTGTCCTTTCTTCAAGTATTGCTGGGACGCGGGAATGAGCCGATTGCCTACGATCGACAACTGCCCGGAGTGTGGACAGCAGAGGGATGACACAGGTCCAGTTTCAGTGTTCAAGCGTCTAGGGCCTCTCCCACCTCAGAGCCGACACAGGGAGCCCGCTCGAGCAAAAGATCTCGAGGAGCCAATGGGTGACAAAGAAGAAGACATATATCACCGTCCAAGGTGGTGTCCCGATGGACTCAGACACACCCAAAAGCGTAGAGTTCAGCGGCTGCGTAACTTGGAGGAAGCCGAAGCGCAGTACCTCCACGCTTTAAGGAAAGCGCGACCCGATCTGGCCGTTAAAATTCGGCAGACCTTGAAAACGGAAGATCGCCCGAAAAGGAAAGAGTGGCGTCCCAAACCGATAAAAGCCGATGCGAAGGCATCGGCTGGCACAAACATGGTGTTCATACTTCCGTCAGAGTTTTGCGCTCCAAGAATCAACGAGCTACCAGTGGCACAGTTTGACTGTGGCCCACGGCCGGTTATCTTTGAAAAGCCACGTGAGAAGAGCTACAAACACCTGAAAGCCCTGTACCTGCGAGGGTATATCAATGGGCAGCCTGTCAGCAAGATGCTGGTGGACACCGGAGCGACGGTCAATATAATGCCATACTCCATGCTACGGCGTTTGGGACGCTCCACTGCAGATCTGATCAAAACCAACGTCACATTAAGCGACTTCAACGGCCAAACTTCGGAAACGCAAGGCGTACTGAACGTGGATCTGACCGTGGGCAGAAAAACCATCCCTACGTCATTCTTCGTCGTGGACAGCAAAAGCACCTACGCTGTTTTGCTGGGGAGAGATTGGATTCATGCCAACTGCTGCATTCCATCCATGATGCAACAGTGCCTAATACAGTGGGATGGAGATGAAGTGGAGGTCATTCACGCAGATGATTCGATCGAGATCTCCATAGCTGGCATGAACGTCCGGGAAGCAGATGACCAAGAGCCGATCTCTGGAATCAGTCTAGACGGCTGTGAGCGCATTGAAGTTACAAAAAACGGGGTGAGGCTGGTCTTATCCACTGGCCTGACAGAGTAGCAAAGTCCACGATCATACGTGGTATGGCCGATCCCTGCGATCGGCCGCAAAAAATAAAAATCAGTAACCGTGCGACAAGCAAGTCATGCAGTCGTAGTAGGGAGATGCCCTGCCATTGTGGAGCACAAATAAGTTGTAAACCTTCCTTGATTGATGCAATTACAAAGGGGGCCGATTCAGGCAATCGGCCCAAATTATTTTTGTTACCCTCACCAACTGTTTGCCCCGTCTTTATCATCGATTTAACAGGTGACGGAAAGCTAGGGTATGGGTTCACCTCCGCTGATGAGCTAGAAGAAATTGACATCGGTCCTGGGGATAAGCCACGACCAACATTTATCAGCAAGAAGTTAGATCCGCATCTGCGGGGTCCGATGATAGCTTTGTTGAAAGAATATCCAGATTGCTTTGCCTGGGACTATACAGAAATACCCGGGCTAGACAGGAGCATCATCGAGCATAGACTCCCGCTTAAAAAAGGCTTTCGGCCGTTCCAGCAGCGAGCACGACAGATGAAGGCCGAAATTTTGGAAGAAGTCAAGAAAGAGATCGAGAAAATGTTGACAGCTAAGTTGATCAGGCCATGCAGGTATGCTAAATGGATTTCTAGTATCGTACCTGTAGAGAAAAAAGATGGCCGCTGGCGTGTTGCCATAGATTTTCGGGATCTCAATAGAGCCACTCCACAGGATGAATATCCGATGCCGGTAGCAGAGACATTAATCAACGCAGCTGCTGGTCATAAAGTCTTGAGCTTCATGGATGGCAATGCCGGTTACAACCAAATTTTTATGGCTCCGGAAGATATACACAAAACTGCATTCAGAGTACCAGGCTCGGTGGGGTTGTTTGAATACGTAGTCATGACGTTTGGACTGAAGAATGCCGGCGCCACGTACCAAAGAGCCATGAATTACATTTTCCATGATCTGATTGGCACGCTGGTGGAAATTTATATCGATGACGTAGTGGTCAAGTCTGCCTCAGTAGAAGGACACTTGGGCGATCTGCAGCGCGTCCTGGACCGAACAAGAAAATTCGGCCTACGAATGAATCCAAAGAAGTGTGCCTTCGGTGTAACGGCCGATCAGTTCTTGGGTTTCTTGGTCCATGAACGCGGAATTGAGATCGGCCTGAAAAGTCAAGAGGCAGTGCGAACAATGAAGCCACCTACCACGAAGAAAGAACTGCAGTCTCTCATCGGCAAGATCAACTTCGTCAGAAGATTCATCTCCAATCTGTCAGGAAGAATAGAGCCGTTCATGGGACTGGTAAAAATTAAATCTGATGAGGAGTTCTGCTGGGGAACAGAACAACAACGAGCCTTCGACGAAATCAAAGAATATTTAACGAAGCCGCCAGTGTTGGTTCCACCCCAGCCAGATAGGCCATTCTACATTTACTTGTCAGTAGCTGACACGTCCATCGCCTCAGTGGTGGTGCAAGTTTACGATGGCCTGGAGCGAGTTGTGTTTTACATCAGCAGAAGGATGCTGGATGCATAGACAAGGTATCCTGAGGTTGATAAGTTGTGCCTCTGCCTGTTTTTCACCTGCACCAAGCTGCGCCACATCTTGCTCTCAGCAGAGATTATCATTATATGCAAATCAGATGTCATAAAGCACATGCTGTCGGCTCCTATGTTGAAAGGCCGACTCGGCAAATGGGTGTTTGCATTATCGGAATTTGACATTCGGTATCAACCCGCGAAAGCGGTTAAGGGTCAGGCGTTGGCCGATCTTATTGCTGAAAGAATCGACACCAATATAGCAGCGCTGTCTATACGAGCGTGGGCTATGTTTTTCGATGGATCGGTTTGTGATGATGGTTGCGGCATCGGCATTCTACTCGTGTCGCCCCGGGGGGCAACATATTCCTTCTCCATCAGGCTAGCTACCCCTCGCACCAACAACGTCACTGAGTATGAGGCGATACGCAAGGGGATGGAGTTGCTCATCGAAGCTAGAGCAGAAGCAGTGGAAATTTTTGGAGACTCCAAATTGGTGATTTCCCAACTCACGGAGGAATACAAGTGCGAGAGCGAGTCGCTCTTCCCATTATGGTTGCAATGCCGTGAGCTGATGGGACAGTTCCGGTACATAAACTTGCACTGGATCCCGCGATCGCAGAATATCGAGGCGAATGATCTCGCACAAATGGCTTCAGGATACAAGGACGTAGCAGATGGAGCTGATGTTCAAGTATAGTTCCTGGAGGCGGACGACTGGAGAGCCGATATCTTCAATTACTTGAAGGATTCGGCTCGGGGGGCACCTAAACGGATAAGGTACAAGGCCATGAAATATGTGCTTATTGGGGACGACATGTTCTACAGGACTCTGGAAGGGTTACTGCTCAAATGTCTGGGGCCAATCGAGGCCAATCGGCTCCTGCACGAGGTACACGAAGGCGCCTGTGGAACTCACCAATCGGCTCACAAGATGAAATGGTTGATCAGGCGATCAGGGTTTTATTGGCCCACCATGCTTGAGGACTGTTTTAGGTACTACAAAGGGTGTCAAGCATGTCAGAAATTTGGAAAAATTCAGATGGTACCCGCGTCAGCAATGAACCCCATCATCAAGCCTTGGCCATTCCGAGGTTGGGGCATGGACATGATTGGCAAGATCAATCCTCCGTCGAGCAAAGGCCACATGTGGATTTTGGCCATTACGGATTATTTCACTAAATGGGTGGAAGCCGTCCCTATGAAGTCAGTGAGCTCGAAGGATGTTATCGATTTTGTGAAAGAACATGTCATTAATAGATTCGGGATTCCCCAGACTATCACGACCGATGGAGGTTCGGTCTTCATTTCTCACGAGTTTAGAAAGTTCTGTGAGGACACAGGGATTAAGCTGATTCGATCATCTCCATACTATGCTCAAGCAAATGGGCAAGCTGAAGCGTCCAACCAGAGCCTTATCAAGTTGATCAAGAGGAAGGTCGACGAGCACCCTAGGCGTTGGCACGAGGTTTTGTCAGAGGCTTTATGGGCTTACCGCATGTCATGTCATGGAGCGATAAAAACCTCGCCATACCATCTAGTCTATGGACAAGAAGCCGTATTGCCCTGGGAAATTACGGCTGGATCGAGACGTGTCACTTTTCAGAACGATCTAACAACTGAAGAATATGCGGCCCTGATGAGTGACAGTGTTGAGGATTTGACTGAGCTTAGGCTGTGGTCGCTTGAGAAAATCAAAGAAAACAAGGCCAAGGTAGCTCGTGCATATAATAAGAAAGTGAGACCAAAGGAGTTCCACGTTGACGATCTCGGCTTCGTCATCTTCGTCCTTGCCCGTCACTAGCTGCTTGTTCAGGGCACGTATTTCTGCCAGATCGGTCTTCAGTTGAGCTTTGAGGCTTTCTGCTTCGTCTTGGGAGCGGGCGATGGATGCTTCTTTGTCACGGATGAGCTGTTTAGTCGCCCGGACCTTCTCTTCAAGATCTTCCAACTCCCTTTTTAAGGATGCGAGCTCGGCGGTACTGACAGAGGTGTCAGTTTTGGCATCCAGAGACACCTTTTTCTCGTTGAGCTGCTGACATCTGTCTGCAATATTGGCCTTCAGCGGAAGTTGGGCGCGGCGCAGATTGATCCTTTCCCGAGCTAACTTCACCCTTGACCCGTAGAAAGACAGAGTTACAACGGGCCAAAGCTTCACCTGCAATGCTACTGGGAGTTGGTCCTTGATTTCGGCAAGAACGCTCTTCACCTCCTCAGAACCCTCGATCAACTCCTCGATTGGGGAGGACAACAAGGCTTTAAGACGCTGGAATTGAGGTAGAACAGCCCTGGCTCGTGGTTCTTCATCGGCAATAGAGGGAGTTGGTTCGATGGATTCAGGGTCGAACGTCAGCAAGCCTGAAATATCATAACCCTGGCAGCCCGAAAAGGCGTCAGTGTGCGTCCAACATGGAAGGAGGAGCTGAAAGAAGGCTAACGTACCTCTCCTAAGGTCGAGGGGATAGCAGATGACAAGACAATCGGCTTGTGTGTGGTTGCTGGGGGCTTGCCCAAAGTGGTAGCCGTTTCATCTGCACCTTCGGGGATTGCTAGGTCCGGCTTGGCTAAAGGCATCGGCACGGCCCCGGCCTTCCCACTAGAAGCGTCGGTCGTCTGCGTGAAAGATGATTAGCCGATGCAAATGGTGATGAATCGGCAGATGAAGAAACAAGTAGTAAGAGCATGAAGGATGATGACTTTCGAAACCTCTTGGCTCGACGAAGAAGTTTGCAGTCCCTTGCGAGCCCGTTTGGGACTCACAGGTGGCCTCGCCTCGACTGATGCTCGGGGGGCAGCAGGTTCAGGAACTGGCCTTTTCCTGGGAGCCGATGGTGGCACATCTGGCTGGTTTGGTGTGGCAGTCCTCTCACAGTCTGTTGGGCTCGATTCTCCTTGATCGGGTTGTGTGTCCTCGTGGGAGGTGTCTTCGACGGAAGCCTGCAAGAGAAGGAAAGCTATTAGACACGAGCATGTCTGCAAGAATGAAAGAATGAGAGAGATCAACCAAGGCATGGATCAGCGTACATGCGAACTTTCTGGAGAAGGGCTCCGGCGCCTCAAAGTCTTCCTGGCAGCTACCTTCTTCACCACCGTTCTTGTTTTAGTTGGAACTTGAGGGGCCGCTGACCTTGAAGTTACTTGCTTCTTAGAAGCCGATTGTGGTGATATCGGCTGGTTCTGCATCACGACCTTTTTCAAAGGTGGCGAGTTTTTGCAGAAAAGGACCACTGGAGCTGGTGGGAAGAATTCGAAGGGGGAGCCATCATCGTGTGTAGGTTCAGGACCATCTTGTTGCTGCAAGGAGACAGAGCGGGTTATTAGAAGAGTCATTTATGAGCTCCATCAAGAAAATCTGCAAGTAATGGTACCTGTTCTACGGGGATATCATATCCAACATCGAGCTGTTTCAGCAACGGTCCCAGAGCTCTCCTGAAGACATGAGTCTTCCACATCGACCACCAGTTTTCAAAGCCATCGGTTGATGAAGCGAAGGTGAGGTCGTTAGGGATTGGGATGGTCAGAGCATCAAATAAGGAGTAACACCTTTGACTGGTGAGAGGATCAGGCAGGTCGGCTCTGCTCTCCGTAAGATGGTGGAGAAAGAGATGGGGAGGTACTTGTCCAAGGCCAAATTGCCGAGCCACTACGACCGGCTGGTAGAATTCATACCCAGGCTTGATTATTCTGTTGGATGTACTCATGCCAACTGGAAGGAAACAGGGACGGATCACGATGGAAAAGAGCTGCCGAGTGCTAGTGTCATCGGCAAAATTGTCTAGCCTGAAGGAGAGTGGATTTTCAAAATGTTCCGATTCTTCCGTGTAAGGAAAGAAGATAGGATTATCCAGGCCTTGGAAGAAAATACTGAACCACTTGGATGCTTCCTGAGGGGATAGTTTGCTACCTGGCAGTCTATACAAAGCTTGGCCATAACTAGTGCATCGGATCTGCTTCCCTTTGACATCTAGGAAGGTACAACTCGCCAAAGGGGGAAAGTTGGGGACATGGTTTTGAAAGTACAGCTGGGCCCATAGCTGAATGAACCACCAAGGACCTCCTGTTTTGACTGCTATGCCAGAGAATAGTTTGACAGACATCAACTAGAGATATCGATAGACCTCTCCAAGGAACAGTTTGCCGATGCCAAGTTGAGTACCTTTGGCAAGCTCGTAGGCTAAGGAGAGATAATTCTTGGTTGGAGCAAGGGAAGGGCCACGGAATATGAAATGTTCCAGCCAGAAGTTGAGAAAAGCTGTGTGTTCTTTCTCTGTGACAGGGCCTTTAGTTTTCATATGGTGTTGGAGGTAGGCACCCCAGTTCGTGCAGTCTGTTTTGGAAGACAGCTTGTAGGGGACCTTGGTCAGTTTAAAAGCAGAGGGGCTGGGTGATGTAACATCCAGACCAGTAATCATCACCACGTCTAACAGAGTTGGTGTCATGGGGCCATGGCCGAACATAAAGCAGTTCAGAGCATCAGACCAGAAATAGCCGATGGTTTTTAGAAGATTTTCGTGTTTTTCAAGGGGAGACAATGACAAATGCAAGGCATCGGCTATTCCCGTGGTTTCCCATTGGGATTGGTAAGCTCTAGCTACCCTGCTGAACCAAGAGACCCAATGTTCAGGGGGATTAGGCCAGGCTCAAGTCGGCCCAAGAGTTCAAATCTATGTCTTGGCTTACGAAGGGGATTCTGTTTGCTTCGCAAGAGATCAGATGGGCAGGACTAGATTCTGTACGGGGGCCAAGACAGAGAGAATTTGGGAGAGAAGGATGCGGCAGCAGAATGTCTGAAACCTAAAAATTTTAATGGTGGAATAAAGCATTAATTCAGGTGTTTGCCATTAATTCTAGCATCGTGTTCAGACTACGAGGAGTCGACGCCGTCCCAGGACATGGCGTCGTCGGTGCTGTCCGCCTCCAGTTCCCCATCGGCAAGGAACTGCAGGCCCTCCTCGCCATCGGTCAAGGACTCGTCGTCCTCGGACCAGGTGGTGAAATCCCAATCCCTCTCGTCCCACCATTGTGGGGCGAGAGCGTTGTACGCCGCCGTCGGCGGGTGCTCTGGCGTCGGCTCCCGGTCGCTCATTGCGTTGGAGGCTTGGGAGGAGAGGCCGGATGATCTGGAGGAAGAAGAGGCGGCTATGGCGGAGAAAGAGGGTTTTTTGGCTGATGGAAGAAGATGGGGGTACAAACTGTTCAGATGAAGTTAAATAAGGGGAATAGTGGGAGGTGGTTCAATGCTATAGCGGTTTCCCAGAATGTGCTGCCGAAATTGTCAAATCATGTACTGCGGAGAAGTGGAGAAGACAGGGCATCATGATGAGGGGGTGGCGTGACGATTCTGTTCTGCAACGCATTCTGGCAACGCGTAACCCGATACAGAAAAAAAGGAGAAGGAAAAAACAGAGTGGTTTTGGAATTATTATTGCCAAAACCAGGGGGGCATGTGTTATCGCCACATTTTGGCCAAAGGAGGAGTTGGGCCGTAATCAAGATGGGCTTAGAAGATACGTATATGCAACGTGTTGTTGAATCGGCCTCGTGCGTTGATTTGGGCTAAATTGCCCGTGTATCTTATATTGTAATAGGTTCCGTTTCGATTTAGGTAAGAGATAGAGTTGTTAGAATTATTCCAAAGATAGAAAGTCTCCGGACTATAAATATGTACCTAAGGTCATTGAGAAAAGGAGGACGATCACGTTCACAACAAACACAATCTCGGCGCATCGCCACCCCTTGTTTCTAGGGTTTTTCTCGGGTAAGTGCCATGATGCCTAGATCGCATCTTGCGATCTAGGCAGTATCTACTTATGCGCTATTCGGTGTTACTCGTACTGAAGCCTTGTTGATGGCGAGTAATACTATTATCATAGATCTGTTTAGGCTAGCATCGGTACCTTTTTGCTATGATCGTTTAGTTATGCTACCTCTAGTTATCTCGCCGCCTTTGCACCTTTTCCCGGGTGTAAGGGTGGCATCTTGCTTGATCTTTATTTAAGTCGATTTGATCTATTATAGTTGTGCCTTGTTCTCCAAGGTTTAGTTTGATATCTACATGATCAGGCCTTGCAAACGGGTTGAACGATCCAGTAGTATGTAAGATATGGTTTACCAATCCGAGAGGAGTTGTTCTGGGAATTGACTTTACGTTGGTTTTTAGGCCTTCTCTAGGGTTAGTTTTCTATTATCTTTTGTATCTACCAGGCTCAATTACGTGTAGGACGCTCCAATTATGTAGTGAAAACGTTAAACTGTCGTAGATCGATTTAACTTGTATTGATGAAGCAAAACCCCATGTTATCGTAGATCTAATGCAGAACCATGGGATAATCGGCTCTAGGAGCCGATTCGCAGGGAAACCTGGGAGCCGGTTGCGGCTTGAATTTTACGTGTGTTTATTTGCCATGCAGGAAACCACTCAAAGCAACCCATCACCTTCCTGACCAGGTATAGGTCAGGTGGCACGCCCTCGAACCAGCCAGGACGTGTGCCGGAGTTTTGCGGGCCGTTGCCCGAGGGACCAGGGCCCACCAGTAGTTCTGGGAGCCTCCCGGCTCTTCGTGTTGCTCGTCGCTGCTCGCCGGTGGGTTTTGACAGGCAACACATGTACATTGAGATGTTATTAACAACAAGATCATATCGTTAGGAGAATGATATGGTGGACATACTCCTATAGATAAGCGTAGCATAAAGATCAAGTCATTTTAATAGTTCAATTGCTATATGCTTTCTAATACATAGTAACCTAATTCCTTCGACCATGAGATCATGCATATCACCTTTACCGGATGGATGCTTTGATGACATCAAACACCACACTGTAACTGGGTGGCTATAAAGGTGGCATTGAGTGTTCGGAAAGTATTGGTTGAGACACATGGATCAAGAGTGGGATTTGTCCATCCATATGACGGATAGATATACTCTGGGCCCTCTCGGTGAAATGTCATCCAATTAGCTTGCAAGCATGTGACTGGCTCACAAGGGATCACATATCACGGGAACAAGAAAAGAGTACTTATCAGTAACGAGGTTGAACTAGGTATGCAAAGATACCGACGATCATAACCTCGGATAAGTAAACTATCATGAGACAAAGGGAAATTGGTATCGTATGTAAGTGGTTCATTCGATCGCAAAGTAATCTTAGAAATATGTGGGAGACATATGAATTTCCAGATTCCTCTATTGGTTATTGTTCGGAGAAGTGTCTCGATCATGTCCGCATAATTCACGAACCGTAGGGAGATACACTTAAGGATTCGACGTTGTTTGAGTAGTTATGGAATGATGAGAAAGAGACCGAATGTTGTTCGGAGTCTCGGATGGGATCCGGGATATCACGAGGAGATCCGGAATGGTCCGGATAATAAGATTCATATAAGGAAAGTCCTATTTCGGAGTTGGAGAATGGTTCTGGTGTTTTCATCGGGAATGTTCTAGAAGGTTCCGGAATGTCCGGCACTCCGAAGGGGAAGGGTACATGAATGTGTTATATCAAGTTGGTATGATTGCATCATGTACTAGGTGTCATCGCTGAACAAAATAAAGGGTTTAATCAAATCCTAGTTTGAAAAAGTCAAACGCCAATTTGAAAGTCAAACGGCTATTTTGGGAAGTGGAGAGGGAGGTGGAAACCGAGTTGGGGGAGGAGTTCCTCCCCTCCACCGCCGGCCCACCTTAAAGCCGAGTTGGGGAGGGACTCCCCTCCCCTTGGCCGCGCCTCCCACCTATAAAGGGAGGGGCAGGGCTGCCCCTCCTAACACACAAGATCCCCACCTCTAAACCCTAGCAGCCGCCGCCCTCCATAGCCGCCGCCCCCTAGGGTTTCTCCCCTAGCCGCCGACTTGGGCACCTCCAAGCCCTAGCTGCCGGCCCTAGCACCTCTTCCTCGGTGTGTGTAAACCCTAGATCGCCAAGGGCTCTCTCATAGTCCACCATACTCGATCCGGCTTAAGGCGAAGCCCTGCGAGATCTCCCCTCTACTTCCGGTACCACGCCGTTGTGCTGCCGGAATCGCGAGGAGAGTGCTACAACCTCCGCTGCCTGCTGGAACAGGGGAGAGGAAGGTCTTCGTCGAGTACCGAACGTGTGACCGACTGCGGGAGCGCTGCCGGAACGCAGTGCCGGAAGGATCGTCTACGCGATCTTGAGATCGGGAAGAGTACGACTACATCACCCACGAGAATCCGCTCTCGTTAAACACTTTAGAATATTCGAGGGTGAGTTATTCCATCGACTCGTTGCTACAATCTAGTAGATAGATCTTGGCTTGTTTGTTTGTATGCGGTAGAAATTTTTTGTTTTCCATGATACGAAACCCTACAATACCAAGATCGTATAACTACAGTGTAAAATAATAATATAAAACATGATGCAAATATGCACTCATCATCCACACCTGGATTGACCGAGCAAGCAACCTTTACTATCCTTGGCGAGACTTCTTCTCTCCCTTGTTTCCTAATCGCACTACCAAATAAATCCCATTCTCTCGGAAGTAAATCGGTCTGCATCCCCAACTCCTCTTCCTGATTTGTCATTGTGTTGCACAATATACACACGAGGTGGCCGCCGATTTAGTCGATGAACTCGGAGTGGCGCAGAGAATCCAATGATTCGAGGATGCCCTCTAAGACGCCAATGTCACGGATCTCGCGCCACCGTGCGGCCATCTCGTCCTGGTTCTTCTGCGCTCCAGGGTGACGGGTATACAGGGCATCATCAGGGAGGTTCAAGTTGTGCTAGTTTTCGTCATCATCTCAATTCTGCTCGAGCTGGCCGGCGTGGGAGACAACCGAAGCAGGAACGACCATGCGAAGTGAGGTTCTTGTTGAAATCGAAATGACGATGTCACATCCCAAGATTTTTCCAAATCTTGTAATGTGAAAAATAAAGGAATAAAATAAAACTTTGTTGATTTTCAGAGTGAGAAGAAATTTTTTGAATCTAATTGGAAAGCTTCAAACCAATTTGGATCAAATAAATCCTAAAGGGATTTAAAAAGATAAACATTTATTAAAGGAAAATAAAATATTTTGGAGTTACCATTTTGGATCTTTTAAATAAAAGGATTTGGTTTTCAAAAAGAAATAGAAGATTTATAAATAAGGATTATTTTTATAAGAGCCAAATTAAACCTTGGCCAAGCTTTTGAAATAAAACATTTTGCTTGATAAAAATAGTAAAGGTTTATTTAAATAAAGTAATAAGGATTTAATATCCAAATTTTATTAATAAAGGTTTTACTATTTCCAAAACATCAAAACTTATTTATTTATTTAAAATAACTTTTCCAAGTATTTTGGACTCTCAAATAAAACCTACTGATTTGGGTTTTGAAAATATTTCGGTTTCAAATAAAGAAATTAAATAAAACAAAAACCATTTTGATTTATTTACTAGAGTCCATTTTATTTAATTAATAAAGGACCCTAAAATAGAATTATTATTTTGATTTTAGAACTTTGGATTATGTTACTGAACATAACCAATTTCAAAGTTTCAAAGTGTGGTGTTAGTTTGAATTGATTTGAGTAATGTTTGTTTGTTTGAATTTCAAAACAGAAAAAGAATTAGAAAAATAAAAGTTTCAGGAAGAAAAAAAAATATAGAAACCAGACTCAACCCAACCCAGAGCCCAACTAGGCCCAGCAAATAGCCCAGCTCCCCTCGCCCACGACGAAACGTTTTCCACTCACTTCCAGACACGCAAAGAGACTGACTGGTGGACCCTTCCCTCAATCCTTTTTCCACTGACCACCAGACCCCACTTTTCCAGCTCATCTCCTTCCTCGCGACGACCACGCCGGCCGTTTCTGCCGTTGATGCCGCGTGTTAATTCGCAGTAATGCCGCAGTGATTCTGCTCAGCGACCTCGCCCTCTTAAACGCCCACTCTCCCTCTCCATTTCCCCTCAAGCTCCTCCCTCTCTCTGCCCCCAGGCTGCGATTATTTTGACCTGCGCCGTCACTGCTCCGACGAGCTTCCACCTCAAATTCCGGCCAGTACTCGCCACCTCCTGCCTCCCCGAGCACACGAGCACGCTCACCACTTCCAGGCGCATCCACCTGTGCCCTTCGTACGACCGCGGGCGCCCCAGAGCAACGTCTGCAACAAGCTCTGAACGACGCCGTCGTCCGCTCCAACTTCGATGAGCCCCACAGGTATTTTTCGTCCGCCCCTCTTCTTCTCGTTCACGCACACAGGATCTTCGTGATCTCCTGCGTCTAACCATGCTTCTGGTTTGCCTTCTCGTGACCCGTAGCATCGTCTTCTACCTCGACCAGAGCCAACCGTCGCCAGACCAAACTTCGGCGAGGAATTCCTCCTGCCCTCGCGCGCCCCTTGCCCCGACGACCACACGACGAGCTTCCCCAGCCTCCTGCGATCTCGGTGAGCCTACTCCCTCCCTCTCTCGCTTCCTGTTTAGCTAGCGCCGCCACTGTCAGACCGTCACCGCCGTCCACCGCAGCGCAGCGCCGCCAGTTAGTGGTCCGATTGATTGCGTCCATTAGATCTAGATCGTAAGGCTGTAAAAGAACATAAGCGAGGAGGTATCGTATGCCTCTGCGCCGCTCGATCTAAATGAGATCCTACGGTCTGCAGCGCGTGATCCACCCGAACCGGTACCGTCCAATCAAATCGTGACGCGTGGCCAGCTTTCTGATTTAAAAACAGATTGAAACCAGATTTGAATTGCAATTTGAAACTCATGTAACTTTTGATCCACACGTCCAAAATTTGCAAATTTGGTACCGTTGGAATCAGTAGAACAAACCCTAGCCAACCATGGAATTTGTTTAGCAAATAGTATCTGATTAGCTTGCTTGTTTTTGCAGATACTTTTGTATGCTTGTTTAGATTAGAAAAATTGTTTAAAAATATTTTTAGGGTTAAAACCTTTGCAAAATGGTTTGTTGTAAACTCACTGACCCTAGGAACCAACACATAGTTTTAAAAATGAATTTGGTAATGTCTAGGATGGATTAATTGATTTAGCCCATTTCTAGCCATTTAAAAATAATGGTTTTTGTTATAAAAATGATTTTGAGTAAAAACTTTGGGAAAATGCTTTGGATCAAACCTACTGACCCAAAACACCAAGTTTTGCAAACTAGCAACTCATTTGGTGAAAAACTTAAAAGTTTTGTTTTGATAAAAACATTTTTCACCACATAAAATGATGAATGGATTTTAAAATGGTTTATGAACAAACCCCTTTGCAAATGACATTGCCACTTTGGAAAATGACCAATTTGGAACTCACAAAGTTTAGAAGCCTAGTGGAGACCATCTTTGCAAATAGGACCATCTCTTGCATGCTTACATGCATGATTTAAATCCCATAGTTTTATGTGTGTGTGAATTGTTGTTTGATTGATTATTTGGAAGGCTAGTTGATTTGGTGTTTGCTTGATTGATTGTAGTTAAATTAGCAAAGTGTGAGAATAGCAAGATCAAGGAGTGAACCATCATTCCCTACCAAAAGGCAAGTTACACTTTCATCTAAAGTCCTACTATTTTCATTATACTTAGTGGATTTTGAAAACATGCATGAAAAGAATTTTTATACTTATGCTATGTTAAATCCCAATAGGATTCCCTATACATTCCTTAGTGAAAACAATGTAGTTGTTACATGCTTAGCCATGCTATATTTTGAAAAGAGATACATGTTGATATTTTATGAAGGTTGAGAAAAGGACTTGTGAATTTATATAATAAAACAAGGACTCAATGAACCACTTGAGTGGCCAAGGATACTTTGAGTTTTGGAGAAGGTGGCAACAAAAGGGTACCATGTCTATGGCAATCACTTTGTGTTGTGCTCCAAAGGAAACCACCCAGGAAACTTAGAGATTGAACATGTTTCTCCAATTGTGGCTTTCGTGTGCAACCACATGCTATTATGGCTCTGGCTTAGTCAACTACATTGGGAAGACCCATGCATTGTCTTCAGTTTACTGGACATGGGGATCTGGAATGCTTCATGGGTGCTGAAGACAAGCTAGCAATGATGTATGGGAGGACCCTTTGGAAAGACTTCGTCACATTCTCAATCTGCCAGTACTCCATCTTGGTGAGTGCTAATCCAGTGGCCACTGGTGGTAAAAAGATGGGATTGTGACATGTGGGTAAAGTGTACTCCTTCTGCAGAAGATAATAAAATCTAAGTACTTAGCCGTGTCCCCGGTTATGGACAATACTGAGCAACTAAAGTTTGAAGCTATGGGAGATCTCGACATTCTAATTTCTAAAAAAAAACTTTTAAGGACTTGATGCACTTGGGGTAACCAAGGAGCTCAAGAGACTTTGACAAAACTTGATGTACTTGGGATTACCAAGGAACTCAAGAGATTTTGATTGAAAACATGAACACTTGGGGGTTACCAAGGAACTCATGAGATTTTGATAAAACTTGTTGCACTAGGGGTTACCAAGTAGCTCAAGGGATTTTGACAAGGACTTGAACACTTGAGTTTCTACCAAGGAGTTCAAGGAACTTGGAAAAGGAGATTTGACAAAGGACCAAAACCATTTTGAAAAGATAGGATAAATTATTGCTTTATGCAAAAGAGCCTAAAACTCTACTTAGCCAAATGTGCATGTATTGATAGGATCCACTTATATTCCACATAGTAGTGAAACTTGCCAATACAATTCAAATGTATTGACCCTTGTGGCTGTAACTTGTAATGTTGCAGGTTTGATTGATTTTAGTGAAGATTGGTTGATTAGGATTACAAAGTCTACAACCAACATCTGCCTGTGGCACTTTGAAGATGAAGGACCCCATGACTATAGTTATTCCACTGCAATGTAATGTAATAGCCAAATGAGCTATGTATGATGTAATAAAATTATGTTATTCCTGGTTATAAAGTTATATTATGACCTTTGTTTCTCGATATTACATCTTAACTGTGGATGCTAGCTAATGATCCAGGTACTAGCATTGTAAACACAGGGGACACCACCTTATCTTGTTTAAAGGTTGGGACACTCCCTTTTACAGATGGTATCAGAGCATTGTGTTGCCTGTAGGATTTGTAAACCTAGGATTGGACAAAAACCCTTAGAAAAATAGGAGTTATACTTGTTCCAAAAACTTATTTACAAAAACACTTGTAAACTCTTTCCTCAACCATTTTGGTTTCAACTCCACATCTCTTCTACTTCAACTTAGTGGGAAAACCTACCCCATGACCAAATACTTCACCATATGCAAAGGACTTCTTCAACTCTAATGACTTCAACATCTTCAGCATGTTCACCAAGGACTTCCAACTTGGATATCACCAAGGATTACAAGTGAGACAAGGAAATCTTGCTCAAGATTTAGAGACTGAGGGAATGCAAAAGTAAGAAGGAGCCATCAACAACTTTGAAGTCTTGCAACCAAGAGTTTTCTCAAGGAAACCATGATCTCAAGTAAGAAGAAGCAACCAAAAATGATGGAAAGGTCACAAGTGAACCATATAGATGGACCACCATATTTTAGTTAAGTCAAAACACACCAACTTATGTGGTGTAACAAAAATATTTTGTTGCCTAGGTATGTGCTTGAACCTTGTTGTTTGAGTGAAGTGTTTGACTTGTGATTGCATGCACATTGTTTGTGTGAATTGTGATTAGAAATATTTCCTTAGAAATACCTTGCCTATTCTAATCCTCATTCAACCCAAACAGATGACTACTCCAAAAGACTCCAAGGTTGATGACATCAGCACCGACCAAGAGGACAGCATGAAAGAGCTCATAGCAACCCAGAATCAGTTAAACCAAGTGACAGCTCGGTTCATAGCCAACTCCAGTGGAGAAGATCCAAAGCTACAAGGATTTTTGGAAACTCAAGGCCAACTAATGCTTAAGGTGACTGATCAAATGATCAAAATGGAAGAAAGCTATCCCAAAAGAGTCTTTGACAACAAGGATGACAGAAATATTATTCTAGATGGAGCCCCAGCTTGCATTATTTGTGGAGACAAGGATCATACTTACAAGGAGCATGGAGATCAATGCCCCAAATGTGAAGAGAAACATCCTGTTGGACAATGCCCCACCTCTCAATCCACTTGTTATTTGTGTGAAGGAAACAACCATGTTCCTATCCAATGCCCCATCTATGCCATTGTTGAACAAAGGAAACAAGAAGGATCCAAGTATGCCAAGAATGTTGATGGCAAAGGAAAAGGACCACTTATACCTCCAAACAAAACCACCCAATTCAAGGGATCAAAGAGATCCAAGAAGCAAAAGATAGACAAAAGCCATGTGCAATGTTATAAATGTAAGGAAATGGGACACTATTCTGGTGAATGACCAGAAAACCCGAAGAATAAAGAGATTGGCCAAGTAGTGTGCAACAACTGCAAAGAGCTAGGACACTATGTAGCAACTTGTCCACAAGAGCCACGTAAAGAACTCAAGGACATCCACTGTTTCAACTGCAAGAATCCAGGACATTATGCAAGCAACTGTCCAGAAAAGATGAAGAACAAGTTGAACAAGCCTATGGAGAAACTCAACCTTGGCCCATGAGTCAAGTATGTAAACAAGGGACACAATGCAAATGTTTGCTTAGAGAAATTTTCCCAAGAAGGACAATATGTAATTTTTGTATGAAAATTTGTAAGGGTGGTAGTACCCTAGTTGTTTTGAGCCTACTTGTAACCCTAGCCTTCCCAAATCTCGGGACGAGATTTATTTTAAGGGTGGTAGCCTGTCACATCCCAAGATTTTTCCAAATCTTGTAATGTGAAAAATAAAGGAATAAAATAAAACTTTGTTGATTTTCAGAGTGAGAAGAAACTTTTTGAATCTAATTGGAAACCTTCAAACCAATTTGGATCAAATAAATCCTAAAGGGGTTTAAAAAGATAAACATTTATTAAAGGAAAATAAAATATTTTGGAGTTACCATTTTGGATCTTTTAAATAAAAGGATTTGGTTTTCAAAAATAAATAGAAGATTTATAAATAAGGATTATTTTTATAAGAGCCAAATTAAACCTTGGCCAAGCTTTTGAAATAAAACATTTTGTTTGATAAAAATAGTAAAGGTTTATTTAAAAAAAGTAATAAGGATTTAATATCCAAGTTTTATTAATAAAGGTTTTACTATTTCCAAAACATCAAAACTTATTTATTTATTTATTTAAAATAACTTTTCCAAGTATTTTGGACTCTCAAATAAAACCTACTGATTTGGGTTTTGAAAATATTTAGGTTTCAAATAAAGAAATTAAATAAAACAAAAACCATTTTGATTTATTTACTAGAGTCCATTTTATTTAATTAATAAAGGACCCTAAAATAGAATTATTATTTTTGAAGGGAATATGCCCTGAGAGGCAATAATAAAGTGTTTATTATGTATATTCCAAGTATATGATAGATGTTTATTTTGCATGCTATAATTGTATTAATACGGAAACGTTAATACATGTGTGTTTAATAAACAAACAGAAAGTTCCTAGTTATGCCTCTCTCATAAACTAGCTCGTTGATTAACAAGATGATCAAGGTTTCCTGATCATGGACATTGGATGTTGTTAATAACGGGATCACAACATTATTGTAATGGTGTGATGAACATTCATCCGAAGTATAGCATTACGATCAAAGTCATTGAGTTTATATTGCTATAACAACTTACGAAGTGATCCTAATCTTTAGACCATGAGATCATGTCAATCACTAACACCGGAAGAGTTTCTTGATAACATCAAACGTCACACCGTAACAGGGTGATTATAAAGATGGATTCAGAACTAATAAAGTGTTATGTTGAGGCTCATGGATTGATAGTGGAATTTGTTCATCCCGATGACGGATAGATATACTCTGGGCCCTCTCGGTGATATCACATTGATTAGCTTGCAAGCATGTGATTTGATCACTAGAATGTTATATCACAGGAACGAGAAAAGAGTGCATGTCGGTAACGAGATCAAACTAGGTATGGAGATACCGATGATCGAATCTCGGATATGTAATATATCTTGAAACAAAGGGATTAAGATACTAGCGTAAAAGGTTCCGACGATCACAAGAAAGTCATCGTTGAATGTGTGGGAGTCAGTATGGGTCTCCAGATCCCGCTTCTGATTATTGATCCGAGAGGGGTCTCGATCATGTCCGCATTATTCACGAACCGTAGGGTGACACACTTAAGAGACACCGACATCCAATTGGAGCAAAAGTTTCATGCCGAAAGAATGAACAAGCGCAGGAATTTATTTCACTAGATACCGAAACAGGTTTTCGGGTGAAATTGCATAAAGTGGTTATGCATGTGAAATAGAATTTTAGCAAGGGGTTATTTGTGAATGTTTGTCATTAAAGTAATTGACAAAATTCTGAATAAAATAAAATAGTTTTATTTAATGAGAGTTTGCATTAAATTTGGTGGAAATTTAATGGGAATTTGAGTGGACTTTTGAGTGGAGGGAATTTAAAGGAGATTTGTGAGTGGAGTGTCCACCCACATGAAGAGGGGAGGGCACGGGGCAGCCCCCATGCGCCGGCCACCCCCTTGGGGTTCCCCCCCTCCTCCTATAAAAGGAGCCCCCCTCCTCACTTGTCTCTCACACCTCCTCGTGAAGGATCTCTCTCCCCCCCTCTAGAATTTATCCCCCATGGTCTCGGACTAGCGAGATACATGTTCCCGGTGGCTATTCGGCAAGAAAGAGTTGTGCTTCCGCTGCATCGCTGGAGCGAGGCGACGGAGGTTGCTCGGTTCCTCGAACATGTGTGCGAGCACGGATGCGCTGCTGATTTGCGGCGCTAGGACTTCCTCTCGATCTTAAGATTGGCAAGAGATCGTCTACATCAACCACGAGTTGAACTCGTTAAGCTTTGTCGGTCTTCAAGGGTATGTTCTCTATGGATATACATCCGCCCGTTGTTTGTATCTAGTAGATAGATCTTGGTATATAGTTCACATCGTAGGAAATTTTTTGTTTTCTATGCTGCGAACCCTACAGTGGTATCAGAGCCGGATCTATGCGTAGATACTTTACACGGGTAGTACACATATGAGTATGTGGGCGATGATGATCATGTTGTTGCTCCTTTGTTGTAATTTTGGATATTGGTGGCATAGTGGGATGAAGCGTCCCGGACAAACTTTACATGTCCTCGCACATGAGACCTGTTCCACGCTTGACATGCAACTAGTTTGCATAAGTGGCTAGCGGGTGTCTATCTCTCCTACTATAGTCAATATCTATTTTGCAAGCGAGTTGTCAACAATTTGATTATCCTCGTTGTGGTTCATGTTCGTAGGTAAGAACGGTTCTATCTCGAAAGCCCTAAGCCACGTAAAACTTGCAATGGATAAATTAGAGGCTTCTAGTTTAGATTGTTGCTGGGCTAGTGTTATGATATGGTAGTGTTGTAAGTAGAAGTATGAGATGATACTCTTACAACACATATAGCGTGTAAAATCCATAGACCTTGGATTTACACATATAGGTATGATAGTGATCATACCACGATGCACATGATAGAGATCATCTGCGGGAACCATATCATTTCACTAATAAACATATGATGTTTGATAGCATCTTATATTGCTTGTTTAGCGCTTTGTTAGCATAATAAGATGATCCCTCATTTAAATATCAAGATAAGAATGTGTTCTTCCTTTAGTATGCACCGATTATGTTTTCGTCGCTCCAAGACATCACGTGATGATCGGGTGTTCTTGGATCCACGACCATATTTCGGGTGTAAAACAGTTACACACGCGAATACTAAGGTTCTAACTTGGCGAGCCTAGCATGTACAGACATGGCCTCGGAACACGGACCGAAAGGTTAAGCATGAGTCATATAGTTGATATGATGCCCATTTGATGCTCGCCTTTGAAGCTATACCGACTCACGTGATGATCGGACTTGGTGTAGTGGATTTGGTTCATGTAATCACCAAAAAGGCACGAGGGATGTCGTTTTTGAGTGGGAGTTCATTCGTAATATAGATTAGTTGAACTCAATCTATCATACACTTAGTCTAAACTTTACAAATTCTGTTGTAGATGGCACCACCTGCTTTTAATTTCAATGTGTTCATGGAGAAAGAGAAACTAGCAACGAACGGTAGCAACTTTACCAAATGGCCCATGAATTTGAGGATTCTCCTCTCTGCTGCACAAAAGCAATATGTGCTAGAAGCGCCGTTAGGCCCCCCACCTTTAGATGATGCCCCTGACGAGGAGAAGAATGTCTATCAGACTCGTCAGGAGGACCACAACTTAGTTCATTGCGGCATATTTTATGGGCTAGATCCGGAACTTCAAAAGCGTTTCGAAAACGACAATGAATTTGATACAATGGGTGAGTTGAAAATGATTTTCGACACACATGCTGCTGTAGAGAGCTACAACGCTTCAGAAAAGTTCTTTAGCTGCATGATGGAAGAGCACAGCTCCGTTAGTGAGCATGTACTCAAGTTGTCGGGTTACGCCGATAAGCTTGTGTCCTTGGGAATATCGATTCCCATTGACTTAGGCATCCATCGTGTTCTGTAGTCTCTGCCACCTAGCTATAAGAGCTTCGTGATGAACTATAATATGCAAGGCATGAAGAAGTCTCTCCCCGAGCTTCTGTCAATGCTTAAAACTGCAGAAGTGGAGATCAAAAAGGAACATCAAGTGTTGATGATCAATAGGAACACTGGTTTCAAGAAAGACAAGAAGGGAAAATGGAAGGGAAGTAAGGGCGGCAAGCCGGTTGCCCCGCCTGAAAAGAAACCCCGAGTTGGACCTAAGTCTGATTCCGAGTGCTACTATTGTAAGGGGACTGGCCACTGGAAGCGCAACTGCCCCAAGTATCTGGCAGACAAGAAGGCCGGCAAGGCAAACAAAGGTATATATGATATACATGTTATTTATGTGTACTTGACTAGTGCTCGCAGTAGCACCTGGGTATTTGATACCGGTTCAGTTGCTAATATTTGTAACTCGAATCAGGGGCTGCGGAACAAGCGACCGCTAGCAAGGGGTGAGGTCAAGATGCGTGTCGGCAATGTATCAAGCGTTGATGTGATCGCCGTCGGAACGCTGCCTCTCCACTTACCGTCGGGATTAGTTATAAACTTGAATAAATGTTATCTGGTGCCTGCACTGAGCATGAACATTGTATCTGGATCGTGTTTGATGCGAAGTGGTTATTCATTTAAATCCGAGAACAATGGTTGTTCCATTTATATGAATGAAATCTTTTATGGTCATGCACCGATGATGAATGGTTTATTTCTATTAGATCTCGATGATAATGTTACACATATTCATAATGTTGATGCTAAAAGGATTAAACTTAATGATGATATATCCGCATATATGTGGCACTGCCGTCTAGGTCATATTGGCGTTAAACGCATGAAGAAGCTCCATTCGTATGGACTTTTGGAACCACTTGATTATGAATCATTTGATACATGTGAGCCATGCCTTATGGGCAAGATGACTAGAACGCTGTTTTCCGGTTCAATGGAACGGGCGACAGATTTATTGGAAATCATACATTCTGATGTATGTGGTCCAATGAGTGTGTCGGCGCGAGGTGGATATCGTTATTTTGTTACTTTCACGGATGATTTGAGTAGATACGGTTATATCTACTTGATGAAACACAAGTCTGAAACCTTTGAAAAGTTCAAGGAATTTCAGAATGAAGTGGAAAATCATCGTAATAGAAAGATCAAATTTCTACTATCCGACCGTGGAGGTGAGTATCTAAGTTACGAGTTTAGCACTCACATGAAAGAGTGTGGAATTGTTTCACAACTCACACCTGCCGGAACACCACAGCGAAATGGTGTGTCGGAACGTCGTAATCGTACTTTATTAGATATGGTTCGATCTATGATGTCTCTGACGGACTTGCCGTTGTCATTTTGGGGTTATGCACTAGAAACTGCTGCATTCACTTTAAATCGGGCACCATTTAAATCCGTTGAAAAGACATCGTATGAATTGTGGTTTGGAAACAAACCTAAGCTGTCATTTCTTAAAGTTTGGGGATGCGATGTTTATGTGAAGAAACTTCAACCGGATAAACTCGAACCCATAGCGGAAAAATGCGTCTTCATAGGATACCCTAAAGAAACTATTGGGTATTCCTTTTATCATATATCCGAGGGCAAGGTTTTTGTTGCCAAGAATGGATCCTTTCTAGAGAAAGAGTTTCTCGCGAAAGGTGTGAGTAGTCGGAAGGTAGAACTCGAAGAGGTTGTGGAACCTTCTCTTCAAAGTATGGCGAGTAGCGCAGCGCCGGAAGTTGTTCCGGAGTTGGCTCCACCTGTTGAAGAGGGAACTAATGATAATGATCATGAAACTCCGAAAGAGAGTACTACCGAACCTCGCAGGTCAAACAGGACGCGTGCAGCTCCCGAGCTGTACGGAAATCCTGTCATGAATTTCATGGTTGATGAAAATGATGACCCTGCGACGTATGAAGAAGCGATGATGAGCCCGGATTCTAACAAATGGTTAGAAACCATGAAATCCGAGATGGAATCCATGTATGAAAATCAAGTTTGGAACTTGGTGGAATTACCTCACGACCGAAAGGCCGTGGAGAACAAATGGATTTTCAAAAGGAAAACTGATGCTGATGGTAATGTGACCGTCTATAAAGCTCGACTTGTCGCAAAGGGGTTTCGACAAATTCAAGGAGTTGACTACGATGAGACTTTCTCTCCCGTAGCGATGCTAAAGTCAGTTAGGATTATGTTAGCAATTGCTGCATATTTCGATTATGAGATATGGCAGATGGATGTCAAAACCGTGTTTCTCAATGGTAATATTGAAGAAGAGTTGTATATGATACAACCAAAGGGTTTTGTCGATCCTAAGGATGCTAACAAGGTGTGCAAGCTTCAGCAATCCATCTATGGATTGAAGCAAGCATCACGAAGTTGGAATCTCCGCTTTGAAGAGGTGATCAAAGAGTTTGGATTTGTCCAAACTGATGGAGAAGCTTGTATTTACAAGAAAGTGAGTGGGAGCAATGTGGCATTTCTGATATTATATGTGGATGACATATTATTGATCGGAAATGATATAGATCTTTTAAACAGTGTTAAAAGTTATCTAAACAGCAAATTTTCAATGAAGGACCTAGGTGAAGCGTCATACATATTAGGCATAAAGATCTATAGAGATAGATCTAGGCGCATAATAGGGCTATCGCAAAGTACATACCTTGATAAGATTTTAAAGAAGTTTAAAATGGACGGAAGTAAGAAGGGGTTCTTACCTATGTTGCAAGGCAAGACATTGAGTAAGACTCAAAGTCCGGCTTCGGCGGAAGAAAGAGAGATAATGGACAAAGTCCCCTATGCTTCAGCCATAGGCTCTATAATGTACGCCATGCTATGTACAAGACCGGATGTGGCACATGCTATTAGTTTGACTAGTAGGTACCAATCGGATCCAGGTTCGGAACACTGGATAGCGGTCAAGAATATCCTTAAGTACTTACGAAGAACTAAGGATATGTTTCTTGTATACGGAGGTGAAGAAGAGCTCGTCGCTAAGTGTTATGTCGACGCTAGCTTTGACACCGATCCGGATGACTCTAAGTCTCAATCCGGATACGTATTTCTCATGAATGGCGGAGCGGTTAGTTGGAGGAGCTCCAAACAACCTGTGGTAGCGGGATCAACAACGGAGGCCGAATATGTTGCTGCTTCAGAAGCGGCTCAGGAAGCAGTTTGGATGAATGAGTTCATATCCGAACTAGGAGTGGTGGCAAACGCGTTGGACCCAATGGTGATCTATTGTGACAACAATGGTGCCATTGCCAATGCCAAAGAGCCAAGGTCTCACAAGCATTCCAAGCATATTAAGCGCCGGTTTCACTCCATCCGCGAGCATGTCAAGGATGGAGATATAAAGATTTGTAAAGTACATACGGATCTCAATGTAGCAGATCCGTTGACTAAAACTCTCCCTAGAGAAAAACATGATCAACACCAGAACTCAATGGGTGTTAGATTTATCACTCTGTAACTAGATTGTTGTCTCTAGTGCAAGTGGGAGACTGAAGGGAATATGCCCTGAGAGGCAATAATAAAGTGTTTATTATGTATATTCCAAGTATATGATAGATGTTTATTTTGCATGCTATAATTGTATTAATACGGAAACGTTAATACATGTGTGTTTAATAAACAAACAGAAAGTTCCTAGTTATGCCTCTCTCATAAACTAGCTCGTTGATTAACAAGATGATCAAGGTTTCCTGATCATGGACATTGGATGTTGTTAATAACGGGATCACAACATTAGTGTAATGGTGTGATGAACATTCATCCGAAGTATAGCATTACGATCAAAGTCATTGAGTTTATATTGCTATAACAACTTACGAAGTGATCCTAATCCTTAGACCATGAGATCATGTCAATCACTAACACCAGAAGAGTTTCTTGATAACATCAAACGTCACACCGTAACAGGGTGATTATAAAGATGGATTCAGAACTAATAAAGTGTTATGTTGAGGCTCATGGATCGAGAGTGGAATTTGTTCATCCCGATGACGGATAGATATACTCTGGGCCCTCTCGGTGATATCACATTGATTAGCTTGCAAGCAAGTGATTTGATCACTAGAATGTTATATCACAGGAACGAGAAAAGAGTGCATGTCGGTAACGAGATCAAACTAGGTATGGAGTTACTGATGATCGAATCTCGGACATGTAATATATCGTGAAACATAGGGATTAAGATACTAGCGTAAAAGGTTCCGACGATCACAAGAAAGTCTTGAATGTGTGGGAGTCAGTATGGGTCTCCAGATCCCGCTTCTGATTATTGATCCGAGAGGGCTCTCGATCATGTCCGCATTATTCACGAACCGTAGGGTGACACACTTAAGAGACACCGACATCCAATTGGAGCAAATGTTTCATGCCAAAAGAATGAACAAGCGCAGGAATTTATTTCACTAGATACCGAAACAGGTTTTCGGGTGAAATTGCATAAAGTGGTTATGCATGTGAAATATAATTTTAGCAAGGGGTTATTTGTGAATGTTTGTCATTAAAGTAATTGACAAAATTCTGAATAAAATAAAAGAGTTTATTTAATGAGAGTTTGCATTAAATTTGGTGGAAATTTAATGGGAATTTGAGTGGACTTTTGAGTGGAGGGAATTTAAAGGAGATTTGTGAGTGGAGTGTCCACCCACATGAAGAGGGGAGGGCAAGGGGGCAGCCCCCATGCGCCGGCCACCCCCTTGGGGTTCCCCCCTCCTCCTATAAAAGGAGCCCCCCTCCTCACTTGTCTCTCACACCTCCTCGCGAAGGATCTCTCTCCCCCTCTAGAATTTATCCCCCATGGTCTCGGACTAGCGAGATACATGTTCCCGGTGGCTATTCGGCAAGAAAGAGTTGTGCTTCCGCTGCATCGCTGGAGCGAGGAGGCAGAGGTTGCTCGGTGCCTCGAACGTGTGTGCGAGCACGGATGCGCTGCTGATTTGCGGCGCTAGGACTTCCTCTCGATCTTGAGATCGGCAAGAGATCGTCTACATCAACCACGAGTTGAACTCGTTAAGCTTTGTCGGTCTTCAAGGGTATGTTCACTACGGATATACATCCGCCCGTTGTTTGTATCTAGTAGATAGATCTTGGTATATAGTTCACATCGTAGGAAATTTTTTGTTTTCTATGCTGCGAACCCTACAATTTTGATTTTAGAACTTTGGATTATGTTACTGAACAGAACCAATTTCAAAGTTTCAAAGTGTGGTGTTAGTTTGAATTGATTTGAGTAATGCTTGTTTGTTTGAATTTCAAAACAGAAAAAGAATTAGAAAAAGAAAAGTTTCAGGAAAAAAATATATAGAAACCAGACTCAACCCAACCCAGAGCCCAACTAGGCCCAGCAAACAGCCCAGCTCCCCTCGCCCACGACGAAACGTTTTCCACTCACTTCCAGACCCGCAAAGAGACTGACTGGTGGACCCTTCCCTCACTCCTTTTTCCACTGACCAGCAGACCCCACTTTTCCAGCTCATCTCCTTCCTCGCGACGACCACGCCGACCGTTTCTGCCATTGATGTCGCGCGTTAATTCGCAGTAATGCCGCAGTGATTCCGCTCAGCGACCTCGCCCTCTTAAACGCCCACTCTCCCTCTCCTTTTCCCCTCAAGCTCCTCCCTCTCTCTGCCCCCAGGCTGCGATTATTTTACCCTGCACCGTCACTGCTCCGACGAGCTTCCACCTCAAATTCCGGCCAGTACTCGCCACCTCCTGCCTCCCCGAGCACACGAGCACGCTCACCACTTCCAGGCGCATCCACCTGTGCCCTTCGTACGACCGCGGGCGCCCTAGAGCAACGTCTGCAACAAGCTCTGAACGACACCGCCGTCCGCTCCAACTCCGACAAGCCCCACAGGTAGTTTCCGGCCGCCCCTCTTCTTCTCGTTCACGCACACAGCATCTCCGTGATCTCCTGCGTCTAACCATGCTTCTGGTTTGCCTTCTCGTGACCCGTAGCATCGTCTTCGACCTCGACCAGAGCCAACCGTCGCCAGACCAAACTCCGGCGAGGAATTCCTCCTGCCCTCGCGCGCCCCTTGCCCCGACGACCACACGACGAGCTTCCCCAGCCTCCTGCGATCTCGGTGAGCCTACTCCCTCCCTCTCTCGCTTCCTGTTTCGCTAGAGCCGCCATTGTCAGACCGTCGCCGCCGTCCACCGCAGCGCAGCGCCGCCAGTTAGTGGTCCGATTGATTGCGTCCGTTAGATCTAGATCGTAAGGCTGTAAAAGAACATAAGCGAGGAGGTATCGTATGCCTCTGCGCCGCTCGATCTAAATGAGATCCTACGGTCTGCAGCTCGTGATCCACCCGAACCGGTACCGTCCAATCAAATCGTGAAGCGTGTCCAGGTTTCTGATTTAAAAACAGATTGAAACCAGATTTGAATTGCAATTTGAAACTCATGTAACTTTTGATCCACACGTCCAAAATTTGCAAATTTGGTACCGTTGGAATCAGTAGAACAAACCCTAGCCAACCATGGAATTTGTTTAGCAAATAGTATCTGATTAGCTTGCTTGTTTTTGCAGATACTTTTGTACGCTTGTTTAGATTAGAAAAATTGTTTAAAAATGTTTTTAGGGTTAAAACCTTTGAAAAATGGTTTGTTGTAAACTCATTGACCCTAGGAACCAACCCATAGTTTTAAAAATGAATTTGGTAATGTCTAGGATGGATTAATTGATTTAGCCCATTTCTAGGCATTTAAAAATAATGGTTTTTGTTATGAAAATGATTTTGAGTAAAAACTTTGGGAAAATGCTTTGGATCAAACCTACTGACCCAGAACACCAAGTTTTGCAAACTAGCAACTCATTTGGTGAAAAACTTAAAAGTTTTGTTTTGATAAAAACATTTTTCACCACATAAAATGATGAATGGATTTTAAAATGGTTTATGAACAAACCCCTTTGCAAATGACATTCCCACTTTGGAAAATGACCAATTTGGAACTCACAAAGTTTAGAAGCCTAGTGGATACCATCTTTGCAAATAGGACCATCTCTTGCATGCTTACATTCATGATTTAAATCCCATAGTTTTATGTGTGTGTGAATTGTTTTTTGATTGATTATTTGGAAGGCCAGTTGATTTGGTGTTTGCTTGATTGATTGTAGTGAAATTAGCAAAGTGTGAGACTAGCAAGATCAAGGAGTGAACCATCATTCCCTACCAAAAGGCAAGTTACACTATCATCTAAAGTCCTACTATTTTCATTATACTTAGTGGATTTTGAAAACATGCATGAAAAGAATTTTTATACTTATGCTATGCTAAATCCCAATAGGATTCCCTATACATTCCTTAGTGAAAACAATGTAGTTGTTACATGCTTAGCCATGCTATATTTTGAAAAGAGATACATGTTGAGATTTTATGAAGGTTGAGAAAAAGACTTGTGAATTTATACAATAAAACAAGGACTCAATGAACCACCTGGGTGGCCAAGGATACTTTGAGTTTTGGAGAAGGTGGCAACAAAAGGGTACCATGTCTATGGCAATCACTTTGTGTTGTGCTCCAAAGGAAACCACCCAGGAAACTTAGAGATTGAACATGTTTCTCCAATTGTGGCTTTCGTGTGCAACCACATGCTATTATGGCTCTGGCTTAGTCAACTACATTGGGAAGACCCATGCATTGTCTTCAGTTTACTGGACATGGGAATCTGGAATGCTTCATGGGTGCTAAAGACAAGCTAGCAATGATGTATGGGAGGATCCTTTGGAAAGACTTCGTCACATTCTCAATCTGCCAGTACTCCATCTTGGTGAGTGCTAATCCAGTGGCCACTGGTGGCAAAAAGATGGGATTGTGACATGTGGGTAAAGTGTACTCCTTCTGCAGAAGATAATAAAATCTAAGTACTTAGCCGTGTCCCCGGTTATGGACAATACTGAGCAACTAAAGTTTGAAGCTATGGGAGATCTCGACATTCTAATTTCTAAAAAAAAACTTTTAAGGACTTGATGCACTTGGGGTAACCAAGGAGCTCAAGAGACTTTGACAAAACTTGATGTACTTGGGATTACCAAGGAACTCAAGAGATTTTGATTGAAAACTTGAACACTTGGGGTTACCAAGGAACTCATGAGATTTTGATAAAACTTGTTGCACTTGGGGTTACCAAGTAGCTCAAGGGATTTTGACAAGGACTTGAACACTTGAGTTTCTACCAAGGAGTTCAAGGAACTTGGAAAAGGAGATTTGACAAAGGACCAAAACCATTTTGAAAAGATAGGATAAATTATTGCTTTATGCAAAAGAGCCTAAAACTCTACTTAGCCAAATGTGCATGTATTGATAGGATCCACTTATATTCCACATAGTAGTGAAACTTGCCAATACAATTCAAATGTATTGACCCTTGTGGCTGTAACTTGTAATGTTGCAGGTTTGATTGATTTTAGTGAAGATTGGTTGATTAGGATTACAAAGTCTACAACCAACATCTGCCTGTGGCACTTTGAAGATGAAGGACCCCATGACTATAGTTATTCCACTGCAATGTAATGTAATAGCCAAATGAGCTATGTATGATGTAATAAAATTATGTTATTCCTGGTTATAAAGTTATATTATGACCTTTGTTTCTCGATATTACATCTTAACTGTGGATGCTAGCTAATGATCCAGGGACTAGCATTGTAAACACAGGGGACACCACCTTATCTTGTTTAAAGGTTGGGACACTCCCTTTTACAGATGGTATCAGAGCATTGTGTTGCCTGTAGGATTTGTAAACCTAGGATTGGACAAAAACCCTTAGAAAAATAGGAGTTATACTTGTTCCAAAAACTTATTTACAAAAACACTTGTAAACTCTTTCCTCAACCATTTTGGTTTCAACTCCACATCTCTTCTACTTCAACTTAGTGGAAAAACCTACCCCATGACCAAATACTTCACCATATGCAAAGGACTTCTTCAACTCTAATGACTTCAACATCTTCAGCATGTTCACCAAGGACTTCCAACTTGGATATCACCAAGGATTACAAGTGAGACAAGGAAATCTTGCTCAAGATTTAGAGACTGAGGGAATGCAAAAGTAAGAAGGAGCCATCAACAACTTTGAAGTCTTGCAACCAAGAGTTTTCTCAAGGAAACCATGATCTCAAGTAATAAGAAGCAACCAAAAATGATGGAAAGGTCACAAGTGAACCATATAGATGGACCACCATATTTTAGTTAAGTCAAAACACACCAACTTATGTGGTGTAACAAAAATATTTTGTTGCCTAGGTATGTGCTTGAACCTTGTTGTTTGAGTGAAGTGTTTGACTTGTGATTGCATGCACATTGTTTGTGTGAATTGTGATTAGAAATATTTCCTTAGAAATACCTTGCCTATTCTAATCCTCATTCAACCCAAACAGATGACTACTCCAAAAGACTCCAAGGTTGATGACATCAGCACCGACCAAGAGGACAGCATGAAAGAGCTCATAGCAACCCAGAATCAGTTAAACCAAGTGACAGCTCGGTTCATAGCCAACTCCAGTGGAGAAGATCCAAAGATACAAGGATTTTTGGAAACTCAAGGCCAACTAATGCTTAAGGTGACTGATCAAATGATCAAAATGGAAGAAAACTATCCCAAAAGAGTCTTTGACAACAAGGATGACAGAAATATTATTCTAGATGGAGCCCCAGCTTGCATTATTTGTGGAGACAAGGATCATACTTACAAGGAGCATGGAGATCAATGCCCCAAATGTGAAGAGAAACATCCTGTTGGACAATGCCCCACCTCTCAATCCACTTGTTATTTGTGTGAAGGAAACAACCATGTTCCTATCCAATGCCCCATCCATGCCATTGTTGAACAAAGGAAACAAGAAGGATCCAAGTATGCCAAGAATGTTGATGGCAAAGGAAAAGGACCACTTATACCTCCAAACAAAACCACCCAATTCAAGGGATCAAAGAGATCCAAGAAGCAAAAGGTTGGGACACTCCCTTTTACAGACAACCACAGTTGACAGTTCGATAATATCAATATTGTATTCGCATATGAGTTTGGACATCAGAGCACCTAGTTTCTCTGATCCCCTGAAACAATTGTGGCACCATGTTGGCAGCGGAGGGCACCGGTGCTCAATGCCTGGAAAACAAATTGGACACTGATAAAAACATACACTATGGAAGGCCTTATGTTATTTATTATGTGCGGGTCTGTTTTGTACCATAAAAATGATTTTAGGTGGCTGTATACGAGTTATTAAATGCCATTTTTTATCCGTTAGTTAGAATTGCTCTTACAGGCTTGACGACATAGACGGCCATTGAAATGTATATATCCACGGTTCCTTTGCAAACGCATTCTAGATGTTTCCATCCAAGTGTCCCACGATAACCTGGATCCTTCCAGTTCGCTTACGATTCTTCTCTATTTCTTTTTGTAAGGGAAACCACACTATATTAAGCAAAGCAAGCCCGTCTCATTAAAAACCTTCCAGCCCCCTTAGGTACCCTAGAAGGAAAAGAGTGCGTCTGAAAACTTGCCCGCTGATCAGCATAGAGTACGTGTAACACCCCCACCTGATAAGGCTAAGTTCATGTGTATAGTGCCAATCCCTGGATCGGTTCACTTGGCACACACAGTACAGATGAATACCAAAGAATTTAACAATACATCATAAATAACGAATTGATCCATAATTTGCAATTATTACAATAATTCTTAAGCTCAAGGCTAGCTCAATTTCAAGTAGCATACGGAAGCATAAACAATTGATAGGCTCCATCTTCAATTATGCCACAGGAGAACAACTGTTGAGTGGAGTATCGCGACCTATTCGATCACTCAGAATTGGAATAATAACCTGCAACATAAAACATAGAAGCCCCAAAGGGTCAATACTTGGAATGTATGGCAAGTAGAGCTATTAAAGGAGGCAATAGAACTAGCATCTACATGCATATTTGGCCAGTGGAGCTGTGGTTAGCTTGCATTTGCAAATACCTTTGTCCTACTTTCATAATCAGTTTTTGATTTTCTTTGAAAAGATCCCAATTAAGTTAACTCATCAACATTAAAGCAATTAGGAAATTATAAAGAGCAAAAAACATGTCATGAACTCAATATCAAGCAACTCAGATGTCCATAACCGGGGACACGGCTAATCGATTAGTTTATACACCCTGCAGGGGTTAGTACACTTTACCCATGTGACTTGGCCAGCCCAACTCGTACCACCATTCTCATATTGGGTGATAATAGGGAAAAGTCTAAGAAGGAATCATTCGTGAAGTAGCTCCCCAAACCCGAAACGCACTGTACCAACCTACCAAAATTCTACATCTCTGGATACGTGGGTTCGAGATACCACAACCTACTGAGTCCAATCAACCGCCCATTTTATTATTGGCACATGGTTGTACACGTAAGATACAAAATAAAGAAGCCAATCATTTTCTCTCTATACCTGGGTGACTTTTCGCAATGATACCACCAAAAAATTATCAATCGCATCACACCCAGGATATTCATTGATTAAGTTGTTTTTAGTTTTCACAAACAATACATTAGAAACAACTTTCAAGTGATGTAAACCAACCCTCATCTATCATAGCACGGCTAAGCACATCTACCAACGATGGCTCAACTACAAGAGATCCCTACCACATAATAGGACATAGCATAGCGATAGTACTTTCCTACACATGCATCAACAAAATACACGACAATGCATTAAAAATAGTAGGACAATATCATGAACAAAGTAGCATATACTTGCCTTGATAGTTTTTGGAGTCGTTCAAGCACTCGTAGCAATCACACACATTGCACTCCTCGCAATCTATCGAGCAAATAATTACATACAACATAAACAACAGCACATAGAGATCAAACAAATGCATGCATGACAATTAAATAATTCACAATGGTTGTTGTTTCAGTTATCTAAACAATACTAAAGTATATGATGCATGCAAGAGATCGATTAATGCAATGGGGTACTTGTTGTTAATAATTACTTGCCATTATTGGTGTTTTAACAGATCTGTTGTAACTTCGGTTCTCATTGTCGAATTAAATTTGGATCTACAATGTACTGGATAGAGGGCATTAATATGAACCATTAGGCGTTGGATTCACCCTAATCGGAGTTATAATTTCTTATGATTTAAATAGTGTGTAATGGAGCTTAAATCATTTAAATATTTTATTTTGTCTAAAAGTCAAACTAAAATCAGATCTGTAATCTTCACGGGATTTTGATAACAGGAACATATTACTTGAAATTTTCTGAGCATTATTTATTTTCTTATGAATTTATTACTCCAAAAAGGGTATTAACTTGTTTAAATATCTACAGAAGAACCTTACAGTATTTTCCTGAACCAATTGCATAATGATGATCTACTTGTAACCAGCTTTCCATCGATATATTATTTATAATTTTTGAACCAGGTATGAATTTACTATGAATTTGTTAACCTAGAAGACCATTAAAACTAATTAAATTATTACAATAACCAGGTACTGTAAAAGTTAGATCCAACTTGATATTAATATTCTACACGATTTTCTGAATCTATTGATATATCACTTGCAATTTTTGGATCTACGAGTCTTTTAAAATGAATTTTACAAGTTTAATAGAATTTCTGCAAATTTTATTTCATATTCAATTCAAAAGGGAATATCCCCAGAATATACTGCACTGACTGGCGGTTGACTGGTCGTCGTTGGACTGGTCAACAAGTCGATCTGGACCATTCATCCACGATCGGACAGCACTGGGCGCACGAGCGCGATCCTCACCAGGAAGTGACGCGGACGGCGGCAGGCGGCGATGGTGGAGACGGTGGCGGTTCAGACGGTGATGGCGACAGTGGCTCCGGTGGTCTTTGTTATTGGCGAAGTGGTAGACGAGGTGCGGAGGATCCCGGCGTGGTCGATGGCGAGCTTGGCGATGCCTTCCTATTCCCGGGACGACGTTTGGGAGCGGATGGAGGCGGCGGACGGTGGCGGTGCTCCGGCGGGGTCGGGTTACCGTTGTGGTACGCTATGGTGCACTATGCTGCGCAAGGGAATACCGGGTCAGAGAGGTGCGACAAAGCGAGGGGAGAGGATCAAAGGGAAAACATGGAGACGGGGGCGACGGAGACGATGGCAGCGAGGACCTTCAAGGTCGACAATGGAGGCGGCGGCGGTGGATGAGATCGTTCTTGATCGGGGTAGGTGATAGGGTTCTGGATTTTGCGAAAAAATAGAGGAATCCGACGAGGGAGTATATATGGATGCAATTCCGTGAGAGAGGGGCAAAGATATCAACAAAATCGAGCGAATATTAGGGAGGGATCGATCGAGTGTGATGAGGGCTCGCTGGGAACTTCCCGTTCGCAAGGAAGGGGGTGACAGGGTGGCCCCCACCTGTTAGAAAAAAAGGGAAAGGGATCGGGGGTGCGGGTTGGGCGCTGCTGCGGTGTCCGCTCGATGGGCCTCTAGTGGGTCGTTGCTGCTGCTCGCTGGCGATGGTGCGCGCGCGGTGGATAGGTTAGGGCTAGGTGGGCTGGGCCGGGAGGTCCGTGGGTTGTTAGGTTATTTCATTTTTTTGTTTTTTGTTTGATTATTTTTCTTTTATGGTTTTCACTATTTCTTTTATAACTTTTTCGTATAAACTCCAAATGGAGTGATTTTAGTCTTCAAATTTTTCTAAAAAACCGAGGATCGATAAAGGATCAACTTTGTAATATTTTCATTAGTTAAAATTAGTGGATTTATAAATCCTTATATATTTCATTTCATTTATATCTTTATTTGTTTGTATTTATTCCTAAATTTTTTATAATAGCTCCAAATAAGCTTAATTTTGTCTCTAAAATTTTGTGTTATTCAATAGTTCATTATAGTACTAGTTTGTAGTACTTTTTATTGATCAAGTATATTGGATTTACAAAATCCTTAGTTTATCTCTTGGGAGCCTTTTGATAATTCAAAGTTTGGTTGTTAAAATAGGGTTTTGGGAATAATTTTTTGCATGAATGCAAATAGTGCCATGCCAATGCAATGCAATGCAAATGAATTTTTTTTCTAGTCCCAATTTCCAAAATATTGGTATGTGACAGACTAACCCCCTTAAGATGAATCTCGTCCCGAGATTCGAAATGGCTAGCAAGGGTATGGGTGTTGTTGTCGAGGCTAACCCCCTTAAGAAAAATGAACTTGGCATCTTGTCACATCCCAAGATTTTCCAAATCTTGTAATGTGAAAAATAAATGAATGAAATAAAACTTTGTTTGATTTTCAGGGTGAGAAGAAACTTTTTGAATCCAATTGGAAATCTTCAAACCAATTTGGATCAAATAAAATCCTAAAGAGATTTAAAAAGGTAAACATTTGAAAAAGGAAAATAAAAATATTTTGGAATTACTATTTTGGATCTTTTAAATAAAAGGATTTGGTTTTCAAAAGAAATAGAAGTTTTATAGATAAAGATTATTTTATAGAGCCAAATTAAACCTTGGCCAAGCTTTTAAAATAAAACATTTTGTTTTGATAAAATAATAAAAGTTTATTTAAATAACTTAATAAGGATTTAATATCCAAGTTTTATAAATAAAGGTTTTACTATTTTAATTAACCACTAAAACTTGTTTGTTTATTTCAAATAAGTTTTCCAAGTATTTTATATTCCTAAATAAAACCTAATAATTTGTTTTTGAAAATAATTAGATTTCAAAAGGAGTATTTAAATAAAACAAATCCTATTTGATTTTATAACAATGGTCTACTTATTTAAATAATAATGGACCCTAAAATAAAAATTATTATTTTGGTTTTGAATTTTGGTTTATGTTACTGAACAGAACCAAATTCAAAGTTGCATTGTTTGGTGATTGTTTGAATCAATTTGAATGCTTGAGTGTTGTTTGAATTTCAAAAACAGAAATCAAAAATAGAAAAGAAAAAGGTTTAAGACAGAAAAAATAGGATTTGGTCGACCCAACCCAGCAGCCCAACAAGGCCCAGTGCCAGCCCAGCTCCTCTTTCCTCCCCGAAGCGTTTTCTCTCACACTCATTTTCGAACCCGTGCAGAGACTGACTGGTGGACCTCCTTTCCTTCTCGCATCCTCACTGACGACTGGACCCCACCTCCCTGTTCATCCTCCTCACCCGCGCGACTCCTTCTCCCCAAACCACGCTGCCGTTCTCTGCCATTCAATCCGCGCGTAAATTCACGAATAATGGCTGCATTAATCTCGCCCCTGACCATGCGTACATAAGCACCTCTCCTTCCTCTGTCATTCACCTCAAACGCCAACTCCTCATCGCCACCAGGCTGCCTCGAATTGGCCCCGCACCGCCGCTATTCCGGCGAGCTTCTCCGGTGAAATCCGACAAACCGCAGCCGCGCCTCACCTTCCTCTGCACGCAAGCTTGCTCACCACTCCCTGGCACGTCTGCCTGTGCCCTCCTTTCAACCACGGGCGCCCCTGAGCGTCGACTACGACAAGCCTCCGAGCGCCGCCGCGTCTGCAACATCTCCGGCGACGTTTCCTGGTAAGTCCAGACCGCCCCAAGCTTTCTCCTTCACGCACGCGTCTTCTCTGTGATCTCCTGCACCTAACCATGTCCTCGGCTGGCCTTCACGTGATATGTAGCGACGACTCCGACCACGACCAGGACCACCCGACATTGTTCCCTACTCCGGCGAGCAATCGCTGCTGTTCCAGGACGCCCCTTGCCACGCCAACCACACGTTGAGCTTCCCCAGGCCTCTGCGATCACGGTGAGCATACTCCCCTCCCTTCTAGCTCCCTGTATCGCCAGCGCCGCCACCGTCTGACTGTCGCCACCGCGCGTGACCGTCGAGCGCCGCCAGTTCTTGGTTGAGTGCTGCAGACCGTAGGATCTAGATCGGACGAATACGATAGAATCACTTAACCGCGAAAGGGTACGCAATCAGAACCGTGCGATCTATTTAGATCCAACGCACCGCAGAGTCGATCCGGCCGAACCGGTACCAGCCAGTAACGGTGAGACGCGTGGCCAGTTTTTAGTTTAAAACAGATTTGAAAACATATTTGAGTTGCAAATTGAAATCCCTATAACTTTTGATCCACACGTCCAAAAATTGCAAACTTTATATCGTTGGAATCAGTGGAACAAGCCCTAGCCAACCATGGAATTTGTTTAGCAAATAGTATCTGTTAGATTGGTTGTTTTTGCAGAAACATTTGATTGCTAGTTTAGAATAGAAAATGATTCAAAAATGTTTTTGAGTTTGAAACCTTGGCAAATTGGTTTGTGGTAAACTTACTGACCCTAGGAACCAACCCATGGTTTTGAAAATGGATTTGGTAAAGTTTAGGATTGATTAATTGATTTAGCCCATTTCTAGCCAAATAAAAATATTGGTTTTGGTTATGAAAATTGGTTTGAAATAAAAACTTTGGGAAAATGTTTTGAAACAAACCTACTGACCCTAAAACACCAACTTTTGAGAATTAGCAACACATTTGGTGAAAGACTTAAAAGTTTTGATTTGATAAAAACATTTTTCACCACATAAAATGATGAATGGATTTAAAAATGGTTTTTGGACAAAACCCTTTTGCAAATGACTTTGCCACTTTGGAAAATGGCCACTTTTTGTTTAGAAGCCTAGTGGAGACCATCTTTGCAAATAGAACCACCTCTTGCATGCTTACATGCATAACTTAGATCCCATTGTTTTATGTGTGTGAAATGTTTGATTGATTATTGGTTTGGAATGCTAGTTGATTTGGTGTTTGCTTGATTGATTGTAGTGAAGTTAGCAAAGTGTGAGACTAGAAAGATCAAGGAGTGAACCATCATTCCCTACCAAAAGAAAGGCAAGTTACACTATCATCTAAAGTCCTACTATTTTCATTATACTTAGTGGATTTTGAAAACATGCATGAAAAGAATTTTTCTATACTTATGCTATGCTAAATCCTAATAGGATTCCCTATACATTCCTTAGTGAAAACAATGTAGTTGATACATGCTTAGCCATGCTATATTTTGAAAAGAGATACATGTTGAGATTTTATGAAGTTGAGAAAAGGACTTGTGTTTCTACATAATAAAACAAGGACTCAATGAACCACCTGGGTGGCCAAGGTTACTTTAAGTTTTGGAGAAGGTGGCAACAAAAGGAACCATGTATATGGCAATCTCTTTGTGTTGTGCTCCAACGGAAACCACCCAGGAAACTTAGAGATTGAACATGTTTCTCCAATTGTGGCTTTCGTGTGCAACCACATGCTATTATGGCTCTGGCTTAGTCAACTACATTGGGAAGACCCATACATTGTCTTTAGTTTACTGGACATGGGGACCTAGAATCCTACATGGGTGCTGAAGACAAGCTAGCAATGGTGTATGGGAGAACCCTTCGGAAAGACTTTGTCACATTCTCAATCTGCCGGTACTCCATCTTGGTGAGCACTAATCAAGTGGCCACTGGTGGCAAAAGGATGGGATTGTGACATGTGGGTAAAGTGTACTCCTTCTGCAGAAGATAATAAAATCTAAGTACTTAGCCGTGTCCCCGGTTATGGACAATACTGAGCAACTAAAGTTTGAAGCTATGGGAAATCTCGACATTCTAATTTCTAAAAGAAAACTTTTAAAACTTGATGCACTTGGGGGTACCAAGGAGCTCAAGAGACTTTGATAAAACTTGATGTACTTGGGGATACCAAGGAACTCAAGAGATTCTGATGAAATCATGAACACTTGGGGTTACCAAGGAACTCATGAGATTTTGATAAAACTTCATGCACTTGGGGTTACCAAGGAGCTCAAGAGATTTTTGACAAGGACTTGAACACTTGAGTTTCTACCAAGGAGTTCAAGGGATCTTTGAAAAGGAGATTTGACAAAGGACCAAAACCATTTTGAAAAGATAGGATAATTTTGCTTTATGCCAAAGAGCCTAAAACTCTACTTAGCCAAATATGCATATAAAGATAGGATCCCCTTATATTCCACATAGTAGTGAAACTTGCCAATACTATTCCAAAGTATTGACCCTTGTGGCTGTAACTTGTAATGTTGCAGGTTTGATTGATTTTAGTGAAGATTGATTGATTAGGATTACAAAGTCTACAACCAACATCTGCCTGTGGCACTTTGAAGATGAAGGACCCCATACTATAGTTATTCCGCTGCAATGTAATGTAATAGCCCAATGAGCTATGTAAGATGTAATAAAATTATGTTATTCCTGGTTATAAAAGTTATATTATGACCTTTGTTTCTTGATATTACATCTTAACTGTGGATGCTAGCTATTGATCCAGGGACTAGCATTGTAAACACAGGGGACTCCACCTTATATTGTTTAAAGGTTGGGACACTCCCTCTACAGATCTCCAACATCTAATGCTTAATTGTGGTATTGTGTGCTAGCTATCAATCCTTTCCAGGGGTTTCTCTTCAACAGATCCTCTAAGTAACTCCATATGTAACTATTCTTATACATGAATGCCTCAATATGAATGAACATGATGCACCAGTATTGAAAACATTACGACTATGATGTATGGATTAACCAGGGACTTACTAGTCACGAGGTCCGTCTTGAAGCTCTTGAAGCTCCTTCTCTGGGAATTTATAGGCATAATGTCCCTACTCATTGCACTTGTAGCAGGTGACAAGGCTGGGATCCCTTATAGGTTTCATTTTGTCAGCATATCTGATTTTCCTGTCTCCTTGGCGATTCTTCTTTCTGGACAATGTGACGCATAATGCCCTGGATCTTTACAATTGTAGCACAATAGCTGGATAATATCCCTCGCAGGGGAGTTGTAGCAGTTCTTCCTCTTCCTAGGTCGCTCCAAGGTAGGAGTTCTCTTAGTTCTTCTTTGTCACAGCTCACCACAAATTCAGGAAACCTTTCTCGCTTCTTGGGACAATCACAAGAGATATGACCTTCTTCTCCACATGAGTAGCAACACTTTGTGGTCACATTGGGTGCGGCCTTATGAGGCACGACTCTGACTTCATCCTCCACCATAGGGCTTGATTCTGTGTGGGTCTTCTTGAGAGCTTGATACACTCCACCCTTGACTCCTTTATTCACTTGTTGTACCATGGGGTAAAGGTGAAAATGAATAGGGACGTGATCGTTCCCTTTACATAGAAAGCAAGTGACTTGGGATGTGGGGCACTCTCCAACTAGATGGTTTCCATCACAATAGGGGCACTAATCCTGATGCTCCTTGTATGTGTGTCCTAAGTCTCCACATACTATGCAAGCTTGAAACTCCTTCAGAACATACTCTCTAGTCGTTGATACTTGGGTGATGGGACAAGGTCGTAGTATAACTTCATTGAACTTCTCCCAAGTTAGTTTTCTGTTGTAGATGGCTCCATGCATCCTCCACCAAGTTGTATGGTCCAAATTCACATCATCCATCGCAAGACGGGATGCCTTGCTAAAAGCTTCAATGTACTCCGCAATAGTATGCTTTTCTTGGCGTAGATTGTTGAATCCTCTTTGACGTGAATTCATGACTGAAATATGTGCATCACAAAATGCTTTCTGAAACATGTCCCATGTTACTTGTACTACGGGGTGAGTGGCTTGATACTTGTACCACCATTTTGCTACAGTTCCTTCCAATAAGTGAGTGGCAAACCTCACCTTCTCTTCATTTGGGAAGCCAATAGTCACTAGGCTCTTGTTCACTTTTTGCAAACAATTATCCGCCATAGTAGGCTTAGAAAATCTTGAGTATGTTGGTGGTTCGAGCACCAGAAAAATGCTGAGTAGGTTCTGCTAAGGCGGTGGCTTGTTATTGGCCATGTATTCCGTCATCACTTCTGCTAGCTGTGCTTGTGCTGCCATGAGCTTCTCCATTTCAGTGGATTGACGATAGGGTGGCATCTATTGGTATATCATAGACAAGTTATAGATAGAAAGACTAGAGAAGTAATACTACCCATAATTGTAACATCCCTAAATTCATATTCCAAAACTCATTCATATCATCTAAGCATTCATCATAATTTAGGGTTCTCCTCAAAAACAGAAGCTTGTGCTATGATTTCATGTGAGTAAAATTTCACTCATTAGACCATCAGTTTTGAAACTTAAATGTTAAGGAACTTGTTTGCTTGCCCCACTGTTGGAAAGATCAGGTGTAAAAGTTTAACCAAGATTTTTCAAATTAGAAATAATTTCAAAACCTCTATTTTCAAACATTTGCATTTTTAGTGCCAAGTCTGGTGGTTTGAAATCCAAGTTTGAACAAGCCTTTGCAAGGCAACCCCATGAGCTTTGACTCATTTCTGAGACCAAGTCACCCCTACAAAACCACAGAACTATTTGAATTCAAATTTACTTTGAAACTATTTGAAAACCTAATCAGAAAATCGAATAAGAAAAAGAAAAAGACTAAACAAAGGAAAAGGGCCAAGCGCCAGGAAACTGGCCCAGCAACGAACCCAGCCTAGCAAGACCACCCGGGGATTCCTTTTTCCTCTTTCACGCGCAAGCGCACGCGTTCAGCCGCTGACAGACAGACCCCACCCTCATTTCGCACACGTCGCTGACAAGCAGGCCCTGTCCACGCTGTCATCGTCTTCCCCAACCTCGCCCGCGACCACGTCGCAGCTGCAGTGACTGCCGGTGATGGCGCGGTTTAATTGGCCATTAAACACAGGCGTTTCCTGTCGAGGCACCGGCTATAAGATCCCCACATCCCCACAATCATTTTCCCCCAGTGAACCGCACACTCACGCCACCAGGCTGCCCACGACTCACTCGAGACCGCCGCAGACAGAGCTAGCTCCGGCGACCGATTCAGGTGAGCCCCGTACGCCCCTTCCCCTCTGGATTGTTCGAGGCACTTAGTACTCATCTTGCGCACCTTCTAATCACAACAGAGCATCCTGTACCGCCCCAGGTCGACGTGTTCTCTTGACGCCGTAAACACCCGACGACCACCCCAACTCCGGCGAGCAATCTCAGTAAGTCCCGAGCGCCCCTTGCTTTCTTATTCACCCGAGCATGTTCGCATTTGTCCTGCGCATCTCCTAAACTCATTGGTTCGTACTAGGGCGACGCTGAACCTCGGCAACGACTCCGACAACACCCACCCGACGCCAGACGCAACTCCGACGAGATCTAGAGCCCATCTCCGAGCGCCCCTTCGCAAGCCAGTACCACGACGAGCTTCAGCAGCCTCCGGCGAACCTGGTAAGACCCCTCTCCCTCTCGCGGACGATATAGAACGCCGGCGCCGCCGTAGTCAGACGCGCCGCCGCTAGTCAACGCCGCCAGCGCCGCCCGTTTGTGGTTGATGGTTTGGTCCGTTGGATCTGCATCGTAGGGCTAGGATAGATCTAGGCCGAAGAGGTACGCGCGCGTCTGGATCGTTAGATCTAAGTTAGATCCTACGGCCTGCGACTGCCGATCCGCGCGAAGCGGTATGCACCAGTGAGGTTGCGACGCGTGGCAGGGTTTAATTCAAAAACAGAATTTAAATCCTGATTTAGATCCAAACTTCAAACTACTATAACTTTTGAATGCCACGTTAGAATTTTACAAATTTTATACCGTTGGATTCAGTGAAACCAGACCTTTCTGAATGTCCAGTTTGTTTAACAAATAGTAATCATTAAAATGACTTTATTTGTGGAATCATATTTAAAGCTATTTTGAGTATAGATTTGTTTTGATAATTAGTTTTAATGTTAAATAAGTTTGTTAGGGCAAATTTGGTGTCCTGTTATGTTTCAGTAGCATGCACATGCTTGGTAAAATTTCGAAAATCACCACTTAGTAAAATTCTTGCATGCATGCATTCATATTATTTTTGATTGAATAAATTGTGTGAAATTGAATGCTACAATTTTTTTTGTAGATTTTGCTAGTGATTGTGATTGTGAAGAGTGCTACTCTCCCCACTACCAAGGCAAGTGATATTTTCATGAATATTTCTATCCTATGTTTTGCACTAGCATTAGATATTTTGCTAAGTATTGCATGCTATTTTGCCTAATGCTAAGATGGGAAATCCTAAGTAGTGTAGAATGGTAGATTTGCTAGGGAATTTTTCCTAAGATAAGTTACCATAACATGCTTAGCCTAGCTACTTAGCAAACAAGGGTGGTGAACATCTATACTTATTATGAGGAAAATATTTCTAAGTCAAGAGACTTATGCTTTCCTAATAAAACAACTAAGTCAAATGAACCTCCTGGGTGGAATGGAAAGATTGGGTTATGTTGAGTGGTTACACAAGGCCATGGACTTGGGTTGTGTATCTCACTTGTGGAATGCCACCCACACTACTAGGAAAATAGCTATAGGTAATCAGCACATCCGTGGCTCACATGGTTGAAGTGCCCCACGGCTAAAACAGGCGTGGCTCACCTGTGGGCAGTGCCCTACTAGTAACTAGAACAACCGTGGCGCACATGACTATAGTGCGCCACATATGTGTGTGGGCCAGGGCCCTGTTGGCCACACGCCAAACATCTGTAGCGCACTACAGTCATGTGCGCCACGGTTGTTAGGGTCATCTGTGGCGCACGTGTGCCTGGTGCGCTACACATGTGTGCCACACATCCACCACCCCACACTTCACTTTCCCCTTCTTCTTCCTCCTTAGATCTAGTCGGGATCTTCTCCTTCCCACCTCAATTTCTCCACACATTCACCATTTTTAGCATGTAAAACTTGCTTTGGATGTTACATAAGTAATAGAGGAGGTCTCCGGTCTCTCATCTATCCGTCTCCGGTCGACGCGCGCACCTCTCCTTTCCATCTTTCTCGCGATCGATCGGTCTCTCATCTCGGTAAGTTGTCCATGTAAGGATGTGTTCATGTGTATATGGATGATGTGCTCATATGTATGTAGATGATCGATGCTCATGATGTGTGTATGTGTGGAGAGGATCGATGGTCATATGTGTGTGTATATGGAGAGTATCGATGATGCTCATGCATGTGTGTATGGAGAGGATAATGATATGTTCATGTGTGTATGGATCGGTCTCTCTCTCTCTTGTGTTTGTATGTGAACAAGTTGCCATTTGTTTTGCCAAAATGTTGATTCATTTCCATTTTGGCAAGACTTTGGCATTTCGCAAAGGTCCTAATTTTAGGATAGGTCATGCCGAAATTTTCTATCGACCATTGCATGCATGCATTCATTATGTGGTTCTAATAGACTTCAAAATTGTACCGTGTACATCGTGCAGGCAAAAATGGTCCGCATAATGAGCGAAGGCATTGTGGCTAGATTTTTGAAATGTGCGACGGCCGACATGATACAAAATAACAAGAAAGATATAAGATGTCCGTGCAGAAGATGCAAACTCAACTGGGTGATCGACCCAGATTCCGGGAATCTGCAGGCGCACCTGCTCCGCCATGGTTTCATGGATGGATACACTCGTTGGATAAGCGATGGCGTAGATGATGGAGACGGTGAAGAAGGTGGCCAACATGACGATGATCATCATCACGGTGAGAACGGGCAAGATGATGAAGAGTCTCCTGGAGATGGTGAAGGTGCGGAAGCAGACCGGGATGATGATGATCTAGATGTCGGAGGAGCAGATGATGATGGAACAACGTCAGGCTGGGTGTGGGACCCTTATGTGCAAGAGCTGCTTCTCAAGCAGACGAGTAACGCCAGGGCTGCCGCTAGAGAGAAAGCCAAGCTTGCACAACTTGAGAAAGACGCGGTTACTCCATTGTATGAAGGATGCAGGCCCGATGATACCCGGTTGAATGTAACTCTCAAGGCTATGGAGATGAAGGCAAAGCACAAATTGAGCGACGCAAGCTTCGACGATATGATGGCATTCTGGCACGATCGTCTCCCGGAGGGGAACACATGTCCAACTAGTATCGAGGATGCCAAGAAAATCGTCTGTCCTCTCGATCTACCGCACGTTAGATATCACGTATGCATCAACGATTGCATCATTTATCGGGGCGAGGACGCGGAGAAAACCACATGTCCGGTGTGCGGCGTGAGTCGATACAAGAAAGGGAAGAAAGCACCTCGAAAAGTGGTATGGTACTTTCCTATCACTCCTCGTCTGCAGCGCTATTTCGCGGACCCTAAGGAAGCGAAGCTCATGCGATGGCATGCGGAAAGGAAGAAGCCAGGAGATGATGATGACCCCGAAAAGGATGAGCTGCTGACGCACCCTTCAGATGCTAGCCAGTGGAAAGCATTGGACCTCGAATTCCCAGAATTCGGTGGAGATTCGAGGAACATCAGGCTTGGTGCGAGCACCGATGGACTCAATCCGTTCGGTAGCCAGAGCAGCACGCACAGCACTGTTACTGACCCGACAAAGCCTAGCAGTGTTGTCGTGAGGAGAGGAAAAAGAAACATCATCGGAATGGATGGAGTCGCCAACGAGCAAGACTTCGACCAGTACGGCGATCCAAAGATTGAAGATGACGAAGACTACGATGCAGCAACATACATCACAAGAAGAAAAAGGACAACCCTACCCAAAAAAGGTAGACCATTCAAAAGAAGAAACATTAAAGTGCCGGGGCTAAATTATTCAACCGCGACAAAGAAGGGAAAAAAGATTGTAAAACGCTAGCTCAAAAAATATTGTAAAACGCGTGGTCGAAAAAGATTGTAATATTCATGGACAAAGTATTATGAAATTTAGTTATACTTTGAATCATATTTGTAACACTTTTATGACATATATCACTACTTTTGGGAATTTTTGGAATATTTAAAAGTATTTTAAAAACAAAACAAAATTTGTATGGCATATATCACCAATTTTGGGCATTTTTTGGAACATTTAAAAATATTTTTAAAATAAAAATAAAAAAGGTGGGCACCAGGATTCGAACCTAGGTGCTCACAGGTTTATAGAATAAAGGAGTGGCTGGAACCAGTGGGATAAGTTGAGCTAGTGGTAACTATCGGGGTGGCAGCCCTCTTATCAGCTAGTCCTACCCACTTAGGCGTAGCGCACCCTGGCCAAGTGCGCTACGGATAACTGTAGCGCACTTGGCCAGGGTGCTCTACGCCTAAGTGGGTAGGACTAGTTGAGCCACGCCCTCCCCATCGTCCTCAGACATAGCTAGATCGTCTAAGTCCCTCCCCGCATCGTCCCCATCCCCATCGACGACGCGCCGCCGCCGCTGCATCCCAGGAGGAGGAGGCCGCCGCATCCCAGGAGGAGGAGGAGGCCGCCACGCTAGGAGGAGGAGGAGGCCGCCTTGCCCATGCGGCGGTTGGTGGCGGCGAGGTTCCCGCATCGTCCCCATCCCCATCAACGACGCGCCGCCGCCGCTGCATCCCAGGAGGAGGAGGCCGCCGCATCCCAGGAGGAGGAGGAGGCCGCCACGCTAGGAGGAAGAGGCCGCCTTGCCCACGCGGCGGTTGGTGGCGGAGAGGTTCCTGCATCGTCGGCTCGTCGTCCTCATCGTTGGCTCGTCGTCCTCGTTACCTCGTCCGCCAGCCCTCGTCGTCCTCATCTCAGAGGTGAGTGCCGCCCCTCCCCTCTCTCCTTCTCTTCCTCTCTCCTCGAGCAATGGTTAGGGTTAGCACCTGATGATTCAATTGATGCCTCTGATGGTTAGGGTTAGCAATGGTTAGGGTTAGGGTTAGCACCTGATTGGTGGTTGTCTGACAAAATGAGATGGCCATGGGAGTTCAGAGAAGTCCATGGGAATTTTCTGTAACACAACATACAGTAACACAACATGAACATTTTGCTAGATCAGTAACAAAAATGAAGAACTAAACAGGTACCAAGTAGCTAAGAATTGACATTATGTTTGACAGTGAGCTTACAGTGATCTTCCACTGTGTTAGATAAATCTTGATGGTCGATTGGATGTTAGATAAAATTTGGCCTAACATGTTACTTTCATCATACAGTGGGCATACTGTTATCTTTCACAAGTAGATAAATGACCCATGATCTAAGACATGTTACTGTCGAGGCAATGTAGATGCTAGTGTCATAAAATCTAGATCTTTGGGTTCTACTTGGCCAAATTTAGAAATCTAGAGCTTTGGGTTCTACTTAGGGAAGGGGAATTGGGAAACAATGGCTCATCTGCTCATGTAGCTCTAGATTTTAATTGTTGGTGCTTAATCATCACTTGATGTTGCCATTGCCGTCGTGTTTGTATGAGGTCTCAGTCAGATGTAGTTAAGTCTGGATGCAGTAGTTTGCTCCTCTACTAGTCAAGCACATGCCAAGGTTAAGAGTAGCAAGCTGAAGGTTAGGGTCCTGAGTTTATTCTGTGTAGCAAGCTTCAGGTTAGGTTCAGAGTAGCAAGATTCAGGTTAGAGGTTTAGGTTAGGTTCTTCTATTGTATATATGCTTGATAAAATAATTAGGCCCAGTGTATGTGGTCTGGAATAGCCTGGTTCAGCTGCATTGATTGGGCAGTGGTGACAGGTTTTAGGTGATGCCGGTTTATGGTTTGGAAGCATGGTGTGTGAATTGGTGCACTAAACTTGTTTTCCTGGGATATTAGCTCGTTTGCCACCACTATAATTGGGTCATCATGAAATAGTGGAACTTACGAAATAGGGGTCATCACCATAATGCAGTTAGAAGTACAGCAGTAGCACTGATGCAGTTAGAAGTAATTTGACATATATAAAATTGACACTGGGGCCACATGATGCTTCACCATAAATACACTCTGTGATGTCTGATTAAGCCCAGCCCCAAGTACAAAGATGGCTGTTCAGGAGGAAACTCCTCCATAGTTGGGCAGTCAATAAAATCATGAGTATTTTACTTACATGAGTGATCATGCAAATTATGAATAGTATGGTTTTAGTACTGATCCTGGTGATGGTCTAGTAGTGTTGAAAAGGCACTACTGCAAACAATATGTTGCAGTGATGGTCTAGGAATTGTGCATCCTACTTGGCTAATAGTCCCGTCATAAGCATATTCCTGTGTCCAACGACCTAGCTAGTTATATATGAGGCATTCTTTTCGAGTTATTTTTGTCTTTTTCGATAATATGCCGATGATTGAAATGTCGTGGCACAATATATATGTGAATGTGCTATGACGGGATTGTTAGCCTTGTGATATGCACAAGTCCAGGAATTGTGCATCCTACTTGGCTAACAGTCCCGTCATAAGCATATTCCTGTGTCCAACGACCTAGCTAGTTATATATGAGGCATTCTTTTCGAGTTATTTTTGTCTTTTTCGAGAATATGCCGATGATTGAAATGTCGTGGCACAATATATATGTGAATGTGCTATGACGGGATTGTTAGCCTTGTGATATGCACAAGTCCAGGAATTGTGCATCCTACTTGGCTAACAGTCCCGTCATAAGCATATTCCTGTGTCCAACAACCTAGTTATATATGAGGCATGCTTTTCGAGTTATTTTTGTCTTTTTCGAGAATATGCCGATGATTGAAATGTCGTGGCACAATATATATGTGAATGTGCTATGACGGGATTGTTAGCCTTGTGATATGCACAAGTCCAGGAATTGTGCATCCTACTTGGCTAACAGTCCCGTCATAAGCATATTCCTGTGTCCAACAACCTAGTTATATATGAGGCATGCTTTTTGAGTTTGCTCTTTTTGATTTAAGAGTACTTTCTATAATCATATGCGACTTTAATTATACATGTTTTTTCAATCACCGGTTAGTTATTATTGTCAACTTGTAGATGACGTGGTACGTCGTGTACAAGGGACGGGTTCCCGGAGTCTACGATGATTGGGAAGACTGCCGGAGACAGGTGCACCGTTTCAGCGGCAATAGCTACAAAGGGTACAACACTATGGCGGAGGCGGAAGCTAGATACACGCGCTATCTAGCGGTAGTTAGGACAAGGAACCGGATGAAGACCTACACCTTCGTCGCGGCGGTGATCATGCTTATTTTTTTGGTTATTTATCCCGCGTTTGTGTCTAGCTAGCTAGTTTAGATGTCTAGGCGAGCTTCCGAGCTCTAACTTGTTCGATCGACACATGTATTCGCATGTCACCAACTACTACTTTGTAACATGATCAAAACAATGTAACTTAGACTATGTATTCATGTATGAGACTTATCTATATGTATTTGTTTCAATCTTGTTTTTCATATTGAGTATTTATATATATAATTGTATATCTTGTATCTGTGTGTGTATATCTGCTGTAATATTGTATATAATCTGTATTGCATATAATCTGGCTTGGAAATAAAAAAAAAACAAAAAATACATCTGTGGCGCACATGGTCTACCTTCTGTGGCGCACTACACCTAAAGCGCACCATGGATGTTTAGTGGCGCACTAGGTAGTGCACCACAGAAGATCCAAGGGGTAGCACACCATGCCAAACTTCTGTGGCGCACTAGGAGGTGCGCTACGCCTATCTCTACACAACCGTGGTGCACTAGGCAGTGCGCCACGGCTGAGAGATAGCCGTAGCGCAAGGCCCGTGGCGCACTGCAGGTGCGCCACAGATGATGGTTTCAGGTGCGCCACTAAAGGACGTTTTCCTAGTAGTGCCAGGCACAAAGGGATTTGGAGGCCAAGTGTTGAGAAAGCTTACAGTGCAACCACTTGGCAATATGGGCTCTGCCATGATCATATAGGTTGCTAGAACTTAGTCACTTGGACAGTTGGTGGTAGTTGGGATGATAGGTTGGAGCGCGTCCATTTTGACTAAGGAAAGGCTTTTGAAAGGTCCTGTCTTGGGAAACCAAGTCTGGTGGGGAAAGTGCACAACCTATGCAGATGGAAAACCTAAGTACTTAGCCTTGTCCAAGGCAATGGACAATTTGAGCATCAAGACATGGAAGCTACAAGAATCTCATCACTCCAACTTCTAAGTAAAAAATTGTGGGTGAACAAGGGTGAAGGACCCCAATGTCTATTGGTGGTTCTTTGGGAATGTTTTGACAAAGAAAAACTTAGTGATTTCAACTAATAGGAAAAACTTATTTTCAAGCAAAGCAAGCCAAGCTACACTTAGCCAAAATGCATATAGTAATATAGTCTACTTAAAATATACTAAGGTATCACTTGCCAATACTATTCCAAAGTATTGACCCTCTGTGGCTGTAACTTGTGATGTTGCAGGTTACTCCGATGATGAATAGGAGTCATGAGTCTACACTCAACATGCTTGCCTGTGGCACATGAAGATGAAGACTTATGTTTATTTACTTATTCTATAAACTCTTGTATTAGGCCTTTGGCCCTGAGTTGTAAAAGACTACGTTTTATCTCTAGAATGAATGTAATAAACGACCTTTGTATCTGTGTACTTCATCTTAAACTGTGGATGCTAGCATTGATCCAAGGACTAGCATTGCAATCACAGGGATCCTTTCCTTTATAAAGGAGGGGTCTAACAGATGGTATCAGAGCACTGTGTTGCCTGTAGGATTATGACCCTAGGATTGGAAAGCCACTAAGGAAAAAGTTTTCAACTACTTCTACACTTGTCTATTCTTCTCGTAAAACTTTTCTAATCTCTTTCAACTTCCTTTGTAGATGAACTCCATCAACGAAGCCGTGAAGAAAGGACCACTCATGACCATGACCTTGGAGTGTGAAACTGAGTTTCCCAATATCCTCAAGGACCTCATGGTGGCAATGGAAGCACATGGTGCAGCTATGTACAAGGGCTTTCCAGTGATGGATGAAGGAGTGGAGTATTGGTGGGTGCAACTTCACTTGTACAAAAACAAGGAAGACAACCACAAAGAAAGGGGATTCTGCATGTACACCAACACTACAATGCACACCACATTCTTTGAGTCAGCCAGGGATGCAGCTTAGAGGACTATCAAAGAACTAAGTGCTAGAGTCAAGTGCAGAATGCTCAACCTCCAAAAGGACTTAGAGAAAGAGAAGGAGCTTACTCAAGAGTTGGAAACCACCAACCAAGAGATAAGGGGAGATGTTATAGACTTAGTGATAGAGTCAAGAGAGCAAGATTGGTGGATTGCCTCTAGGAACATTGTGTTTGCTAATAGATCCCATGAGATTGGATTGTAAGGGCACTTCGTTAGTTGGACCACCACTTATCACCTTATTTCCAAAAATGATACTTTAAATAAGTATGGACCTTGATTGATGTAATGGACTTATGTATGCATGAATTGTGTGATGATTGTGATCCATGGATATGTATGAATGTTTGTCTTGATTTACCTTGAATTATGTTCTTCTAACTTTTTCATTCTTATAAATAGATGCATATTGCCATCAGCACTGTTGAGGAGTTTCAGGTTACTCGTTTTGGTCCTCGTATCGTTGAGCTTACCACTCTGCTCGATCTCCCTCTTCCCACCATCACGGTGTACCCACTTACCAAGTTCGAGAGGAAAGACCTCTGGGGCTTCAAGGTGAACCAGCCCGGACGCCAGACTGAGCCTACTACGGAGGCCATTGTCTTCAAGCTGATGCACGACGACAGGGAGAGAGGCATGGAGGTAGTCATGCAGGACCTGATAGGACGACTGTTAGGCCGTCACTCCCGACAGCTTAGGGGCACCCACTTTCACGCCTTCGGAAGACGTGATGTTGATGGAGAGTCCATCGACTTTGAGGACGACTCGAGGAGCATTGCAGAGCCGATACGTCTATACCTTCAGGACTTAGAGACTCTTCTCAGGCACGTAGATACGGACAGGACAAACGTCATGCTCGGAAATGACGAGCTTCAGGTGCAGCTTCGCGAGAAAGACAAGCTTTTTGCGCAACAGGATGAGATGATCAAGGAAATGGAGACAAAGTTCGAGGCCCAGGACCGCAAGTTCAAGAGTCAGGAGAAACGCGTCCAGGATAGGAACAAGAAGATCCGGGATATGACCGAGGAACTGAAGTCCAAGGATTTCGAGCTAGAGCAGCAGCAGATGGTTATCGAGAGGCTTCGTTCCCAGAAGAGGGCTCTCAAGGCCAAGGTCGATTCCTTGACCACCACAATTGAGGAGAACAAGACCGCGATGGAGAACGCAGGTCTTACCTTCGTCGAGGAGGAGATTGTTATTGATGAGTAGACTCGACTACTCGTTCACCTTATCATATTCATACTTGTTATTATGAACTTGTTATTATGAACTTGTTATTGGACCATCCGACATGTGGATGGCTTGCCACTTGTGTGTTTTATTTCACGAACTTATCATTTGGTTGTTGAGTTTTATTCTTATGTTGCATGTTATGTGAATTTCTTGTGATGTATTGTGCATAAAACATCTAAGGGTATCTCATACTTATCTATTTGAACAAACCACAGATGCCTCCCCGTCGCGCAAACCCCAACCCCAATAACATCACCCCAGAAATGCAACAAATGATGAATGCGCAAACACAGCTTATGCAAATGATGACGACATTCATTCAAAACCAGAATAACAACAACAACAACCCCAACAACAAAAACAACAACCCCAATAACAACAACAACAACCCGCCGGGTTTTGATATGCTCACCAGATTTCTGCGATTGAGGCCAGCAAAGTTTTCGGGAACAACTGACCCCATGGTGGCCAATGACTGGTTACGTTCCGTGAACAAGGACTTAGTGACCGTGGGCTGCACGGATGCTGAAAAAGTCAGATTCGTAGCACATCTGTTGGAAGGACCAGCGGCCACATGGTGGGACAACTTCCAAATCACCACTCCTATTGATGAGGTGACTTGGGCTATCTTTGAAGATGGCTTTCGCACTGCTCATATCTCATCAGGAATGATGAGTCTGAAAAAGAAGGAGTTTCACAACCTGAAACAGCGCCACCGCAGCGTGGCAGAATACATAGAAGAGTTCAACAATCTGGCGCGCTATGCACCGGATGAGGTTGACACAGATGCCAAAAGAAAGGAAAAATTTCTGGAAGGCTTGAATGATGAGCTGAATCTGCAGTTGTCTGTGGCATATGTTCCAACTTATCAGTCTTTGTGTGACAAGGCTGTTATTTTGGAAAGTAAAATGAAGCAAGTCGAGAGTAGAAAGAGGAAACACTCCGACAAACACAGCTCGGGATCGTCTCACAAACCATCTCACTATGATGACAATGGCAACTCAGGATCCCATAAACATGGGAAATTCAGCAAGCACAACCACAACCGTCATGACAACAAGCATCACCGCAGTCATGACAAGGACAAGTACAAGAACCACAAGGGTGGACATAAGAGCCACTATGGTGGAAATGGTAGTGGAAGTGGAGGCCAACCTCCTAAAAAGGACATTAGTCAGGTTGAGTGCTTCAAATGCAAGAAGCTGGGGCATTATGCTAATGAGTGCCCTGAGAAGAAAGTAGAAGGACCTAACTAGCCAAATCCTTTTCAGAAAGGACATGTTAACCACATCAATGTGGAGGAGGTCTATGAGGAGCCTGATGCCGTGGCTGGTAAGTTCAGACTCAATTCAATTTCAGCATTTGTACTCTTTGATACCGGTGCATCTCATTCATTCATATCAAAGGCATTTGTTGATAGAAATGGGTTTGCATCAGAAAACATTGGGTGTCCAATAAAGGTTAGTTCTCCGGGGGGAGATATGATAGTAAGCCTTGGATGCCGGGATCTCGTCATAGAGTTTGGTAAGCATAAGTTTCCAGTAAGCCTGATAATCCTAGATTCCCAAGGACTAGACGTAATTTTGGGAATGGATTGGATGGCTAAGTATGAAGGAGTATTAGATTGTGCCAATCGTACAGTTACACTCACAACCCCTGAAGGAAAAAGAATAAAATTCAAGTCAAACTTTGAATCCAAAGGGAGTAAGCTGAATTCTCTTAAGGGGGTTAGCATGGACAGTGTGCCAATAGTATGTGAGTATCCGGATGTGTTTCCGGAAGAGTTACCAGGAATGCCATCGGATAGAGATGTGGAGTTTCTGATTGATTTGGTGCCAGGATCAGGACCAATAGCTAAGAGACCGTACAAAATGTCAGTTGATGAACTGAAAGAGCTCAAGAAGCAGCTAGGAGAACAGTTGCAGAAAGGGTTTATTCAACCAAGTTCTTCATCTTGGGGAGCCCCAGTATTATTTGTGGAAAAGAAGGATAGAACACAAAGATTATGTATTGACTATCGTTCACTCAACGAGGTTACCATCAAGAACAAATATCCTTTGCCAAGAATCAACGACTTGTTTGATCAGCTAGAAGGAGCATGTGTATTCTCGAAGATTGATCTCCGGTCAGGTTATTTTCAGCTCAAAATAAGAGAACAAGACATACCAAAAACAGCATTCACCACAAGGTATGGATTGTATGAGTATACTGTGATGCCTTTTGGTTTAACCAACGCTCCGGCATACTTCATGAATATGATGAACAAGGTGTTCATGGAATTTCTTGACAAGTTCGTTGTCGTTTTCATCGATGACATCTTGGTCTACTCCAAGAGCAAGGAAGAACATGAAAGACACTTACGCTTGATACTTGAGAAACTGAGGGAACATAAACTTTATGCCAAATTCAGCAAGTGTGAGTTCTGGTTAGAGAAAGTTGGTTTTCTTGGTCATGTGATGATGAAGGATGGTGTGGCAGTTGATCCTGCTAAGGTTTCAGCTGTGACAGAATGGGAATCACCCAAGAATGTGAAAGAAGTTCGTAGTTTCCTCGGCTTAGCAGGTTACTACAGAAGGTTCATTGAAATTTTTTTGAAGGTTGCTAAGCCAATGACGGAATTGCTAAAGAAGGACAAGAAATTTTCTTGGTCTGAAGGTTGTGAAGTCAGCTTCCAAGAATTGAAGAAGAGACTAGTGACAGCACCAGTTCTATGTCTGCCAGATTTGGAAAAGGATTTCCAAGTATATTGTGATGCTTCACATCAAGGTTTGGGTGCCGTACTTATGCAAGACGGTAAAGTCGTAGCCTATGCTTCGAGACAACTCAAAACTCATGAAGTAAACTATCCTACTCATGATTTGGAGTTGGCCTCTGTCGTCCATGCACTCAAAACATGGAGACATTACCTTTTGGGAAAACGATGTGAAGTGTTCACCGATCATAAAAGCTTGAAGTATATCTTCACCCAGAAGGAAATCAACATGAGACAAAGAAGATGGCTAGAACTTATCAAGGATTACGACTTAAGTTTGCAATACCATCCCGGAAAAGCAAATGTATTAGCGGATGCTCTAAGTCGTAAGACGTTCGTTAATGGCCTTACCAAAGGTGATTTGCCAGAAGACTTGTGTAAGCAATTCAAAGAACTCAGATTGGAAATTGTGCCTGAAGGACATCTCATGTCTTTGGATGTTCAACCCACTCTATTGGACAAGATCCAAGAAGCCCAGAAGACCGATAAGGAAATTGAAAAGATTAAGGAAAATATTAGTCTAGGGAAAGCTAAGAGTTTCCATATAGACGAACAAGGTACTTTATGGCACGGGAAACGTATTTGTGTTCCACAAGACCCGGAGTTGCGGAAACTGATCTTACAAGAAGGTCACAACTCTCCGTATTCTATTCACCCAGGAAACACCAAGATGTACATGGATATGAAAGAAAGATTTTGGTGGAACAATCTGAAAAGGGACATCGCCGAGCATATTGCTTTGTGTGATGTGTGTAGCAGAGTAAAAGAGGAGCATCAGAAACCAGCAGGTTTACTTCAACCGCTGCCTATTCCTGAATGGAAATGCGAAAATATTGGTATGGATTTCATTACCGGACTACCAAGGACCAGGACAGGGTATGATTCTATATGGGTAGTATTGGATCGCCTAACTAAGGTGGCTCATTTTATACCTGTGAAGACAACATATACAAGTGCCAAGTTAGCAAAAATCTACATGAGCAGAATTGTATGCCTTCACGGTGTACCTAAGAGTATAGTATCAGATAGAGGAACTCAGTTCACTTCTCACTTTTGGAGACATCTTCATGAATCCTTAGGAACGAGATTAGAATTTAGCACTGCTTTTCATCCTCAAACTGATGGACAAACAGAAAGGACTAACCAGATTCTTGAAGACATGTTGAGGGCATGTGCCTTAGACTACGGGGCAAGTTGGGATGAAAGCTTGCCTTATGCAGAGTTCTCTTACAATAACAGTCATCAATCTAGTATTGGAATGGCACCGTTTGAGTTACTCTATGGAAGGAAGTGTACCACCCCATTGCTATGGAATGGTGTGGGAGAGAGAAGTTTATTTGGACCTGATCTTATTAAAGACGCCGAAGAGAAAGTCAAATTGGTTAAAGACAGATTGAAGATAGCACAGTCCAGACAGAAAAGCTACGCGGATTCTAAGCGTAGAGAAGTCACCTACGAAGTTGGGGATAGGGCTTATCTTAGAGTATCACCACTTCGTGGAGTGAAAAGATTTGGAGTCAAAGGAAAGTTGGAACCAAGATATGTTGGACCATTCAAGATTCTAAGTCGCAAAGGAGAAGTTGCATATGAAGTTGAATTGCCAGAATCTCTGCCAGCTGTCCATAATGTGTTTCATGTGAGTCAGCTCAAGAAATGTCACCCAGAGATGGAGGAATCATCTTTGAAGGATACCATACCTTTGGAAGAAGTCCAATTAGAAAGTGATCTCACCTATGAGGAAAAGCCTGTCAAGATTCTTGAGACCGCAGAAAGAGTCACGAGGACAAAAACTATCAAGTTTTGCAAAGTGCAATGGAATCATCACTCCGAAGAAGAAGCAACATGGGAAAGAGAAGATGATCTTCGGAAAGACCACCCTCACCTATTTGCTAGCCAATCCGAATCTCGAGGGCGAGATTCATCTTAAGGGGGCTAGATTTGTAACATCCCTAAATTCATATTCCAAAACTCATTCATATCATCTAAGCATTCATCATAATTTAGGGTTCTCCTCAAAAACAGAAGCTTGTGCTATGATTTCATGTGAGTAAAATTTCACTCATTAGACCATCAGTTTTGAAACTTAAATGTTAAGGAACTTGTTTGCTTGCCCCACTGTTGGAAAGATCAGGTGTAAAAGTTTAACCAAGATTTTTCAAATTAGAAATAATTTCAAAACCTCTATTTTCAAACATTTGCATTTTTAGTGCCAAGTCTAGTGGTTTGAAATCCAAGTTTGAACAAGCCTTTGCAAGGCAACCCCATGAGCTTTGACTCATTTCTGAGACCAAGTCACCCCTGCAAAACCACAGAAAGATTTGAATTCAAATTTACTTTGAAACTATTTGAAAACCTAATCAGAAAATCGAATAAGAAAAAGAAAAAGACTAAACAAAGGAAAAGGGCCAAGCGCCAGGAAACTGGCCCAGCAACGAACCCAGCCCAGCAAGCCCACCCGGGGATTCCTTTTTCCTCTTTCATGCGCAAGCGCACGCGTTCAGCCGCTGACAGACAGACCCCACCCTCATTTCGCACACGTCGCTGACAAGCAGGCCCTGTCCACGCTGTCATTGTCTTTCCCAAACCTCGCCCGCGACCACGTCGCAGCTGCAGTGACTGCCGGTGATGGCGCGGTTTAATTGGGCCATTAAACACAGGCGTTTCCTGTCGAGGCACCGTCTATAAGATCCCCACATCCCCACGATCATTTTCCCCCAGTCAATCGCACACTCACGCCACCAGGCTGCCCACGACTCACTCGAGACCGCCGCAGACAGAGCTAGCTCCGGCGACCGATTCAGGTGAGCCCCGTACGCCCCTTCCCCTCTGGATTGTTCGAGGCACTTAGTACTCCTCTTGCGCACCTTCTAATCACAACAGAGCATCCTGTACCGCCCCAGGTCGACGTGTTCGCTTGACGCCGTAAACACCCGACGACCACCCCAACTCCGGCGAGAAATCTCAGTAAGTCCCGAGCGCCCCTTGCTTTCTTATTCACCCGAGCGTGTTCGCATTTATCCTGCGCATCTCCTAAACTCATTGGTTCGTACTAGGGCGACGCTGAACCTCGGCAACGACTCCGACAACACCCACCCGACGCCAGACGCAACTCCGACGAGATCTAGAGCCCATCTCCGAGCGCCCCTCCGCAAGCCAGTACCACGACGAGCTTCAGCAGCCTCCGGCGAACCTGGTAAGACCCCTCTCCCTCTCGCGGACGATATAGAACGCCGGCGCCGCCGTATTCAGACGCGCCGCCGCTAGTCAACGCCGCCAGCGCCGCCCGTTTGTGGTTGATGGTTTGGTCCGTTGGATCTGCATCGTAGGGCTAGGATAGATCTAGGCCGAAGAGGTACGCGCGCGTCTGGATCGTTAGATCTAAGTTAGATCCTACGGCCTGCGACTGCCGATCCGCGCGAAGCGGTACGCACCAGTGAGGTTGCGACGCGTGGCAGGGTTTAATTCAAAAACAGAATTTAAAACCTGATTTAGATCCAAACTTCAAACTACTATAACTTTTGAATGCCATGTTAGAATTTTACAAATTTTATACCGTTGGATTCAGTGAAACCAGACCTTTCTGAATGTCCAGTTTGTTTAACAAATAGTAACCATTAAAATGACTTTATTTGTGGAATCATATTTAAAGCTATTTTGAGTATAGATTTGTTTTGATAATAAGTTTTAATGTTAAATAATTTTGTTAGGGCAAATTTGGTGTCCTGTTATGTTTCAGTAGCATGCACATGCTTGGTAAAATTTCCAAAATCACCACTTAGTAAAATTCTTGCATGCATGCATTCATATTATTTTTGATTGAATAAATTGTGTGAAATTGAATGCTACAATTTTTCTTGTAGATTTTGCTAGTGATTGTGATTGTGAAGAGTGCTACTCTCCCCACTACCAAGGCAAGTGATATTTTCATGAATATTTCTATCCTATGTTTTGCACTAGCATTAGATATTTTGCTAAGTATTGCATGCTATTTTGCCTAATGCTAAGATGGGAAATCCTAAGTAGTGTAGAATGGTAGATTTGCTAGGGAATTTTTCCTAAGATAAGTTACCATAACATGCTTAGCCTAGCTACTTAGCAAACAAGGGTGGTGAACATCTATACTTATTATGAGGAAAATATTTCTAAGTCAAGAGACTTATGCTTTCCTAATAAAACAACTAAGTCAAATGAACCTCCTGGGTGGAATGGAAAGATTGGGTTATGTTGAGTGGTTACACAAGACCATGGACTTGGGTTGTGTATCTCACTTGTGGAATGCCACCCAGGCACAAAGGGATTTGGAGGCCAAGTGTTGAGAAAGCTTACAGTGCAACCACTTGGCAATATGGGCTCTGCCATGATCATATAGGTTGCTAGAACTTAGTCACTTGGACAGTTGGTGGTAGTTGGGATGATAGGTTGGAGCGCGTCCATTTTGACTAAGGAAAGGCTTCTTAAAGGTCCTGTCTTGGGAAACCAAGTCTGGTGGGGAAAGTGCACAACCTCTGCAGATGGAAAACCTAAGTACTTAGCCTTGTCCAAGGCAATGGACAATTTGAGCATCAAGACATGGAAGCTACAAGAATCTCATCACTCCAACTTATAAGTAAAAATTTGTGGGTGAACAAGGGTGAAGGACCCCAATGTCTATTGGTGGTTCTTTGGGAATGTTTTGACAAAGAAAAACTTAGTGATTTCAACTAATAGGAAAAACTTATTTTCAATCAAAGCAAGCCAAGCTACACTTAGCCAAAATGCATATAGTAATATAGTCCACTTAAAATATACTAAGGTATCACTTGCCAATACTATTCCAAAGTATTGACCCTCTGTGGCTGTAACTTGTGATGTTGCAGGTTACTCCGATGATGAATAGGAGTCATGAGTCTACACTCAACATGCTTGCCTGTGGCACATGAAGATGAAGACTTATGTTTATTTACTTATTCTATAAACTCCTGTATTAGGCCTTTGGCCCTGAGTTGTAAAAGACTACGTTTTATCTCTGGAATGAATGTAATAAACGACCTTTGTATCTATGTACTTCATCTTAAACTGTGGATGCTAGCATTGATCCAGGGACTAGCATTGCAATCACAGGGATCCTTTCCTTTATAAAGGAGGGGTCTAACAATAACTATATGAAGCAAACAATTGGCACACAAGCAAACAATCAATGCAAACAACACTCAAGCCAAAATAGTTTTTTTTATGTTCCAGAAGTTTTATTTTAGTGGCATAACATCCACAAAATAGTTTCCAATGACTAATATCCAATTGGGGGTGAACCTACAATCATAAAAGCAATGGACAAAATCTGTCTTGAAATTACAACAGTGTTCATGAATTTTTCTAGGCACCTTAAACTCATTAGGAATTTTAGCCAATTTTTGTACATATAGTACGGGAAGTTTTAAACTCTATTTTTCAGATTTTTCCCAGTTACCAAAAAACATGAAAAATCATACAGTGCAACTGGTTCAGCAGAAAACTGCAGCGAAACTATCACGAATTTCTAATCAAAATCTTCATTAACATATTATGGATTCTCACAAAATATTATGGAACTTTAAGGTATCAAATAGCACAACATAATCACAATAAATCAACTTTCAAACAAGTTCTTGCAACAATCGATTGCTATATCTAAATGAGATCACATCAAACTACATGGGGTCATCATCTAACTATTCTTTAATCTTGCACTTTCTCGCACAAGTGGTCATCAACAAGTTTGAACAAGATGAGATTATAAAAGATAGATGAAGGATTACAAGAATCTAATAAGTACAAAATTATGAGTTCATTGCTAGAGAGAGCCTTCCTTCTATATTTTAAAAGAGAAGAGTATGAGAAGATTACTAGAAAGAAAGTGTAAGAAGAGAATAGATAGAATCAAATAGGATTTATAATTTTTATATGGATTTCCTATTCCATTGCTAGGTCACGATCCTACAGTCAACGCACTGCTCTGATACCATCCTGTAACACCCTCGTCTGATAAGGTTGAGTTCATGTGTATAGTGCCAATCCCTGGATCGGTTCACTGGCACACAGAGTACATATGAATACCAAATAATTTAACAGTATATCATAAATAACAAATTGATAAAGAATTTGCAATTATTATAATAATGCTTAGCTCAAGGCTAGCTCAATATCAAGAAGCATACGGAAGCAAAAATAATTGATAGGCTCCATCTTCAATTGTGCCACAGGCGAACAACTATTGAGTGGAGTATCGCGACCTATTCGATCACTTAGATTGGAATAATAACCTGCAACATAAAACGTAGCATCCCGGAAGGATCGGTACTTGGAATGTATGGCAAGTAGAGCTATTAAAGGAGACAATAGAACTAGCATCTACATGCATATTTGGCCAGTGGAGCTGTGGTTACCTTGCATTTGAAAATACCTTTGTCCTACTTTCATAATCAGTTTTTGATTTTCTTTGAAAATATCCCAATTAAGTTAACCCATCAACATTAAAGCAATTAGGAAATTAGAATGAGCAAGAAACATGTCATGAACTCAATATCAATCAACTCAGATGTCTATAACCGGGGACACGGCTAATCGATTAGTTTATACACCCTGCAGGGGTTAGTACACTTTACCCATGTGACTTGGCCAGCCCAGCTCGTACCACCACTCTCATATTGGGTGATGATAGGGATAAGTCCAAGAAGGAACTGTTCGGGAAGTAGCTCCCCAAACCTGACACGTACCGTACCAACCTACCCAAATTCTACATCTCTAGATACGTGGGTTCGAGTTTCCACAACCTACTGAGCCCAACCAACCGCCCATTTCATTATTGGCACATGGTTGTACACGTAAGCTACATAATAAATAAGCCAATCATTTTCTCTTGATACCTGTGTGCCTTTCCGCAATGATATCACCAAAAAATTATCAATCCCATCACCCCCAGGAAATTCATTGATTAAATTTTTTTTAGTTTTCACAAACAATACTTTAGAAACAACTTTCAAGTGATGTAACCCAACCCTCGTTTATCATAGCATGGCTAAGCACACCTACCAACGGTGGATCAACTACAAGAGATCCCTACCACATAATAGGACATAGCATAACGATAGACATGCATCTACAAAATACACGATAATGCAATAAAAATAGTAGGACAGTATCATGAAGAAAGTAGCATCTACTTGCCTTGATAGTTTTTGGAGTCGTTCAAGCACTCTTAGCACTCACACACGTTGCACTCCTCGCAATCTATCGAGCAAATAATTGCATACAACATAAACAACAACACATAGATATCAAACAAATGCAACAAATGCATGCATGAAAATTTAATAATTCACAATGGTTGTTGTTTTAGTTCTCTAAACAATACTAAAGTATATGATGTATTCAAGAGATCGATTAATGCAATGGGGTACTTGTTGTTAATAATTACTTGTCATTATTGGTGTTTTAACATATCCGTTGTAACTTTTATTCTCATTGTCGAATTAAATTTGGATCTACAGTGTACTGGATAGAGGGCATTAATATGAACCAGTAGGCGTTGGATTCACCCTAATTAGAGTTATAAATCTTTTCTTATGATTTAAATAGTGTATAATAGAGTTTAAATCATTTAAATAGTTTCTTTTGTCTAAAAATCAAACTAAAATCAGATCTGTAATCTTCACGGGATTGTGATTCCAGGGACATATTACTCAAAATTTTCTGAGCATTACTTATTTTCTTATGAATTTATTACTCTAAAAGGGTATTAGCTTGTAGAAGAACCTTACAGTATTTTCCTGAACCAATTGCATATTTATGATCTACTTGGAACCAGCATTCCATCGGTATATTATTTATAATTTTTGAACCAGGTATGAATTTACTATGAATTTGTTAACCTAGAAGACCATTAAAACTAATTAAATTATTATAGTAACCACGTACTGTAAAAGTTAGATCCAACTTGATATTAATATTCTACACGACTTTCTGAATCTATTGATATATAACTTGTAATTTTTGGATCTACGAATCTTTTAAAATGAATTTTACAAGTTTAATAGAATTTCTGCAAATTTAATTTCATATGCAATTCAAAAGGGAATATTCTCGGAGTATACTACGTTGACTGGCGGTTGACTAGTCGTCGTTGGACTGGTCAACAAGTCGATCTGGACCGTTCATCCACGATCGGACGACACTAGGCGCGCGAGCGCGATCCTCACCAGGAAGTGACGCAGACGGCGGCGAGCGGCGATTGTGGAGACGGTGGCGGTTCAGTCGGTGATGGCGGTAGCGACTCCGGTGGTCCCCGATATTGGCGAAGTGGTAGACGAGGTGTGGAGGAGCCCGGCGTGGTCGATGGCGAGCTTGGCGATGACTTCCTATTCTCGGGGCGACGTCTGCGAGCGGATGGAGGCGGCAGACGGCGGTGGTGCTCCGGTGGGGTCTGGTGACCGCCGTGGTGCACTGCGCAAGGGAATACCGGGTCAGGGAGGTGCGGCAAAGGGGAGAGGATCAGAGGGAAAAACATGGAGAGGGGGCGACGGAGACGGTGGCAGCGAGGACCTCCAAGCGAAAATGGAGGCGGCGGTGGTGGATGAGATCGGTCTTGATCGGGGTAGGCGATAGGGTTCTGGATTTTGCGAAAAAATAGAGGAATCTGATGAGGGAGTATATATGGGTGCGATTCCGTGAGAGAGGGGCAAAGATATCAACAAAATCGAGCAAATTTTGGGGAGGGATCGATCGGGTGTGATGAGGGCTCGCTGGGAACTTCCCGTTCGCGAGGAAGGGGGTGACGGGGTGGTCCCCACCTGTCGGAAAAAGGGAAAGGGATCAGGGGTGCGGGTTGGGAGCTACTGTGGTGTTCGCTCGATGGGCCTCTAGTGGGTCGTTGCTGCTGCGTGTTGTAGCCTGCTCGCAGGAGATGGTGCGCGCGCGGTGGATAGGTTAGGGCTAGGTGGGCTAGGCCGAGAGGTCCGCGGGTTGTTAGGTTATTTCATTTTTTGTTTGTTGTTTTATTCTTTTTCTTTTATGGTTTTCACTATTTCTCTTATAACCTTTTCATATATAAACTCCAAATGGAGTGATTTAGTCTTCAATTTTTTCTAAAAAACCAAGGATCAATAAAGGATCAACTTTGTAATATTTTCAGTAGTTGCAATTAGTGGATTTATAAATCCTTGTATATTTCATTTCATTTATATCTTTATTTGTTTATATTTATTCCACAACTTTTTCATAATACCTTCAAATAAGCTCAATTTTGTTTCTAAAATTTTGTGTTATTCAATAGTTCATTATAGTACTAGTTTGTAGTACTTTTTATTGATCATGTATATTGGATTTACAAAATCCTTAGTTGATCTCTTGGGAGCCTTTTGATAATTCAAACTTTGGTTATTAAAATAGGGTTTTGGGAATAAATTTTTGAATGAATGCAAATAGTGCCATGCCAATGCAATGCAAATGAATTTTTTTTCTAGTCCCAATTTCCAAAATCTTGGGATGTGATAGTACGGTTACACATTACAATCGTGGGCAACGGTGTCCGATACGCAGCTCGGTGTTGCACTACATAAACTACCAGAGGCGCCTGACTTTCCTATTTGGGCTAAACTATGCGCAGCGAGATAGCTGCTATGAGGAAACTTAACTACAGATATTTGGGTGAAAATCTTTAAGATCTCCCTACCTTCCTCATACAGACACCAAAACCCTGATCTATCCACCTCATGGCTAGAGATAACCTGAACCACACGAAGACAGTCAGATTCAATGATCGCCGGCCAATAGTGAAGGTGAATGAGGTGCTTCGGGCCCGCAATGACGGCATGGATCTCTGCTTCTTCATCACACATACAGTCATGAATAGGTATCCATTCTTAGAGGGTAACCAAACCATCGTGGTCGCGAATAATGACTCCAATTCCGGCCTTCTTTGAGAGGGCGTCCCAGCCAACATCAACATTTGCCTTGACTTCGCTGAACCGTGGTGCCACCCAGGAGCTAGAGCCCGTAGAGTCCAGGTGTACTGTGGAATTGTCAGGGAGAAGTGGAGCCTTCCCCTTGTTGTCCACCTTTGGATCAGCGAAATAATTTAAGGAGCTGAAATAATTCACCAAGTAAGGGACAGAGGCAGTTACCGACGCTTTCCCATCACCGTGCACAATATTGTTCCTATGATGCCAAACACGCCAGAAGAGGAAGATTAATTTAGCTCGCATATTAGCTGATAGCTTATGAAGGAGGACAAGAAGCCACTCTTCTCCCGCGTCAGAGAAGGCCTCCTCCGAAGGTAAGACCTAGGAGTTTCTGAGCCCCGCTCTGAGGGATCTAGCAATATGCAATGAACCAGCGCGTGGTGCCCATATTCAATTTATCTTCCGCAGATAGAACAGGTAGGATCCACATTTGGGATGCGGTGGTGCAAGTTATGTTTCATAGCAAGCGTACATGTCACAGCCTTCCATGCAAAAATAATAATTTCAAGGGTACCTTAGCCTTCCAGATCACATTCCATATGCCTCTATCCCCCGATGGCTCTGAGCTTGATTGGCCACCACTAAGTCTAGCGTACGATGGGGCCATGCCAAGACGATATGCAGACCGAACCGAGAAAAGACCATTTCTCTCTGGGAGCCACGCAACGAAGTCATCACATTGTCTTGTGGGGATCTTTATGGACATGATCAAATCAGCATCCGAAGGGGGGAAGCAGGACCGGACCAGGTTCACGTCCCAAGTCCTTGTGGTCTGGTCAATGAGCTCAGACACCCAGCGCTTGCGGCGGTTCCCCAGCCTCTTTGGGGCAGAAGGAGCATCTGGGCGGGGTAGCCAATTATCCCTAAATATTTTCACTTGAGTTCCAGAGCCGATCCTCCATATCACCCCCTTTTTAAGAAGGTCGAGGCCATGCACAACCCCCTGCCATGACTGAGAGGTGTTCTAGACAAAGGCAGTATCAAGGAGGTTTCCAAACGGATAGTATTTAGCTTTAAGAACCCTTGCACAAAAGCTGTCGGGGTAGTGGATCAATCTCCAAGCTTGTCGAGCGAGCAAAGCTTGGTTAAACATAGGGATGTATCTAAAGCCCATGCCACCTTGGCTTTTAGGCATTGTCATTTTTTCCCACGAAAGCCAATGCATACGCCGGCGGTTCTCCTCATTGCCCCACCAGAAATCACGAACAATTTTAGAGAGGTCCTCATTCAGACCCGTGGGAAACTTGAACACGCCCATTGCATACATAGAGAGATATTGCAACACTGCCTTTATGAGGATTTCTTTTGCCGCAATTGACATATACTTCTCAGCCCAGTCATTATCTTTTTTCGAGAATCTTTCCTTTGTTTTTTGGAGCTTGCCCTTTTTCAACCGACCCTCTGGAACATGTAGTCAAAGGTATTTCTCCTCAAAGCACAAGGTCTCATATTTCAGTATACCTTTGATTTCTTCCTGAGTATTAGAGGTCACTCTGTCACCATACAGTATGGAGCATTTACCCAAGCTAACAAGATGTCCAGTACTCTTCTCATATCTGTCGAGGATAGTTTTGATCACTGAGGCTTGGTTGGCCGATCCCTCAAAGAATAAGAGGCTATCGTCCGCAAAAAGTAGGTGGGACACACCCGGCCCCTTCTACTTAGATGAAGCTCATTAAGCGCACCGTCAGCAATTTCCTTCTGGATTAGGCGAGAAAGGCCGTCAGCAACAAACAAGAAAAAGTACGGAGAGAGGGGATCACCTTGGCGAAGTCCTTTTGTAGGAGTAAAAGGGTCCAACGTATTCCCGTTAAAGTGAATAGAGTAGCGAACAGTGGTGACACATGCCATCACCCACCAAATCCATTGACTTTGAAAGGCGTTTCGCTAAAATCCCTTCTAAAAACCTCCAGTCCACATGATCGTAGGCCTTGGCCATGTCCAACTTATACGCATAGAAATTCTTGCGTGAAGCAGAGCTAGTCTGGATAGAGTGAATGCACTCAAAAGCAACCAGAGCATTTTCAGTAATGAGTCTTCCCGGAATAAACGTACTTTGAGTTAGCAAGATGATGTCCTGTAGTATTGGCCGAAGGACATTCATAAGACACTTGGAGACCACTTTGAACATCACATTGCAAAGACTGATTGGTCTAAAGTCCTTGATCTCCTCCAGATTGTCCTTCTTTGGGATCAGGAAACTGGCAGTATCATTAACCTCCTCTGACATGATGCCATCAGAGAAGAACTTCTGCACTGCAAGAACCACATCATCACAAAGAATATCCGAGTTGCGTTGAAGGAATATCGCCGGGAAGCCATCCGGTCCAGGTGCCTTAAGGGGCCTAATCTGAAACAACGCATTGCTGATCTCCTTATCTGAAAATAGGGCACACAGCTTCTCATTCATCTCATGATCAACACATTCCTGAAAAACATCAGTATCAATATTAGGGTCAATATAATCTTCTCCCGCATAGAGACCTTGGAAAAACTCCCGAGTGATATCTTCCATCTCGAATGTGTCGGATGTCCAGGACCCGTCCGCTTGCTTCAGCTTGCTGATGCAATTTTTCTTCCTCCTGTTGGACACCCGCCTATGGAAGTATTTTGTGTTGCGATCCCCTTCACGTAGCCAAGTCACTCGGGATCTTTAAATCCACATGATTTCTTCTCGATAGAGGAGTTCATCCATCTCCTTAGAAAGCTTTGCTCTCTTGTATACACTTTCAACTGAAGGGTTCGCAGCATAGAAAACAAAAAATTTCCTACGATGGGAACAACTAAGTACCAAGATCTATCTACTAGATACAAGCAACAGGTGGATATACATCCATAGAATACATACCCTCGAAGACCGAATAGCATTAACGAGGTTGTAATGATGGATGATGTAGTCGAACGCTTACCGATCTCAAGATCGTGATGAAGTCCATCTGGTCCAGCCGGTCCAGCACTATCAAGTCCAGCACCACAAAGCAATGGTGCATCCGTGATCGCACACACGTCCGGGTACCCCGACAACCTCCGAGCCCTCACTCCAGCGAAGCAGTGGAAGCAACAAATCCTTCCAGAAAAGGCCACCGGGAACATGTATCTCGCTGATCTAAGACCATGGGGAAATTCTAAAGGGGGGATAGAGATCCTTCGCGAGGAGGTGTGTTGTGAGAGTAGGAGAGGGGGCCTTTTATAGGGAGAGGGGGGCACCCCAAGGGGCATGGTGCCCAGCCATGGTGGCTGCCCCCACCTCTTCCACATTCATGTGGGTGGAGCTCCCACTCAAAATGAAAAGCCTCCACTCCCATAAAAATTCCTCCACTCAAAAATCCACTCGCATGCATTAAATTTCCACCAAATTTAATGCAAGCTCTCATTTAAATAAAATCTTTTATTTATTTATTCAGAATTTTGTTAATTACTTTAATTAAAAAAATTCACATAAAACCCCTTACAACATGTCACTTTCACATGTAGAACCATTTTCAGCAATTTCAACCGAAACAGTTCTGGTGTCTAGTAAAATAAATTCTTGCACTTTCCTTTTTCTTTCTCTGGCATATTATTTACTCCAAATGGTATCGTTATCCCTTAAGTGTGTCACCCTACGGTTCGCAAACAATGTAGACATGATCGAGACCCCTCTCCGATCAATAATCAGCAGCGGGACCTGGAGATCTATACTAACTCCCACACATTCAATGATGACTTCTGTGATTGTGTGAACCTTATACGCATGTAACTCAATCCCTTTGTCTCACGATATGGTACATGTCCGATATTAGATCATCGGTATCTCCATACCGAGTTTGATCTTGTTACCGAGATGTACTTTTTCTTGTTCCCGTGATATAACATTCTAGTGATCAAATCACTTTCTTGCAAGCTAACTAATGTGATATCACCGAGAGAGCCGAGAGTATCTCTCTATCATCGGGATGGACAAATTCCACTATTGATCCATGAGCCTCAACATAATACCTTCGTAGCACTGAACCCATCTTTATAGTCACTCTGATACGGTGTGACGTTTGATGTTATCAAGATACTCTTCCGGTGTTAGTAATTGACACGATCTCATGGTCTAAGGTTACTCCGTATGATGTTATAGCAATATAAACACAATGACCTTGATCGTAATGCTATACTTCGGATGAATGTTCATCACACCATTCCAATAATGTTGTGACCTCGTTATTAACAACATCCAATGTCCATGATCAGGAAACCTTTGATCATCTTGTTAATCAACGAGATAGTTTATAAGAGAGGCATAACTAGGAACTTTCTTTTTATTTATTAAATGCACATGTATTAAAGTTTCCGTATTAATACAATTATAGCATGAAAAATAAACATTTATCATAAATAAGTAATACGATAATAACCACTTTATTATTGCCTCTCGGGCATATTCCCTTCAGTCTCCCACTTGCACTAGAGACAATAATCTAGTTTAGAAACTTTGCGTATTCAACACCTATGGATTTCTGGTGTTCCATATACAGAATTGCAAGTGGTTAACATAATCTACAGATCTGACGCTTTCAGGTCCATGTGTTTTTGCATGTCTTTGCGTCTCCATGCATCACTCATTCTCCAATGAGATGGCATTGTATAAATTTGGTATTTTGGTGAGACATTTAGTTCCTTGGGGTTAAATCATGTCGATACTATTGTCGTACAATATATATTTAGTGTTATCCCGTTGCGAACCACACCTTAGTTTGATAACAAACTACCTAACAAAAATGCCCTCCTTTGTTGCTACTGTAGCAGTCATATACTTAGCCTTTTGTTGTAGTATCCGTCACAATGTCTTAACTTTGGAATTCATCCAAATCCGTCATGGAAACTCCTTTCCATTTTATTGTGCCATCGATAGTTTAAATTGAGATAAACTTAATTTGTATCTTGTGACAAAACTAGTATCATTTTTCAATGAACTATTTGTCTCTTATACAAATAGAATATATTCTTAATTCTTCCAAAAGATTATAAGAATATCTTTACTATCATCCAATGATCATTTTATGATTCATTCTGGTATATTCTCATAACACTTAGAGCATAGGACATATATGGATGTGTACATATCATGGTATGATTGACCAAAACATTCTTGTGATTTCACTCATCAAGTGTCAAAGCACTTGAATATTGTTTCACTTATCAAGTGTAGATATACTTGAATCTTGATTCAATTCTTTTCCATGCGACAAGATCCTTTTATCGTCGTTTCTATATTGAACCCCTTCAATATCTCATATATGTACGTTTGGCATGACCATATTAGCGTCATTGTGTATCCATGTAGACATTCATGCTAAATATTCGGGTTTTGCCTAAGTCTTTCATCGAAATAAAATTCATAACCTTTGTCAATAAAAGATACATCATTTCCAATCAACAAGATGTCCTCCATATAATTTATTAGAAATTTGTCTCAGCACTCCCACTTAATTTCTTGCAAATTCAAGCATCTTCATTGTCTCCTGGTGAAAACTCCTTTAACAGTTTCATCATGGTGAATATTCCAACTCCGCGATGCTTACTTCAACCATTGAAGTTTGCATGCCCTTTTTAGCATCCTTTGAATTAACAAAACCCTTTGGATCATGTCATTTACACGTCCTAGGTAACCATTCTATTAGAAGAACTTCGTTTTGTTTGTTCAACTACCATATACCAAATTATATGTATTGGTTGCTATATTAATCCTTCCATACTAAATATCGCTATGAAAGATCCAATCTTGTCATAGTCAACTCCTTGAACATTGTCGTAAAATACTTTACGACATGTTGACTATTTCATAGATGTGAAACATCCATGTCTGTTTCTTTATAGATCCAAATACGACTAATAGGTTTTTACAACTTTCTGGAGGATCTTCCAAGTTCAAAAAACTTGATTTCTCGTATATGGAACTATCACGGATTTTATGGCTTCAAGCTATTTGACGGAGTCAGGGCCCATCATCGCTTCTTTGCATGTAGTCGGTTCATAATTGTCAAACAACAATGATTTACTCTCAAATCTCAGCATTTGATTGTTTATCCGACCTACTTGGTTCAATAGGAACTTAGATATCCGTGATCACAACCTTTGAAGCACATTATCCATGAGCATTGTGGCTGCCTCTGGAACATTTTCCGGCGCTGCGCAACTAAGCATATATAGCTAAGGTTCGTTAACCTTATTAAAGTTCTATTGTCCTCCCACTTAACTTATGCGAAAAATTCCTTTTTCAAGAAACTTCACATTTCAAGCGATAAACCCTTTTGTCCTCGTTGTTATGGAGGAATACCCAATGGTTATTTGGAACAACCTGCAAAGACACGCTCATCCGACTTTGGTTGTAAACATCTTACTTTTGCTTCTCATACCAAAATTTAATAAAGTACAACTTGGGTTTTACCCCAAACCATAACTTACATGGTGTCATTTCAACGGATCAAGATGGAGCTCTTTTCAGTGTAAAAGAAGTAGTCTCTAAAGCTTTAATCTTTTAAAACATAATGGCAGTTTTATAAATAACACCTTTGATCCAACCATGTCAAACAAGATTTCATTACAAATCTCAAACACCCCATATTCCTATGGTGTTTTGGAAGATATAAATCTAGGTGTTTTGCTAAACTTGAAACTCAAATAAATCCCTTTATGATAAAATCATAAATCATTAATTTTCTTGTTGTCGGGGATACGACCCCGGGTACCCCAGAGTTGAGGAGAAAAGAGACCTCAATAAAGGAATGAACTATTTGATAGAAAGCATGTGTGAAGAAAAGACATATAAAAGTAAAAAAATAAGCTAAAAGGAAAAGAGGAAGAAGACAAACTGGGCCGAATTATATCTAATTCGGCATGGCCAGAACACTCAAGGGCCGAATAAGACATAATATCAAACATCAGGATGGGCCGAATCAGTCAGTCGGCCCACATCGGCCGAACTCCCGCCAAGATACCTCTTCCCGCAAATGTTCTGCCCCACGTCGCTCTCCCACCTCGTCGCCACTCCGTCACCAGCGCCACCCAGTGGGCATCCTCATCGATCATTCGGTTCCCGCACAGCCCCGCCAAGTCCTGGCCGAATTCCAGTGTTTCTCGGGTGGGCCAATAGGAAGACAGTTCTGCCCACCCCGGCATTCAACCTTCACCAGCAAGCTCCTCCCCCGGGTGGGCCTACTTGTGCAGCTCGGCCCATCGCGGGGCCGCACAGGCATCCATGCCACTTCCTCCTGTTCCCGGGTGGGCCGACTAAGGGGTGATTCGGCCCACCCCGGGTGAGAGCAAATCAGCAGCCCCTCAAGGCCATCTCCAGTTGGGCCAAATCAAGCCTGGTCCAGCTGGGCCTCGTCTGAATAATTTGCCTAAAGAGAATATAATTCGGCTGGGTCTTTAGATTTCCTCTTGGGCCGAACTACCAGGGCCCAGGCCGACTTTTCCCTTGGGCATTATCACCTGGTTCGAATCAAGTCGTCCCAGCTGCATCACAGACGTTCCGATGACCTCTACATCGACATATCGACGAACCAGAACGAGCTCCACTAATATCATGCGAGTCCAGGGACGCACGTGGTGCAGACTGGCACATGCAGTGGGGAATATGCCCTTGGCATCCAATAATATGCTAAGGAATATGCCTTGGCATCTCCCATGCTGAGCATCAAAGAAGATGCCTAGAATATGTTGTGTAGATACCAATCGTGGGGAACAAGTTTTGTCCCCTGGGCTCCCCTTTATAAGGATCACCAGGGGGATCGTTCTCAGAGAGGCCTCGAAGGGCTCTTCTCCTCTCTGCTCACTAGTATTTCTCCTTCTTCTTCCTCCTCCACTCTCACGGAGAGATCTAGATAGAGGCATAGGAAATACAACTCAAGGAGCATGATTGTAGCCACAAGTATGGCAATATTATAAGAGATTAGATGTAGAGAAAGAGGTGTTATCTCCACATGAGAGCCTCAATCCTAGATACATTGTATTTCTCTTTGTTCATATGAGTGCGGTATTCACCGCATCATCCCTCCCCGGATTCCTCCACGTCCATCGGCCCCAACTTTAGCCTACTCATGGAATATGCCATGATACCACCACGACATTTGGCGCCCACCGCGGGGCCTTTTAGTGGTTTTGGTTGGGTTTCCATCTGGACGGGAGCATCTTCATTAACCTCTTCTTCATAGAGCTCCTTCAGCTCCTCCAAGCGAACAGATAACAGAGAGGTAAGCACAGGGGTCTCCAAGTCTGACTCAGCAAGGCAGGTAAGACTCAGGAAGAATGGCTCAAACTCTTCTCCAAGCATACTTTAAGTACCAAGTAACTCAGTAGGGCAGGTATGACTCAGTGAGAATGACTCAAACCCTTCTCCAAGCATAGTGTAAGTACCAGATAACTTAGCCACCAACACTCGATCCTTCACCCCGGGGAGAAAATAACTCAACCCGGGGACTAGCCAACGTATCCATAGAGTCACCTTTAGATGGAGAGAACATTGTGTTATTCAGATATAATTTGAGTCAGTTTATTTATGATTCAGATTAACCTTTAACTCAGCTTACCAGCTTATTTATGATTCGGATAGAATTGAGTCAGTTTATTTATGATTTGGATAGAATTTGAGTCAGTTTATTTATGATTCAGATTAACCTTTAACTCATCTTACCAGCTTATTTATGATTCAGATAGAATTTGAGTCAGTTTATTTATGATTCTGATTAAAATTTGAGTCAGTTTATTTATGATTCAGCTTGCCAGGCTATATTATAACTCGGATTTGTATTCTGACTCAACTTACTAGCTTATCTCTGATTCGGACTAAAGTTTGATTCAGCTTGCCAGGTTATGTTATGACTCGAATTGATATTTAACTCATCTTGCCAGGTTATCTCATATCTCGGATGACTATTTGCCAGAATATCATACCTCGAATCTATATCTCAAATCTACATCTCGAATCACATCTCTCAGCGATTAGCCGTACTATCATATCCCAAAACTTTATCTCGGATCTATACCTCGGGATTTGAGTCATATGACTCATATTTGAGACATAAGTCAAATTTGAGTAAAATAACTGGGATTTGGAAACAGATGACTCAGATTTGAGTCATATACCTCGGATTTGAGTGAGATGACACAGATTTGAGACATAAGTCAAATTTGAGTAAAATAACTCAGATTGGAGTCAGATGACTCAGATTTGAGACATAAGTCAAATTTGAGTAAAATAACATGGATTTGAGTCATATACCTCGGAATTGAGTCATATACCTCGGATTTGACTCAGATGACTCAAATTTGAGACATAAGTCAAATTTGAGTAAAATAACTCGGATTTGGAAACAGATGACTCGGATTTGAGTCATATACCTCGGATCTGAGTCAGATGACTCAGATTTGAGACATAAGTGAAATTTGAGTAAAATAACTCGGATTTGGAAACAGATGACTCGGATTTCAGTCATATACCTCGGATTTTGAGTCAGATGACTCAGATTTGAGACATAAGTCAAATTTGAGTAAAATAACTCGGATTTGGAAACAGATGACTCGGATTTGAGTCATATATCTCAGATTTGAGACATAAGTCAAGTTTGAGTAAAATAACTCGGATTTGAGTCATATACCTCGGATTTGAGTCAGATGACTCAGATTTGAGACATAAGTCAAATTTGAGTAAAATAACACAAATTTGAGTCATATACCTCGAATTTGAGGCATATACCTCAGATTTGAGTCATATGACTCAGATTTGAGACATAAGTCAAATTTGAGTAAAATAACTCGGATTTGGAAACAGATGACTCAGATTTGAGTCATATACCTCGGATTTGAGACATAAGTCAAATTTGAGTAAAATAACTCGGATTTGGAAACAAATGACTCATATTTGAGTCTTATACCTCGGATTTTGAGTCAGATGACTCAGATTTAAGACATAAGTCACATTTGAGTAAAATAACTCGGATTTGGAAATAGATGACTCGGATTTGAGTCATATATCTCAGATTTAAGACATAAGTCAAATTTGAGTAAAATAACTCGGATTTGCAAATAGATGACTCAGATTTGAGTCATATATCTCAGATTTAAGACATAAGTCAAATTTGAGTAAAATAACTCGGATTTGAGTCATATATCTCAGATTTAAGACATAAGTCAAATTTGAGTAAAATAACTCGGATTTGGAAACAGATGACTCGGATTTGAGTCATATACCTCGTATTTAGAATTAGATGACTCGGATTTGAGTCATATACCTCAGATTTTGAGTCAGATAACTTAGATTTGAGACGTAAGTCAAATTTGAGTAATATAACTCGGATTTAATATCAGTTGATTCGGATTTGGAATCAGATGACTTGGATTTGAGTAACATAACTCGGATTTTGAGTCAGATAACTCAGATTCGGATCATGAGTCATACTTGAGTAATATAACACGCATTTGAGTCATATAACTTAGATTTTGAGTCAGATAACGCAGATTCGGAGCATAAGTCATACTTGAGCAATTTAACTCATATTTGAGTTATGTAACTCGAATTTTGAATTGGATAACTCGGGCTGTAAATTACCCAAAAAGGTTATGACCGGTGCCCAAGAAGGCTAGAAGTCTAAAGCTTACCCAAAAGAGTTATAACCAGTTCCCAGGAAGGCCAAAAGTCAAAAAACTTACCCAAAAGGGTTATGACCAGTGCCCAGGAATGCCAGAAGTCTAAAGCTTACCCAAAAGGGTTATGACCAGTGTCCAGGAAGGACATAAGTCAAAAAACTTATCCAAAAGGGTTATGACTAGTGCCCAGGCAGTCCAGAAATCTAAAGCTTACCCAAAAGGGTCAAGACCAGAGCCAAAGCAGGCCAGAAGTCAAGAAATTACCCAAAAGGGTCAAGACCAGAGCCAAAGCGTGCCAAAGGTCAAGAACTTACCCAAAAGGGTTATAACCAGTGCCCAGGAAGTCCAGAAATCTAAAGCTTACCAAAAGGGTCAAGACTAGAGCCAAAGAAGGCCAGAAGTCAAGACCCAAAAGGGTCAAGACCAGAGCCAAAGCGGGCCAGAGGTCAAGAACTTACCCAAAAGGTTTAAGACCAGAGCCAAAGCAAGCCATAAGTCAAAAAAACTTACCCAAAAGGGTTAAATACCAGAGCCAAAGCAGGCTAGAAGTTGAAAACTTACCCAAAAGGGTTAAAACCCAGTGACCTAGAAGGCCAGGAGTAGATGATATATGAAAAGAATGCAAGTCGGTGAAAAACTTTGGAGATATTTTGTATGAAGGCTATGCACGACTCTACGAATCCCACATAGCCTCGGGGACTAATGTCGGGGATACGACCCCGGGTACCCCAGAGTTGAGGAGAAAAGAGACCTCAATAAAGGAATGGACTATTCGATAGAAAGCATGTGTGAAGAAAAGACATATAAAAGTAAAAAAGAATAAGCTAAAAGGAAACGAGGAAGAAGACAGACTGAGCCGAATTATTTCTAATTCGGCCTGGCCAGAACACTAGGGACAAATAAGACAGAACATCAAACATCAGGAAGGGCCAAATCAGTCAGTCGGCCCACATCGGCCGAACTCCCGCCCAGATACCTCTTCCCGCGCACGTTCTGCACCACATCGCTCTCCCACCTCGTCGCCACTACGTCACCAGCGCCACCCAGCGAGCGTCCTCATCGATCATTCGGTTCCCGCGCAGCTCTGCCAAGTCCTGGCCAAATTCCAGTGTCGCCCGGGTGGGCCGATAGGAAGACAGTTCGGCCCACCCTGGCATTCAACCTTACCCAGCAAGATCCCCCCCCGAGTGGGCCGACTTGTGCAGCTCGGCCCATCGCGGGGCCGCACATGCACCCAAGCCACTTCCTCCTGTTCCCGGGTGGGCCGACTAAGGGGTGATTTGGCCCACCCCGGGTTAGAGCAAATCAGCAGCCCCTCAAGGCCATCTCCAGTTGGGCCGAATCAAGCCTGATCCGGCTGGCCCTCGTCTGAATAATTTGGCTAAAGAGAATATAATTCGGCTGGGTCTTTAGATTTCCTCTTGGGTCGAACTAGAAGGGCCCAGGCCGAGTTTTCCCTTGGGCATTGTCACCTGGGCCGAATCAAGTCGTCCTAGCTGCCTCACAGACGTTATGATGACCTCTACAAAGACATATCGATGAACCTGAACGAGCTCCACTAATATCATGCGAGTCCAGCGACGCACGTGGCACAGACTGACACCGCAGTGGGGAATATTCCCTTGGCATACAAGAATATGCTAAGGAATATGCCTTGTCATCTCCCAACATGCCAAGGAATATGCTGAGCATCAAAGAAGATGCCTAGAATATGCTGTGTAGATACCAATCGTGGGGAACAAGTTTTGTCCCCTGGAATCCCCTTTATAAGGAGAACATGGGGGATCGTTCTCAGAGAGGCCCCGAAGGGCTCTTCTCCTCTTTGCTCACTAGTAGTTCTCCTTCTTCTTCCTTCTCCACTCTCACAGAGAGATCTAGATAGAGGCATAGGAAATACAGCTCAAGGAACATGATTGTAACCAAAAGTATGCAAGATTATAAGATATTAGATGTAGAGAAAGAGGTGTTATCTCCACATGAGAGCCTCAATCCTAGATATATTGTATTTCTCGTTGTTCATACGAGTGCGGTCTTCACTGCATCATCCCTCCCCGGATTCCTCCACGTCCATTGGCCCCAACTTTAGCCTACCCATGGCATATGCCATGATACCACCACGACACTTGTTACACTTGCAAGTCAAATAAATCCCTTTATGATAAAATCATAAATCATTTATTTTCTTGTTACAATGATTTTCCACTTCATATTGAAATTCTTTGAACGTTTTCAAATATTTCATACTTCTTTCTCATTAAGTGAATATTCACTCAACTTTCCGGAGAAAGCATATGAAGTTGAAATCCATCACTTACGACTACACATAATGGACTACATACATCGATATGTATAAATTCTAATAATTTAGTCGATCGTTCTTCTTTGGCCTTTGAACAAAGTTTCAATTATCCCGAGGAAAGTCTCATAAGCATCATTTGATAAAATCAAAGACACCAAAAATCCATAAAAAGGGAGTTTCTTCATGTTTTATTTCCAATATAATTTAAATGGCGATGTCACTTTGTAAGTGATCTTCCAATCATTTGTCTTGCGACATTTTAGCATTAGTTTTATGGATGTGATTTATCCAACTAGATTTGTAAATCATCCATCTTATATGGAATACGGTAATTATTTGAACAATATTTGTTCTCATAATACCTGATTTAAATAACGATTATTAAAACAAATCTTGAAGGCAAGCTTTGATGTCAATGAGAAATACAAACAACGGTTTGTTTGATTTCGATGAACATCATCACATATTTTCTTGCTAGTTACTTAGGCCATTTTGGTTCATGAATTGTGTCGTTCGATATAAAATTTCATACCAACCAATTCGGTATTCAATACCTAAGAACCATATTGTTTAACAAGCAAAGAATACAACCATAATATGTATATCATCTATAAACCCAAACTGGATATTTCCAGTCTATTCTTTTCTGCCAAATATATTTTATAGATTCTCTTTCAACATTTCCTTTTTCCTTTTAAAATAATCTATCAACATCAAAAGTGGCGCCATATACATGACACATAGTCCAAAGCGTGTATATTAAAATACTAAGACCTTTGGACTTGCACTTTGAAGTAGATCACAATCATCAAATGATTGGCGTTCTTTCAAAAAACCATTATTTAGTAATCTTTTAGTGCAGTAAACACTTTACATACATCTTCTATTCATCCTTATCATGATGACTTTCATGATCAAGCTAATGTAGCTTATAAAGGCAAATCGTGAGTATAACATTACTTTCCAAAACCCTTTTGTATGATTAGAATGTCTAGCATCTCCAGCCTTTGCAAATTCTCATCCAATATGAGAACATATATTATACTCTATCATATTGCAACGAAAATATTGTTTCAGATATCGTTATATCAGCCACACATGATGGTTTATGAAACAATTCTTTCAGCTCCTAGATAATCTCGATATTTAAATCAAGAATCATGGAGGTAAACATGATACTTTATATACTAACACTGGAATTGTCACTCTTGATTTAATACTAATTATTAAACTTCACAGAGTAAACAGAGTTTGCTGAAATTTTGCAATAGGACTTTAAACTTTAGATTGACACTTAACACAATATGGTACCAGTTCGTAAAGTAAATATCTAGAATTTTATAGTTCTATTATCTCAATTACAACTAAGCATAAGGTGATGAACGAATTCCAATGACTACAACAAATTATGCAAATTCACTTTGATTTAATTTATGGTAAATTGAGTTCTACTAATCCAAATTAGAAATAAACTCCCACTCAAAAACGACATCCCTCGTGTCTTTTTGGTGATTACATGAACCAAATCCACTACACCAAGTCCGATCATCACGTGATTCGGTGTAGCTTCAAAGGCGAGCATCCATATGGTCATCATATCAAAACATATGACTCATGCTTAACCTTTCGGTCTGTGTTCCGAGGCCAGGTATGCACATGCTAGGCTCGCCAAGTAAGAACCTTAGAATTCGCGTGTGTAAAATTGTCTTACACCCGAGATATGCTCGTGGATTCAAGTACACCCGATCATCACGTGATGTCTTGAAGTGACGAAACATTGTCGGTGCATACTTAAGGAAGAACACATTTTTATCTTGATATTTAAATGAGGGATCATCTTATTATGCTATTAAACGCCAAACTATCAATATAAGATGCAACAAACATCACATGTGAAAAAGTGAAATGATATGGTTCTTGCACTTGATCTCTATCATGTGCATCACGGTATGATCTCCATCATTCCTTTATGTGTAAGGCCAAGGTCTATGGAACTTACACGTTACGTGTGTTGTAAGAGTATCGACTTATACTTTTACTTACAACATCACCATATCATGACACTAGCCCAGCAATAATGTAAACTATATGCTTCTAATTTATCCATTGCAAGTTTTACGTGGCTTAGGGCTTTCAGAGATAGGACCGTTCTTACCTACGAACATGGAACCACAACGATAATAATCAAATTATTGACAACTCGTTGTAAATCAGACATTTACTATAGTAGGAGAGACAGACACCCGCAAGCCACTTATGAAAAACTAGTTGCATGTCAAGCGTGGAACAGGTCTCATGTGCGAGGACATGTAAAGTTTGTCCGGGCCGCTTCATCCCACTATGCCACCAATATCCAAAGTACAAGGAAGAAGTAATAACATGACCATAAGCGCCCACATATTGATATGTGTACTACCCGTGCAAAGCATCTACGCATAGATCTGGCTCGGATACCATTGAAGGGTTCGCAGCATAGAAAACAAAAAATTTCCTATGATACGAACAACTATTTACCAAGATCTATCTACTAGATACAAGCAATAGGTGGATATACATCCATAGAATACATACCCTCAAAGACCGAATAGCATTAACGAGGTTGTACTCATGGATGATGTAGTCGAACGCTTGCCGATCTAAAGATCGTGATGAAGTCCATCTGGTCCAGCCGGTCCAGTACCATCAAGTCCAGCACCACAAAGAAGTGGTGAATCCGTGATCACACACACGTCTGGGTACCCCGACAACCTATGCGCCCTCGCTCCAGCGAAGCAGCGGAAGAAACAAATATTTCCAGAAAAAGCCACCGGGAACATGTATCTCGCTGATCCGAGACCATGGGGAAATTCTAAAGGGGGGAGAGAGATCCTTCACGAGGAGGTGTGTTGTCAGAGGAGGAGAGGGAGCCTTTTATAGGGAGAGGGGGGCACCCCAAGGGGCATGGCGCCTAGCCATGGTGGCTACCCCCACCTCTTCCACATTCATGTGGGTGGAGCTCCCACGCAAAATGAAAAGCCTCCACTCCCATAAAAATGCCTCCACTCAAAATCCACTCACATGCATTAAATTTCCACAAAATTTAATGCAAGCTCTCATTTAAATAAAACTCTTTTATTTATTTATTCAGAATTTTGTTAATTACTGTAATTAAAAAACATTCACATAAAACCCCTTACAGCATTTCAATTTCACATGCAAAACCAGTTTCAACAATTTCAACCGAAACAGTTTCGGTGTCTAGTGAAATAAATTCCTGCGCTTTCCTTTTTCTTTCTCTGGCATATTATTTGCTCCAAATGGCGTCGGTATCCCTTAAGTGTGTCACCCTATGGTTCGCGAATAATGTATACATGATCGAGACCCTTCTCCGAACAATAATCAGCAGCGAGACCTGGAGATCTGTACTGACTCCCACACATTCAACGATGACTTCTATGATCGTGTGAACCTTATACGCATGTAACTCAATACCTTTCTCTCGCGATATCTTACATGTCCAAGATTCGATCATTGGTATCTCCATACCTAGTTTGATCTCGTTATCGACATGTACTCTTTTCTCGTTCCCGTGATATAACATTCTAGTGATCAAATCACTTGCTTGCAAGCTACCTAATGTGATATCACCGAGAGGGCCCAGAGTATATCTGTCCATCATTGGGATGGACAAATTTCACTCTTGATCCATGAGCCTCAACATAATACCTTCATAGCACTGAACCCATCTTTATAGTCACCTTGTTACGGTGTGACGTTTGATGTTATCAAGATACTCTTCCGGTGTTAGTGATTGACATGATCTCATGGTCTAAGGACTAAGATTACTTTGTATGATGTTATAGCAATATAAACACAATGACCTTGATCGTAATGCTATACTTCGGATGAATGTTCATCACACCATTCCAATAATGTTGTGACCTCGTTATTAACAACACCCAATGTCCATGATCAGGAAACCTTTGATCATCTTGTTAATCAATGAGCTAGTTTATAAGAGATGCATAACTAGGAACTTTCTTTTTGTTTATTAAACACACATGTATTAATGTTTCCGTATTAATAAAATTATAGCATGGAAAATAAACATTTATCATAAATAAGGAATACGATAATAACCACTTTATTATTGCCTCTCGGGCATATTCCCTTCATCAACATCATTGAGTAATGCCAGCTCCTCAAGCCTTTTCCTCTTCTGTTCCAGGTATCTTTTAAAAGCACTAAAATGTTCTGTTTTCCAGACATACAGATTGTTCATGACAGATTTCATAGAGGAGTAGATATCGCCCATATCCTGTGTTGGGACTCTTCGAGACCAAGCCTCCTTCACAGTCAGAGCCAGAGATGGCTCATGCTCCCACATTATTTCGTACCACCGGGCTGGTTAGGCCTTCTCCCAACGATAGGCTACATAGAGATTATTAGCGGATAGTGATCAGACCGGGAGGATGTAAGGTGGCGCAGTCGACAATCAGGGAACAAAGCTGACCATGTCGGGGAAGCGACGGCGCGATCGAGCCTTACCTTAACATTGCGGTCCCCTATTTGCTTGTTATCCCAAGTCCAGGGGGTGCCCACAAAGCCAATATCATGTAGGTCAAAGTGGTAAAGACCTCGCTGAAATTGAGCATCAGTCTCTCCTATCTTCGGGAATTAGAGAAGTGCTCTTCCTGCCACATAGCTTCGTTGAAATCACCAATCATTAACCAAGGCTCGGTAGAGTGTTGTTTAATCGCTCGGAATTTATCCCACATAAGATGATGGTCACTGATGGTCACTTGCTCTCGATTCCTCGTAAACAAAAGTACCACGCCACTTAACATCATATGGACCTCCACTAATATGCGCATCAATGTGCCGCTTGCGGAAGGATAAAATTTGTACCTCAATGCCATCCAGAGAGTAAAGAGCAATGCCACCGCTAGAGCCCTCTCCTTTGACATGGAAACAGTTCCGCATACCTATACGAAATCGCAAGTTCTTCACACGATCCTCCGATTGTCTGGTCTCACAAAGGAAAACGAAACTGGGCTTATAAGTCTGGACAAGGATGACCAGTTCCTGAATAGTCGCGGGTGCCCCTCCCCGGCTGTTCCATTCTAGAAGACTCATTAGGCCCAGCGATCATCCTCGAGGGATGTCGCCGATGTTGCCATAAAATCATGTTGGTTTTCTACTGAGCCAGTCTTTCTCATCTTAGCATTGTCCTTTGTCTTGACATACATGGGTGGAGGGGGGTTAGGTCATCGCCAAAGGTGAAGTTAGTCTCCATGGGGGTTTTACTGCCCTCCACGATCATGACAAGTTGTTTCTTTGCATCTGAGTCTTTCCTAGTTGCACCCACCACAGATAGCGGAGGGTCCCCAGGTTTAACCGAGCTGCTGGCAGTGTCTTTAAGCTCTTCATCTTCTTCCAATCCAGCATCTTCGGATGATCGCTTCCTTGGCCCCCCGTTGAACAGAGGGTTTATGCCGGCAAAACCTCCACGCATAGGAGCATGAGGGGTAAAGCGGCGAGGTGCAGGTGTGGGTTGATTTGCCCTACGAGTAGCAAGCATCCATGAACCATACTGCAACCACTATTCCGTCCAAACACCATCACCACACTCCTCGTGGTCGTGACCAAGAAGGCCACATCGCTTACAGAAGAACAGTATTTTCTCATACTTGACTACTAATCTCCACTTTCCCTCAGGGAGCGTTAAGGACACAAATGTCATAAGAGGCCCGGAAATCTCAATCCGAACACGAACTCAAACATAGTTCCCCTCGAAGAAGAGCTTTGGGTCCATCTGGACTTACCTGACATTGTCAATTCGTCGTGCAAGCTCATCCAGCACCTCCTGTTTCCGGTATAGCTCCGGCGCACCATGAATTTGCGCCCATACATGTAAGCCACTGAAGACAAAATTTTCTGGGTCACACAGGCCATCATAATCTTCGATGAGAACACCCCATCCACGGAAGGTCTAGGGACCTTGGTGAACCACTTTTTTCCAATCACCCAAGCAATACATCTGGAAGATGAAGAGGTTCTCGCCCGCTTCACGGAAGATTGGTTCGCGGGATATATTCCAAACAACCTTCATCTTCTCGAAGAAGGCATCAAAACTGAATGAACGTGTTGTATGAACCTTGCCAATCGCCAGCCACCGGGCCACCAGATGGTACTCTCTAGCGTTGTCAACACCGATTACCACATCGTCTAACTCGTCCTCGTTCAACTCCAGGTGGCTGAACAAGTCATCGATCTTCTCATTTGGGCCACTGCTGGAGGGCGCCGAAGAACCCGAGGCAGCCGCCGCTGGATTGCACAGCTTTGGGTTGCCCTTCTTCCTGGATCTCGGCTTGGTACCGATGGTCGCATCCATGAGTTCCAAGAGCCACCCAAACCCTAAAAGAGCCGGGTAGAAAAAATTCTGGAGGAGAAAACCCTACACGCACTACACAGAGGAGCAGGGTGGGATTGACAAGGCGGAAGAGCGAGAGGTATACTAGGGGAGCCGGAGACCGACCCGATCTCATGGTGGCGAGAAGACGCCACCGGAGCAGGAAACCCTAAAACGAGAGGGTAGAGAAAACTTTTAGGTATTCTTCTCTATTTCAATTCTGAAAGTTCATTCTTCTTTACCGATCAGAGGTATCCAAGCTGCTACAATTGCGCAGGAACCATCTTGTCTCTAGCTCATACTGGAAACCTTGTGCACCAATTCAGTTCTCGTAAGATCTTCCAACGGTGTACGGCTTTACTAATATGATTTCTTAAAATAGGTTTTCGTCTTGTTTTATAAATAAATTCACACCACGAACTAATATAAAGTGATGAAAGAACCCTCTTTCAAAATATTAAAGATAAAAAAATACAAGAGTAGTCACACCCCCAAGAAGCACCCATGACTACTAACTATAAGTGACACCGCACGTTCTTGTGAAACCACCAGACATCGCCGCACCGCACATACACACCAAGTTGTCAACGGAGGGAACCGATGCCATCTCTCTCTCTGCCCGTGGAGAGCTCATCCTGCTAGCAGACAAAGAATACGGAGAGAAGAGATGACCAAGTCATGTGTATAAGATATGAGGCCATCGAACGCCCCGTGCTAGCACCAAAAATGACTCAATAAAGGATCTGAACTTGCCTACTACTGACAACAGAGTAACATCGAAATATACTCGAGCGAGATCAAGAGATAACCTCCATGCTTTCATCCTCAACCTCCATGCTTGATGGCAGCTTGATGTCAATACCGTCGAGTAGGCCAAGAACCTGCGCTCCGCGTAGGGATGACATCCCTTGAGCTGACCAAAAGAGAAAATTCTCCCTGGTCAATTTTTTCGAGGGTGAAGACCCTAGTTCAAATACCACATGCAAAGTCGATGAATACGAGGCTATGATCGATCTTGGTTGTGGAGGGAGGGCTGCGGTTGGGAAGAACTTTGATCGGATCTTGGAGTATTCAAGTTTTTGTTTTTGGGGTTTTGCAGCGGCTAGACCTAATGCAGAATAGCCTGCTTTGATACCATATTGGTGTTGACAAAAATGATACCCCTGTTGAGGGGATCGGTTGGTGTTATATAGGCAATGGAACATCCCCATCGGTGACAGTACAAGGAGGGGCACGCATAGGATTTGAGTAACACTCCATATAATGTATATGTACATAGAAGCATCGGAAATACATATGAATATATTAAAGACAAAACAATAGTGTCATAAGATGTCACACTTCACTCATATTACACAAAAACTGCCATCCCGTAACAACCAATACAATTTCAAATCTGCATGGCTAACAAACTTTGTCTTAAGAGTGAAACAAATAAATTACAAACAATATGCCACCGCCTTCATATTTGCGCACCCACTTAAAGCTAACAAATTAAGAGCATATCTAGCATATTCTTTAAATTGCTGGCATTTAAAACATATATATGAGGACTATGAAAGACGCGTTATAAAGGCTCAAAACATGTTGCGGATTAGACCCTGCAAAACAGAATGGTAAAAGGGCATATTCCTAGAATCTTTTTATTTCTCAACCTCTTCTTCTTTCCAGCGACGATTGCTACCTCGTCGTCCCTTCCATAGCTTGCGCCGCTGCTCGCCCGCTGGACGCCAGCTCGTGCCGCCGCTCTCCTTCCCGTCCCATGCTCACGTCGCCGGCTTGCCCGGCTCGCAATCCGTCATGGACGTCGTGGTGGACGTCTCTTGCGATTTGACCCGAAATTGGTCTAAGTTAATATGAGCATCGAGAAATTGACAACGATTTGCCTGAAATCGGGACTCTCCAGCGGGATTTTGTCAGATTTTGGCAAGTCTGGTGGCGGTCGTCCAGCGTTCCGATGATAGTTATGGCAGTTGGGCAGGTTTGACCGGTTTGAGGTGCCCTTCAAAATTTTTGTCTAAAACTAAAAATATGAGGAGTCAGAGGTTCCAAGTAAAGGGCTCTTTAAATTTTTTAAGGGTTTGCCTGGTATAAAGGGTCCTTTTCGGTGCACATTTTCGAGTAAAACTGTATAAAACTATTATTTTAAGGGTTTAATGGTTTTAAGGATCTGCTATAGATGAGACACGTCTCTCTTCTCTCGTGAGAAAAATAGAGGCGATGACTAGGGTGAAAACCTTAGTAGCCGCCGCAATCTGCTTTGTCCTCGCTGTCTACGCGTGGGAATCGACGGGTCCCTGCCTCCTCTTCTTCTTCGCTCCGGCGATGGGAGAGGATGGGGACCTCGGACCTGCGCTCGGCGTTGTAGAGGGGTCCCTAAAATTAGAGTTTGGTCAACCGACATCAAAGTTATGGTGGCTATGACAACGTTGAGCTGGACAAGAATAATGTATACCCACCTCCTCTTCACCTTGTCTGCGATGATCTTGCCCCTGGCGTTGAGGAGGGAGGAGATTCGTCTGGTCGCCGCTTTCATGGAGTGGTGGATCTCATCCGATATGTTATAATACGATATGCACAATAATGAAGAACAATAAGTAAACACGACAGAGGGACACGAGATTTAACGTGGAAAACCCGTCCAACACGAAGGGGGAAAAACCACGAGCGCCAGCCAGCAAACTCTTCACTATTTTCGATGGGTGTTTACAAACGCCGTGGGTTATCAAAGATGCGATAAACCTAGCCGACGGCTTACATGATGTATATATAGACGGTGGCAACGATCCATATAGACGCTTCGGCCCAAGCCTCCCGGCGACGGGCCTTGCTCCGCTCCGTCCGAAGTTAGCTTTTCTTCAGTGCACCAATACTTGAATTTGGATCACAATATAACACAGTATAAGTATGTTATAGGTTTAGTGTTACAAGTTTCAGATCAATTCAAGTGTTCAATGGCGACAGCTTTAGCTCTGGGGCGCTGGTCTTTAGTGGCACATGCATAAAGACTTTGTGACTGTCATCAACAACGTCACGGCTCCAATAAGGGAGCGGCGACAGCGGCATGTCAGCAGCTCGCTCTGGCTGCAATAGTGGTCGTTAGGTGGTTTAAGAATCTCGATGTAATTTTTATTATATTTAGGGTACTTTATATTTTTTGTGAACTGATTAAATAGATCCGGTTCTTTTCCCACGAAAAAAAATATGCTAGAGATGCTCTAACAAACCACACAAAAGCTAACAAGCTGACGAACTTTTATGCACTTTTATGTTATCTCAAGGAAAATTTAGAATTCCCGAATTTACCTCGCTCCTCTCTCACATGGGCGCGGCACATCGCGATTCTAGCGGCGCCATCTCCTTATCTCGAATTCTCGATCTATTTCCTGCTCCCCTCTCCCGTTGCGCAATTTTCTGCAAACCTGTATGGCATATTTTTTCCGAGGCTGCTGCCTTCACCACTTCCTCTCAGCAGCACCGGCAGAGGAGCCCGACTAGGCCGAGCTGGGCGTCGAAACGGACCAACCCTTCATGGAAGTCCACGCCAGCGAGGAACCCAGGGACGAGCTTGAGTGTGTGTTGAGGAGCCCGGCCTTGAGCGCGTGCATGCACGTGCACAGTCCGTCCCTCGGTGCCCGGCCGGCCTCGCAGCCGCACGCTTGGAGACTGCGAAACGCGCACGTGCATCCTTTTCTGTTGGTCCTCGTCCCCATCTCGCCTGCACGGGAGCTCAGCAAGTGATCTGCTTCTACTGTCTCTCCGTCAATGTGTGCACTGATAGAAAAAGGGCTTCCAGTTCTGGGTCGTAACTGGCTCTAGTCCCGGTTTTGGGCTTGGGACTGCGAAAATGGGACTAGAGCCCTCTCCCTCTCTAGTCCCGGCTCGTTATGGCCCGTGACTAATAATAGACGCGTGGCTGTTTCAGCCCCGCGGGGGGCGGAAACCCTCTAGTTCCGGGCCGTAACACCATCCGGGACTATAAGGTTTCCTGACGTAGTAGAGAATTGTGTGTTTCTCTGCCGCGGCAGAGATTGTGTATTTCTTTTTTTTTGTCATTTCGTTTTGTGTTTCACTATAATTTCAAACATATATTTAAGTACACATATTCTACGCTAGTACATACACAGTACACGTTGATGCATCTATATAATTAATCGATCCCTTGCAAGTATACATTGATGATATATATATCAAAAGGAAAAAATATTTTGAAATTACATGGTCATTGATGAATATATATATCATATCAGCTATATGGAGATCACTAAGGAAAATCGAGTTCCACGTCTTCCGCATAATGCTCTCCATATACATCAAGGACTTCCTTCATCATAAATCCCGCCAGCTCCTTTTAAATTGCTCTTATGCGTTGGTCTGGCTCTATTTTCTCCCGCAAACCATAAATATAATGTGAGTCAACTTTCCTCTCACTGGTCAACTCGCGGATATACTCGCAGACGTACATTGAGCATCTTCACTCATAAAATGTTACAATTATTACACGTCATTTTTTCGCGTGTGTTCCTTTCTGATCCCGCCGTATCCATGGAGCATCTTCGTTCATTAACATGATGTTTGGGTCATCCTTCACCGCGAAGGGCGGAATTTCATGAAACTTATCACAATCTTCTAACATGTCTATCTTGTCCTCCACTTTTACGATGTTTCTTTTTCCTGAAAGAACTATGTGGCGCTTTGGCTCATCGTCTGATGTATTCTTTTTCTTATTTTTCTTTTTCTAGGTTTGGTAGACATGTCCTTCACATAGAAAACCTGAGTCACATCATTGGCTAGGACGAATGGTTCGTCTAAGTACCCAAGATTGTTGAGATCCAACGATATCATTCCGTATTTCTTGTCTACCTCAACCCCTCCTCCTATCAGCTTGACCCATTTGCACCGAAACAAGGGGACCTTAAAAGTAGGTCCATAATCAAGTTCCCATATCTCCTCTATGTAACCATAATATGTGGTCTTTGACCCATTGTTGTCTGTTGCATCAAAGCGGACACCACTGTTTGGGTTGGTGCTCTTTTTATCTTGGACGATCGTGTAAAATGTATACCCATTTATCTCGTACCCTTGGAAAGTCGATATAGTCGAAGATGGTGACCTAGACAACAAGTATAGATGATCTCCAAGAGTGTTGTTTTTGATGAGATGTTGCAACCAACCACCGAAACTCTTCATGTGTTCATCTCTAATCCAAGAGTCATGCTTTCCAGGGTTGTTGGAGCGTAAGAATTTCTTGTGTTCCTCGATATATGGGCTGCCAAGATAGAATTCTGTAGGACGGTGTAATGTGCTTCGGTGTATGAATGCCCGTCCCTATATATTATTGATTTCCTTCCTAGAGTACCCTTTCCACTCAGTCCCTCCCATACCGCGATTGAGCAAGACCAATCGGCCTAAGGTCAGGAACGAAGTCAACACAAAATTCAATGACCTCCTCTGTTCCATAGCCCTTGGAGATGCTTCCTTCTGGCCTAGCACGGTTACGAACATATTTATTTAAGATTCCTATGAACCTCTTAAAGGGAACATATTGTGTAGAAATACAGGACCGAGAATGGAAATCTCTTCGACTAGGTGAACCAGCAGGTGCGTCATAATATTGAAGAAGGATGGTGGGAACACCAACTCAAAACCGACAAGACATTGGACCACATCATTCTATCACCGTGGTAGATCTTCAGGATTAATTATCTTCTGAGAGATTGCATTGAGAAATGCACATAGCTTCACAATAGGTACTCGAACATTATCTGGTAGAAGCCCCCTCAATGCAATCAGAAGCATTTGCGTCATAATCACGTGGCAGTCATGAGACTTTAGGTTTTGGAACTTTTTTATGTCATATTTATTATTCCCTTTATATTCGACGAGAAGCCAGATGGGACCTTAATACTGCTTAGGCATTCAAAAAATATTTCCTTCTCTTGTTTGTTAAGAGCGTAGCTGGCATGACCTTGAAACCATTCTGGATGCAGGCCATCTGGGTCTTTCATACGTTGATGGTCCTTTCGTGCTTCCGGTGTATCTTTTGTCTTCCATATACGCCCAAGAAGCCTAGCAGGTTCATGCAAAGATTCTTCGTCACATGCATCACATCGATTGGAGAGCGGACCTCTAAGAATTTCCAATATGACAGCTCCCAAAATATAGATTTCTTCTTCCACATGGGTGCGTGTCCTTTAGCGTCCTTCGGAACAGATTTTCCGCCAGGACCCTTTCCAAAGGTTACTTTGATCCAAATCTTTTACCATATCAAATATATCAGCACCAGTACGCTCCTTAGGCTTCGTTTGATGACATGCCAGACCGTTGAAATGCTTGCCTTTCTTTTTTAAGGGATGCTTAGCCAAAAGAAATCGACGATACTCATTGTACACATTCTTCTTACAATGTTCCAAATATATACTTTCAGTCTCATCTAAACAGTGTGTGCATGCATTGTATCCCTTGTTGGACTGTCATGAAAGGTTACTAAGAGCAGGCCAATCATTGATTGTTACGAAAAGCAATGCTCGGAGGTTAAATTCTTCCTGCTTATGCTCATCCCACATGCGTATGCCGGGTTCGTGCTACAACTGTAAAAGATCTTCCACTAATGGCCTTAGGTACACCTCAATGTCGTTGCTGGGTTGCTTCGGACCTGTTGGAATTTGGTGAGTTTTGGGCTGTTGGCCCATTAGAAAAATTCTGAAATTCTCTTTGTCCCACTTGTATATGGCAACATATGGTTGTGCTAGTGGTGCTAAAGTTTAGTCCCACATTGCTAGTTGAAGGTGAGTTGGACCATCTTATATAGTAGAGTGCTGCACCACTCACTAAGGTGTGACAAGAAGAGTAGCCATCACGCACTCCTCCTCCGACGCCGCCCGCCTCGCCATGCCTCGTCTCGTCACGATGCGCGCGCGCCACGGGTTGTAGGTTGCGGGAATCTCGCCGAGCCGAGCTTTCTTTTGCTGGTTGGGAAAACTAATTATGAGTCATTAACGGACGCGTTAATTACATCCGTTTCCAGTTTTTATGGACATGGATTGTTACTGTGACCGAGTCAGACATGGGCTGAGCCCACGATCTCCCTAACCTGCATTATATAATCGTCTGCGCAAAACCTACTCGGCGATCGCTGCGGCTGCTATTCAACCTACACTGTACGTGATACTCAACTGTCTTTTTCAGATTATGCTAGAGTTCTTTGTTCTAGCGTTTGGAGTAGATGTGATAGGTTTATCTCCTATAGATGTAATTTGTTCATATACTTTGTTGATCTGCATGATTGGTTTTACTACTGTCTGTATGATCATGCTTTATCAGTTTATTATTCGGATTAAATCGTATGGATTATTGCTTATATTTCCAACAATCCAAAAACCTGATTATAGGCAACTGAATTCTACTGGTATAGCCACGGCTACTAGGCCGCCTTCTTTTGTTGGCATGCACTATAAGAGATGGCGCAAGAGAGCAGTTCTTTGGTTTGAAAACCTAAACTGCTATAGCGCCACTCTTGGCAAGCCTGAAGGAGATATTTCTGCTGAGCAGGAAGCGAGCTTTAAGAAAGCCGATACCAAGTTTATGGCGGCTTTGTTCAGTGTTCTTGGGGACAATATTGTTGACCCTTATATGTCATTTGATAATGGCAAGGACGCGTGGAAAGCGCTCAAGGCCAAGTTTGGGGTCTCGGACGCTAGCACTGAGTTGTATGTCATGGAGCAATTCTATGACTATAGGATGGTTGATGAGCGCTACGTCGTTGAGCAAGCTCATGAGATATAATCACTTGCCAAAGAACTTGAGTAGTTCAAGTGTTCCTTACCGGACAAATTTGTGGCTGGTGGCATTATTGCCAAGCTTCCTCCTTCGTGGAGGAACTTTGCTACTTCTTTGAAACATAAGAGACAAGATTTTTCGATTACGGATCTCATTGGGTCTCTTCATGTGGAAGAGAAGGCGAGAGCAAAGGATACAACTGCTCGAGGGTTTGAGAGAGGTTCTAGTGCCAATTTGGTATAGAAGAAAAACTTCCAATCCCACAAGTTCAAAAACAAGAACAAATCTGAAGGAAAAGGGAAGTTCGATGGCAAGAACAAAGCCACACACTCAACCAACTTCAAGAAAAAAATGATAAGAGGAAAGCCTCTTGCCACGTCTGTGGTGATCCTGATCATTGGGCTCCTAGCTGTCCTAATCGCTTTGACAAGCGTCAACATGGGAACAGTGGCAAGGCCGCTAATGTTGTTATTAGCGATACTGAGATGAAGGATGCTGGGTACGGTATTTTACCTACTATCCTTTCAGTATGTCATTCTCCTGATTGGTGGATAGACACGGGTGCTAATACACATGTATGTTCTGATATCTCCATGCTTTCCTCTTATCAGGTCTCAAGGACCTCTTTCGTGATGATGGGAAACGGCTCACGTGCTTCTGTTCATGGTGTTGGTACGATAAATCTGAAGTTTACTTCGAGGAAGACCGTACAGCTGAAGAATGTGCAGCATGTTCCCTCCATCAATAAGAATCTCGTCAGCGGATCGCTTTTATGTCGAGATGGCTTTAAGTTGGTTTTTGAGTCCAATAAAGTTGTAATTTCTAAGTATGTACAATTTGTTGGAAAGGGTTATCAGTGCGGAGGTCTGTTCCGCTTGTCTTTGTCAGACTCATGTACTAAAGTTATTAATCATGTTTGCAATGATAATGAGTCCAATGTTTGGCATTCACGACTCTGTCATATTAACTTTGTTTGCATGACGCGGCTAGCCAATATGAGTTTAATTCCGAATTTTACCACTGTCAAAGGTTCTAAGTGCCAAGTTTGTGTGCAAGAAAAGCAACCCCGCAAGTCTCATACGGCTGCGGAACCGAGAAACTTAGCACCGCAAGAACTTATACATTCAGATCTTTGTGAGATGAATGGTGAAAGGGCATGTATGCCCCCATGTGTGGTTTTGGTAATTAATGAAAATCTCTATGGACTAATGTGTAAATTGAGTTTCACTTATAGGTTTGTCCATTGGCATCGCTTGGGCCATGTGTTGGTCTCAAGGTTGGAAGATGAAGAAATGTCCAAGGGCTTTGTGCCCATTGGAATCATGAAGAAAGAAGGAGCTTGAAGGTCGATCCAGGCATGTGCAAAGAGTTCCATCAAGATGGATCAACCTCAAGTAGGGATGAAGAAGGGCGAGCTCAAGATGCCACATCTCTAGAAGATCTCATGCTTGAAGCTTGCCATCCTCGTGCTCATGAAATGATGAAGACAAGTTCAAAGAAGAGGTTTCCCCATGGAGTATGGGGGATCAATTTGCAAGTCTTCATCTTCATCAAGCAAGAGCATCCAAGAAAGGTGTTCCCACTATAGAAGAACAAGACGGTCTACATCAAGTTCAAGTGGGTTGCTCAAGGCAAAGGTATGTTCTTGATAGGGCTTCTCTTTTGCCGGTCTCGTGTTGTTAGTTGGGAGACCGGGTTTAGGATAGATAGCCGTACTATCAAGAAGGGCTCTCAAGCGGGTGTCTCGTTTGCATCGTTTAGAGAGAGCTCAAACCTCTGCATTCATAGCATCATCTTTCTTGGTTATTATTTGGTTCTTGTCCATGAGAGGATCTAGAGCTTGTGTTCATCATCATAACAAGCTCTAGTTCATCATCTAAGGATTTCACTTGCATATCTTATTGCGGTTTTTGATCTTGCGAGTTTTCCGGCTCCACACCTTGGGGGATACTTCACATATATATTCATAGTATTTTCTTCCAAGGTGATACCCAATATTTCGAACAAAATTAGATTATATTCGTCGTTATCTTTCCAACAAAATTGGTTTCATCCCGTTTGGAGTTCGGATGCAAAAGTTATTGCGTTTCTGGTTTTCTGTTTTCTGGAATTTCCACCGGAAGTTTCGCTCTCAACGGAAGTTCCGGCCAGTGACCGGAAGTTCCGCTCAGGCCAAAAGTTCCGGTTGAATTTCCGGCTCTTGTTCCGCTTACGTTCAGTAACCTTCTGTTTTCGTTGTGTCTATTTGACGGAACTTCTGTCGGAACTTTCACCGGAAGTTTTGCTCCCACCGGAAGTTCTGGTGAACCGGCGGAAGTTCCGGCCATGATTTGTTTTTTCAGTTTCTCGCTCCGCAGTTTTCGACCGTTGGCTGTGTGCCACCAGAACTTCCGGCCTCCCACTGGAAGTTCCGGCTAGGTGTCGCGAATGCCCATAACGGGCAGATCTGGGAGCCCTTTAAAAGGGGCTCCTCTTCCCCTTCGTGGGATACAGCTTTTCTTCTTGGTTCTTGGATTTCTCTCTCTCCTCCATTGTCAACCTTGAAGAAGCTTTCCCTCTCCCTTTCCCCTCCTATGATTCTTGCAAATTTTTGAGGGATTTGAGAGAGGAGATCTAGATCTACAATCCCCCAAGCCAAATCCCTTCTTTGTGAAGGAATCTTTGGGATCTAGATCTTTGAGAGTTTTGTGTTCTCCTCTTGTGTTCTTCCTCCCTTATTCCCCCAATAGCTTTTGTAGCTTTGTTGGAATTTGGGAGAGAAGGACTTGCCCTTGCATTTGGTGCATAGGTTTGAGTTCTCCTCGGAGATTTGGCGAGTTCAAGCTTGTGAGCTTGTTTCTCTTGGGTTCCTTGGAACCCTAGACGGTTGTGTGGTTGGATTGTTGACCTTTTGTGGTCTTGTTGACCTTTTGTGGTCTTGTAGCCTTTTGTGGCATTGTTGGACTTTTGTGGCATTGTTGTCCTTTTGTGGCTTTGTTGTTGGGAGCCTCCAATTGAGTTGTGGAGTTAGCCCCAATCTTGTACTGGTTCAGTGACCTCCCTCAAGCATCCCATAGTGGAGCAAGTACCCGCCTTTTGTGGTGTGCACTTGGGAGAATAGGGTGAGCCTTTTGTGGCGTCGGTGAGTTGCGTGCTTCCACATTCGGGGTGAGGCCTTGTGTGGCGTTGGGTGAGCATCGAGCCACCACACGTCGAGGTGAGCCATTTGTGGCGTTCGGAGAGCATTGCACCATCGCACCTCTCCAACAGAGACGTAGCTTCTTTGGAAGTGAACTTCGGGAAACAAATCTTCGTCTCCGCGTCCATCGGTTATCTCTCAACCGAACCCTTTACTTATGCACTTTACATTGTGATAGCCATCGTGCTTGAAGTATTTATACCTTGCTATCACCTTGTTGCTTGTATTGCTTAGCATAGGTTGTTGGTGCACCTAGGTGAACTTAGTGGCTAGGTTTTGTGCTCAATAAATTAAACGTTAGTTTTATTCCGCATTTACTTGAGCCTAAACCGTAATATTTTTAAAAGCCTATTCACCCCCCCTCTAGGCGACTTCCTTTGTACTTTCAAATGGTGTGTTGACAAAAGGTGGAAAAAGATACTTTATGACGTTGATTGATGACTCCACTAGATACTGCTATGCTTATCTTTTGAAATCTAAAGATGAAGCTTTGAACTACTTCAAAATCTATAAAGCTGAGGCAGAAAATCAACTTGATCTTAAAACCAAGCGGCTAAGGTCGGATCATGGTGGAGAGTACTTTTCAAATGAATTTGATTTATTCTATGCGGAACATGGTATTATACATGAGAGGATGCCTCCCTACTCACCTCAGTCAAATGGGGTGGCCGAAAGAAAGAACCGCACTCTAACTGATTTGGTTAACACCATGTTAGATACATCGGGTCTTTCCAAGGAATGGTGGGGGGGGCGCTAATGACTGTGTGTCATGTCCTAAACCGTGTTCTCGTAAAGGATAAAACCATGAATCCATTTGAGGAATGGAAAAATAAAAGGCTTAAACTCTCTTAATTACGAACTTGGGGTTGTTTGGCGAAAGTCAATATTCCAATACCCAAGAAGCGAAAGCTTGGACCAAAAACCGTTGATTGTGTTTTTGTGGGATATGATTTTCATAGCATTGGATATAGATTTTTTATAGTAAAATCTGAGGTAACCGACATGCATGTTGGTACAATTATGGAGTCGAATGATGCGACTTTCTTTGAGGACATATTTTCTATGAAAGGTATGTCTAGCTCATCAAATCAGGAGATGACTAGTTCATCTAGTCAGGAATTTCTTATAATTCCTGAACCCACTATGCCGATAGAACACCATGATGATCATGTGGAGGATGACAATGAAGCTCCCAAAAGGAGCAAGAGACAAAGGACTGCAAAGTCTTTTGGTGATGATTTCATTGTGTACCTTGTAGATGATACTCCCACTTCCATTTCAGAAGCCTATGCATCTCAAGATGCTGACTACTGGAAGGAAGCCGTCCGAAGCGAGATGGACTCCATCTTAGCTAATGGTACTTGGGAAATCACTGATCGTCCTTATGGGTGCAAACCTGTAGGATGTAAGTGGGTGCTCAAGAAAAAGCATAGACCCGATGGTACTATTGAAAAGTACAAGGCATGTCTTGTGGCTAAGGGTTATACCCAAAAGGAAGGTGAAGATTTCTTTGATACCTACTCACATGTAGCCAGATTGACCACTATTCGAGTACTACTTTCCTTGGCTGCCTCAGATGGTCTTCTCGTTCATCAAATGGACGTTAAGACAACTTTTCTAAATGGAGAGCTAGATGAGGAAATTTATATGGAGCAGCCTGACGGATTTGTAGTAGATGGTCAAGAAGGAAAGGTGTGTAAGTTAGTGAAGTCTTTGTATGGTCTTAAGCAAGCTCCTAAGCAGTGGCACGAGAAGTTTGAAAGAACTTTAACTGCTGAAGGCTTTGTTGTAAACGAAGCTGAAAAATGTGTGTACTATCGCCATGGTGGGAGCGAGGGAGTTATTATGTGTATCTACGTTGATGACATATTGATATTCGGGACCAACCTCGCTGTTATCGAGGAGGTCAAAGAGTTCCTATCTCGCTGCTTTGAGATGAAGGACTTGGGAGTGGCTGATGTAATATTAAACATCAAGCTACTAAAGGATGACAATGGTGGGATTACACTGCTTCAGTCTCACTATGTGGAAAAGATATTGAGTCGCTTCGGGTACAGCGACTGCAATTCTTATCCAACGCCCTATGATCCGAGTGTGCTACTTCGAAAGGATCGAAGGAATGCTAAAGATCAATTGAGATATTCTCAAATCATTGGCTCGCTCATGTATTTAACCAGCGCTACTAGACCTGACATCTCCTTTGTTGTAAGCAAACTGAGTCGATTTGTGTCAAATCCTGGAGATGATCATTGGCATGCTCTTGAAAGAGTTTTGCGATATTTGAAAGGCACTGCGAGTTATGGTATTCACTATACTGGGTATCCTCGGGTACTTGAAGGTTATAGTGATTCAAACTGGATATCTGATGCTGATGAGATTAATGCCACAAGTGGTTAGTTGTTTACAATTGGTGGTGGCACTGTTTCCTGGAAGTATTGCAAGCATACCATCTTAACGAGGTCAACAATGGAAGCAGAACTCACAGCATTAGACACATCCACTGTTGAAGCAGAGTGACTTCGTGAGCTCTTGATGGACTTACTTGTGGTTGAAAAACCAATACCCGCCATCCTGATGAACTGTGATAATCAAACTGTGATCGTCAAAGTAAACAGTTCTAAGGATAATATGAAGTCATCAAGGCATGTGAAGAAGAGATGGAAATCTGTCAGGAAACTGAGAAGCTCCAGAGTTATTACGTTGGATTATATCCAAACATCTAAGAACCTGGCAGATCCCTTTACAAAGGGTTTATCACGCAATGTGAAGGATAATGCATCGAGGGAGATGGGTTTGAGACCCACGCTATGAGTTGATCCTAGTGGCAACCCACTCTATGTGAGCAGAGATCCTGTGAATTAGAGCTGGGAGACAAGCTGTTGGTCAGATGAGAGGAGAGTATCCCCATATTATATTTACATCTCCATAAAGATACAATACTCTCTTAATCTGCATGGCAGGTTGATATTTATCTTAATGTGTTCCAAGTGGCTTTTATAAGCAAAGATGTTGTCCTGCAGAACATCTCCTGAGGAACACACCTATATGAGTCTGACTGTTAAACGTCGTGGTCCGTGAGAGTTGGGTTCTCTGTAATAAACTCATGAAATACCCTGCAGTATGACGCATAAGCTCCAAACCGCGGGGAAGCCGATGGTAGCCCTGTACCGGTCTAGATTTTGTGTGAAACTAGCGCGCAAAAAACTTGTAGTTCAAGAAATAGTCCACTATTCAAGTTGCTAGCTAGCGTAGCATGAAGTTTAACGTGGAAGTTCAACTTAACAGTCTCTCCACTACACACCGGTATATAAAACAATGTTCTGGAATAAAAGTGATGTGATGTGCCAATGATACTTTGTTGGGGATTGATGGAATTTGGTGAGTTTTGGGCTGTTGGCCCATTAGACAAATTCTAAAATTCTCTTTGGCCCACTTGTATATGGCAGCATATGGTTGTGCTAGTGGTGCTAAAGTTTAGTCCCACATTGCTAGTTGAAGGGGAGTTGGCCCACCTTATATAGTAGAGTGTTGCACCACTCACTAAGGTGTGACAAGAAGAGTAGCCCTCACGCACTCCTCTTCCGACGCCGCTCGCCTCACCACGCCTCGCCTCGTCACGATGCATGCGCGCGCGCCGCGGGTTGAGGGAATCTCGCTGAGCCGAGCTTTATTTTGCTGGTTGGGAAAACTAATTATGGACATGGACTGTTACTCTTACCGAGTCGGACATGGGATGAGACCACGATCTCCCTAACCTGCATTATATAAGCGTATGCGCAAAACCTAATCGGTGAATCAATCCACACATGCTCCTACCTCCAGAACCTTGCGCTGCCGCTTTCGTCTTCCCCATCCCGGCTTGTGGCGTGCATCGCAGATCGGGACAGTAGGCCTTCAGAACCCCGCCTCTCGTGAACCTGTATGGGTGAGGGGCGATCGTTTTTGGGGAGCGCTCAAGCGCGACTACTGGCAACCTCGACATCGTCCGACGTCGATTTCCCGAACGACGACTTCTTCCCGGACGTCAGCGACCTCTTCGACAACCTCAACATGGGCGACGCTGCTGCGACCGCTGCGGCTGCTATTCAGCCTACACTATACATGATACTCAACTGTCTTTTTCAGATTATGCTAGAGTTCTTTGTTCTAGCGTTTGGAGTAGATGTGATAGGTTTATCTCCTATAGATGTAATCTGTTCATCTATTTTGTTGATCTGCATGATTGGTTTTACTACTGTCTGTATGATCATGCTTTATCAGTTTATTATTCGGATTAAATTATATGTATTATTGCTTATATTTCCAACAGGACCTTGGATCAACACTGGCATCATAATGAACTTCCACTTCATGCACAACCAAGGAGGAAGGTTATAGATGCATAGAGTCACGAGCCAGATGTTGTGACTGGAGCTCTGCTCCCTAAAGGGATTCATGCCATCTGTACTTAGACCAAACCTTAAACTCCTTGCATCATCTGCAAAGTCCGGATACTTTCTATCGATTTTTCTCCATTGCGACCCATCAGCGGGGTGTCTCAACATCCCTTCTGACTTACGTTCCTCTTTATGCCATCGCAACAACTTGGATTGCTCTTTGTTTCTGAATAAGCGTTTCAACTATGGTATTATAGGAGCATACCACATCACCTTGGCAGGAACCCTCTTCCGGAGGGGCTCGCCCTCAACGTCACCATGGTCATCTCGTCTAATCTTATATCGAAGTGAAGTGCATACCGGGCATGCATCCAAATTCTCATACTCCTCACCGCGGTAGAGGATGCAGTCATTAGGGCATGCATGTATCTTCTGAACCTCTAAACCTAGAGGTCAGACAACCTTCTTTGCTTCGTACGTACTGGCGGGCAATACGTTATCTTTTGGAAGCATATTCTTCATCATTTTCAGCAACTTTTCAAATGAGGAGTCAAGTATAGCACACTTAGCCTTCCATCGCAGCAATTCCAGTGTGCTGGCCAGCTTTTTCAGACCATTTTCGCAATTTGGGTACAACAACTTTTTGTGATCCTCTAACATGTGATTGAACTTCTCCCTATACTTTTCAGTTTGACAATCTCTTCGTGCATCGGCAATGGTCCGACCAAGATCATCAGCGGGTTCATCATGTGTCTCTTCTTTATCCCCCCTTCAGCATCCCCCATGGAAGTATCTCCGTACTCAGGGAAATCATGATAGTTGTCATCCTCCTCCTCTTCTTTATTGTCTTCCATTATAACCCCTCTCTCTCCGTGCTTGGTCCAACAATTATAACTAGGCATGAAGCCAGACTTCAACAGGTGGCTGTGAAGGGTTTTTGAGTCAGAGTAATCCTTCTGATTCCTACATCCACTACATGGATAGAATACAAAACCATTGCGCTTGTTTACATCAGCAACACGGATGAATTCATGCACGCCATTAATGAACTTGCCAGAGCGTCGGTCAGTACCGTACATCCATTCCCGGACCATCTGCATTATAGTAAACGTATATCAAAAACCATTACACAACATGATAAAATTATAACAAGTTATATTGAGAGCTTCTAGAGCATTAATTTTGAATTTTGAAAATTTACATGCATCAATTTGTGAATTGGAGAAAACAATCAACATGATAAATTTGGAGTTTTTTATTATTGTTCTATCAGTGAAAACCTCATTCCATTCTAACCTCTGAAACTCTAAAATTACACATTTGAATTTTTAGTAACTATGTGCCTAATCAAAATTTGTTACACATATATATCAAAATCCTTCTACTTTTAGAGCACACATGCATTGATTCATATCTCTATATATACTTCTAGAGCATTATAGAGGTAAATTAGCAATAAGATACGAAAGAATGAAGTTCTAACCTTTTAAAGCTTTGGATTTAGAGGTTGCAAACTAAATTTTGACAAATCTTGAGAAAAAAATGACATGAACTCGCTTGCTTTTTTAAGAAAAATGGCCACCATATGCTTTAGGGAAGCAGGACAGGCAGCAGAATATATAGTGATGGACAACTAGTCCCGGATCGTGATACGACTTGGGACTAATAGTCCACTAAAAGACCAGCCGGCCTGCTCCAGGTCATTAGTCCCAAGCCGTATTACGGACCGGGACTAGAATGTGGTCCGGCCCGAGACTAGTGACTACGGCCATTTCTAGACGTTAGAGGTCTCACGGTCCGGGACTAGTGCTAGCACTAGTCATGAGCTGTGACAGGCCAGGACTGCTGGCATTGTTCACGTTGAAACGAAGAGGGTTTTTCCAGCCGTGGTGGCACGAATGCTGAATTGGTTGTACTATGTTGCGAGAGAGTCTAGGAGAGTAACACACATTCTGTACAGAAGTAACACACGTTTTGTCTGAGACACTGGTGGAAAAAGGGGCTCTAGTCCCGGGCCGCAACGGGCTCTAGTCCCGGTTTTGGGCCCGGGACTGCGAAAACGGGACTAGAGGCCCCCCTCTAGTCCCGGCTGGCAAAGGCCCGCGACTGATAACAGCCACGTGGCTGTTTCAGCGCCGCGGGGGGCGGAACCCTCTAGTCCCGGGCTGTAACACCACCCGGGACTAAAAGGTTTCCTGCTGCGGCAGAGAAATACCACATTTCTCTGCCGTGGCAGAGATTGTGTCTTTCCTTTTTTTTTTGCCATTTTGTTCCTTTTTCGTTTTGTGTTTCACTATAACTTAACAAGCATATATTTCAGTAGACATATTATACGCTACTACATACACACTACACGTCGATGCATTTATATAAGATCTATCCCTTGCAAGCATACATATAATCAATCATATCAAAAGGAAGAAATGTTTTGAAAATTACATGGTCATTGATGATTATATATATCATATGAGCTACATGGAGATGACTAGGGCAAATCGAGTTCCACGTCATTCGCATAATGCTCTCCATGTACATCAAAGACTTCCTTCATCATAAATCCCGCCAGCTCCACTTGAATTTCTCTTATGCGCTGGTCTGGCTCTAGTGTCTCCCGCAAATCATAAATATAATGTGAGTCAACTTTCTGCTCACTGGTCAACTCGCGGATGTACTCGCAGACGTAGTATCCACATAAATGAGTTCCCGGTGGCTGATGTAAACTCTTCGCCATTTTATAAGTTAGATCCTCTTTGAATGGACCTGGTATTTTCTGTCTGAACCGTGTCCAACACCTGCTCGGCAAAGAAAATGAACAAAGGAGTTATTAGTTACTTGATATCAGGAAATGAATGAAAGAGGACGATATAATGCGATAATGATTGAAATTCCTTATGGAGCATTGCTTTCATGTCGCTCCACTTCTCTTGGTCCTAACTTAATGAGTCGTGGACTTCGACTAGGGACTTGTCAACTTGAATGTTTAGCAAGATCCAGTGGAATCTGCGGATATTTACATAAGCATACATGCATAGCTCATCCAGTAAGCAAAAATAAAATGTGTACAAGATATAAACACTCACTTGAAGTTGTAAGGAAATAGTATTTCCTTAACAAAATTATGCTCGGTTAAGAACCTGGACAGGTCTTCCTCCACGTCTTTGGGGTGATTCTTTAACGTATATTCATTAATGATATATGGGTCAATGAACCCAACGTCGTATCTTCTAGCTCTTTTGCATTCAAGCATCTTCATTCTGCGGAATATAATATCATCATACAAAAGGATATATAGTTAGGATAATATATTAAATGCAATGAAGGAGCTAAAGCTACAAACTTAATTATAGAAATAAATAACTTACAGACAGTAGCAACCAATGATAGATTTCTCGAGGGCGCGCTGGTTGTATAACTGAAACAGTTCGGTCATTTGAACCTGTATCGAGTATGGTTTCAAGTGATGCTCCTTTCTAACGTCCACCGGAAACCAATCTTTATGATGCTTTTTTGTGCTTGCGACATGTACCATTCATGCAGATTTCGCATATGTGTGGATAAATGCGCGAGCTCCTCATTACTGACTAGAGGCTGCCCTTGGACATACTGCCGTACTATCTGACCCATTGGCGTATCTTCATAGACTAAATATTGACCAAGAGACATATTTGCTTTGTTAGCAAGTGCTTTGGCCTGCGATACAGTGATTCCCATAAGTGCAGCACTATTACAGGCTCTAGGGTCCATTATTTGCATGTCCATATCCATTTCAGCTCTGAAGGCCTTGTCGAGGTCTGAAATGACTTTGAGTGGGGCGATCGATTGATTCTTCTGTGCTCCGAGCTGGGCAACTTGCTTCCCGCTTTTTGCACTTGTGATTTTTTTCTTCTGTGCTTGCTTAATAATCTCCCGGTCATAGTCTGATTCCAGATTCATCGATATCTGGGATGGTTGCTCAAGAAAGGACTTAGCCCACTTTTTTGTTTTTTCGTTATATACCGGCTTTGGCTCAGGCTTTTTGGGTGCAAAATGCGCCTTAACTTGGGCAGCCACATCCGCGTTAGTTTCCTCGTCAGTCTTCTCATAAGGTGTCTTTGGAAGAGCCGGCGGGATATCGACTATCTTCGACGTTTGACCTTTCTTTGATGTGGGGCGCGGGGGACCGTCGAACTTCCGTTTCTTCGACGAGGTAGTAGTATTGCATGGAGGCGGAGGCGGAGATCGAGTTGATGTACTCCTGCTGTGGCGATCGTCAGCGGGGCGGGGTGGACTTGGAGGTTGGCGATAATCGGGTTGGGGTGGACTTGGAGGTTGGCGATAATCGGGTTGGGGTGGACTTGGAGGTTGACGATATTCGATGCGGGGTGGATTTGGATTCCTTGGAGTCGGTGGCCTTGGCGCCGAGCCTGCAAACTTGATGTACTTCTTATTCCATAGAATGATGTTGCGCTTGACATCTCCTAGTTTCGTAAGGCCTTCAGGCGTAGCGATTTCAATCTCTAGGTCCGCAAAATCCTCCACTATGTCATCTACCGTGACATGAGCATAGCCTGGTGGAATCGGAAGTGAATGGTGGAGTGCTCCAGGTAGACAAGGTAAAGCAGTGCCGATCTCCACCTTGAAGGACAGGTTGTTCATTGGCTGATGTAGCTCACATTGTGCCATCTCTCTGACATCATCCACGGGGTAGTGAGGAGCCGGTGCATCATCCAGCAGTGCTTGATCATCAGCACGGACCTCCGTGGAAGCCACGCTGCTTCTCCGTTGGCTAAGATCCAATGCAGGATCATCAGACCGCGGGTGAGTTGACGACGGCGGCCTTTGGCTAATTTCATGCATGAGGTTCTTCAGATCAGCTAGGTCCTGCTCTACCCTGGAGATCCGGTCTGCCTCCTGGTCCTTCTTTCTCTGACGGCTTCTCGGTCCTTCTTTCTCTGACGACTTCTATAACTAGCATCGTACAGAGGAAACCCTTTCTTCCACGAGACACCGGCGCCTTTGCCTCGTGTTCGTCCTCCCTTTTCAGGATTCCCTAGGGCGCGTGTCAGCTCGTCGTTCTCTCTCTCGGGACGGAACAATACCAATTGAGCATCGTTCATTGCTTGAATAAGGTCTTTGGAGGGTTTTAGAATTTCATCATGAAATAATGTCTTCCCTGTTTCTGGGTCCAAGGATCCCCCGAGGAGTGACGCCTCTAGCCCTCATATCCTTCTCCATAGTTTCCCACTTAGGGATGGCACTCTTGTAGCCACCTGTCCCCATTTTATGATGGTATTTCTTGTTGGCAGCATTTAACGCGTTCTTTGCCGACTTTGCCTTTGCTTTATCAGATTGCTTGTACTGTACAAAATCGGGCCACTGTTCTCTCAACTTCTCGTTTACTCCTTTGAAGTCTGGAGTTTTCTTTTTCGCGACATATTTCGCGTATAAATTTTTCTTGTGGTTCCTGTACAGTTCAGCCATCTTGCTTAGTGCCCACTCCTTGACTTTTTCTCTTTTATCAAGCCCACCCGGCCTTGGGGTAATACCATCTACCTCAAATTCCTCATACTCTGGAGGTAGTATGAAATGCGCTATGAGCTTCTGCCAAAGGTCATCTTTGGCATCATCGGTGACATAGCAGTTGGATTCTTCACCGGGTTTCTTTGACTTATTCCATTCTTGGATGGTGATCGGCAGGTTGTCCCTAACAAGCACCCTGCATTGATTTATAAACATCCTCCGGTGCTTCTCTGGAGCAATCGGTTCACCATCATCATCTATTTCTTCGATGGTGAACCTCTGATTACCATCCAACTTTTTGTTCGGCCCTCGTTTCGTCCGAGCTGTCGATTGCTTCGATCTGGTGGGCAAAAAGAAGAAGAGAGAGTGATTAATATATATCTAGATCATTTAATTAATAGAGGTAACACGAGACTTTATATATATATATATATGTACCTCGCCGGATCCTGTCGAGGGGCCATCATTATTGTTGGCATTTGTTTGCCCTTCGTCCATCTGGTCTTCCCCTTGGTTTTCCTCTAGTCCATCACCGGATGGATTCAGATATGAGGATATCTCTTCCTCGAGCAAAATATCTTCGGCCGTGCCCATAATAAGAGGAATTTCACCTCTTATCATGCCCTGAAGAAAACCTTCACCGATGCGACCAGGATCTTCGGATGGATCCATGACTTAATTATCTATAACAAAAAGAGAGTTAAACAGGTTAGAAAAAACAATAATCCTAATAACTAAAACAATATAATCCTAATTATAATAACTTAAACAAAATAATAACCCTAATCCTAATCCTAATTCTAATCTTAATAAATAAAACAAAAAAATCACTAAAACAATAATACTAATTGTGGTAAAACAATATAATCATAGCTAATAACTAAAACAAAAAAAATAACCCTAGCTAATTATAATTACAACAATAATTAAAAAAATAACCCTAGCTAATTATAATTAAAACAATAATTAAAAAAATAACCCTAGCTAATTATAATTAAAATAACCCTAGCTAACAATATAATCCTAATCCTAGCTAATTATAATTAAAACAATAATTAAAAAATAACCCTTGCTAATTATAATTAAAACAATAACCCTAGCTAATTATAATTACAAAAATAATTAAAAAATAATTAAAACAATAACCCTAGCTAATTATAATTAAAACAATAACCCTAGCTAATTATAATTACAACAATAATTAAAACAATAATTAAAAAATAACCCTAGCTAATTATAATTAAAACAATAACCCTAGCTAATTATAATTACAACAATAATTAAAAAAATAACCCTAGCTAACAATATAATCCTAATCCTAGCTAATTATAATTAAAACAATAATTAAAAAATAATATAAAACAGATTTGTATTTAAAAAATACAAAGATAAAAGGAAAAACAGAAAAAGAAAAATTTTTGGAAAAAAAAAAGTAGCCCGACCCCAACCCCAGGTCGGCCCATCTCTCCCTCTCTCCCGTACCACCCAGCAGCCCAACAAGGCCCAGCACACCGGCCGTCCTTCCCCGTACGTCCTCTGGCGCGCTCACGACGCCCTCGCCGATCGGCCTCGCTCGTCGCCCTCGCCGGCCGTCCTTCCCCGTCCTCTGGCGGGCGACGCCCTCGCTCGATCCCTCTCTCTCTCGTTTCATTCCCTAACCGCCGTCGCAGAGGCGCCGTCGTTGTGGAGCGGCGCGGCGGCGGCACGACGGAGCGGCACCACGTCCTGGCCGGAGAACCATCTCACCTGCGGAGCGGCGGTGGCACGACGGAGCAGCGGCGGAATCAGACAACAAACCTCCCCCTGTGCTTCGTCTTCGTCGTCTGTGCTTCGTCGTCGATGAGAAAATGCGAAGTGTTGCCGCTGGCGCCAGAATATAAACGGACAGACCCTTTAGTCCCGGGCTAAGCCACCACCCGCGACTAAAGGGTCTTTAGTCGCGGGCCGTGGCTTAACCCGTGACTAAAGACCCCCCCTTTAGTCGCGGGCTAAGCCAAGGCCCGGGACAAGAGGTCTTTTTCGGCCGTTTTGTTTTCGCGCGCGCACTAACCCTTTAGTCCCGGGTCCATCCACGACCCGCGACTGTTTGTTTTTTTGTAAATTTTCTTTTTTAATTCAAAACTAATATAAAATTTTGAAAAATCATATCTTTTATTGTAATAATCCAAATAAAACAAATAATATGTCTATTATTATCAGAAAAATATAAAGAATTTTAATATAATATCCATTTATCTGTTTGCATCATTTATAAATTATTTTATTTGTAAATTTTCTTTTTTAATTCAAAACTAATATAAAAACTTTGAAAAATCATATCTTTTATTGTAATAATCCAAATAAAACAAATAATATGTCTATTATTATCAGAAAAATATAAATAATTTTAATATAATATCCATTTATCTGTTTGCATCATTTATAAATTATTTCATTTGTAAATTTTCTTTTTTAATTCAAAACTAATATAAAAACTTTGAAAAATCATATCTTTTATTGTAATAATCCAAATAAAACAAATAAAATGTCTATTATTATCAGAAAAATATAAAGAATTTTAATATAATATCCATTTATCTGTTTGCATCATTTATAAATTATTTCATTTGTAAATTTTCTTTTTAATTCAAAACTAATATAAAAACTTTGAAAAATCATATATTTTCTTGTAATAATCCAAATAAAACAAATAATATGTCTATTATTATCAGAAAAATATAAAGAATTTTAATATAATATCCATTTATCTGTTTGCATCATTTATAAATTATTTCATTTGTAAATTTTCTTTTTTTAATTCAAAACTAATATAAAAACTTTGAAAAATCATATCTTTTATTGTAATAATCCAAATAAAACAAATAATATGTCTATTATTATCAGAAAAATATAATCCAAATAAAACAAATAAAAATATCTTTTATTCCCACCTTTTCCCGCCAAGTTTTCCCGCCCTTTCCTTTCTAGCCGGGACTAAAGATATTTCCCGCCATTTCCCAAAGCTTCACGCCAAGTTTTCCCGCCCTTTCCCTCTATATTTAGGGTGATCGTGCCATGGCTATCCACACATCCACACCTTCCTCTCTTAGAACAATGGACAACGTCTACTGGGCCATTCTGACCCTCGAGGAGACCGAGGCGCTGTGCGCCTCCAACTACCCTTGTCCTCCGGGCTACCGACCGCTCGCCGGCTGGATGCTGAGCGCTGGAGGGGTTCCTGTCCCTCCTGTCCCTCAAGGTTCCGCACGCCAGGCGTCCATCACAAACCACTTCTACCACGAGCTTGCCTTTCTTTCTTAAGGGATGCTTGGCCAAAAGAAATCGACGATGCTCATTGTATACATTCTTCTTACAATGTTCCAAATATATACTTGCAGTCTCATCTAAACAATGTGTGCATGCATTGTATCCCTTGTTTGACTGTCCTGAAAGGTTACTAAGAGCAGGCCAATCATTGATTGTTACGAAAAGCAATGCTCGGAGGTTAAATTCTTCCTGCTTGTGCTCATCCCACACGCGTATCCCGGGTTCGTGCCACAACTGTAAAAGTTCTTCCACTAATGGCCTTAGGTACACATCAATGTCGTTGCCAGGTTGCTTCGGACCTTGGATCAAGACTGGCATCATAATGAACTTCCGCTTTATGCACAACCAAGGAGGAAGGTTATAGATGCATAGAGTCACGGGCCAGGTGCTGTGACTGGAGCTCTGCTCCCCAAAGGGATTCATGCCATCTGTACTTAGACCAAACCTTAAACTCCTTGCGTCATCTGCAAAGTCCGGGTACTTTCTATCGATTTTTCTCCATTGCGATCCATCAGCGGGGTGTCTCAACATCCCGTCTGACTTACGTTCCTCTTTATGCCATCGCAACAACTTGGCGTGCTCTTTGTTTCTGAATAAGCGTTTCAACCGTGGTATTATAGGAGCATACCACATCACCTTCGCAGGAACCCTCTTCCGGGGGGGCTCGCCCTCAACGTCACCAGGGTCATCTCGTCTAATCTTATACCGAAGTGAAGTGCATACCGGGCATGCATCTAAATTCTCATACTCCTCACCGTGGTAGAGAATGCAGTCATTAGGGCATGCATGTATCTTCTGAACCTCTAAACCTAGAGGGCAGACAACCTTTTTTGCTTCGTATGTACTGGCGGGCAATACATTATCTTTTGGAAGCATATTCTTCATCATTTTCAGCAACTTTTCAAATGACGAGTCAGGTATAGCACACTCAGCCTTCCATCGCAGCAATTCCAGTGTGCTGCCCAGCTTTTTCAGACCATTTTTGCAATTTGGGTACAACAACTTTTTGTGATCCTCTAGCTTGTGATTGAACTTCTCCCTATCCTTTTCAGTTTCACAATCTCTTCGTGCATCAGCAATGGTCCGACCAAGATCATCAGCGGGTTCATCATGTGTCTCTTCTTCATCCTCCCCCATGGAAGTATCTCCGTACTCAGGGAAATCATGATAGTTGTCATCCTCCTCCTCTTCTTCATTGGCTTCCATTATAACCCCTTCTCTCTCCGTGCTTGGTCCAACAATTATAACTGGGCATGAAGCCGGACTTCAACAGGTGGCTGTGAAGGGTTTTTGAGTCAGAGTAATCCTTCTGATTCCTACATCCATTACATGGACAGAATACAAAACCATTGTGCTTGTTTGCATCAGCAACACGGATGAATTCATGCACGCCATTAATGAACTCGCCAGAGCGTCGGTCAGTACCGTACATCCATTCCCGGACCATTTGCATTATAGTAAAAATATATCAAAAACCATTACACAACATGATAAAATTATTACAAGTTATATTGAGAGCTTCTAGAGCACTAATTTTGAATTTTGAAAAATTTACATGCACCAATTTGTGAATTGGAGAAAACAATCAACATGATAAATGTGGAGTTTTCTATTATTGTTCCATCAGTGAAAACCTCATTCCATTCTAAGCTCTGAAACTCTAAAATTACACATTTCAATTTTCAGTAACTATGTGCCTAATCAAAATTTGTTACACATATATATCAAAATTCTTCTAGCTACTTCTAGAACATGCATGCATTTGATCCATATCTCTATACTTCTAGAGCATTATATAGAGCTAAAGTAGCAATAAGAGATGAAAGAATGAAGTTCTAACCTTTTAAAACTTTGGATTTAGATGTTGCAAACTAAATCTTGACAAATCTTGAGAAAAAAATGGCATGAACTCTCTTGCTTTGTTTGAGAAAAATGCCACCATATGCTTTAGGGCAGCTGGCCAGGAAGCTGTATATATAGTAATGGACAAGTCCCGGACCGTGATACGACCCGAGATAATAGTCCACGAAAAATGGCCACCATATGCTCCAGGTTATTAGTCCCGGGCCGTATTACGGGCCGGGACTAATACTCTGGTCCGGCCCCGGACTAATGAGTATGTCCTTTTCTAGCCGTTGGGGGCCTCACGGACCGGGACTAGTGCTAGCACTAGTCGCGGTTCGTGACGGGCCGAGACTGCTGGGCTTTCCGTGATCGAACGGAAGATGATTTTTCCAGTAGCGAGAGTAAGAGTCTAGGAGCAACCGTGTCATTGATAACTACACTACAAGTACTCTGCCTGACCATGATTGCTCTCGTACATAACATGCAGTGATTTGCTTAACGTAAGTCGTATATTCTCACTTCAATCCTGCCACTATAAGAGCTTTTTTTGCTGCTTCTGAAAGCCTGATCCAAACTGTGGTGAGAAACCCGCTATTTACCAACCTAAGCTTTTCAGGATTATTTGTTTATATTTTTTTATCAGAAACCTGCTATACTGTTCACAAATTCAACTAGCTCGATTATTTTTGCGACACTAAAATTCTTGACCGACTCATACTTCCTCTGTTTCATTTTACTCTGCGCTAACTTTTTTCCGGATTGCGTTTGACGTCTTGGATTTATTTTGGCGATTTATGAGTGCGATTGAAAAACTGCTCCAGACGCGAAACAGCTCCAACGGAAAAGCAATCTGGGACATCGCCAGCCTCCGACTACGGTAGCCGCCGACCCTTGCCTCCTCCGTCCGCCGCTCCAGTGACAGGAGGGGGTAGGGACCCTGGGCTCCAGCCTGTAGTTAGGATGGCCTAAATTTTCCTGGCACGTCAGAATAATTTGTCTCTGCTCTTCCTCCTTCTCGGCGTTTCTCTCACTGGTGGCATCGGAGGACAGGTGGTCCTGTCTTCTGGCAGATCTTTGGATCTGGTGAGATTCGTATCTGGTGGTCGGTGGTCAGCATTCTCACGGGTGGCGGCCGCGTCGGCTGCTGTAGTTGTGTTTGGTGTCTTGCAGTTGTGCGTGTGGAAGATGGCAGGCAGCGATGTTTCTCTTCTTCAACTATGTTAGATGAAGATGACGGCGTTGGGATCTAATGACCATGAGGAAGATCCCCGGCCGACGTGCCACAAAGACTCGGACTCGTCGTTTGCGACAACTCGGTTCATCGGCTCGAAAAGCATCCTGGAATGCGACGGTTCTCTCTCAGATCTAGGTATGACGATTGTTTGCCTCTTTTTTCGGTGTTGCCAGTGGCGACGGAGGACGATGGACGACGGTTCGGCGAGACACAAGTTTCTCCAAGAGTGGAATTGTAATTTTACTTACGGGATTCTTTGTGCAAATTTTTCTGACACATATATTTGTCATGTGTGACCATATGTGTATCTCTGTAAATTGATTGTCTAATAAAATATATGATTATTAAAAAATTCTTTTTTCTAGATTTTCTATATTACTCTGCGCTATGGCGACCGTTTCCAAAACTACCCCTCCACTTCGGCATGTCGTTCCGCCTCCTTCCTAATTATCCTCGCGTCTTACTCATCCTCTTTCCAGATTCCTTCTGATCCCCTCTTGCTCGCCTCCTCCCAATCCCCGATTCCGTGAGGCTAGTTATAGTAAGAGTAACTTAACTAGTAACATGTATGTACATGCAATGATAAGTAAACAAACTTGTGACATCACATGATAATTACTAAAGAAAAAAAGAGGGGTAATAATTTATCTAGTTATCGTAGCATCACGCATACAAGACCATATAAATCTACAATCTAATTAATTAATTTTTACGTAACACAATATATATATTACTATGCACTATAAAAATAGTAACATTAACTGATGTTATTAGTCTAAGTTATTTAGCAGTATGACCAGGACCAGAGATATAAAAAGTGACAAGATTTGACTCAGCAGCCCGGAGGAGAATAGTATGAGGAGGACTGAGCAGAGCGCGCGGCCAACAAAGGCGGCGCGGACCACGACGGCCGCCGGATGCATCGGTGCGTGGCCAGCCACGGCGAGAAGGAGCACGAGGGCTGCGCCTTAGATCAGTGTGTGGCGCAAGGGCGCGAACGAGCTAGTTTGGGCATCGGCAAGGAGATGGACCTCGACAGCAAGCTTTTCGCGACCGCCAGCAAGCAGCTAGACCAGGATGAACAGCTGCTCGACCTATACGACGCCATGGCGCTGCAAATTTACAAGCTGTGCGGCGCGTCCAGGCCAGGCCGGCTCTGCCCCAGCCTGATGCACCATGTACATAGCCGGTCAGCCGTAGCCTGCTCGCGTTAGCGTCGTTGCTGCCTCTCCCGCCGGTGCTGCTGTTGCCGGCAGCAAAGAAGCGGCAGTGCGCATGCTCTGGCAGATGAGGTGTTGTGAGCGAGTAGTACTAGTCGATGCGTGAGTTTCTTTTTAGGGGCAAACACGTCCAGGTTGGATGAAAAGGAGCTCTCCTGGTGCTGTTCTTGGTATCCGAGTACTTCACTCGTTGGGTGTGCACAAGCCGAAATCTGGCGTTGAACAAATGTAACTTTCAACTTAGGAATTATTGTTTTTTCAGTCATGTTTTTAGGCGTGGTTTCCCAGCAATAAAATCGATGAGTTTTTTTTTAAATTCGGCTCAAATTTAAACAGAGTTCGACATAGTTTGGCATAAATATGAATACAGAGCAATGTTCGGCATGAAATTAAAAATAGTTCGGCATAGACTAAAATACAACATAGTTCGGCTAGTTCGGCCAGATCATACTCGACTTTAACATGTTGCCCTTGCATATCTATATGTGTCCAACCAGATTATCATGTAGCTGTTGATGCACTACCGGATCTCGGATCTCCTGATGCATGGCTATGAAAGCAGCCTAGGTTGACGGCACCTGATGATCAGGCTCCGCAAGTGGTCCTGTCTATAGTATGGCTTGTCCTGCTCAACCAAATTCACTGGATCCTTCATCTCATCCTTAATAATCATGTTGTATAAGATCACACAACAGTTTATCACTTCCCACATATGATCTTACGACCAGGTCATAGCAAGAAACCGAACAACTGCAAACCTCTGTTGGAGCACACCAAATATCCGCTCCATGTCCTTCCTGCAAGCTTCATGTTTCTTGGCAATTGAGCATGCTTGAGAAGCATCGGGATTCAGATAATCTTCACAAATGTTGGCCATCTTGGATAGATGCCATCTACAAAATAGTATCCCTTGTTATAGTGGTGCGCGTTGATCTCAAAGTCCACAGGAGGAGCATGACCCTCAACAAGCTTGGCAAAGACATTTGAGGACTGTAGGACATTGATGTCGTTGTTTGATCCTGCCATGACAAAGGAGTGTCAGATCCAAAGATCATGTGTAGAAACTGCCTCGAGTATCACACTGTAGCCTTCTTTGTGGCCTTTGTACATTCCCTTTCATGCAAATGGACAGTTCTTCCGGCGCCAATGCATGCAGCCTATGCTTCCAAGCATCTCAGGAAATCCTCTATTTTAATTGAGTGCGAGTATCCGAGCAGTGTCTTCAGCAGTGGGTGTTCTCAAGTACTATGGACCAAACACTGCAAGCACTGCTCCGCAGAACATGTACAAGCAATCGATGGCGGCGTACTTGACCATGCAGAGATAGTCCCGGCACTGTCACCCGGAGCTCCATATGTAGTGCGGGCTCTAGGCCCCGACGATCCTGTCCAACGGCTAGGGCCCATGCCTCGGGAGGGGGGGCAAAAATATGTACGATGTATACATCGGCCGTAACATATACATGTGCTAATTTTTTTGCAAAGGCCCAGCAGTGGATTCGTGGTATTCTTGAAGCACACGACACGAGGCACGCACGACCCACGAGGCGTCATGATCAGGGTAGCAATCGATCGATCTCCCTCGTTTTGTCCGTCCCAGGGGCCTGATGCTTTCTTCTGTTCGGCGCTGGTCGGAGACTCGAATCCTCGATTGACGATCGATCGTACAGCAGACGCATGCAATAGGTCGATCCCAGTCCCAGGTTCCGAAACCCCCAATCCCCAGGTAAATTAAATCTTGGCCCAGTCTGCTTATGTTGCGTTTGTGTGTCCTTTCTCCTTTGTATTTTAGGGTTCTATTTCTATCTTAATTCTTTATATGATGTAGCCCATTTCTTCGTAATTTTAGGTGATATGGAGCCGAGACAGAAATTCGGTGCTGTGAAAAGGAATAAAAGAAAGCGAGAGATTGAACTTATTGAATCACAAAAAGGTGCTTTAAAAGGGTATTTTCAGCAGCAAGTAGTGCTAAAGTTAATGACGATAATCCAAGTCAGGAGTCTAAACCCAGACAAGATGATGATCATGATTGAAATGTTGATGATCACGTCAATGAACAATCTTCGGATGTGGGTAAGTAACTAAGTAGTTTAGATTTTTATAGATGCAAATTAGTAACTAAATGAGAGTGGATATATATATGTCTATTTTTCTATATATGCCTATATATACATTAACCGCAGAGGCCCATGCAATCGACTTCGCCCAGGCCCCAGAAAAACATAGAGCCGGTTCTATCCGTGTCTACACTTTGAGGCATTTTTATACATTTTCTGAAACTAACCTATTAACAAGATGCCATAGTGCCAGTTCCTATTTTCTGCTGTTTTTGGTTTCAGAAAAAATAGTAAAGAAATATTCTCGAAATTGGACGAAACAAAAGTCGAACTTCCTATTTTTCAGAGGCAAACACGGAGTCTAGAGTCCTGTAACACCCTCAGAATCGGACCTATGCAAGTTTTAGCGATTCCCGCCAAACCCGCATAGAAACGATTCAAAGGTGCCCACCAGGCACTTTCGTGCGGGTGGAAAACGAAGTAATAACATTACACAACAGTCCTCGATGGGACCCACAGAACAGATATATACAACAGCGACTCAAAGAGTCAAGAATACAGATTTAATATACAAAGATCCAAATCACCTTGAAAATGATAGAGCATTCGACTACGGACAAGATGCAAATGGGGCTAAGAGCCCTGAAGAATAACCAATGGCGTCCATAACCCTGCCCAGGCCAAGCCGGAAGGGTAACCCTGCTAACGACGTCGATCTCAAACCTGCTTAAACAAAAGGGGTGCCGACAAAGGGCAAAGAAAAAAGAAGGAGCGTCAGTACTGAGGCCAGTACACGGCGAGACTAGAATTCGGCGGTCCTCGCCTACATAGGTATGGTGGACTGAGCGGCAGCGGCCGTGCAGTAAACAACCTATAGAGACTCGATACAACTGGCGGTTATCAGAGAGGGATAAGAATGACCTATTCGGAACCAACCTGATACTACCATCAAACAAACCCATCCTGGCGTTTCCCCCTCGACACCAAACGAGGAAGTCAACCGAGGAACTCACACAGTTGGCAGTTTTACTTATTCAGTTATAGTTGCGGCACTTTACTAGTCAGGTTTAAATAATCGTCCTGATAAAGTAGGCAGTGGGCACTTTTAGTTAACCATTCCGTTATAGTTACAACACTTACTAATCAGATACAGATAGCATGAGATAACCCAAAACCCATCAGTTGTTGGTACTGTTATTTAGCCATTCCGTTGTAGTTGCAATACTTACTAGTCAGGTACAATGGTCGCAAGCGACACTCCAAACAAGCAATTGTGGGCAGTATTAATTAGCCATTCCGTTATAGTGAAGCTGATTACTAGTCATTATAAAGTCAAATTTATAGCAATAAACTTTAGTTATGCTTGTCTATGGTCGAGATACTGTGCTCCAAGTCGTCCATATCCGCGGACACGGCTTTCAGAAAGTTTTAACCCGGCCGGGGTGCACCAATAGCAACACACACTCGATCAACCTCGGAAAAACCAAAACAAAACCAACGAGGCCTTCACGACAAAGCAATCACAGGATTCAGAATTATTTTAGGGGTCCACCCCTTGGAGTACACCCGCAACGAAGTAAGCAAGCTCCGAGACGGACTCAAGGTTTGCGACAATGGCTGTAAGCGACTGGGAACCCGAAAACTCGGGGTGTCGATACCGCGTAATCACTCCGCTTACCTAAACAGTACAGTGTGCTATCTGTCGCACAATTTAAATACAGAAGTAGCATGGCATAAGTACAGGATAGTAAATAAAACCTCAAACTAGTTTGTGGCCCCAAGAAATAAGACTGAATCAAGCTCTGGCTCAGGGGGGTCCCATATACCTCCCGGATGTGGATAGCACGATAAATCAAGGAACAGGTATCAAGTACTCGGGGTCCTACGGGACACAAGTGGGCGTTCGGAAACCAAATATTTTCTATCACCCACCGATGCCTCTGCTTACTTCAATTTTAGTTGTTAAACAGGAATTAAAGTGAGCGATAAGTAAAACCATGATCATCTCCAACATCAACATGCGGCAAAACATCAACAACTATGGCACTTGACGACACGCGACAGCACTTGAGCAAGCGGCTACGACGCGCAAGTCCAACTATCTACCAAACAACGGTAATAGGATGTGTCCAAGGCTATATAGGGCTGCACGGTATATCACAGGTACGGAAACTAAAGCATCGCAACACAGATAGCAATAGATCAACAGGAGGGAATAAAGACTATGAAAGTAAGATAGGTAGAAAGGGGGAGATGCTCGCCTGAAAACATTGTCGAAGGTTCAACCGAAGATCGGGGCGAAGCTCACATCAACTCAACGGCCTTATCCGCGAAGAAGCAAAACACTAGAAGAAACACCGGATGCAATATTTAATACAACGGCAGAAGATCGGCATGATGCATGTATGATGGATGACATGGCAAAGGTGCGATGCAATTAGGTCATATTAAGTGGAACCGGGGTCCCGATATTTAATTAGGTGGTTCATGTTATTTATCTACCCCGCAAATTAAATGTTGTCATAACATGACAGAAGGTAGTACCGGGTCCGCTACACAAATTTAAATGAGGCCAATATGAGACTAGATTTGCCCGCATATGGGCCCCATATTTAATTATTAGGTGAATCGGCATAAGGCCCCCAAACCACACAAATATGCATGCGAGTATGACAATTAATATGCAACAAGTTGTATTATATTATAAAATAGGGTTTCGGGAAGGGGTTCACACATTGAGGGGTCTCGACGGTCTTGGGGATCCGGGGGTTCGGGGTTCGACAGGGTCCAGGGTTCGACGGATCGGTCTCGGCGGAAACGTTCTCGGACTCCGGGATCGTCCTCGGATATCGGGGGTAATTCTTGTCGCGTCCGGGAAGCAGGACTTGGGTCGGTGTCGGGGCGCGTCGGATTCTTCCGGGTCGACGCCGTTCTTGTTGTCGCGAAGGTCTTGTCGGGTCCCACGGGGTCGTTCTTGCCGTTGCGAGGGTCTTGTCGGGCCCGCGTATCGGGTCGGTCTTGGCGTCCTCGAGGGAGTACTTGGCGTTCCGGATCGGTCTCGAATCCATGAAGCAGACCTTGTCGGGCCTCATGTCGGTCTTGGGTTATCATGTCGGCGTCCTCGGTGTTCCGCGGTGAAGGGCTAGTCGTCTTGGTGCCGAGCTTGGCGGTCATCGGGTTCGGCGCCGATGATCGTGGGCGAACTTGGGGTGCACCAAGGCTGCCATAGGGTACACAACCAGATTCCCATGACACACATACACGAGCATATACAGCCGCACGCACGTACATCGAGCGAGGCAGAAGGGGCAACCAAACGAATCAAGGCAGAAACGGTGTGGACGAACCCATGAAGGGGCGGCACAGGTAGCATGGACGGGCGAGCTCGGCTCGAGGACGGCGGCGCGGTCGCGGGTTCTGCAGGGCCGACGGGAGGCGACGGGGTCGAGGCGGCTCAGCGAACGAGGCCGAGCGGGGCTGGGGCAGGGGCGACGTCCGGCGAGGTGGGGCGAGCCGGGACTCGCGGACGGGGCCGGAGGCTCGGGGGTGGGGCGGACCGGAGGCCAGCGGTGGCGGCGCGCCCGCGCAGGACGGAGGCGGTGGTCTGCGCCGGCCGGCGACCGGCCCGAGCTTGGCGGCGCGGAGCGGTTGTTGGCGAGGACGAGGACGCGCGAAGCGCGACGTCGTCCCAGGGAGGCGGGGGGCTGAGGCGCGCGGTCGGCGAGCTCGGGCGGCCGTCGCGGAGGAGGCGGCGCCGCGGGTTCGGCCGGAGGCGGGCGGGGAGGACCGGGGCGCCGGCGGCCACGGGGAGGGCTCCAGGCGGGGCGGCTCGCTCGAACGGAGGCGGACGGTGGCGCGCGAGGTCGGCGACTGCAGGCGGCGGGGTGCGGTACGGGCGGTGGAGCCTGGGGAGCGGCCGTCGGAGGGCGGCGGCAGAGGCCTGCAGACGGGGCGGCGCGCCAGGCCGCGACCACGGGCGGCGGTGAACGCGGGCTCGCGTCGGGGGAGGCGCGTGCGGAGCTGCGGCCGGAGGGGGGCGGTGTAGAGCGGCGCGCTCGGAGGGAGCTGCGGGGCTCCGGGGAGCGGAGGACGGCGGCGCGGTCGCGGGTTCTGCAGGGCCGACGGGAGGCGACGGGGTCGAGGCGGCTCAGCGGACGAGGCCGAGCGGGGCTGGGGCAGGGGCGACGTCCGGCGAGGTGGGGCGAGCCGGGACTCGCGGACGGGGCCGGAGGCTCGGGGGTGGGGCGGACCGGAGGCCAGCGGTGGCGGCGCGCCCGCGCAGGACGGAGGCGGTGGTCTGCGCCGGCCGGCGACCGGCCCGAGCTTGGCGGCGCGGAGTGGTTGTTGGCGAGGACGAGGACGCGCGAGGCGCGGCGTCGTCCCAGGGCGGCGGGGGGCTGAGGCGCGCGGTCGGCGAGCTCGGGCGGCCGTCGCGGCGCCGCGGGTTCGGCCGGAGGCGGGCGGGGAGGACCGGGGCGCCGGCGGCCACGGGGAGGGCTCCAGGCGGGGCGGCTCGCTCGAACGGAGGCGGACGGTGGCGCGCGAGGTCGGCGACTGCAGGCGGCGGGGTGCGGTGCGGGCGGTGGAGCCTAGGGAGCGGCCGTCGGAGGGCGGCGGCAGATGCCTGCAGACGGGGCGGCGCGCCAGGCCGCGACCACGGGCGGCGGCGAACGCGGGCTCGCGTCGGGGGAGGCACGGGCGAAGCTGCGGCCGGAGGGGGGCGGGGTAGAGCGGCGCGCTCGGAGGGAGCTGCGGGGCTCCGGGGAGCGCGGAGGACGCGGCGGCCGGAGCGGGCGGAGCGGCGCAGAGGGGAGGAAGGGGCGGCGTGGTCGCTGGGGGCAAGGGAGCGAGGCAGGAGGCGCAGGGGAGAGAGGGCCAGGGAGGAAGAAGAACAGGGGCACGGGGCTGCTCTGGTGGGGCCGGGTGGTGGGACCCAGGGGGGCAGCTGGCGTGTGTGCAGCGTGGTGTGGGGGTTAGGTGGGGCCGGGGGCATGTGTGGCCTGCGTGTGTGCTGAGGGGGATAGAGAGAGGAGAGGCCAGGGCTGCTGAGGTGGCAGTTCCTGGTTGGTGGGGGGGAGAGGAGAGGGTGAGGTGTCAGGTTGGGATTGGTTGGGGTGAGGTGGAGGGGAGGGCTGGGTAGGTTAGTTGGTAGTTGTAGGATTAATAGGGTGGGCCGTTTTATTTTCCTGGGGTGGTCGTTCGGGTCATTTCGGCCCGTTCGACTGCCCCACTAAAATTAATTCAAACTTTTATTTAATTTGCAATGAACTTTTGCAAATAGTTTTTAGACAAACAAAGTATCCGGCAGCACCCGGGGTTTTGTGTTTGAACAAAGTCGGGGCGTTTAGAAAACAAAACTGGGTTTTTCCGAAATAGTTTTATGCGAGCAAATGCAAGATGATGACGATGCTCAAATGCAATGTGGCATGATGACATGAGCATGCGGTCACGATGATGCAATGCACAAAAACAACGCGATTTTCTAGTAGTGGTTTTGCGGGATGCCACAATTCGACACCACTAACAATGGATCCCGCCCCCGAGATCCGCCTCATGGTACCGGAAGGAAGGTCGGCGGTCTGATCCTTCGCGCTTCGTGTAGATCCTCGCGACACCACTAACAAGAGGTCGTTGTCCGTCATCGTCTAGAGCACACTCCGGGAACAAAGGTCGAAGGTAGAGGTATCAACAAATAAAGCCACCCCTAACTTCCGTGGACGGAGTAAAACTGCTGGATCCACTGATTCGATGTACAAGAGCGAATGATAAGAGTAGTCGGATGGTGATCAGTCCATCGCGCACCCAAACCATTACTCTGCACCCGAACAGGCGGATTATGCAACCAACTCTCGGAATCAGACTGAAGATCTCTACAAGCGAGGTTCAGAAACAAAGGAGTGATGCAGTCTCTGCATCAGATCTGGCGTAGATGATGTCGTTGCGTCGGAAACACCGGAAGGCACAAGCAAAGAGCAAAGAATGGTACCACAGTAGACGGATTCCTCAGGCAGCTTGAACACCGGATGGTAGAACACCGTTGACAAAGGAGGAAGCGAAACCCTGAAGGTACGATGGAACCCAACCACGAGAAATCCTGGACTCGAAGAGGAAGAAGAGAGCAGATTCAAAACACGTCGAGATAAGAGGAGAATAGCAGAGGGGTAAGGAGTAAAATCAGACCTAACCAGAACTATCCAACCGATTTTGCAAAAATAGTTTTGTCACTCTACTTCGGCCGTTAGCTAGGTTATCCTACAGGCTGGACTTGTGGGGTATCGCAACTGCTGAGCTCTGATACCACTCTGTAACACCCTCAGAATCGGACCTATGCAAGTTTTAGCGATTCCCGCCAAACCCGCATAGAAACGATTCAAAGGTGCCCACCAGGCACTTTCGTGCGGGTGGAAAACAAAGTAATAACATTACACAACAGTCCTCGATGGGACCCACAGAACAGATATATACAACAGCGACTCAAAGAGTCAAGAATATAGATTTAATATACAAAGATCCAAATCACCTTGAAAATGATAGAGCATTCGACTACGGACAAGATGCAAATGGGGCTAAGAGCCCTGAAGAATAACCAATGGCGTCCATAACCCTGCCTAGGCCAAGCCGGAAGGGTAACCCTGCTAACGACGTCGATCTCAAACCTGCTTAAACAAAAGGGGTGCCGACAAAGGGCAAAGAAAAAAGAAGGAGCGTCAGTACTGAGGCCAGTACACGGCGAGACTAGAATTCGGCGGTCCTCGCCTACATAGGTATGGTGGACTGAGCGGCAGCGGCAGCGTGCACTAAACAACCTATAGAGACTCGATACAACTGGCGGTTATCAGAGAGGGATAAGAATGACCTATTCGGAACCAACCTGATACTACCATCAAACAAACCCATCCTGGCGTTTCCCCCTCGACACCAAACGAGGAAGTCAACCGAGGAACTCACACAGTTGGCAGTTTTACTTATTCAGTTATAGTTGCAGCACTTTACTAGTCAGGTTTAAATAATCGTCCTGATAAAGTAGGCAGTGGGCACTTTTAGTTAACCATTCTGTTATAGTTACAACACTTACTAATCAGATACATATATCATGAGATAACCCAAAACCCAGCAGTTGTTGGTACTGTTATTTAGCCATTCCGTTGTAGTTGCAATACTTACTAGTCAGGTACAATGGTCGCAAGCGACACTCCAAACAAGCAATTGTGGGCAGTATTAATTAGCCATTCCGTTATAGTGAAGCTGATTACTAGTCATTATAAATTCAAATTTATAGCAATAAACTTTAGTTATGCTTGTCTATGGTCGAGATACTGTGCTCCAAGTCGTCCATATCCGCGGACACGGCTTTCAGAAAGTTTTAACCCGGCCGGGGTGCACCAATAGCAACACACACTCGATCAACCTCGGAAAAACCAAAACAAAACCCAACGAGGCCTTCACGACAAAGCAATCACAGGATTCAGAATTATTTCAGGGGGCCACCCCTTGGAGTACACCCGCAACGAAGTAAGCAAGCTCCGAGACGGACTCAAGGTTTGCGACAATGGCTGTAAGCGACTGGGAACCCGAAAACTCGGGGTGTCGATACCGCGTAATCACTCCGCTTACCTAAACAGTACAGTGTGCTATCTGTCGCACAATTTAAATACAGAAGTAGCATGGCATAAGTACAGGATAGTAAATAAAACCTCAAACTAGTTTGTGGCCCCAAGAAATAAGACTGAATCAAGCTCTGGCTCAGGGGGGTCCCATATACCTCCCGGATGTGGATAGCGCGATAAATCAAGGAACAGGTATCAAGTACTCGGGGTCCTACAGGACACAAGTGGGCGTTCGGAAACCAAATATTTTCAATCACCCACCGATGCCTCTGCTTACTTCAATTTTAGTTGTTAAACAGGAATTAAAGTGAGCGATAAGTAAAACCATGATCATCTCCAACATCAACATGCGGCAAAACATCAACAACTGTGGCACTTGACGACACGCGACAACACTTGAGCAAGCGGCTACGACGCGCAAGTCCAACTATCTACCAAACAACGGTAATAGGATGTGTCCAAGGCTATATAGGGCTGCACGGTATATCACAGGTACGGAAACTAAAGCATCGCAACACAGATAGCAATAGATCAACAGGAGGGAATAAAGACTATAAAAGTAAGATAGGTAGAAAGGGGGAGATGCTCGCCTGAAAACATTGTCGAAGGTTCAACCGAAGATCGGGGCGAAGCTCACATCAACTCAACGGCCTTATCCGCGAAGAAGCAAAACACTAGAAGAAACACCGGATGCAATATTTAATACAACGGTAGAAGATCGGCATGATGCATGTATGATGGATGACATGGCAAAGGTGTGATGCAATTAGGTCATATTAAGTGGAACCGGGGTCCCGATATTTAATTAGGTGGTTCATGTTATTTATCTACCCGCAAATTAAATGTTGTCATAACATGGCAGAAGGTAGTACCGGGTCCGCTACACAAATTGAAATGAGGCCAATATGAGACTAGATTTGCCCGCATATGGGCCCCATATTTAATTATTAGGTGAATCGGCATAAGGCCCCCAAACCACACAAATATGCATGCGAGTATGACAATTAATATGCAACAAGTTGTATTATATTATAAAATAGGGTTTCGGGAAGGGGTTCACACATTGAGGGGACGCGACGGTCTTGGGGATCCGGGGGTTCGGGGTTCGACAGGGTCCAGGGTTCGACGGATCGGTCTCGGCGGAAACGTTCTCGGACTCCGGGATCGTCCTCGGATATCGGGGGTAATTCTTGTCGCGTCCGGGAAGCAGGACTTGGGTCGGTGTCGGGGCGCGTCGGATTCTTCCGGGTCGACGCCTTTCTTGTTGTCGCGAAGGTCTTGTCGGGTCCCACGGGGTCGTTCTTGCCGTTGCGAGGGTCTTGTCGGGCCCGCGTATCGGGTCGGTCTTGGCGTCCTCGAGGGAGTACTTGGCGTTCCGGATCGGTCTCGAATCCATGAAGCAGACCTTGTCGGGCCTCATGTCGGTCTTGGGTTATCATGTCGGCGTCCTCGGTGTTCCGCGGTGAAGGGCTAGTCGTCTTGGTGCCGAGCTTGGCGGTCATCGGGTTCGGCGCCGATGATCGTGGGCGAACTTGGGGTGCACCAAGGCTGCCATAGGGTACACAACCAGATTCCCATGACACACATACACGAGCACATACAGTCGCACGCACGTACATCGAGCGAGGCAGAAGGGGCAACCAAACGAATCAAGGCAGAAACGGTGTGGACGAACCCATGAAGGGGCGGCACAGGTAGCATGGACGGGCGAGCTCGGCTCGAGGACGGCGGCGCGGTCGCGGGTTCTGCAGGGCCGATGGGAGGCGACGGGGTCGAGGCGGCTCAGCGGACGAGGCCGAGCGGGGCTGGGGCAGGGGCGACGTCCGGCGAGGTGGGGCGAGCCGGGACTCGCGGACGGGGCCGGAGGCTCGGGGGTGGGGCGGACCGGAGGCCAGCGGTTGCGGCGCGCCCGCGCAGGACGGAGGCGGTGGTCTGCGCCGGCCGGCGACCGGCCCGAGCTTGGCGGCGCGGAGCGGTTGTTGGCGAGGACGAGGACGCGCGAAGCGCGGCATCGTCCCAGGGCGGCGGGGGGCTGAGGCGCGTGGTCGGCGAGCTCGGGCGGCCGTCGCGGAGGAGGCGGCGCCGCGGGTTCGGCCGGAGGCGGGCGGGGAGGACCGGGGCGCCGACGGCCACGGGGAGGGCTCCAGGCGGGGCGGCTCGCTCGAACGGAGGCGGACGGTGGCGCGCGAGGTCGGCGACTGCAGGCGGCGGGGTGCGGTACGGGCGGTGGAGCCTGGGGAGCGGCCGTCGGAGGGCAGCAGCAGAGGCCTGCAGACGGGGCGGCGCGCCAGGCCGCGACCACGGGCGGCGGTGAACGCGGGCTCGCGTCGGGGGAGGCGCGGGCGGAGCTGCGGCCGGAGGGGGGCGGGGTAGAGCGGCGCGCTCGGAGGGAGCTGCGGGGCTCCGGGGAGTGCGGAGGACGCGGCGGCCGGAGCGGGCGGAGCGGCGCAGAGGGGAGGAAGGGGCGGCGTGGTCGCTGGGGGCAAGGGAGCGAGGCAGGAGGCGCGGGGGAGAGAGGGCCAGGGAGGAAGAATAACAGGGGCACGGGGCTGCTCTGGTGGGGCCGGGTGGTGGGACCCAGGGGGGCAGCTGGCGTGTGTGCAGCGTGGTGTGGGGGTTAGGTGGGGCCGGGGGCATGTGTGGCCTGCGTGTGTACTGAGGGGGATAGAGAGAGGAGAGGCCAGGGCTGCTGAGGTGGCAGTTCCTGGTTGGTGGGGGGGAGAGGAGAGGGTGAGGTGTCAGGTTGGGATTGGTTGGGGTGAGGTGGAGGGGAGGGCTGGGTAGGTTAGTTGGTAGCTGTAGGATTAATAGGGTGGGCCGTTTTATTTTCCTGGGGTGGTCGTTCGGGTCATTTCGGCCCGTTCGACTGCCCCACTAAAAATAATTCAAACTTTTATTTAATTTGCAATGAACTTTTGCAAATAGTTTTTAGACAAACAAAGTATCCGGCAGCACCCGGGGTTTTGTGTTTGAACAAAGTCGGGGCGTTTAGAAAACAAAACTGGGTTTTTCCGAAATAGTTTTATGCGAGCAAATGCAAGATGATGACGATGCTCAAATGCAATGTGGCATGATGACATGAGCATGCGGTCACGATGATGCAATGCACAAAAACAACGCGATTTTCTAGTAGTGGTTTTGCGGGATGCCACAAGTCCTGAGGGAGGCGCACCCTAGGGCGGCCACACCGGGCCCAGGCGTGGCCAGGAGGGGGACGCTGCCCTATGGTGTGGCCCCCTGGACCTCAACCGACCATGCCCCTTCGCCTATATAAACCCTCCAAGGAGAAAACCCTAAGGACCCGATCAGAAATCCACGAAAAAAGTCTGTAGCTGCCACCATCGTCCCTAGATTGGGAGGGATCTGAAGCTCTTCCCAGCACCCTGCCGGAGAGGGGAGATCATCCCGGAGGCCTCTTCATCACCATGCCAGCCTCCGGAGTGATGCGTGAGTAGGTCATCCTTGGACTATGGGTCCATAGCAGTAGCTAGATGGTTGTTTATCCTCTTTTGTGCTATCATATTTAGATCTTGTGAGCTGCCTATCATTATTAAGATCATCTATTTGTAATTCTACATGTTGTATTTGTTGGGATCCGATGGATATTGAGTACTACGTCAAGAATGATTATTGATTCTATCATGTCTATGCTATTTGTGATCTTGTATGCTCTCTGTTGCTAGTAGTTACTCTGGCCAAGTATTTTCCTGTGACTCTAAGAGGGAGTATTTATGCTCGATAGTAGGTTCATGCCTCTAGTAATCTGGAGGAGTGACAGGAACCTCTAAGGTTGTAGATGTGCTGTTGCTACTAGGGAGAAAACAACAATCCTTTTTCCAAGGGCAATTGTATTGCAACTTAATATCCAAGGGTTGTTCGGATGATATCCGGGAGGTGGATTATTAGTCATAGATGCAGTTGGATTACGGTCTATGTATTATGTTGTAATGCCCAAACGAATCTCATAGTAATCATCATGCCATGTACATGCATTGTTATGCATTCTCTATCTATCGATTGCCCAACTGTAATTTGTTCACCCATAATGTTATCTATCTTATGGAAAACACCTCTAGTAAAATGTGGACCCCGGTCTATTCCTTCCCACTGATATTCAATCTACTGTCTACTTTTTACAATTACTACAAGAAATTACTATCTTTCACACTATACATTTAATCCTTTGTTTTCAGCAAAACTAGTGAGCTTGAAAAATTCACTGTAAGTTGGGGCAAAGTATTTTGGTTGTGTTGTGCAGGTTCCACGTTGCTAGCAACACCTTGGGAGCTGGTTCTTTCTCCTACTGGTTCTATAATCTTGGTTTTACAACTGAGGGAAACTTGTTGCTGTTCTCATCATACCTTCCTCTTGGGGTTCCCAACGAGCTCTACATCATCTGAGCTATCAAGCATTTTATGGCGCCATTGCCAGGGAGATATAGGACAACTTCAATCTCTTCCTCCCCCTCAAAACGCTTTTCTGGAGGAAGAATATTTCTGCAAGGGGAGTCTCTCTCTACCCATATCTTTACTTTGTTTTTGTTTTGCTTAGTTTCTTTAGCTTTGTTTGATTTTCTTCTTTTTATCAAAAACACAAAAAAAAATAGTTCCTACTTTAGTTGCTATTTTTGTTGGTTCACTTTAATCCTGAAAAAATGAGTATTCCTAAAGTAGAGGTTCGTGCTTTTAAGCAACAAGGAGGAGGAAGTCTGAAAGATGCTTGGTATAGAATAATTAATGCTCATCATATTTGTACTAAATAATATTCTATCACAATCCTTCTTAGAATTTTTTATGTTGGCATATCTAGTTGGAATAGGTATGTTCTGGATACTCTCACAGGGTGTAATTTTCTGGGTCCTCCTACTTTGTAAGCATGCAATTTAATTGAAAGTTTAGTAGGAGTACCACCTATTAATGTCGTTAAAACTAAGATCACTTTGGAAGAAGTTATAAAAAATTGAGTTCCCTAGAGAAAAGTTTGCCAAATCTCCTTGATAACACTAGCCAAGTTAATGAATCAATAGAAAGTATCAATAAAAGAATCACTGTTTTAGAGGCTAGCATTATCCATGATCAAGATCTTAGAATTGGTAAACTGGAAGAGGCTACAGAAACTCTAAGTTCAACGTTTTGTCCCTTAAGTTTAAAAGAGAGAAATCTTTTGTAGGAAAAGAGCAAAAAATTGTGTATGTTCCAAAGGTGCCTACACCATAACCCCTTAATGTGCTTAAAATTGATAAAAAATTTAGTGCAACTAAGAGTGATTTACATGTTGAATCATCTTCACCTAAGGTATCTATTGAGAAAAGCCCTGTTCTAAATGAAGTAATTGATGCTTCTTCATTTGAAAATACTTGATTCTTACTTTCTGTGCCTAAATGAAAGGCATTAAAGAAAAGCACTCCATGAAGATAACCCAATTTTTATTTCAGTAAGTTTTTCTTTTGCTGAATCTTGGAAGTTATTGTCTTTGTAATAACCTCTTGTTATCCTTTTTGTTTGGTTTTTATGACAAGAATAGCCTCTAATAAGAGGGAAGTAAGATTTGGGGAAGTTGTTGTCCCGAAACAGATTTCTGTGCTTCACTGTAAAAAATCATGAAAATCCCAGAACGTCGGATTGAGATGAAAATCCCTGGTATTTACCCAACTTCTATTTGTTTTGCACTTTTTGATTTGAGCAACATAAGATTTTCGAAAAAATTGGTCTTTACCTGCTGGTCTGTTTTGACAGATTTCTGCCATTATTTTCATTTGCCTCTTAATCGGTTTCTTTTTGAGTTCTCTTTGATCACTTGAGCTTTTAAAAGGAGTTGCTACAGTAGCTTATGTTTTAATGGATGATTTACTTGAATTGAAACTGAACCCAAAGGCTTATTATCTTGAATACACTAATGTTGCTAATAAAGATTGTGTGAAGTTTTCACTACAAGGAATCTGGCTATATATGACACTCCATTTTCGTCACAAAATCGTCATAGTAGTCGTTTATGACGATTCTATGACATTTTTGAGATCGTCGAAAGATGGGCGTCGCAAATGAACTATAACGACGTTTTTGATAAAATCGTCATAACCGTCTACGATGATATTGGATTGTCATAACCGTTATGACGATCTAATATCGTTATAGGCAGTCTAGCCTGACCACATCAGATTCTACGTGGCTTATCCTACGTGGCAAAATTGTGACGAAATAAAATCATCGAAGTGCAAAATAAGCCTGGTCCATTTAGTTGGTACATATGGGCTAAGCCCAATAATTTTAGCCTTGTATTTACTATGTCTTGGCATTTTATGATCCATTTCGCTTTTGGGCCTTAGAATTTTTATAGCCTTTTTCTATTCTAGGCCTTGGCCTGTTTACGGTCCATTTCTTATTGGGCTGAACCTACCAGCCGGATGGACCCCACTTGTCAGACTACTCAAATAATAAAGTCATATGTGACGCTTCCATTTTCTACTGGCCCCACATGTCAGGTTTATTTCACCACAATTTGAGAGCAATTAAACAAAAAATAATAATTTAACTAGGACCAAAGAAATACATGAAATCCTTTCAATGGCAGCCTTAAGTCTATTAGAAAATTTCTATGGTTCAAATCGAATACATACAATAATAACCACGCTACAATTGAATCTAGCTCACAATTGAGACCCTCGAGACCACATACCTATAGCAGGAATAATCCATTGTTAGTTGAAGCATCATCAGCTCCTTCCCCTGCACTAATGCCAGGAAACCTGCCGACTGCTGCCAGTGTGCACCACTCCCTCCGGCACCATGTCCCAGCAGCTGGTTACATACCACCACCGGTCCAAGAACAAGCTTCCATCATCATTCATCCATCCTGTAACGACCATCCAAAGGCAAATTAGTCCATCATTATTCTTTGACATGTGACCAATCTATGCACATGCATCCAACTGGCAGTTGATTGGTCCAGCAATGCAAAAAATAACCCCAGATATAATAGATAAACTACAGGCCTACAAAAGCTCAAAGTGGTAGCAGCTCAAAAACAGACATTGTTCAAACTTCAAAGACAAACATATTAACTCGTACATCCACATGCATTATTTCATGTTCCAGGACATGCATACATAGACAGAGGTTAACTGAGTACAATCACAGAATTAAAAATAACTGCAGTAATCACCATATAACACACTCTGCTAGTGAAAAAACAAAATAGCAGAGCCCATGGTACACTACTGGTGTACAAATTCACCCTACTGCTATACTTAAAATAGTTAACTGTAATCTAGCAAACAGATTTTACATGCTAAGGTACAATCCCAAGCACATATCTACTTCAAAAATTAATGCTGGCAAGAACAATTAGTTGATTGAATGGCACACTCGATTACAAAATAAGCAACAACAGTATTTTCCATACAATACTTTCACATAATCATCAAAAATGTACAGGACATAACAAATTAGACTTGTATGATGATAGTTTAGTTCGCGGACCAGTTCGACACTACCGCTGCTCCTCCGTGTGGATTCCCAGGTCAAAGATGTCGGGTCCTTGCAGGGCTCCAACTCCTGTCACTTGCATGCACGCTCCAGTGGAGGTTCAAGCTCGAGTCCGGAGGTTCAACGCACGTAGCAACTAGATTCAGATTCATGGAATGAAGCACATCAGGTTCAACGCACGTAGCAACTAATGCCAAGCATGTATTCAAAACACAGTCGATCTTGAAAATTTTAATATATCATTGCAAAATAGTTTCATTGCATCAATGCTTATTCGATCAAGTATGTAGATTCATTTCTAGGGCATTAGGTTCTTTTGCAATGTGACCCCCTTCCTATAGAGTATACAAGAAGTATAATTTACTGATATAATGCAGAAACTGTTTCCAGCATTTTTAACACAATAAACATTCTTCATATCTCAATGGCTCACCCAGGCTTATAAACATAGCATACTTACAAGTACCTAAGAACATGAAATTCTTTTAATATCTGACTATCTCAATGAGTGGAACTATACATACTAGAAACAAGGCATTAGTCAAACTCTAGTAGCATGTGGTAGATGTTCTAGCATATGTGCTAGGAAAAAACAACTAGCATGGTCACAAAACATGTATAATAATTGGATGTCACGGACTTAGTGAAGTAACTCCATTAACTCTTTGTGAGTGCTTGAAAGGATCGTATGGGCACCTAGAGGGGGGGTGAATATGTGCTACTTCTAATTTTCTTCTTTTTCAAATTAAGGTTTGACAATAAGGTAAATTCTCTAGATAATGCAACTATGGTGAATTTACCTATACGAAAATTATGCAAGAGCTACCACAACACAAAGTAGTAACAAGTAAGTAAGATGCGGTAAAGGATAGAGGTAACCGAAAAGTGGACGCGGAGACACAAGGATTTGTTTCCCGTAGTTCCTTCCTTTTGAGGGGAAGTACGTCTACGTTTGGAGAGGGGGTGGTTTCAAACCACCAATACCACGAGAGGCCTCCCTTGTTCTCCGATGAATCTCACCCCAACGGGATCGATTCACCTTCCACTATATCAGCAACCTTCAAGGTGGAAGCCGACACCGTTACAAGTTTGGGGCACACATCCACAACTTAAAAGGAGGCTCCCAAATACAAGCAAGCTGTCAAAGCAATCAAAGACAAGCTTGTAAGAACAAAAACAAGAGCTAGGGTTTCCAACAAAACACTAGAGCAAAGGGGCCCTCAATGAAATGAGGGGGAAATGAAGATCTCTTTTGGTGAAGTAGTAGATTGGGGCTTCCTCCTTCGATTCCCCAAAGATCAAGGACTTTGGGTGGTTGGATGAGGAGATCTTGAGAATTTGAGTGGCTCTAATGGAATCCAATGGTGGGCAATGACATTAATGTGCTGAGCACTTTGTCCCAAGGTAGGTGGAGGGGTTTTTATACCCCTCCACAAAATCTGACCGTTGATGCATTTATTGCAGCGGTAGTCACGGAAGTTCAAGCGGTACTACCGGAGAACTCCGGTACTACCGGACCTGGTACCGGACCACCCTTTTTCAAACTGCATCAAGTCCTGCCCCCAGCGGTACTGCTGTTGTTGCTACCGGAAAGCGGTAGTACCGCTTGAGGCAACCGGTACTACCGGACCTGGAGAGATCAGCACTTTCCCATACGAAAAACTCTCTGTTACGCCAGGTAGTAAAACGCGGTACTACCGCATTTTGCTACCGGCGCCGACATAAGCTTTTTGCAACGTACAAAAATTCTCTGTCACGCCAGGTAGTAAAATGCGGTACTACCGCATTTTGCTACCGGCGCAGACATAAGCTTTTTGCAACGTCCAAAAAGGCTCTGTCACGCCAGGTAGTAAAATGCGGTACTACCGCATTTTGCTACCGGCGCAGACAGTAGCTTTTTGCAACGTCCAAAAAGGCTCTGTCCTGAGTAGTACTAAAATGCTGTACAGGTAGAAGCTTTTGACAAGCTGTAAAAAAGCTTCTGTCGCGCTAGGTACTAAAATGCCGTACTACCGCTTTTTAGTACCTGGCACGGCAAAGACTTTTTGACAGTTAGTCACTTGCTTCTGTCTGGTCTGGTAGCAAAAAGTGGTACTACCGCTTTTTGGTACCGCGCCAGGCAGACAGTTTTTGAATATTTGCAAACCTTTTTAATGTACCTGCGACACACTTAGCAAATCATTAGTCCGATATGTGTGTTGTTATCAAACACCAAAATCACTAGGGATAGCAAATGCTCTTTTAATCTCCCCATTTTTGGTGTTTGATGACAACACACATTTTGCAGGGAAATATAGTGATGACAAGATGTAGATGGGGCTCCTCCTAGATATGTAGAAACAAGCCCCATACATTCTAGCAAGCTAACTAAGAGTAGAAGTCGCACATAGAGGACATACCTTTGCTAAAAACATGTGATGACCAATATTGATTAGGAATGAGGAATATCATCACATAGGATGGATCCAACAAGAATATCCATAATACACACAAGATGGATCCATATGATAACCACATAGTCTTAACATACATATCACAAATAGTTAGGTTCACACATAGTAAGTCACACATAATAAGAGGCAACTAAATAAAGTTCACAAGCGAATAAAATCAAAGGCAAGAACGAGCTTGTGACTTTCCCTCGCAAATCTACCGCATACCTAATGTGCAACTTATCCCCCTTTGGCATCAAGACGCCAAAAAGGGACAAGAGCAACACTAACGCCCCGGAGATCACTCATCATCATCATCAACGTCGTCCCATGTAGCACCATGAGGTGGAGGGGCACGGAAGGAGGAGGTGGCATCATCTTCCCAGTTGATGTGCTTGGAGATCCATTGGTCTTCTGGGGTAATGTTGTTCTTGGAGCCCTTGGAAGCAGTCAAGCCTTGAGCCTCCATCATTTCCTTCTGACGAGCACAGGCCTTCTTGGCATAGACATGGGCCTCGTACAGGCGTTTCTGATTGTCCACTTGGAGGCAGAATATCTTCTTGAGTTTGGCCTCAAACCTCTTAGCCTAGGATGGCTGTGCGGGCTGGCGACGAGAGACCACAAAAGCAGCACCCTGTGGTGCATCAGCAGCATCACCTGAGTCCTCCTCAACCGGGTTCCCATCCTCATCAACAATCTGACCATCCGCATTGCGGGGTTTGAGATGGGTCTTGATCAGCAGATTCTTGTGGCGGTGAGTGGCAAGACAAAGATGAGGCAAGTCACGGGAAATCGCAAGGCACTTGCTAATGATGAGAGCCATGATGTATGGAGCAAAAGGAGGCACCCTCCTCTGAAAAGTGGTGCAGACAATCTCATTCTAGATAACATCCATCACATCCATAGGTAGGCCAGAGCCACGGTGGTGATAGGTGGAAATCATAATATCCACAATGTAAGCATGAATCTCATCAACATTCCCAGCTCGAGGGGCGATGGTCTCGCGAAAGATGCGGTGCAAGATGTCATAAGTAGGAAGGAGCCCTTTGATCTTACCAGGGATTCCGCGCCCCGGGATGTACAGTGGGGCAAGCTTATCTTTCTTCATGGGGTAGTCATTGGCATGGCACCGAAAGCCAACGGGAACATCCTTGCCACGGTCTTCGTACCCGAGGATAGCCCCAAACTCAGCCAATGTTGCTTCTTTGACAACACCCTCGGTCATCCAAGTGAGAGTCCTAGTATCATTCTTGGCAAAGTGAACTGTTGCATAGAACTGAGCAATGAGCATTGGATCATAGTTGCATTTGAACTCCATAATAGGAAGCAAGCCAATGTTGGTGCAAATTTCAAGGGCCTCACCAAAGTAGTTCAGATTCTTCCTCACATGATTCATCTCGATCCATTTTTGAGGAATCACAATTTTGTCATCTTTAATGAGAATCTCATGGAACACCCGCTCCTGAAAGTCTGTGAAGAAGAGGTTGTTTTCTCGAGCATAAGCGCGAGCCGCCCCATGCGGACTGACCACCCGCAGAGCATGAAATTCTGTCTCAGAGATATCACACAACAACTTTGGCCTTGATGGCCCGGAACTTTGACTCTTGCGAGGACCAGAGGGAGGAGGAGGTGGAGGAGCTTTACCACGACCAGCACTTTGCTTTACCCCCTTACCCCCACGACCACGAGTTGTTGGCAGTTTAAGACGGGCACTAGGTTGAGGCATGACCTCCTCTTCAGACTCAGTCTTAGATTCTGACTCATAGTCCTCGATCTCATGGTGAGCTTTGGAGCGCTTGCACGATCCCTGGGAACCCCCTGCACCTGTGAAAGAACGAGGGAGATAGCATAGGGGTAAGGGCACAAGAACCTGGGGCAAACGGAGGATGGAGTTTAGTGTTTGAAAAAAAATTGCTGCCAGTACTAGAGCGGTAGTACCGGACCTGCACTAGCGGTAGTACCGCCAAGCGGTAGTACCGGAAAAAAGATTCCGGTACTACCGACCCGCGACTACAGTGCAGATCTGAACTAAGATCCAAGTACGGGGAACAAATTTGTTGTAAAACACGATTTCCATCGGGCCAAGTGATAGATCTGGTAAATAGCACACGATACAACCTCAAGAATGCGAGTTTTAACCAAGAATCGAAGTTACCCTAGATTCAATGGAGAAAACAAGTAAGAAGATGAGGAGGGCGGTAGTACCGGTGTCCATGACGGTGGGGAAGAGAGAGGAGCATGCAGGGAGGCCGAATCCGGTGTGGATCCGGGAGAGGGAGGGACGGGCGGGCTTCCTCCGGCGTCGTCTTGCTCTGGTGGTGGCGCTGGTGAGGAGTGGAGACAAGGGATGAATGAGGCACTGAGGGGTGCCTCTCCCCCGTCTCCAGTCTTAACCGACGCGCGCGAGCGGTAGTACCGGTTCCACGGGCGGTAGTACCGCCGAGCGGTAGTACCGGAGGTACAGGCCAGTAGTACCGCTCCTGGGAACTTTTTAGGCAGGAGCCTGAAAACACAACCAGGGGCGGTAGTACCACAGGTAACTTCCGGTAGTACCGTTAGGCGGTAGTACCGCATATGAGATCCGATAGTACCGTTACCATCAGGACAGAGAGCCAAGATACAGAAAAATGGAAGGTTCTTGTGCAGAGTAGATGGGTTTTGTTGGATAAGAGTGGCCTGGGTTGAGAGAGACACGCGGATATGGGCCAATGCACTCAAAGGAAAAACACTAAAAACATATAGAGAGCCAAATATGAGTGCATGACCAAAAGAATCAACACCAACTAGAGGATGACAAACATGAGTAAGAACCAATGTAAAAAGGTGACAAACACGAGTAAGCACATCAACCTCTCGATTGAGAGGGGGGGGCGGTGGCCTAGGCCACCATATTTGAGTATACTCGGCTTGGCACCACGAATATATATCTTGGGTCCATTACCGAAACTCATCATTGAGCTCACATATCACAACATGATATTAAGAGGAATGATTTTGTTTAATTTGCGCATAATGGGGGGAGGGATAGTCCAATCAATTAGGACCGCACTCCCCCTATGTCCATGCCTACATCTAAACCAAACAAGGGTCGAGTATTAGGTGAGAGTGCAAGATAATCAAGTCAAACTCCTAGAATCTACAATATTTAGTTCATTCCTCAAGTAGCAAAACCTTGCTTCATCAAGTGGCTTCGTGAAGATATCGGCAAGTTGATCTTTGGTTGAAACATAGGATAGATCAATATCACCTCTAGCAACATGATCTCTAATGAAGTGATGTCGAATCTCAATATGCTTTTTCCTTGTGTGATCCACCGGGTTGTATGCAATCTTGATGGCACTTTCATTGTCACATAGAAGAGGCACTTTGTCACACTGGACACCGTATTCCTTTAAAGTTTGCCTCATCCAGAGCAATTGGGTGCAAGCACTAGCTACAGCAACATACTCGGCTTCGGCGGTGGAGAGAGATATACAATTTTGCTTCTTAGAAGACCAACATACCAAGGACCTACCAAGGAATTGGCAAGCCCCGGATGTTGATTTTCTATCATCCTTGTCTCCCGCCCAATCCGAGTCCGTGTATCCACAAAGAGCGAATGTTGAGCCTTGAGGGTACCAAAGACCATAAAATGGGGTATGAACTAAATATCGAAAGATTCTCTTGACCGCCATTAAATGGCTTTCCTTAGGAGCCGCTTGATATGTTGCACACACACCTACACTCAACACAATATCGGGTCTAGATGCACAAAGGTAAAGCAAAGAACCAATCATAGACCGGTATACCTTTTGATCCACATCTTTACCATTTGGATTTTGTTCTAGATGAGTCTTTGTTGCCATGGGAGTTGGGGCTCCATTCAAATCTTGCATTTTGAATCTCTTGAGCATATCTTGAGTATACTTGGCTTGATTGAAGAATGTGCCTCCTCTAACTTGCTTGATCTCAAAGCCAAGGAATACTTTCAACTCCCCCATCAAGGACATACGGAACCTACTAGTCATGAGCTTTGAGAATTCATCATTAAAAGCTTTGTTAGATGAGCCAAAGATAATATCATCAACATAGATTTGGCATACAAAAAGCTCCCCATTAACCCTCTTAGTAAAAAGAGTGGGATCGATTTTCCCAACCTCAAAGCCACGGTCGAACAATAACTCTCTAAGGTGCTCATACCACGTGCGTGGGGCTTGCTTGAGCCCATAGAGCGCCTTATCAAGTTTGTAGACATGGTTTGGGAAGTTGGGGTCCTCAAATCCCGGGGGTTGCTTAACATATACCAATTCATTTAAAGGACCATAAAGGAATGCACTTTCTAGATCCATTTGTTGCAACTTAAAGTTATGATGTGCCGCATAAGCAAGAAGGATACGTATGGACTCAAGGCGAGCCACGGGTGCATAAGTCTCTCCATAATCAATGCCTTCAATTTGGGAATAACCTTGTGCAACCAATCTAGCCTTGTTCCTTACAATAATACCATGCTCATCTTGCTTGTTCTTGAATATCCACTTTGTTCCAATAACATTGCGGCAATCCTTTGGCTTCTCAACTAACTTCCACACTTTGTTTCTCTCAAAGTTGTTGAGCTCTTTGTGCATAGCTTCTAACCAATCCGAATCTTCAAGAGCTTCCCACTCTTTCTTTGGTTCAATCATGGAAATGTGAGCTTGATGTTCACTGAACCTCTTCAATTGTGCTCTTGTGGAAATTCCTTTCCTTAGATCTCCAACAACATTTTGGAGGGTGTGGTCTCTTATTTCCAGCATTCTTTCCTTTCTAGCTTCGCGACGAGCGTGGATCTCCTCATTGTTTCTTGGAGGACCCTCTTCATCATTTTGATCCTCGTCTTGACCATCAACTTGACCTTGATCATCATTGGATTCATCCTCTACACTGGGAGGCAAGGATTGACCTTGGTCTTGATCAAGTGCTCTTCTAGCCTCAATTTGAGCACGTCTCAAAACAGCTTAAATGGATCTTCCTTGGCAAATTGACTTGGCACCACTTGACACCCCATCGAATGGACCAGGCTCCCTTTGACTAGAGTTCACACATTGATCACTATGTTGATGGTCCACATCTTGTCTTTGGCTTGAGTCAATGTCCTCTTCGGTAGATGGAGCATGTTGAGGTTGTGAAGATGAGGACTCCACTCGAGTGGAGCATAGTTCTTCTCGATCCGCCATAAGGGGTTCCTCAACCGGGCGGATATAACCCACACCCATTCTTCCTATGGCATCCTGAGGCATTTCATCATCTGCATCACAAGCATCAACAGGCCCCCCTTGGGGACCATCATATTCTTCGAAGGTCACACTACAAGATTCTATGACGGCTCTGGAGAGCTTGTCATAGATTCTATAAGTGTGAGATTCGATACCATAGCCAACAAAGATACCCACTAATGCTTTAGACTCGAACTTAGACAAACGAACACCTTTGATGAGATAGAACCACTTACAACCGAACACCCGGAAATAAGATATGTTGGGCTTGTTACCGGTAAGTATCTCATATGGAGTCTTGTTGATTTTCTTCGGAGGTAGAGCCGGTTTGAAGCATGGAAAGCGGTGGAGACGGCTTTGGCCCAGAAGTTGTATGGAGATTTAAACTCTGCCAACATGGTCCTAGCCATCTCAATAAGAGTCCGATTCTTCCTTTCGGCCACACCATTTTGTTGAGGGGTGTATGCAGCGGAATATTGATGTTTAATCCCCTCATCACTAAGAAAATCATTCAAGGTGTAGTTCTTGAACTCGGTGCCGTTGTCACTTCTTATAATCAACACGGGAACATTGTGTTGCCGTTGAACCAAGTTGATGAAGTCGATAAAAGTCCTTTGAGTTTCACTCTTCAACTTGAAGAAATAAACCCAAGAGTATCTTGAAAAGTCGTCAACAATCACCAAACAATATTTCTTCCCTCCAAGACTTGCATGAGATGAAGGACCAAATAGGTCCACATGGAGGAGTTCCAAGATCTTGTTAGACTTGATTTGGTTCGTGGGATTGTGAGGAGCGTCATGCATCTTCCCTAGAACACATGCCCTGCAAACACGATCTTTGGCAAAGGAAACATTTTCTTTTAGTCCAACAATATGGCCCTCTTTATGAAGACTTTGCAAAGTTCTCATATTGACATGGGCTAGTCGGCGGTGCCATAGCCAACCCACATCGGCCTTCCCGTATAAGCACATCGGACCTGTAGTGGCTTGCCCGAAAAGTCCACCACATACAAGTCATTTTCGACATACCCAACGAAAGCGACCTTGAGGACCACAATATCATTATCAATAAAGACGGCAAAGCCCATCTTTCCAAGAGCACGGACAGAAAGTAAATTGTATACAAGGGTTTCAACAAGCATGACGTTCACGAGGGTAATGTCGTGAGCCACCACTACCTTGCCGAAACCCATTACCATAGATTTTGACTTGTCGGCATATGTGACGGTGATTTGATCTTCATTTGACACCAAGTCCTTGACAATAGACGAGCTTCCGGTCATATGACTTGTGCAACCACTATCGATCACCCATTTTGACCCTCCGGAAGCATAAGTCTACAAAAGATCAAGCTAGTTTTTAGGTACCCATTTTTCAATGGGTCCTCTTTTGTTAGCAACAAGGGTCTTGGGAACCCAAATAGACCAACCAATATAACCATCATAAGGACCAACATATTGTGCATACACATCACCATAGTAATCACGCATTAGAACATAGTGAGGGTTAGCACTTCCCGCAAAATCATCATGTGACATAGTTTTACCATTTGTGGTCTTACTCTCCACAATGATCTTGTTGGTCTCTTGTGCAGGCTTGTCCTTCTTCTTATTGTTGTTCTTCTTCTTTGTTTTGGAGACAAAACCAATGCCCCCTTTATCACCACTACGCCTTTTCTTGCTCAAAAGCTCATCAATAGACTTGTTTCCTTGTGGAAATGTGGCCTTAGCAAGCTCCCCCTTCAACCTAGCATTCTCTTCAAGGATAGTTGTGCTACTCGATGGAATGAAGTTACTAGGTGAAGGAATATTGGCCAATTGAGTTTGAAGCGTTTCATGGGACTTTGTGAGAGACAAGAGTTCACTCTCCAAGGCTTTGTGGGCCTTGTTAAGCAAGCTAAAGTCCTCGGGAAGTTTTTCATGAACCACACCAAACTCAACCCTGTCCTTTTTAGCTCTTTTGTATTTAGCAATAGCATGATCACGCTCTTTGATGAGTTTGTTAACAATAATGTCATTGGCCTCATCAATCCCTTAAAGTTTTAATTCAAGTGACAACCTAGTTTCTTGTTCTTCTTCTAGAGCATTGTTTAGGGCTTCTAGCTCAATCATATATTCATGCCCAAGTTTACATCTTACATCTAGAAGCTCTTGAGTATGTGATAGTTGATCTAAGATGTTTCCAAAATGTAGCTTAGCATCACCTTCAAGGTTAGTCATAAGCTCATCAAAGGCAATTAATTCCTTTTTAACATCATTATCTAAGTGAGTAGAGCGGGATGATGAAGATACCTCCGTTCCTCTTGCCATAAGGCAAGTGGCGTTCTTGGTGGAGGAGTTTTCATTTGGAGAATCGAAGAGTGAGAATGTCGGAGTAGATGTGGTGGCAAGAGCAGCCACACCATGAGAAGTTTCCTCTTCGTCATCTTCATCATCTTCATTGTTGGAGGAGTACTCTTCATGAGTGATCAAGACAATTTCTCCCGGCTTCTTGTTGATGGGATTCCTTTTGATGAAGGGTTTCTTGTAAGGTGCCTTGAGAGTCTTCTTCAACACAAGCTTACCACCATTATCTTCTCTCTTCTCATAGGGGCAGCTTGCCACAAAGTGATAGCGGTCACCACAACTGAAGCAAGTTCTCAACCTAGTGGTGTTCTCTCTTTTCCCATTTGGATTGCTTCTTCGTTGCATTTCCATCTTGGCCTTGGCGGGGTTCTTCCAAAAGTTCTTTGCATAGAAAGCCATATATTGACTATGAGCAATCTTGACGTCATCGGGATGGTCCAAGGAGAGGCATTTATCACTATCATCTTCATCTTCAAGGTCCACAACTTTGGCCTTCAAAGCAACATTGACCACATTGCTCATACCGAGAGCACGAGCACGGGCATATTTGGCATTCTTGGCGGTGACTTTGAAAGCGGCCATCTCTTGCATAACTTCATTTGAGGTCATGAGATGATAGTTGTGTCTTCCCTGTAAGCTCTTCAAGTCGGTGGGCTCAAAAGGCATGAGTGCACTCACATATTTCCTTTTTATCCATACATCATCCACATATGAGGGACCCACATTTCTAAAAGCAGTGGCGGTGGTCTTGAGCCTTCGATACATGTCTTCGTGGTCTTCACCTTCTTTCATGTAGAAACCTTCGGCTTCATTGCTTAGAGCATCATATTTGTTCCTCCTCATACTCTCATTACCAACAAACAACACAGTGAGAGCATCCCAAGCTTCCTTGGCAATGCTAAAGTGCTCAATTTGTGGGTAATCCTTTGTTCCCAATCCTTGTTGAATCATATGCAAAGCAGTGGCATTGAGTTGACTATTGACAACTTCTCTTCTTGTCAAGTTGTTTGGATTCCCAATAAAGAGTCCATGCTCGATGATGTTCCATAGTTCAATGCAAGAGCTGCGCATATGAGTTCTCATTAGTGATTGCCATTGAGCAAAAGTAGCACACTCTTCTAGCTTAGGTGGGTCACCTCTATTGTACACATGAGAGTGTGGGATGGGAGGATCGGGAGAGTACCAAGAATCACGGTGCTCACCCTTCCCCCCATCAAGTCGTGTGGAGGAGTTAGCATTGTCTAGTTTGTCCCCTACCACCATACCCTCGGGGGATACCGGAGTATTCCCTTTAGGTACAACAGATGGTAGTTCCTCTTGAGGAGATGGGGGTGATGAGCCATCTTTGTCTTTAAGAAGTTGCTCAAGCATCTTCTTGACTTCGTTGACCAAGGAAGAGCTCAATCTTGTTTCCAAGTTTCTGAGATCTTCCATGGTCACCGGAGTCGACTCACTACCACCATCCCCTTCTTGGCTACCCATATTCTCTTAGGCGGTAGAGCCCGAATAAAGAGCCGAGGCTCTGATACCAATTGAAAGGATCGTGTGGGCACCTAGAGGGGGGGGGGGTGAATAGGTGCTACTTCAAATTTTCTTCTTTTTCAAATTAAGGTTTGACAATAAGGTAAATTCTCTAGATAATGCAACTATGGTGAATTTACCTATATGACAATTATGCAAGAGCTACCACAACACAAAGTAGTAACAAGTAAGTAAGGTGCGGTAAAGGATAGAGGTAACCGAAAAGTGGACGCGGAGAGACAAGGATTTATTTCCCGTAGTTCCTTCCTTTTGAGGGGAAGTACGTCTACGTTTGGAGAGGGGGTGGTTCCAAACCACCAACGCCACGAGAGCCCTCCCTTGTTCTCCGATGAATCTCACCCCAACGGGATCGATTCACCTTCCACTATATCAGCAACCTTCAAGGTGGAAGCCGGCACCGTTACAAGTTTGGGGCACACATCCACAACTTAATCGGAGGCTCCCAAATACAAGCAAGCTATTAAAGCAATCAAAGAAAAGATTGTAAGAACAAAAACAAGAGCTAGGGTTTCCAACAAAACACTAGAGCAAAGGGGCCCTCAATGAAATGAGGGGGAAATGAAGATCTCTTTTGGTGAAGTAGTAGATTGGGGCTTCCTCCTTCGATTCCCCAAAGATCAAGGACTTTGGGTGGTTGGATGAGGAGATCTTGAGAATTTGAGTGGCTCCAATGGACTCCAATGGTGGGCAATGACTTTAATGTGCTGAGAACTTTGTCCCAAGGTAGGTGGAGGGGTGTTTATACCCCTCCACAAAATCTGACCGTTGATGCATTTATTGCAACGGTAGTACCGGAAGTTCAAGCGGTACTACCGAAGAACTCCGGTACTACCGGACCACCCTTTTTCAAACTGCATCAAGTCCTTCCCCCAGCGGTACTGCTGTTGTTGCTACCGGAAAGCGGTAGTACCGCTTGAGGCAACCGGTACTACCGGACCTGGAGAGATCAGCACTTTCCCATACGAAAAACTCTCTGTTATGCCAGGTAGTAAAACGCGGTACTACCGCATTTTGCTACCGGCGCAGACAGAAGCTTTTTGCAACGTACAAAAACTCTCTGTCACGCCAGGTAGTAAAATGCGGTACTATCGCATTTTGCTAGCGGCGCAGACAGAAGCTTTTTGCAACGTCCAAAAAGGCTCTGTCACGCCAGGTAGTAAAATGCAGTACTACCGCATTTTGCTACCGGCGCAGACAGTAGCTTTTTGCAACGTGCAAAAAGGCTCTGTCCTGAGCATTACTAAAATGCGGTACTACCGCATTTTAGTACCGGAGCAGTCATAAGCTTGTGACAAGCTGTAAAAAAGCTTCTGTCGCGCTAGGTACTAAATGCGGTACTACCGCTTTTTAGTACCTGGCACGGCAGAGACTTTTTGACAGTTAGTCACTTGCTTCTGTCTGGTCCGGTAGCAAAAAGCGGTACTACCGCTTTTTGGTACCGCGCCAGGCAGACAATTTTTGAATGTTTGCAAACCTTTTTAATGTACCTGCGACACACTTAGCAAATCATTAGTCCGATATGTGTGTTGTTATCAAACACCAAAATCACTAGGGATAGCAAATGCTCTTTCAGTGCTCAAAAAAGTTCTATGAACGACACAGAATGCAACTAAACAGTACATACTACAACCATGTCTCATATACCAAGTGGAGGAGAAAAAGGATGAACAGGCAAGCTAGTTTACAACAACCATTATTTTTAGTTCTCTTCCATACCAGCATAATAATCTTTAAAAATAGTTATATCTTGATGGAATAGTACATTTACAGTAGTACAAAACAGAAATATACTAGCAGAGTCCTATGGAGATTAAGTGAGATGGAATAGTACATTTACAGCACGGTTGTTTACAGTTATCATGTGTACTACTGTGGCATAATAATATTTAAAAATAGTTACATCTTGAGGGATTTCTTGTCAGAAATGTACTATCTCACCTTCATGATGATTTCATAAACATCCTCACGCAATCAGAGGGGACATGAGCCAAGATCTCTCGTTGTAGTGCAGGTACATCTGCTTAATACAACACCCACACAAGACACAAACCACATGGAATAAAAACCCAGTACATGAATTCGAATTCGAGAGAGACATGCTGGAGGTGTCTAATTATGTCTTGGAGAAGGACTTCTTGGTGCTCTTGTGCAGGTTGGGCACAAAAATCCTCGCGACAAGATTCAGAGCAGCACAAGACACGCGGGTCAGGAGCGGGCACCAACCAACAAAGGGAGGGAAACAGAGGAGAGTAACGAATCTTGTCGTTGGTGTTGGTGGGTTACGTACTGATGCATAGTAGGGGTGCGATGCCGTGAGCGTGGAGGCAATCTCGGTGGTCTCGGCGGCGAGCTCGTCTAGATGGCTGGTGGTGAGGCCCTTGTACACCCCCGCGCAGACCTTTTGCGCGACGAGCACCGGGTCACAGTGCTCCTGGCTGAGCCCAGCGACATAGAAGGCATCAGCCCCAACAGGAGCTCTGGACGCCAGCAGTAGCGCTTGTGGGCAGCAAAACCACCACAACACCGCCAGGGCGCCATCACAACAACACTCAAACAACAACATGACCTGGGCCAAAACGAACGACAACGCATATTCAACACAGATCAAACAATATTCATGAAGAGCTAGCCATAAATCTCCACAAATCATCGACGAACAACAGACCTGGAAGTCATTCTTGAAGTAGTCGAGTAAGCCCTAGACCAGAGCGTGTCCAGATCCCGCTTCGTCAGGTCCCGTCGCACCACCAGCCCTGCCACCGTGCTTGATGAATACCTAGCCTTATGGGATCTAGTCGAGGAGTGCGATGTAGGTATCTCAGCATATTGGGCACTACAGAGAGGGCAGCGAAGGTGGGGATCTCGCTCAAGAGGTAGGGATCTCGCTAAGGGTGGCTCTGATGGGGGGATCTCGCTCGGGTCGGGGCGATTAATACGTCCAAAACGTATCTACTTTCCCGAATACTTTTGCTATTGTTTCTCCTCTAAACTTGTGTGATTTGGATACAACTAACACGGACTAACACTGTTTCAGCATAAATACCTTGGTGTCTAGTTTTTGTGTAGAAAATCAACTATCAGGAAAAATCTCGGAAAATATGCCAAAAATCATATTTCACCAGAAGATCCACAGAGCCAGAGTAGGAGATGGATGGGATCCCTGGGGGGGCCACACCGCCCTGCCGTGCAGGTGGGCCCACCCCGTGCCTAGACGGGTGCGACCGCCTCAGGAACCCCCTCAGCCTCCCTCTTCACCTATAAGAAGCCTCTTGGCCTAAAAACCGAGGGGGTTCGAGGTTTTACAGAAAGAGTTCCGCTGCGCCGCCACCACTAGAAACCGCGATTCGGAACCAGAAACTCCGTTCTGGCACCCTGCCGAGATGGGGAATTTGGGGAGGATCATCGCCATCATCATCACCAACGCCTCTCCATTAACCATCAATGTTTCCCTCATCCATGAGTGAGTAATCTCCCGCTGTAGGCTAGGGGGATGGTAGGAATTGGATGAGTTTTATCATTTAATCGATTAAGATTGTTAGGGCATGGCGCCTAGTATCTCTATTAGTGTTATTTTACTTTGTTGCAACTTGTTGTGCTTAATGCTTGTCACTAGGGCCCGAGTGCAATGATCTCAGATCTGAACTTATTATTGAATCATTATGATAGTATTGTTTGTGATCTTATCTGCAAGTTGTGTACACATATCATTGTCCGGATCCAAAGGCCCCGAAGTGACAGAAATTGGGACAATCGGAGGGGATAGATACGATGTGAGGATCACATGTGTTCATGGAGTGTTAATGCTTTGCTCCGATTCTCTATTAAAAGGAGCATCATAATTGCCAGTAGTTCCCTAAGGCCCCGCTATAACGGGCTGGCAGGACAATATATGGAGCACATGCCTATGATTGTTTAGTACTTGGATGATTATTCTTATTTATCTGCAATTGCCCTAGATATTGAAGTTACATTTTTATACTCGTCCATGCAACGCCCGTCCATCCATCCCTATGCCTACCGCGTTCATATCCTACTCTTTTCTACTATTGTTACTATTGCTCTTGTTTTACTGATGATGTTGCTTTGCTGTTTCTACTACAAACTGTTGCTCCTGATAAACTTATGTGAGCAAGAACTATTTCCAGGTGCAGCTAAATTGACAACTCAGTTGTTAAGGCTTGCAAGTATTCTTTGGCTCCCCTTGTGTCGAATCAATAAATTGGGTAATACTACCCTCGAAGACTGTTGCGATCCCCTATACTTGTGGGTCATCAAGACTATTTTCTGGCGCCGTTGCCAGGGAGCATAGCTTTATTTTTAAGTTCACTTGGATCTATTATTGTTCACTGCTACTCCTTTCATCATGGGGAATTCTCGTGATGGAAAGTTTCCTATTTTACCATCCACTACAAGAAGAGGTACAATCCTAAACACCTTTGTTGCTCTTGATTCACCGTATGTTATAAGTAAGCTTGTTACACCACCACCACATACTCATGTTACACACACTGCTACTACTGCTGAATCTAAAACTGCTTTTGATACTCATTATGTTACTTCTACTGTGCTTGATGCGAGTGGTTTATTAGGTCCTTTCCTAGATGCTACTATGGCTAGTCTAGGAAATACGAAAACTCCTAGTGAAGACACTGTTACACCTGTTAGCTCACCTGATTCTAGAGAGAGTTATGATATTAATGATGGTTACATTGAGTTTACTAATGATTTTATTGAAGAGTGCCAAAACACACATGGTGTTAGTGCTATTAAGAGTCTCCTTGAGAGACGTACCATTATTCCTAAACCGTCCTCTGATCCTAAGTTTGCCATCTCTCCCATAGACATTAAAGATAAAGATTATGATTTCTCTCTTGCCTTATCCTATTTAGATATTGTTGAGAAAGAACCTTTTTGTGGGACTGAAAATGAGAGTGTTTTAGCTCATATGAATGAGCTTTCCACTATGAGTGCTTTATTCTCTAATGATTTTAAGATGCACAAGTACTTTGTTACTAAGATCTCCCCTTTTTACTAAAAGGAGAAGCTAAGGCTTGGTTTAATAGATTACCTCCTTGTTCCAATGATAGCCCTGATTGTTTGATTGCTTCTTTCTTCCAGAAATATTTTCCTCCCAGTGCTAGACATGCTGCTTTGCAGAGACTTTTTGATTTTAAACAGGGAGAAGAAGAGAAATTGCCTGATTCATGGACAAGGTTTTGTGCCTTGATTCATGCAAATCTTTGATGTCCATTACCTAAAAATGAGCTTCTTGATATTTATTATAATGGACTAACTGATGATTCTAGGACATACCTAGACAGCTTTGCTGATTGTGTTTTCAGGAAAAGAACTCCTACAGATGCTGAAGAATTAATGGCTAAAATAAGCAAGAATTATGATGATTGGACTTTAACTGAGCTAAATACACCTGAGCCTATTACTCCTGAACCAGTTGTGCCTGAACCAGTTCCAACACCAACACCAAAGAAGAGGAGAGTAATTGCATTAAATGATGAAGTGATGAAAGAAGCTAAGAAATGTCTTAAGGAGATAGATATTAGAGCCGAAGATGTGAAGAATCTACCTCCTATATAAGAATTATGTAAGCCAATTCCCCACTCATCCACTATTGAGGTACATTCTCTCCACTTTGATGAAGGTGATATTCCCTATGGTAAACCTCCGGATCAATGCTTAGAGGAACTTGACAAATTTATTGTTAAACAAGGTAATTTTAATAAAGAAGTTTAGAATCATTTATTGGAAAACTCTACAGCTATTAATGAGTTGAAAGATATTGTGGAAAGAACTGCTAATGATATTAAAATGCTTTGTAAACACTTTCAAATGGTTCAAACCCAAATTGATCAACTTGCTAAGGTACAAAAAGATATGCTAGTTAATGTCTCAAGGGATAAACATGCTTATGGAATTAGAACTAGAAGTGGTATAGCTACTCAAAATCCTTTATATCCTGAAGGATACCCTAAAAGAATTGAGCAGGATTGTCAACAAGGTGAAAGTTTTGGTAGTACTCGTAAGAGTAAGAAAAAGAAACATAAAATAGTTGAGGAACCACTTGAACCTGTTGTAGATCCTAATAGTATATTTGTCTCTGATGCTGAAACTGAGAGTGGTAATGATAAAAATGATGCCCCTGATAAGGAGGAAGTTGAGGAAGAACCCTAGGAGCACACTAAGAACACTAGGTATACCAAGGAAGATTTTATTGCTAAAAAACATGGTAGTGAGAGAGATCCTTGGGTGCAGAAACCTATGCCTTTTCCAAATAAGAAACACAAATCAAAGGAGGAAGAACACTACAATAAGTTTTGTGAGTGGATGAAACCTTTATTTTTGAAAATTCCTTTGACTGGTGCTATTAAGTTGCCTCCTTATTCAAATTATATGAAGGATATTGTCTTTAATAAAAGGAGGATTCCTAATGAGGAAATTTCTACTTTCCTTGCCAATTATTCCTTCAATGGTAAGGTTCCAAAGAAACTTGGTGATCCAGGTATACCAACTATTCCTTGCTCTATTAAGAACAATTATGTTAGAACTGCTTTATGTGATTTGTGAGATGGAGTTAGTGTTATGCCGTTTTCTCTCTACAAGAGACTCCAGATAGAAAATTTGATACCAACTGATATATATTTACAAATGGCTGATAAGTCAACTACTATTCATGTTGGTATATGTGAGGATGTTCTTGTTCAAGTGGCTCATAATTTCTTGGTTTTGACTGATTTTGTTGTGCTTGAAATGCCTGAAGATGATAATATGTCTATTATTTTTGGGAGACCTTTTCTTAATATTGCAGGTGCTGTCATCAATTGTAATCAATGAAAAGTAACTTTCAATATTAATGACAAAGAGCATACTGTCTATTTCCCCAAGAAGGTTGCTAAGAGCTATTGCCTGAATTCCATTGAAAATAATGAGAGCATCAAGGTTGGAGAAATATATTGTCCCATTCCACAAGAAAATTTTGGAACTATTATGATTAGGACCATTGCTATCAAGTTTGAGGTAACATAATCACCTTGTGGAATGCAAAGTTTTGTTTCATATAAGATTTTTTTGATAACAAGACTTGATCAACCTTGTTAACAAAAGTATTTTAATGAACAAAACAATGTTTTCACTATGGTTATTCTTGCTTTCTTTTACTTTTTCTCCTTCCTAGTCTTTGCTTTTTCTCTTGCTAGCTTTAGTTTTTCTAGTTGTTTGCTTGTTAGATTGTCTTAGAACTTCTGTAGTTTTGGTTTTGGTTTGCTTTTGCTTTTTCTAAAAAATATTTTCTGCGAGAAAATCAATTTTCATACCCTGAAAATTGGCCAAAAATAAAGTTTCTCGAAAAATTCTAGAAAATTCAAAATAAATTTTTCCTCGAAAAAAGGGGCAGAGGGACACCCACCAAGCCAACACACCCTTGAGTGGCATGGCCAGTCCCCAGGTGGCGCCTAGCCAGGGTGTGGCCCACTTGTGGCCCTCCAGGATGCCTCCTCCCAGCCATCTTCTTTATCTCTCCCGAAAAACACCGGAAAATTTTCTCAAGCTCGAGTTCCTGCTTTTCTTGCTCCCGATTTTCGAGCTCCTTGCTCAACCCATCTTTTCTGCTGATTTTTGGAGGGATTGCTCCTTGGTATGTGCCTCCTTCGCTTGTCTAATTAGATTTGTGATTGGCAGATTGTATCTTGAGTAATTTGCTGCTATAGGTGTCAGGTTGTGTGAGATTGCATGCTTGTTCTATGCTTAGAGATTACATTTTTATGCATGTGTAGCACTCTAGCAAGTTCCTATAGTAGTTTCTCATCGTTTACCAACTTGGAAATCACTTGGTTTGATGTTTGTCTAAAAATTTCAGAAAGGAAGATGAGTGCTTACCCACTGAATAAATATAATTTGATGGTACCTGAGACAATGAAAGTTCATCGTGAGGAAGAATTCTTCCCTTCCATATGTGCATGCCCTGAATTTATGAGAGCCGCGGGAATCTTCCAGGATTTCCAAACTATGATTACCAATGCAGGGTTGGAACACTTTGTTGAAGAAGAACCATCTCAATATATTAAGATAACCATGGCTGTGGTGCAGGACTTCCGGTTTACTTGGTCTTCATCTAATCCCATGGTCCATTATAAAATATACAATATAGCTGTCGACCTGCCTTTTGCTGATTTCTATGCAGCAATTAGAGTATCTCATTGGGGATCTTGTGAGAAGATCATGGAGAGGCCTAAGAAACTCATGGATTTATATGCTGAAATTTGCCAAGGTTTAGACTTCTTGAAGGAAAGTGGTAAAATTCGGAACATCTATTAGATATTTTGCCTATTTCATTACCAAGTGTGTTCTTGCTAGAAAGTTATCTTCTTTTGATCTAGCTTTTATCTCAACTTCTTTGAATAGGGATAGATATTATAATCTGGGTGCTTTGATAGCTTACCATCTTACTACTAACTATGAGAAGGGTGAAATTTGTGGAGGTCTCATCCCTCTAGGTTGCTAGCTTTCCATGGTTTAGAGCCTCACCACTCAGATTATCGGTTCCCCATAGAGAGGCTTGTTCTTGATTCCATGGTTAAGCATAATTTTGTTTCTTCAGGGGCTACTGTGAGAAGTTTACCGTATGAGTTATACTTTGTCAAGCGTAGTTGGAGAGGGGGTAGGGCTGAGAAAGTAGTTTATTTGTCTGCACCTGTTTTATTTAATTTTGATAACAGGCAAGGATGGTCGCTCACGGAGGAGGAGTTTGACACATACGTGGCGGAGCTCTCCCAACAAGAGGATAATGTTGGAGAGGATTCCAAAGATTATTAGGTTCAGCACTCCAACTTGGGAGAGTCTTCATACCAGCAGCCCTCTTATGATTGGGGCGCGTCTTCTTCTTCATCGCAAGCGCCTGACTATGATCATTCCTATGATGACCCACCAGCTTGGGGTTATTACCCGCGCGATTGATCCCCACTTAGGCCAAAAGCCTAAGCTTGGGGGGAGGTATACCGACATCACACTCATCTATATATCATGTTTCTCCGGTTCTTTGTATATCCATTGTTTTGCTTTCTTTTTGGTTTTTGTTTCTGCTTTCTCAAAACACAAAAATACCAAAAATATTTTTGTTGTTTCTCTTGGTTTGTTTCTTTGTTTTCTAGCTTTGGTTTGCCTTAAAGAAAAATCCAAAAAGATTTTGCTTTGTTTGTTTTTGCTTTGTTTGCTTGCTTTAAAAAATCGAAAACACCAAAATATATTTGTTGTTCTTCTTTGGTTTTGTGAGTTCTTTGCAGGGTTCAGCCGTCCTTAGTGGAATTTGGTTTCATGTTATTATTCAAGCAACACAAGTGAAGGGCAATAATGAAGATTAAGACAACTTGAGGTGTGGTAAGAGGCTGGTAATGAACTCTATTTGTTTTCATTTTTGTACATATACTCATCATGTGAGCATGCTTAGTCTGTTCATGTAAGGTGTATGTTATTTGTGGATGCTTAGTAGTTCTTGCTTTCTTGTGATTAGCTCTAGCTTGCTAATAGTTTGTAGCATGTCATATGAATGTTTGCTTGCATTGTTCTATTCATATTTTGGCATGATATTGTGGTATCCTCCTCCGGGCGTTTCATGTGAATCGACTTGGCACATGCTTATGCATGCATATGGCTAAACAATAGTCAGTAAGCCTCGATGATTTATTTTGCCTCAGAGTTCTTGTATCATTTTCATGCCATAATTAGTCATTTTTTGCTGCAAGCATGATTATGACAGTTATTGCTCTCTCGTTTGTCGCTCCCTCTCTATTGCTAGCCTTCACCTGCACTGAGTAGGAGCTCTACTTGTGCATCCAACTCCCCAAAATCAATATTGCCAATAGTTTCCACCATACCTACCTACTAGCATCATTTGCTATTTAGTGAATATTCATTATGCCTTGTTTTCTTCCAAATAAAATGTTTGACTGTTTTGAGAAAATTAGTTAGTAAATCTCTCACAAACTTGATGGCACACTTTATTCCCTGCACTTAATAAACCTGAACCATTGTGACTATCCATGAAAGTTATATGCTTGCAAATTATAGGCTGGGAGTTAGCAGAACCATGCTGTCATGGGGAACACTTTCAACAATTATGGATACATATCCAGTTGATACCATGTGCTTTTGTTTGTGGATGTCGTCGGTGTGAAATAAAAGGGGAGCCTGTGAGTTCATGGAGTTATATATATGTGTTAGAGAAACGCCTGGGCCGCTAGACTAAGCCATGCCTAATGGTGGAAACTTGTAGCATTACCATAATGAGCAATCTATGAAGCATCCTCAATAAAAACCTATGCAAATAGCAAATAAAAAGATCGCTGAGATGCTCATTGTTTGCTTGCCTTGTCATTTTGATTATGGGATAGCTCCTGTACATGTGCAAGGGGTACCCCGTTGGCGGTTCTCTATGATATGCATGTATTTACGATGACAAGAACTTACAGGTAACTCAAGTTGAGTAGCATGAGGAGCGGCCCTTGTACTCAAGGGACTTGGGATTTCCAGTTTATGGTATGTCAAGCATATAACTCATATTGGACCTCACTTTCACCATTAACCACATAAAGATGCCTATGATAGGGGCAATGAGAGCTCAAAGCTAATGAGTACCTTACTTTCAGCATTTGGAAGCCTTTCAAACTTTTCAAAACCTTTTCACTTCCTTGTTGAGTCACCACTTATTCTATGAGCACCTTCTTGAGAGCATAGTTGTCATTCTTGTGTTTGTCTCAAAACTTGGTTAATTATGTCATAACTTTGATGCTTGTACCTCTAATATCTTTACTTATAGTCTTCACTTGAACTTCAGAGGTGCCTTGGCATTTATATTGTGCTCTACAAACAAAGGCAAGTGAGATACCACTTTATCATACCTTATTATGAGCATTGCAATGTTGCTTATGTTTATGTCTCATGCTACTTATTATTATTGAGTTGGTTTCTCTTCATAGCTTGCAATGACTATTGAGTAGACTTAGTTGCATACTTCTTGTTATGAATTGTAAAAGTATCTACTCCTGTGCTGAGAATATATACATCATATGAAGCAAATGTGTTCATGAAAGTTCTTTTGTCGCACTCAGTTTTCAACTGAATTGCTTGAGGACAAGCAATAAGCTAAGCTTGGGGGGAGTTGATACGTCCAAAACGTATCTACTTTCCTGAACACTTTTGCTATTGTTTATCCTCGAAACTTGTGTGATTTGGATACAGCTAACACGGACTGACGCTGTTTTCAGCAGAATTACCTTGGTGTCTTGTTTTTGTGCAGAAAATCAACTATCAGGAAAAATCCCGAAAAATATGCCAAAAATCCTATTTCACCAGAAGATCCACGGAGCCAGAGTAGACGGAGGGGATCCCTGGGGGGCCCACACCCCCTATCGTGCGGGTGGGCCCACCCCGCGCCTGGGGGGTGCGGCCGCCTCAGGCACCCCCTCGGCCTCCCTCTTCGCCTATAAGAAGCCTCTTGACCTAAAAACCGAGGGGGGTTTGAGGTTTTTCCAAAAAGAGTTCCGTTACGCCGCCACCACCAAAAACCAAGATTCGGAACCAGAAACTCCGTTCTAGCACCCTGCCGGGACGAGGAATTTGGGGAGCATCATCGCCATCGTCATCACCAATGCCTGTCCATCAACCATCAATGTTTCCCTCATCCATGAGTGAGTAATCCCCCGCTGTAGGCTATGGGGATGGTAGGGATTGGATGAGTTCTATCATGTAATCGAATAAGATTGTTAGGGCTTGGTGCCTAGTATCTCTATTAGTGTTATTTGAATTTGTTGAAACTTGTTGTTCTTAATGCTTGTCACTAGGGCCCGAGTTCCATGATCTCAGGTCAGAACTTATTATTGAATCATTATGATAGTATTGTTTGTGATCTTATCTGCAAGTTTTTTACACATATCATTGTCCGAATCCAAAGGCCCCGAAGTGACAGAAATTGGGATAACCGGAGGGAATGGATGTGATGTGAGGATCACATGTGTTCACGGAGTGTTAATTCTTTGCTCTGGTGCTCTATTAAAAGGAGCACCTTAATTGCCAGTAGTTCCCTGAGGCCCCGCTGCAACGGGCTGTCAGGACAAAAGATGTTGTGCAAGTTCTCATTACGAGCACGCATGACTATATATGGAGCACATGCCTATGATTGTTTAGTACTTGGATGCTTATTCTTATTTATCTGCAATTGCCCTAGATGTTGAAGTTACATGTTTAGACTCGTCCATGCAACGCCCGTCCATCCATCCCTATGCCTACCGCGCTCATATCCTACTATTTGCTACTACTGTTACTATTGCTCTTGTTTTATTGTTGTTGTTGCTACTGATAAACTTCTATGAGCAAGAACTATTTCCAGGTGCAGCTGAATTGACAACTCAGTTGTTAAGGCTTGCAAGTATTCTTTGGCTCCCCTTGTGTCGAATCAATAAATTGGGAAATACTATCATCGAAGACTGTTGCGATCTCCTATACTTGTGGGTCATCAGCGATTCAAAGGGAGAAGGAGAGATGAAGGTTGTGGTAGCAGCGGCAAAAATAGGGGATTAGGGCTGAGGGTGAGGGATCTGAGGTGATGTAGACGGGAGGAGGGGCGCAGGCCACCGGAGGTCTGGGGAGACCGGCGATTTGGCACCGAAGAGGGAGATCACATCGGCGTGGAGGCGGTGCCCGTGGGTGGGTGAGAGGAGATGAGGGAGACGAGGGATGGGGCTGGACATGGCCTGACCTAGACCACATTTTCGGGCCAAAATTTTGGTCTCCCACGACCCAAAATCAAAAGTTGGCGCTGAGACTACTTGTCAACGCGTGCAGGTTCGGTTGTTGAGGGGTGAGTTTGGAGCGTTGGATAGAGCTGTTGTATACGGTTAAGATCTTCTTTGCTGGGGTTATCCGTGGGTAGCAACCTTCCTGCAATTTGATTGGTTTGACAAGAGAGTCCACGGATTGAGGGTTGTATACCTCTATTCTTGTTATTATTAGCTCAAAGAAACAAAAATTGATGCTCATGGTGGCATAGTTTGTGATAATGTGTCCATATTATGCACGCATGTGCATCTTAGGACAGCGTACAATGTTGCACGAGAAAGTTTTCTTTTTCTTCGCACGAAAAAACCATTTTTCATTTTCCGAGCGCCAAAAACGGGTCGTTTTGTGAAGCAACCACCAAATGAAAGTTTCAAAATGCTACCATCCCATTTTTAAAAAATAGTATACCACATTACATGGACAATGTCCCAACTGGGGTATCTCAAACCTTTCCGTCCACCCCTGGCAAAAAGACAAATTCCTGCCGAATCGGCAGGAAGTGTGTACGATTTAAACTACATGTACATGATCCGATGCCCATTATTTTTTGAAAAATGAGTTTTAGACTAACAATATCATGTTTCTTCAGAGATCCAATGCAAGTTTAGGTGATGCTTAGCCCCGAGCTAAGAACCTTCATGCCCGCCATTTTGACAATAGTTTGAAACGGGCATAAAAAATTCAAAAACGGTCCAATCAATGCAAATCCTTCACGTGGTGTTTTATTATGTGACATAGTTGCAAGGAAAAATATCAAACTTGGTATATTGCAAGTGTCTCAAAAAAACCTTCTCAGAAATGACCTATCATGTTCGATGTTTCATGGCCTTCGGGCCAAACGACCAATGTTATGGCCCGAATCGCGGCATATTTAGTGATAATGTGCCCATATTGTGCACCCATATGTATCATGGGATGTAGAATAATATTGCAGGAGAAAATTTTCCTTTTCATCGCACAATAAAACCATTTTCCATTTTTCGAGTGCAAAAACGGGCCATTTTGTGAAGCAACCACCAAATGCAAGTTTCAAAATTCTACCATCCCATTTTTCAAAAATAGTAGGCCACCTTACATGGACAAATGTGCCAACTAAGGTATCTCAAACATTTCTGTCAACCCATGGCAAAAAAGACAAATTCCTGCCGAATCGGTAGGAAGTGGGTATGATTTGAACTACATGTACATGATCTGATGCCCATTATTTAGAAAAAAAATGTGTTTTAGACTCACAATATCATGTTTCTTCAAAGATGCAATGCAAGTTTAACGATGCTTAGCCTCGAGCTAAGAACCTTCATGCCAGGTGTTTTGACCATAGTTTGAAACGGGCATAAAAATTCAAAAACGGTCGAATCAATGCAAATTCTTCGCGTGGTGTCTTATTATGTGACATAGTTTCAAGGAAAAATACCAAACTTGGTATATTGCAAGTGTCTAAAAAACCTTATCAGAAATGACCTATCATGTTCGATGTTTAATGGCTTTCTGGCTAAACAACCAATGTTATGGCCCGAATCGCGACATAGTTTGTGATAATATGCCCATATTTTGCACCCATATGAATCATGGTATGGCGAACAATGTTGTAGGAGGAATTTTTCCTTTTCATCGCACAATAAAACCATTTTCTATTTTCCGAGCGCAAAAAAGGGCCATTTTGTGAAGCAACCACCAAATGAAAGTTTTAAAATGCTACCATCCCATTTTTCAAAAATAATAGGCCACCTTACATGGACAAATGTCCCAACCGGAGTATCTCAAACCTTTCCGTCCACTCCTGGCGAAAAAGACAAATTCCTGCCGAATCGGTAGGAAGTGGTACGATCTGAACTACAGGTACATGATCGGGTGACCATTATTTTTTGAAAAAATGAGTTTTAGACTGACAATATCATGTTTCTTCAGAGATCCACCGAAACTTTTTAATAAGACTCAATCCCTATACGAGAACAGTCACTCCCTAGTTTCAAACCCATATTTTGAATTATGGTATTGTTCCTACTATGGACTAATGTGGGATTAGTAAATCTACTATTTTTAATTAATCAAAGTATTACTAATTAATACCTTAAGATGTTATACTGAATTTTATAAAAATTTAGAGACAAAATTAAATTATTTTGGACTTATTATGAAACAGTTGCAAAAGAAATAAGAAAACAAAAAAACTGAACGGGCAGAGCTGGCCGGGCCCTAATATTCAGGCCCATCTCGGCCGAGTCCCTTCCCACCGAGGCCCATTGCCGCAAAGGACTCAGCCCAGCGCAATGTTTGAATAGATATAAGGTTGCATTGTAGTAGTTGAACAAGAAAGAATCGTTGGCGTGGTGGTAAGATGCGGCTAGGTTGGTTTGGTGGTCTGGGGTTTGAATCCTCGCCTCAATTCTTTTTCGCAAATAACCTATAAGGCAATCTGGGCAATTTGCTTTCGGTCCCAGTCCTAGTAGATTCGAGCAGCGTCACATAAGCATATATTAACACATAAATATGACATGTAAGCATATATTAACACACGAATATGACACGTAGTCAAAAACTAACACATAGACAAGTAGATATTAACACACGAATATGACATGTAATAAAAAACTGACCCATAGACACGACACATAGGCGCAATTGCTGATGTGGCTGACTACCAATTTGAACCTATCTTAATTTGGACGTCATGACGATTTTAAATCATTGTAGTGAGGTACAAGTAACGTCGTAGGCTAAATCCGTCAGATTATGACGATTTGAGCTAATGAAACTATGACATTCCTAGGCGAAATCGTCGTAATTTTGTAAGGTTTTGAACCTCCCGAACGGCTTACGATCATATGGTGCGAAATCGTCATAAATTTATGACGATTTTGTCCATGGTCACTATGAGAAGGTCATAAAATAACACATTCCTTATAGTGTTTGTATGAAGGAAATTTTCAAGTGTAGGGAGATAATGATGTGATGAGATGAAGTATGGACAAAAGCTCAAGCTTGGGGATGCCACCCGTGTCACCCCAAGAAATATTCAAGAGGTACAAGCGTCAAAGCTTGGGGATGCCCAAGGCATCCCCTTCTTCATCAATAAAAATCCCAGGTCTTCTTTCAAGACACTTATTTTAATTGCTTCATGCACTATATGTTATTCTTGGAGCGTCTTTGTTTTTGTTTTTAGTTTCCTTTTTCTTTGTTTGCTGCAATAAATTGGTTGGACCCCAACACACCTATTTTTGAGAAGTCACACCTAGTTCTTCATTGCCAAGAACACTCTAGTTTTCACTCTTATTGTTCTGTGGGTGTTCACTTTTGCTAGCACTGCATATAGCTTTAGTTTTCTTATTCTTTTTGCTTAGAACTTTTTAGTTCTTCTTTGTAGTTAGGTGAGACAAGCTCTCTGGTCTTTATTAATTATTATCTTTGTGAGTTGTTTCAAATAAGTCGATTGGTGTTGGAAAAGAGTAGAATGTTTCATGCTTATGGTGGTACAAAAAGAAGCTTATTTTGACTGTGGATTAGACTTTATCATGTCATGTTAGATGTTTCTTTGACCATATTCTTAGTGATTATTGTTGTAGCATGACTTGTTTCAAACAATTGAGATTGCTTAATGTTCCTTGAAAGAATCATGCATTGTTTTAGCATACAAAAGCATAATATTGTGGTATTCTCCTTTGATGTTTTATTTGGGTTGACTTGGCACATGCTTACACCATGTTATGACTATGAACCAGTCACCGTAGCCTCTATGATAATTTAGTTTTTGACTTATGATATCACTTTATGCTTTGATTAATAATTTTTGTCGCTCTGCATGATTATGGCCATTATTGCTCTCTTAGTTGGTCGCTCCCAGTCTTTCCTAGCCTCCACCTGTACTGAGTATGAGCTCTACTCGTGCATCCAACTCCCTAGAAACCAAGTTATTCCAAAAATAGTCCACTATAAACTCCTATGCATGGTGTGTTACACCATTCCAAGTATATTGATATTTTATCTATCTTCCAAATTAAATATTTGTTATGTGAAAATTAGTGATTAAAGCTCTCACGAATTTGATGGAACACTTTTTTTTCTTGCACTTAATAAACTTGAATCATTGTTCCCATCTATATTTCTTATATGCTTGCAAATTATAAGTTGGGAGTTAGCATTACCATGCTATCATGGGGAATTGTGGTGACCCATCATACCACTGCATGATGTAGTACACTATAGTCGTTGACATAACACCAATGGAACACCGTTCCATCCGCATTATATACCTCAGAGTGGTACAACGGAAACATCGTGGGTCCAAGACAACACTTTAGATTACATATAACATATTATAAAAGATCTAGAGAACTTCCTCGAACAGTGAGGAATATTATATAGAAAGAACCAGAAAGATCCACTTGGAGTTACTTTAGAAGTACTACTATTAATATATGTATAAGGCTTGAAAGTACTACTATAGTATTGTTCTACAGAAGTAGGTTCTAGATTCTATGATTTTTATTTATATTCTACGCTTCAGCTTGTCTTCGATAGATTCCGGTAAGGTTTTCGACTCTGTTGATCTCCCTCAGATATCTTCAACTCTTCAAGTAACTTATTTCCTGGGAATGCCATTGGTTTCTCCGAGATCTAGCAAGGGTTAAGAAGATACGTTGAGTACGAGCGTACTCAGCAAGTTCACTAAAGAGAAGTGTTTGATGCACTATCTACAGCCACAGACCATAGGTCGTAGGCAATGCAAGTTTTCGTAAACATTTCTTCAAAGGTTGATTTTATTCTGAAAAGCTATGTCCATCAGCCTTCACGTGTTTACCAGAACTTTCATGGAGTTCCTTTCCCGCAGCGTTCGCAGCTCCTTCCCGGAACAGGGAGTAACAAGTTATAGTTTTTACACTCTGCAGAGGTGTGTTGCTTTACCATGAGAGATCTTAGCTTTGTTGCACATCTGAGTTAGAGGCTCGTTCACACTTCCTTGGTGTGAGGCCCAGACTAAGATCCAAGCCAATCACTTTCCTTCTCTGCGACCCCGCATACCCGACAGATTGCACATCAGACCTAGGATAAAACTTGTTTCCCTTATCAGTCTAAGGTGTACAACCCTCATAGATACCAGAAGCCGTGGGACGTTGAGGAATTCCACCCATAACCTGCTAACCCTATACAAGAGGAGTTGCAACAACGGACCGGTCATCCGTTGGCATGCGAGAGAGAGACGATCCAGCTGACTTCTCCGTCCCATTCCAAATATCATGGTTAACGCGTAATATACGACACAAGAATCACTGGCGACATTGGTTGTTAAGTCCTAGATAATATGTTCATTTACCACCGGAACTTCCATAGAAGGTTATTACCTCATGGTAAATAACCTATAATCATATTATTATGAAAATAGTGTTTTCTGACCTTTTTGAAATGCAGGTGATGACAACACTGGATTTTCAAAATACTTACAGAAAATAATCAAAGGACATGAGCAAGTGTGAACTTGCCTTTTGTGATTGCAAGATTATGCACTCACGGTCTTCGAGATAAGAAAAGATCCAATATCTGAAATCATCATCATTGGTCTGGTAAGGATAAATGTTTAGAGAAGCAAGATGCCATTATGCATAAATAATGTTATGCAATTTTATAATTCCCAAAGTGAAACCCTCAGCATTATAAATAAGTTGATCTTAGGTATCTTCTTTAAGATTAGGTTTATCTTTAAGTTTAGTTCATAAGCAATGGCATTGATAAGGAACTTAAGTGTTAACAATCCAAAATATACAAGTATGGATATGGTAATGTGATTATGATTAATTGTTATCTGGTGACTAGGTTAAAAAGTCCTTGAGTTGAGTTCTTAAGAGCTGAAGGAACTATTATAGACTTGTTTGTGTGAAGTGGCAAAAAGAATAAAATTTGAAGAAACTAGTGTTTAGTTGAAGTTAATCAGTCTTGAGGGTTATTTAGGTTTTACATTAAGGTTTGTGATGGTTATGAATGATGTTAAGTTATCATATTTCAATTGATGTTATAAGTGACCAAAGTTAACTTTTAAAAAATGAATAAACTTCAAATGAGATGTTTATGATTGTTTAGACCAAAGTTAACTATAAAAATAGAAGTGAATTTTAAGATATAGTGAGTTTTAGAACATCATCTAGTTTTAGGGTTTTGACAAATATGATTATGGATGATCCCTTTTAATTTAAGTAAAAGATGAATTTACAACATGCATCTTATTCATGGGAGCATAATTAGATGATCTTATAAATTTGTTAGCGTTTAAAATCAGTTTAAGAGTGATTAAGAGATGAAGATTATTCACCATCTTATACATGAGTGATATATAATATTTACTTAAAAGGAGTTTTATTAGAATTTAAGATTTAATAAGAGTATTTAAAAGTTAATAGTTATACTTAAGTTTTATTATGAATTATGATTTTGGAATTAGACTTAATAATTAAATTTAAAGGATTTAGTGTGTTTACTAAGAAATGTTCTTTCTTAGTAAATAATTTTAGAGAATTAACAAAGTGGTTATTTTATGTTAGTAAAATAAGTAAATGAGTTTTATTATCTAATGTTATTTAAATATTTTAGAATAATATATATAGTATTTTTCTAGTAAAGTATATTTATTCAAGATCTTAAAAATGAATTTTATTTATTTTTAAGTATTACCTTTATTTTTATAAAATTCTTCACAGAATTAAGTGTCTTCAAATATTTGTTCTATATTTTATTTGTAAAACTCTAATGTATTTATTTATTTATTAGGAGTTTTTCTTATTTTATGAAATTTTACTCAGGATTTAATGATGTTAATATTTATGTGCTCTATATTTATTTTAAATAAATAAAGTTATATTTTTATTAGATAGATCTTAATTTTATGATAATTTTAACATATTAAATGTATTTTTATGATTTTTGTATAATTTTCTATAGCTAAAAATGTTTAGAGGTTATTTTGGTAATTCATTTGTTTTATTTTTATTTTATTTCTTATCCTAATCAACTTGGGCCATTTGTTTGGGTACATGGGCTGATCTGGCCCAGCTAGACCAGGCCTGGCACTACACACCGACCCACCCCTCACCACACCACCACGCACGCACACAGACCCCTTCTCCCTGTTTCCCTCCTGGCGTGTACGCCGCCGCCTGCCTCCACTCCGGCCAGTCGCCGGCTAAGTCCAACGCCCACCACCAGCGCTTGCTGGCGCTGCCCCGCCCAATCTCCTTCCTCTGTTCCCCGCCGCCTTGGTGTCCTTTAACCCTCGCGCGGCCCCCATTCTGGCTAACCCTAGCCTGAGGTACGGTTGGTCACCGGCGTAGAGGACGGGGCGATTCGACGTCCCTAGATTTTGCCGCCACCGACATGCCTCTAGCTTCTCCCTTCCGGCGACCTTAATCCCGACGCACGCGGGATGGCAGCTTGGCTGCAACCCTGTCGTCACCAATTTGCTTCCACGCAGGGATGCTCCCTAGTGTGATGGTGCTATACGAGTGGTGTAGCTACGAGGATGTGTCGTGCCGCCACCACAACCTCGACACCGACGAGACGGTGCAGCTGTGACTGCGCAACCCCGGCATCGACGATGACGATCGTGTCTTCGACACGCCTCCGCTCTAGATGCGCGGCATCCATTGGTGAGTTTCAATTTCCCCATGACCAATCTTTGGGTTGATGGCTCTGATTCACAACTATGTTGTGGTTGTGTGCTGCTGATCTATGGCTAGTTGAGGTTCCTTTATTTGGATAAGTAAGTGCCCAGGTAGTACTGTTTTGGGGTTAGTGATAATGTGGTCACTTCTGCTGTTACCTGAATATGCTAGAATTGATCTTTGCTGAATCCTAATTTTAATAAGAGATTCACATAAAGTTTATGATGTGAGAACAATTACTGTACTTGATCTGTTGACTAGCATGGACCCTGGCTATGGCAATGTCCATTTAGTAGTGGATAGTTGTGCTACTTATCTATTCATGTTGGGATATAATTTCCTTGGGATGAAAACTTCCTTGATTGGAACCTAATTGTTGGTGGTTGCTAAGCAGTACCTTGGGCTTGGTCACTCTAGGCCTGGTAGCTCTTTTGGCTTGGTTGTTACAGAGATCAGATCATCTGCTTAGACTTGATAATCTATTTAATGTTTTCTAGTCTCTATAGTAGAGAATTTGCATAGACTGGATGCTTATGAACCAGAGTTGAAACAGTGATTCTTCTTTGTGGTTAGTTAAATTTTGATGTAACTAACCAGTAATTTATGACTTGTATAAATGATTCCTGAAATTATTCGGAAGTTGATTTGAATTCATTACTAAATGAGATTCTGAACATATATATACTTGATTCTTAGGGTTAATACCTAAGAAAATGATATGGATTAGTCCCTTTCAATTGTTGGTTGGCTTCTCTGACAAAAGGTGTGGATCATGTATTCAGGTGCATATATGATGATGGTGGTGATTTGGTTTACTGTCTTTGTTGATAGTAAAGTAAAGTGTACCATTGATTCCTAGAGTCTTCTACTAGGAAAATGATAGGTTTGTTTAGCTAAGATATCTCAATGATTATTTTGGGTGATGATACATTCTAATAGATATTGTGTATCAGACTGTCACTATGGGGCCTCCATTTTGGAGTGTGCACAGTGACAGATCTTATTTGCATGATCTGTTGTGGGCTTAATTGACTAAAACTTGATAAGATCATATACCTGGCCTATGATGCAAAGGCTGAGGCCAAACTCTCAATAAGAACAAATACTAAAGTGTGGCTACCAGATTCTCTAGGATGAAATTGCATAGCATCACTATGCAAACTGAGAGAAATCTCTGCTTCTAATCCTCCTAGACAATCTCTAGTTGCAGGTTAGCTGGATTTGGATGAATTTGTAATAAGGCCATTATTATATTTGAACCTGATGGTGCAAATTATGAAAACTGATGCTATATGATCTGGTGGTACTTTCATTTACCTTGCTGCCTTGTGTAGATGATAATTTCTGGATTTGGTTGGATCACACCAATGTATTTGATCTGATTCATTTACTTCTTCATGTTCCTGTCCTTCTCCACCTAGTTGCTATACTTTACTTGTTCTTGATCTACTCCTGATGCAACTGTGGCCTTGCCTTCTTCTCCTGAGACTAATTATTGGATGGCTCCAAGGAGCAACCAGAGTTGGTTGATGGTGCTGGTCTAGATTTGTGATCTTGTGGTTGTTTATGTGTGGGCTTGGGAGCTCTAGTGCTAAGAAATGAGCTGGGGTGTGTGTTGATGTGCTATAGAGAGATATGGATCAGCTTCTAGCTGAGCTTCTACGGCTGTGCTCTCCCTTTGTACTTTCTGTGATGCTTCCTGGTGTTGACAACACTACATAGATGGATGTATGTGTAAGCTGCTTACAGGTGGGGCCCTTTTTGGTACAAGATGGCAAGTTACCCTTCCCCTCTTCTTTGTGCAAGCTACGATTGTTGTGGATAACTATCCTGCCAAGTGGATTTACTAAGGTTGGTAATGCCATCTAGCTCATCTTGGGCTGAGGACCTTATTGGCTTAAACATAATCTGTTTAGTTGATTTAGTGCTAAACATGATTATTCCTTTTTATTATTGTTGCCTCTTTCTTTCTAATTGATTTTAGCTAGGCTTAAGACGGTGCCATAGCATGCTAGTTGTTTCCTAATAATACAAATGATCAAATCTGTGCTGGTTTCTTTGGACCTTAACTTTGCCTCTCATACTCAAGTGTATAGCTCTCAAATCAAAATTTCTACTTATGGTCTAGATTGGGTGGTACCCTCTTAGGTCATTAGTGGATTTTGGTAGTTCTTACCAAAATCCCTAAGCTATTTTCATATATTAAATTGCCTCACCTATGGTAGGGAAAATATTTTAACATTTAAAACAATGTTTCTTCTCTATTGTTTATTTTACACGAATGAAGATCAAGAAGAAGAAAAGAAGCTTAGTTAGGTTTTATTTTTAATCTTGTTGTAATCTCCTTTTTATTCAAATGTGGAAAGATTTTGTATTATTATTGTGATTGTAAATAATGAACTATTTATTTATTAATTCTTCCTTTGTAAATCCTAATTATAAAGACAATGTCATATATATTTTGTTGTAATAAAGAATTCTTTTATTTATTTCAATAATGTAATTCTTTTTCTACTTATTTGTTTCTTGATACTTTACTTTTATTTATCTATTGTAAAGTAATACTATATGTATATATATTTATATTAATAAAGAATCATTTTTATATTATTTATGTAAACATTTTATTTCAAGTTATTAAATATTTCTAATTCCTATTTGTGAATTTTATAAATTCATTTGAATTTCATATTTGAAATTCAAATACATGTTTGAACAAATTTCCCCCGAAACAAAGAATTCTACAAAGGTCATGTCAAAATCTATCGCACTTGCTCCGAAGTTTCCTTCAGTACAAGAGAGATTCCGATCCATCCATAGCTCTTTTAGTTTTGCGCGAAAATTCTCCGGATTTTCTTATGCATGAATGCAATGCACAAACCTGTGTCCTTTCTATTTCTAGGTGCTAATCTTGGGATGTTACAGGAATGCTTTCAACATTGTACATATCTATTCAGTTGATATCATGTTCTTTTGTTTATGGATGTCGGCGGTGTGAAATAAAAGGGGAGCTTGTAAGTCCATGGAGTTTGTATATGTGTTAGAGAAACGCCTGGGCAGCTAGCCTAAACCATGCCTAATCATGGTGGAAACTTTCAACATAACCATAATGAGCATTCTATGAAGAATCTTAGAAAATAGGGAAAAAATAAAATAAAACCATGCTCATGGTAAATAAAAAGATCACTAAGATGCTCATTGTCTGTTGCCTTGTCATTTTGATATGGGATAGCTCCTGTGTCATGGGGCAATGGGTACCCCATTGGCGGTTCTCTATGATACACATATACTTACAATGACAAGGACTTGCTTGTGACTAAAGTTGAGTAGCATGAGGAACAGTACTCATACTCAAGGGGCATGATATTTTCAACTTGTGATTTATCTAGAATATAACTCATATTTGTCTCACTTTAACCTTAATCACTTCAAGATGCTTATGATAGGGGCAATGAGAGCTCAAAGCTAGTAAGTACCATAATTTTTGGAAGCTCTTTATGAAACTTGAAATCCCTACTTCCCTCTGCGAAGGGCCTTTATTTTTACTTTGTTGAGTCTCCACCTTCTATCTTTATGCACCAATTAAGAGAGAATAGTTGTCATTCTTAGTTCAATGTGCATTGTCCCAAAACTTATTTATTGATTCATAATTATAGTATTGCTTGTTCTTAAATTATTTGTATCTAGTCACCCTTATAAACTTTGAAGGTGTCCTATGCATTTATGTTTTGCTATTCAAGCCGAATACCACTCTTGCTATGTTTTATATATGTGAAACAAACAAATGTCTTTCAATGCATTGTTATTCATGATCTTTTGTTTATTTTGCCTTTCATGTTGCAACATAGTTGCTATGTATTATTGTTAGAAATACATCTTTCATGCTTATGTTAGAGTACTTTGATCCCAGTTATCAATGCTTTACAATACCTTGATCAAGATTTTGATGGTGCATGTCACCTCAAAAATTATTCTTTTTATCACTTACCTACTTGAGGATGAGCAGGAGTTAAGCTTGGGGATGCTTGATATGTCGTAAACGTATCTATAATTTTTGATGCTCCATGCTTGTTTTGTACCAACTATCTTATGTTTTGTCTACACTTTGAGACATTTTTATACATTTTTGTGAACTAACCTATTAACAAGATGCCAGAGTGCGAGTTCCTGTTTCCTGCTGTTTTTGGTTTTAGAAAAGCTAGTAAAGAAATATTCTTGGAATTAGACAAAACAAAATCCGAACTTCCTATTTTTCAGAGGCGAACACGGAGTCCAGAGGCCAGAGGGAGGCGCACCCTAGGGCGGCCACACCTAGCCCAGGTGTGGCTAGATGGTGCGCTGCCCTATGGTGTGCCCCCTGGACCTCAACCGACGTTTCCCTTTCGCCTATATAAACACCCGAGGAGAAAACCCTAAGGACCCTATCATAAATCCACGAAAAAGTCCGTAGACGCTGCACCATCGTCCCTAGATCGGGAGGGACCTGAAGCTCTTCCCGGCACCCTGCCGGAGAGGGGAGATCATCTCGGAGGCCTTCTTCATCACCATGCCATCCTCCGAAGTGATGCATGAGTAGTTCCTCCTTGGACTATGGTTCCATAGAAGTAGCTAGATGGTTGTTTCTCCTCTTTTGTGCTATCATGTTTAAATCTTGTGAGCTTCCTATCATGATCAAGATCATCTATTTGTAATTCTACATGTTGTGTTTATTGGGATTCGATGGATATTGAGTACTACGTAAAGATTGATTATTTATTCTATCATTTCTATGTTATTTGTGATCTTGCATGTTCTCTGTTACTAGTAGTTACTCTGGCCAAGTATTTGCTTGTGACTCCAAGAGGGAGTATTTATGCTCGATAGTAGGTTCATGCCCCTAGTAATTTGGGGGAGTGATAGTGTAACATCCCAAAAATTCATGAATTGTAAAAGCATGAATTGCAATCATATCATCATAGCATCTAGAGCTTGCACAAAAATTTTCAAAGTTTGAAACCAAATAAAACCATATTTATGCCCATTTTATTATATTTATATGAGGCATGGTTTTATTTTTATTTTCAAAGGACCAAAGTGTTTTTGAGTGGACAGTTGTGTTTGCCACACTTTTGAGTGTTAGGATCACAATACAAAACTTTGGAAAAGGTTTGAATTCAAACAGATTTGAAATAGGTTTTTAAAACCATTCCTGGAAATGAATTTGGAAAAAGAAAAGGAAAAGGAAAAAAATAAAATCATGCGCTGCCCATTTAGACCAGGAACACATTCGTCCCAGCAAGCCCACCCGGGCCACTCTCCCTCTGCCCCTTCTCTCACCCGCGCGAACTCTACCCAGCGCTCACTGACTAGTGGCCCCAACGCCACGTAGTCATCGTCCCCAAACCCCGCGCGCAGACCACGTCGTCGCTGCCGTTTCCTCCCCATTCACTATCGCGATCAACCCGGTTAAATCCCATTGATTCTCCACACGATTTCCACCCCTTCTCTGGCTACTTAAACACCACTCCGCCACGGCCATTTCCCCTCAAACTCCCACGCCCAAGCGCCCCCAGGCTGCCCACAATCGTGCTAGCACCATCGCGGACCCGAGAGCCTCCAGCGAGCTATTCCGGTGAGTACTGTGCTCTCCTATGTCCCTCATTCACGCAAGATTGATCCTTTATTCCTTGTGAATCTTCTCATACCATTTTCTTGTCCAAATTTTCCCCAGAACGTCGCCCCCGTCAAGCACCGTGAACACCCGAAGCTCTGAGCAACTCCGGCGAGTAATTCCATTCAGGTCAGCATGCCCCTTACCTTCTAGATCAAGCTAACTTGTGCGCCTTGTACTTGTGCATGTTCTGATGCCCTTTGTTTGCACTACGGTGACCTAGGTCATCGCCTTCGTCGCTGTTTTCAAAAGCCCGACGCCAGCAGCTACTCCGACGAGCTCCCACAGCCGCAGCAGCTCGCCCCTATCCAAGCCAACTCCGTCTTGAACTTCCTCGCATCTGTGCGATGCTGGTAAGCCACCTCACTACCCCTAGCCCCCTATGGATTCACCGGAGAGTTGTCGGTAGAAGCGTCGCCGCCGCCAGTAGCCATCAGCACCGCCCGAGTATGGTCATTTGATCTAGGGCCGTAGGATTTAGATCTGACATTGTAGATTAGATCTGGAGTGAAGCATTTTGTTTAGATCTGGCGCATTGGATATGACTTGATCCAACAACGCGGAAGCGTGATCCGCACGAAATGGTATCGACCAATCAGGCGCTGCCACGCGTCTGTAGTTTAAATTTACAATCTATTTTGAATCTATTAGTTGATTTAACTTGTAAAATTCATAACTTTAGTTCTGTTTGTCCAATTTTTGCAAATAATATATCATTCGATTCAGAAAATTAAGACCTAAACTTCTGTGGCTTTTTTTGTATTTTTCTTCTGGAAAAATAGGATTATTTGTAGAACCAATTATAGGCTTATTTTGACTATACAAAATGTTTTAAAAATTGTTTTAGAGTGAAACTTGTTTTATTTGAACCATAGAAAGTTTACTTTGTGTTCAGTACTGTTTGGTTTGACTTGTTTAGTGTAGAAAATCATCCCATTTAACTTGCATGCATTCATATATATTTTTGTTTGAATACTTGAATTTGAATTTGGTGTTATAATTTTATGTGTAGATTTTGGTGATAGTGGTGATTGTGATTGTGAGGACTGTTGCTACTCCCCCAATTATCAAGGCAAGTGGTGCTTCATGTATTTTGTCCTATTATTTTGACTATGCACTAGTGATATTTTGAGTAGGGCTTGCATGGAATTCTTCTAAGTATATATACTATGCTATGCCTTGGAAAATCCTAGTAGTTGTAGTCTTAGTAGAATTTTCTCTAATTTAAGAAACTTGTTATGTTATCATGCTTAGACCATCTAGTAGCAAACAAGGGTGGAATATTTCATGCTATGAAATTTTTCAAAGTCTATGACTTGTGTTTTGCTTAATAAAACAACTATGTGAATGAATCACCTGGGTGGAATGGTATGTTGGTTTATGTTGAGTGGTTACACAAGGCCCATGTCTATGGTTTACCTTGTGTATCACACTTGTGGAAAGCCACCCAGGAACAAAGGGATTTGAGATGTTTAATGTTGAGAAGCTTCTAGTGCAACCACATGGCATATGAGCTCTTCCTTGACCAAATAGGTTACAAGAACTTAGCCAAATGGACAGTTGGTGGTAGGGTGATAGGATGGAACGCGTCCATGCTGGTCTAAGGTAATTCTTATGAAAAGTCCCGTCTCGATGCATGTCGAGTCTTGTGGGGAAAGTGCACCACCTCTCGAGAGGGTAAAACCTAAGTACTTAGCCGTGTCCCCGGCAACGGACAATTTGAGCATCAAAGACATTGAATCTATCAAGGATCTCCTCATCCCAATTTATAAGTTAAAAACTCGTGGTTGAACAAGGGTAAAGGTTCACCAATGTCTACTGGTGGTTCCTTGGGAGTTTTGGCCAACAAAAACTTAGTGATTTCAACTAATAAGGAAAACCTTATTTTGAGCAAAGCAAGCCTAAGCTTCACTTAGCCAAATTCATATAGATGTTAGATACTACTATTCTACTATGGTATCACTTGCCAATACAATTCCAAATGTATTGACCCACTGTGGTTGTAACTTATGATGTTGCAGGTTACTCTGATGGAGATTAGGGTTGTGAGTCTACACTCAACATGCTTGCCTGTGACACATGAAGATGAAGACTTATAGATATTTACTTTATGTTATGAACTCTATGTATTAGCCTTGGGCTATTGAGTTGTAAAAGACTATGTTATCTCTAGAATGACGATGTAATAATGACCTTTGTATCTGTGTACTTCATCTTAAACTGTGGATGCTAGCATTTGATCCAGGGACTAACATTGCAATCACAGGGGCCTTTACATTTAAAAGGTAGGGTCTTACAGATGGTATCAGAGCACTGTGTTTCATGTAGGATTATGACCCTAAGTTGTATTAGACTAAGGAAACCACTAGGAAAAATGCAACCCTCTGCAAATTCCACACTTGTCTTTTTCTTCTCGTAAACCTCTCCTAATCCCCTTTCTTATCTCTATTTGTAGATGGCCACCATCAACGAAGCCGTCAAGAAGGGACCACTCATGACCATGACCTTAGAATGTGAGACGGAGTTTCCCAAGGCACTCAAAAACCTCATGGTTAGCTTGGGAATACATGGTGAGGCCGTGTACAAGGGATTTCTGGTGATGGATGAAGGAGAATAATATTGGTGGGTGCAACTCCACTTGTACAAAAACAAGGGAGACAACCACAAAGAGTCGGGATTCTGCATGGTCACAAACTCAGAAATTTATATGTCATTCTTTGACTCTGCAAGAAATGCAGCTTGGAATGCTATCAAGGAGCTTGGTTAAAGACTCAAGTGTATAATGCTCAACACTCAAAATGACCTTAGAGAGGAGAAGAAGTATACCCAAGACCTAGAGACCGCCATAAAATGTCTAAGGGAAGATATCATAGACTTATCATATGAGTGAGAATTGTGATGTACTCCAATTGTTGGACAACCACACTTGTCGTTTTTCTCACGTTAATAATTTGATCATACCAACCTATGTGGTATGGCAAGTTTTTGTCTAAGCTATGTTTGAACCTTAATGCTTGTGGTAGAATTTTGTATGCCATGACTTGTATGTTTTTATTGTTGAATGTATGATTTTGGCTTTTGTTTCACCATCTTGTGTTTTTCTCTCTACTTGTATTGTTTCTAATTTTTCTCTATCTTATGCAATAGATGCCTAGCTTTGTTGTCAGCACTGCCGCGTAGTTCAAGGGAAATCGTTTTGGTTCTCGTCTTGTGGAGCTCACTAGTGTGCTCAATCTCCCACTCCCTAGTATTAAGGCACTTCAGCTCACCAAGTTCGACAAGAAGGATCTTTGGGGCTTTAGAGTCTCGCAGCCTGTACGCCAGACGGATCCACCCACGGAGGAGATTACCTTCAAGCTGATGCATGATGACAAAAAGAAGGGACTCGACGTAGTCATACAAGAGCTACTTGGACGCATCTGCGGACGACACTCCACCGAGCTCAGGGGCCTCTACTTCCACCTGTTCAGGAGACATGACGAGCAGGGAGAGGCTGTAGTGTATGATGATGCTACTAGAGAGACGATTGAGCTTGTACGTCTGTATCTCCATGACCTAGAGAGCCTCGTTAGACACCTCGACACAGATTGGACCAATGTCAGGCTTAGCAATGACGAGCTTCAGGTTTAGTTGAGGGAGAAGGACAAGCTCTTCTCGGAACAGGACGAGATCGTCAAGGAGATGGAGGCCAGATTCAAGAGCCAGGAAAAGAAGTTCAAGAATCAAGATAAGAGAGTGCATGACAGAATCAAGAAGATCAAGGACATGAGGACCGAGATAGAGCTCAAGGACCTTGAGCTAGAGACTTGGCAGGGAGTGATAGAGAGGCTGCGCTCATAGAAGAGAGCCCTTCATGCGAAGATTGAGGCCTTGACCACCAATGTAGAAGAGTACAAGACAGCCATGGAGACAACTGGACTTACTCTGGTGGACGAGGAGGTCAACATGGAAGAGTAGTGTTGACCACTTAGCTATCTATTTATCTATCATCCATTTATTTATCGAGTCGCAATGATCATCCAACATGTGGATGGCTTTGCTAGTGTGTTTACTTTTCCAAAACTTGTTGTTTACCTTGTTTAAACAAGTTTACCTTGTGTTTGAATTATGTGATTGTTGTTATGTGATGTATTGTGCATGTTGCATTTATGGGTTATTGATACGTCCAAAACGTATCTACTTTCTCGAACACTTCGCTATTGTTTTTACTCTAAACTTGTGTGATATTGATACAACTAACACGGTCTGACGTTTTTTTCAGCAGAATTACCTTGGTGTCTTGTTTTTGTGCAAAAAATGAACTATCAGGAAAAATCCCGAAAAATATGCCAAAAACTATTTCTCACCAGAAGATCCACGGAGCCAGAAGGGGAGATAGAGGGGAGGCCTGGGGTCTAGACCCACCCATGGCGCGGGCCCACTAACCCCGCGCCTGGGGGAGGTTTGGCCACCCCAGGGCCCGGGCAGCTCCTCGGCCTCCCTCCGCGCCTATAAGTTTCCTTCTGACCTAAAAACAGAGAGGGGTTTGATAGTTTTCCAGAAAGAGTTCCGCTCCGCCGCCGCCATGAGAAACGAATATTCGGATCCAGAAACTTCGTTCTGGCACCCTGTCGGGACGGGGAATTTAGAGAGGATCATCGCCATCGTCGTCACCAACGCATCTCCATCAACCCCATATGTTTCCCTCATCCATGAGTTAGTAATCCCCTATTGTAGGCTTGGGGATCGTAGGGATGTATGAGTTCTATCATGTAATCGAATAAGATCTATTAGGGGCATAGTGCCTAGTATCTCTATTAGTGCTATTTGACTTTGTTGCAACTTGTTGTGCTTAATGCTTGTCACTAGGGCCCGAGTGCCATGATCTCAGATCTGAACTTATTATTGAATCATTATGATAGTATTGTTTGTGATCTTATCTGCAAGTCGTGTGTACACATATCATTGTCAGGATCCAAAGGCCCCAAAGTGACAATAATTGGGACAACCGGAGGGGATGGCTGTGGTGTGAGGATCACATGTGTTCACGGAGTGTTAATGCTTTGCTCCGGTGCTCTATTAAAAAGAGCACCTTAATTGACAGTAGTTCCCTAGAGGCCCCGCTGCCACGGGCTGGCTGGACAGAAGATGTTGTGAAAGTTCTCATTGTGAGCACGTATGACTATATTTGGAGCACATGCCTAGGATTGTTTAGTACTTGGATGCTTGTTATTATTTATCTGCAATTCCCTAGTTCTTTGAAGTTACATGTTTAGACTCGTCCATGCAACGCCCGTCCATCCATCCCTATGCCTACCGCACTCGAATCCTACTGTTACCGTTACTGTTACTATTGCTACTGTTTCACTGTTGCTATTACTACTGTTGTTGCTTTGTTGTTGCTACTACAAACTGTTGCTACTGATAAACTTCTGTGAGCAAGAACTATTTCCAGGTGAAGCTGAACTGACAACTCAGTTGTTAAGGCTTGCAAGTATTCTTTGGCTCCCCTTGTGTCGAATCAATAAATTGGGTAATACTACCCGCGAAGACTATAGCGATCCCTTACACTTGTGGGTCATTATTTATATCTCATTAATTATCCTTATTGAAACCACAGATGCCTCCCCGTCGTGCAAATCCCAACCAAAACAACAATAACAACAATCCCAAGATGCAGCAGCTGAAGACAGCTCAAACTCAGTTGACGCAGATGATGACCCAGTTCATGGAAAATCAGAATCATAACAACAACAACAACAATAATAATAGTAATAATAACAATAACAACAACAACAACAACCAAAACAACCCACCAGCCTTTGATATGCTTACAAGGTTTTTGAGGCTGAGGCCTGCCAAGTTCTCGGGAACCACTGTTCCAATGGTAGCCAATGACTGGATACGCTCTGTGAACAAGGACTTGGTCACCGTTCGCTGCACCAATGAGGAAAAGGTCAGATTCGCAACACATCTGCTTGAAGGACCAGCCGCTACATGGTGGGATAACTTCTAGGTCACCACTCCTATTGAGGATGTGACTTGGGCTATTTTTTAAGATGGATTCCACACTGCCCATATATCATCAGGAGTGATGAATTTGAAGAAGAAAGAGTTCCACAATCTTAAGCAACGTCACCGCAATGTGGTCGAGTATATTGAGGAGTTCAACAATCTGGCACGCTATGCGCCGGATGAGGTTGATACTGATGCCAAGAGGAAGGAGAAATTCCTCAAGGGACTGAATGATGAGATGAACCTGCAGCTATCTATTGCATATGTTCCAACTTATGAATCACTGTGTGACAAGGCCACCATCTTGGAAAGCAAGATGAAGCAGGTTGAGAACAGGAAGAGGAAGCATCACTTTGACAAGCACAACTCGGGATCGTCTCACAAGCGTTCCCATGGTGATGATAATGGAGGTTCTGGATCCCACAAGCATGGGAAGTATAACATCCACCACAATAGTAACCATCACCATGACAACAGGCACCACAGCAGCCATGACAATGATAGATATAAGAACCACAAGAGTGGACACAAGAGCCACCACAGTGGGAATGGCAATGGAAGTCAGCCTGCAAAAAGGGACATCAGTCAGTTTGAGTGCTTCAAGTGTAAGAAAACTGGGCACTATGCAAATGAATGCCCAAAGAAGAAGGCTGATGGAGCCAACAAGCCCAACCCTTTTTAGAAGGGTCAAGTGAACCACATCAATGTGGAGGAAATTTATCAGAAATCTGATGTTGTGGCTGGTAAGTTCAAGCTTAATTCTTTTCCAGCACTTGTTCTTTTTGATACCGTCGCATCGCATTCATTCATATCAAGAGAATTTGTTGATAAAATGGACTTACAACTGAAACTATTAGGTGTCCTATTAAAGTAAGCTCTGTCGGTGGAGAGATGATAGTGAATTTTGGATGTCATGATCTAGTGATAGAATGTGGAAAGTATAAGTTTCTAGTTAGTCTGATAATCCTAGATTCCCAAGGATTGGATGTAATTTTGGGCATGGATTGGATGACTAAGTATGAATGAGTAATATATTGTGCCAATTGTACTGTTACACTCACAACCCCAGATAAGAAACGGATTAGGTTCAAGTCTAACTTTGAATCTAAAGGGAGTAAGCTAAATTCTCTTTAGGTGGTCAGCATAGACATTGTACTAGTTGTGAAGGAATATCCGGATGTGTTTTCGGAAAAGTTACCAGGAATGCCACCAGATAGAGATGTGCAGTTTCTGATTGACTTACTGCCAGGATCTGTACCAATAGCAATGAGACCCTACAAGATGTCAGTTGATGAGTTGAAAGAACTCAAGAAACAACTTGGAGAACAGTTGCAAAAAGGATTTATCCAACCAAGTTCTTCATATTGGGGTGCACTAGTTCTGTTTGTTGAGAAGAAAGATAGAAGTCAAAGGTTATGCATAGATTATCATTCACTCAATGAGGTGACTATAAAGAACAAGTACCCTTTGCCTAGAATCAACGATCTATTTGATCAGCTAGAAGAAGCCCGTGTGTTCTCGAAGATTGATCTCCGATCAGGCTATTTTCAGCAAAAGATTAGAGAGCAAGACATACCTAAGACTGCTTCTACCACTAGGTATGGATTGTATGAGTATACCGTGATGAACATGATGAACAAGGTGTTCATGGAGTTTCTTGACAAGTTTGTTGTCGTATTCATCGATGACATTTTGATCTATTCCTAGAGCAAAGAAGAGCATGAAGAACATTTGCGTTTGATACTTGAGAAGCTTAGGGAGCACAAGTTGTATGCCAAGTTCAGTAAGTGTGAATTCTGGTTGAATGAAGTTGGATTTCTTGGACACATTGTGTCAGGAGATGGTATAGCTATCGATCCCGCAAAGGTGTCATCTATAACTGAGTGGGAATCTCCCAAGGCAGTTAAGGAAGTTCGTAGTTTCCTAGGCTTGGCAGGATACTATATAAGATTCATTGAGAATTTATCAAAGGTATCTAATCCAATGACGGAGTTACTTAAGAAAGAGAAGAAGTTCGATTGGACTGAAGGATGTGAAATCAGTTTCCAAGAATTGAAGAAAAGACTAGAATCGGCACCACTCTTATGTCTGCCAGATTTGGAGAAGGATTTCCAAGTCTATTATGATGCCTCTCACCAAGGATTGGGTGGAGTGCTGATGCAAGAAGGGAAAGTTGTGACTTATTCCTCGAGACAACTCAAAACTCATGAAGTGAATTATCCTACTCATGATTTAGAGTTAGCCTCTGTTGTCCATGCACTCAAAACATGGAGACACTATCTTTTGGGAAAGCGTTGTGAAGTGTTCACAGATCACAAGAGTTTGAAATATATTTTCACCCAGAAGGAACTCAATATGAGATAAAGAAGGTGGCTAGAGCTCATTAAGGACTATGACTTGAGTTTGCAATACAATCCCGGTAAAGAAAATGTTGTAGCGGATGCTTTAAGCCGTAAGGTCTATGTGAATGGCCTTACTAAAGGAGAATTGCCATATGATTTGTGTTCCCAATTCAAAGACCTAAGATTGGAGATAGTGCCTGAAGGATATCTCATGTCATTGGATGTTCAACCAACCTTGTTGGACAAGATTAAAGAAGCCCAAAAGTTGGACAAGGAAATTGAAGAGATTAAAGGTAAAATTAGTAAATGGAAGGATAAAGGATTCCACGAAGATGATCAAGGTACTTTGTGGTATGGAAAGCGTATCTGCATTCTGCAAGATCCGGAACTTCATAAATTGATTCTGCAAGAAGCACACAACTCACCATATTCCATTCATCCAGGTAACACATAAATGTACATCGATGTGAAGGAAAGATTTTGGTGGAAAAATCTCAAGAAATATATCGTGGAACATATTGCATTGTGATGTGTGTAGTCGAGTTAAGGCGGAACATCAAAAACCGGTAGGGTTATTGCAACCACTACCTATTCCTGATTGGAAGTGGGATAAGATTGGTATGGATTTTATCACCGCACTGCCAAGGACTAGATCCGGATATGATTCTATTTGGGTTGTTGTAGATCGCTTTACTAAACTGGCTCATTTCATACCCGTGAAGACTACCTATACAAGTGCTAAGATAGCCAAGATCGATATGAACATGATTGTATGTCTACATGGAGTACCTAAGAGTATTGTGTCTGATAGAGGAACTCAGTTCACTTCGCATTTTTGGTGACAACTACATGAATCATTGGGAACAAGGTTGGAGTTCAGCACAACTTTTCACCCCCAGACTAATGGACAGACAGAAAGGACCAAACAGATCTTGGAGGATATGTTGAGGGCATGTGCCCTATACTATGGTGATAGTTGGGATGAAAGTCTACCTTACGTAGAATTATCTTACAATAACAGCTATCAAGCAAGAATTGAGATGACACCGTTTGAATTTCTTTATGGAAGGAAGTGTACTACGCTATTGCTATGGAGTGGAATAGGAGAAAGAAATTTTTTTGGACCAAAACTAATCAAGGAAGCTGAAGAGAAAGTTAAATTGGTAAATGACAGATTGAAGATAGCCCAGTCCCGACAGAAGAGCTATGAAGATCTAAAGCATAGAGAATTCACCTATGAGGTAGGTGATAGAGCTTATCTTAGAGTCTCACCACTTCGTGGTATGAAGAGATTTGGAGTCAAAGGATAATTGGCACCAAGGTATGTTGGACCATTAAAGATTTTGAGCCACAAAGGAGAAGTGGCTTATCAGATACCTGAATCACTATCAGAAGTTCACAATGTGTTTCATGTGAGTCAGTTGAAGAAGTGTCATCCGGAGATGGAAGAAACTTCATTGAAGGACACTATACCTTTGGAAGAGGTTCAGTTGGAGAGTGATCTCACCTATGAAGAGAAACATATCAAGATTCTTGAGACAATAGAAAGGGTTACTCGTACTATGACCATCAAATTCTGCAAAGTACAGTGGAATCACCATACCTAAGAAGAAGCAACTTGGAAAAGAGAAGACGACCTTCGGAAATATCAACCACACCTATTTGCTAGCCAATCCAAATCTCGAGGACGAGATTCATCTTAAGGGGGTTAGATTTGTAACATCCCAAAAATTCATGAATTGTAAAAGCATGCATTGAAATCATATCATCATAGCATCTAGAGCTTGCACAAAAAATTTCAAAGTTTGAAACCAAATAAAACCATATTTATGCCCATTTTATTATATTCATATGAGGCATGGTTTTATTTTTATTTTCAAAGGACCAAAGTGTTTTTGAGTGGAAAGTTGTGTTTGTCACACTTTTGAGTGTTAGGATCACAATAAAAAATTTGAAAAAGGTTTGAATTCAAATAGATTTGAAATAGGGTTTTAAAACCATTCCTGAAAATCAATTTGAAAAAAGAAAAGGAGAAGGAAAAAAATAAAATCCCGCGCTGCCCATTTAGCCCAGCAACACATTCGGCCCAGCAAGCCCACCCGGGCCACTCTCCCTCTGCCCTTTCTCTCACCCGTGCGAACTCTACCCAGCGCTCACTAACCAGTGGCCCAAATGAAACGTAGTCATCATCCCCAAACCCCGCGCGCAGACCACGTCGTTGCCGTTGTTTCCTCCCAATTCACTGCCGTGATCAATCTGGTTAAATCCCATTGATTCACCGCGCTATTTCTGCCCCTGCTCTGGCTACTTAAACACCACTCCGCCGCGGCCATTTCCCCTCAAACTCCCACGCCCAAGCGCCTCCAGGCTGCCCACAATCATGCTTGCACTGCCGTGGACCCGGGCGCCTCCGGCAAGCTATTCCGGTGAGTACTGTGCTCGCCTCTATCCCTCATTCACGCAAGATTGATCCTTTCTTCCTTACGCATCTTCTCGTACCATTTGCTTGTCCAAATTTTCCCCAGAATATCGCCCCCATCAAGCACCGCGAACACCCGAAGCTATGGCAACTCCGGCGAGTAATTCCGTTCAGGTCAGCACGCCCCTTACCTTCTAGATCAAGCTAACTTGTGCGCCTTGTCCTTGTGCATGTTCTGATGCCATTTGTTTGTGCTATGGTGACCTAGGTCGTCGCCTCCGTCGCTGTTTGCAAAAGCCCGACGCCATCAGCTACTCCGACGAGCTCCCACGGCCACAGCAGCTCGCCCCTGTCCAAGCCAACTCCGCCTTGATCTTCCTCGTATCTGTTCGATGCTGGTAAGCTACCGCACTACCCCTAGCCCCCTCTGGATTCGCCGGAGAGTCGCCGGCAGAAGCGCCTACGCTGCCAGTAGCCATCAGCGTCGCCCGAGTATGGTCATTTGATCTAGGGCCGTAGGATTTAGATCTGACGCTATAGATTAGATCTGGAGTGAACCGTTTTGTTTAGATATGGCATTGGATCTGACTTGATCCAACGGCGCAGAAGCGTGATCCGCGCGAAACGGTATCGACCAATCATGCGCTGCCACGCGTCTGTAGTTTAGATTTAAAATCTGTTTTGAATCTATTAGTTGATTTAACTTGTAAAATTCATAACTTTAGTTCTATTTGTCCAATTTTTGCAAATAATATATCATTCGATTCAAAAAATTAAGCCCTACACTTCTATGGCCTTGTTTTTTATTTTTATTCTGGAAAAATAGGATTATTTGCAGAACCAATTATAGGCTTATTTTGACTATATAAAATGTTTTAAAATTTGTTTTAGAGTGAAACTTGTTTTATTTGAACCATAGAAAGTTTACTTTGTGTTCATACTGTTTGGTTTGACTTGTTTAGTGTAGAAAATCATCCCATTGCACTTGCATGCATTCATATATATTTTTGTTTGAATATTTGAATGTGAATTTGGTGCTATAATTTTATGTGTAGATTTTGGTGATAGTGGTGATTGTGATTGTGAGGACTGTTGCTACTCCCCTAATTATCAAGGCAAGTGGTGCTTCATGTATTTTGTCCTATTATTTTGACTATGCACTAGTGATATTTTGAGTAGGGCTTGCATGGAATTCTTCTAAGTATAAATACTATGCTATGCCTTGGGAAATCCTAGTAGTTGTAGTCTTAGTAGAATTTTCTCTAAGTTAATAAACTTGTTATGTTATCATGCTTAGCCTATCTAGTAGCAAACAAGGGTGGAATATTTCATGCTATGAAATTTTGCAAAGTCCGTGACTTGTGTTTTGATTAATTAAACAACTATGTCAATGAATCACCTGGGTGGAATGGTATGTTGGTTTATGTTGAGTGGTTACACAAGGCCCATGTCTATGGTTTACCTTGTGTATCAGACTTGTGGAATGCCACCCAGGAACAAAGGTATTTGAAATGTTTAGTGTTGAGAAGCTTCTAGTGTAACCACATGGCATATGGGCTCTACCTTGACCAAATAGGTTGCAAGAACTTAGCCAGATGGACAGTTGGTGGTAGGGTGATAGGATGGAACGCGTCCATGGTGGTCTAAGGGAATGCTTCTGAAAGTCTCGTCTCGATGCATGTCGAGTCTTATGGGGAAAGTGCACCACCTCTTGAGAGGGTAAAACCTAAGTACTTAGCCGTGTCCACGGCAACGGACAATTTGAGCATCAAATACATTGAAGCTATGAAGGATCTCCTCATCCAAATTTCTAAGTTAAAAACTTGTGGTTGAACAAGGGTAAAGGTTCACCAATGTCTATTGGTTGTTCCTTGGGAGTTTTGGCAAACAAAAACTTAGTGATTTCAACTAATAAGGGAAAGCTTATTTTGAGCAAAGCAAGCCTAAGCTACACTTAGCCAAATTCATATAGATGTTAGATACTACTATTCTACTATGGTATCACTTTCCAATACAATTCCAAATATATTGACCCACTGTGGCTGTAACTTATGATGCTGTAGGTTACTCTGATGGAGATTAGGGTTGTGAGTCTACACTCAACATGCTTGCCTGTGGCACATGAAGATGAAGACTTATAGATATTTACTTTATGTTATGAACTCTATGTATTAGCATTGGGCTATTGAGTTGTAGAAGACTATGTTATCTCTAGAATGACGATGTAATAATGACCTTTGTATATGTGTACTTCATCTTAAACTGTTGATTCTAGCATTTGATCCAAGGACTAACATTGCAATCACAGGGGCCTTTACCTTTAAAAGGTGGGGTCTTACAGATGGTATCAGAGCACTGTGTTGTCTGTAGGATTATGACCCTAAGTTGGATTAGACTAAGGAAACCACTAGGAAAAATGCAACCCTTTGCAAATTCCACACTTGTCTTTTTCTTCTCGTAAACCTCTCCTAATCCCCTTTCTCATCGCTATTTGTACATGGACACCATCAACGAAGCCGTCAAGAAGGGACCACTCATGACCATGACCTAGAATGTGAGACGGAGTTTCCCAATGCACTCAAAAACCTCATGGTTAGCTTGGGAATACATGGTGATGCCATGTACAAGGGATTTCCGGTGATGGATGTAGGAGAATAATATTGGTGGGTGCAACTCCACTTGTACAAAAACAAGGGAGACGACCACAAAGAGTCGGGATTCTGCATGGTCACCAACTCAGAAATGTATATGTCATTCTTTGACTCTGCAAGAAATGCAGCTTGGAATGCTATCAAGGAGCTTGGTGAAAGACTCAAATGTAGAATGCTCAACACTCAAAATGACCTTAGAGAGGAGAAGAAGTATACCCAAGACTTAGAGACCGCCATAAAACGTCTAAGGGGAGATATCATAGACTTAGCATATGAGTGAGAATTGTGATGTACTCCGATAGTTGGACCACCACACTTTTCGTTTTTCTCGCTTTAATAATTTGATCATACCAACCTATGTGGTATGGCAAGTTTTTGTCTAAGTTATGTTTGAACCTTAATGCTTGTGGTAGAATTTTGTATGCCATGACTTGTATGTTTTTATTGTTGAATGTATGCTTTTGGATTTTGTTTCACCATCTTGTGTTTTTCTCTCTACTTGTATTGTTTCTAATTTTTATCTATCTTATGCAATAAATGCCGAGCTTTGTTGTCAGCACTGATGATGCAGCGCTGGGTTGATGTAGGAGCTCTTTGTTGGGAACCCCAAAAGCAAGGTGTGAACCATCACAGTAGCAAGTGTTTCCTCAGTAAGAAACTGAGGTTATCGAACCAGTAGGAGGAAGGAAATGTCACATAGGTGTTGCAAGCAACGCGGAGACCTGCACAACACAAACTCAAGACTTTGCCACAATGAATCAGTGAGGTTGTCAAGATCATCGGTTTGCTATAACAAAGGATTAAACGTATTGTGTGGAAGGTAAAGATTTGCAGCAAGTAAACAAGTAATAGTGGATGATGTATCAATGGTAAAGATTGGACCGGGGTCCATAGTTCACTAGAGGTGCTCTCCTTAGATAAACAACATGGCATGAACGGTAAACAAATTACAGCAGGGCAATTGACAGGAACTAAGCAAGGCATAACAATGAAATTACTAGTCAGAAAGATCCTATGAGATTCGATTGGGCAATACAACAATATACATAGACCGCCATCCAACTGCATCCATGACTAGAATTCCACCTTCAGGTTATCATCCGAACCCCTTCCAGTATTAAGTTGCAAGCAACAGACAACTGCTTTAAGCAAAGTGTGTAAGGTAAAAAGTCCACATGTTCCATGAACAAGAGACCTTTGTTTTCTCCCTAGTAGCAACAACACATCTACAACCGAAGAGATTTCTGTCACTTCCCTTGGAAACTACAGGCATGAACCCACTGTCGAGCATAAATACCCCCTCTTGGAGTCACTAGCAACTACTTGGCCAAGATAGCTACTAACAACGGAGAGCATGCAAGATCACAAACAACACATACATGATAGAATCATAAAGACAAAACCATTAATCAAACCAACATAATAATCTCAATATCCATCGGATCCCTGCAAACACAACATGCATAATTACAAAAAGATTAGATCTTGATCATTAACGGAGCTCAAAAGATCTATACATGAAAGCACAAAGGAGGAGATACAACCATCTAGCTACTACATGGACCCATAGTCCAAGGTGGAACTACTCACGCATCATACCGGAGAGAAGGCCTCCGGGATGATCTCCCCTCCGGCAAGGTGCCGGGAAGAACTTCAGATCCCCCCGATCTAGGGACGACGGTGGTGGCGGCTACAGAAGGTTTCTTGGAATATTGATCGGGTCCTTAGGGTTTCTGCATCGGGGGCATCTTATAGGCGAAGGGGGAGGTGGAGGCGGTGTCCAGGGGCCCTACACCCTGCCTAGGCGCGGGATAGGGCCCACCCGCGCCTAGGGGGGTGTGGCCGCCTTGGCACGCCTCTCCGGCTCCCCTCTGGACTTCTTGTTCCCCACGGAAAGTTATTTACTTTGACGCTTGTCTCATCCAATTACGAGAATATTTCTTTACTAGCTTTTCTGGAACCAAAAACAGCAGAAAACATGCAACTGGCACTGTGGCAACTTGTTAATAGGTTAGTACCAGAAAACATGTAAAAAGCACCTCAAAGTGTAGACAAATCATGGCAAAGTATATACTAAACAAGCATGGAGCATCAAAAATTATAGATACATTTCCGACGTATCAAGCATCCCCAAGCTTAACTCCTGCTCGTCCTCGAGTAGGTAAGTGATAAAAAGAATAATTTTTTAGGTGACTTGCACCCTCACAATAAAGATCCAACCATTTTCAAGTATTGTAAGTTGGCATCAAAGAAATCTAAACATGTGCATGAAAGATGGAGTTCTAATAATAGGACATAGTAACTATGCATGCAACATGAAAGGCTACAAACAAAGATCATGAATAGCATGCATTGAAAAACATTTGTTTGTTTCACATACAGAAAACATAGCATAGTGGCATTCAGCTTGTCCCTCATAGAGTAACAAATAGATGCATATGACACCTTCAAAGTTCACAAGGGTGACTAGAAACAAATAGCACAAGAACAAGTAAGATCACAATATGCATCAATCAATAAGCTTTGGAACACTGCACACATAATGATAACTATGCTCTCTTAATGGTTCCTAAAGGTAGAAGGTGGAGACTCAATAGTGGTGGAAGAAAGGCCTTTTATAAAGGAAGCATGGATTTCAAGTTTCAAAAAGAGCTTCCAAAAATTATGGTACTTGTTAGCTTTCAGCCCTCATTGCCCCTATCCTAAGCATCTTGAAGTGGTTAAGGTTAAAGTGAACAAAGATGGAGTATATGCTTGACGAAGTATAAGTTGGCAATCTCAAGTCCCTTGAATACGAGGGACACACCTCATGCTACTCAACTCTAGTCACCTGTAAGTTCTTGTCATTGTAAGTATTTGCATATCATTGAGAACTGCCAACGGGGTACCCCTTGCACATGGTACATGAGCTTTCGCATAACCAAAATGACAAGGCAAGCAGACAATGAGCATCTCAGCAATCTTTTTATTTACCATATGCATAGCTTTTTATTGAGGATGCTTCATAGATAGCTCATTATGGTGATGCTACAAGTTTCCACCATGATTAGGCATGGCTTAGGCTAGAGGCCCATGCGTTTATCTAACACAGAATACAAACTCCATGGACTTACAAGTTCCCTCTTTATTTCACACCGGTGACATCCATAGACAAAAGAGCATGATATCAACTGAGTATAAAGTATAAGTGCAATGTTGAAAACGTTCCCCATGACAGCACGGTTCTACTAATTCCAACTTATAACAAGCATATACAACATAGATGACACAATGGTTCAAGTTTATTAAGGGCAAAGAATATAAAGTGCGCCATCAAGTTTGTGAGGGCTTTAATCACTAACTTTTCACATAACAAAATATTTTTAATTGGAAGATAGATGAAAACAAGAATATACTTGGAATGGTGTAACACACCATGCATAGGAGTTTATAGTGGACAGTTTGGAAAAACTTGGTTTCTTGGGAATTGGAAGCATGAGTAGAACTTACTCATACAAGTGGAGGCTAGCAAAAGACTGGGAGCAACCAAATAAGAGAGCAATAATGGCCATAATCATGCAGTGCAACAAAGTATACTAATCAAAGCATAGAGTGGTACTACTAGTCAAGGACTAAATGATCATAGAGGATACGGTGACTTGTAATAGTCATAACATGGTGTAAGCATGTGCCTAGTCAACCCAAGCAAAGCATCAAAGGAGAATACCACAATACTATGCTTTTAAATGCTAAAACAACGCATAATTTCTTCAAGGCACACTAAGCAATCCCAATTGTTTGGAACAAGACATGATACATCAATAATCACTAAGCATAAAGTCAAAAAAACACCTAGCATGTCCTGCTAATGTCTAAGTCACAGTCAATGCAAGCTCCTCTTGCACTTACAAGCAAGAACTTACTACTCCTTTCCAACACCAAGCAACTTATTTGCAAAACAACACAGCGAGAAAGGGGGTCCGAACTACTTTTGACATGGTTATACCCTATGGGTACGTGACCTCAGCATACCTGGTCCAGCCCAAGGAAGGCCCACAGCAGATGTACGCTAGCCCATGAAGATTTTCGGGTGGCCAAGTCCCATGACGCCTTCGGATCCTTGGAGAGCAAGACTAGCGTAGATAGGAAATTCAAAGGGGTAAAACCCTAGAACTTGTAACCGACTAGGTCTATGCCCGGGACCTGCCTAATTCTATATAAAGGCCAGGAAGGCACGACCTAGATCTCTCGACTCATACTTCCGCATACACACCTCCACGCCAGATCGAATCTGCGCACCCCTGTAACCTTTGGTTCCGCCATAATCAAGAGCAGACAAGCAGGAGTAGGGTTTTCCCTCTGGGGGCCTGACCCTGGGTAAATCTCGTGTCCCCTGGTTGCTTGTCTGTTAACCGTTCCACGATCTCCAGCATCCCCATCTTCTCCAAAACCCAAGTCCATAACAATGGGCATTGACGAGTCGAAACCTCGTCAATTGGCGCCGTCTGTGGGAATTGGGGCTGCTGATTGTGCGGTCGTGACGGTCCCGACCCGATCGATCTACAACTCTGCGGCGACGGAGAGTCACCTCTTCTTCAGCGCTTTCGACTTCACCGCCCACTCGCCGGCCACCATGAAGGACTTCGATCCCGTAGGCGACGGACTCGAAATCTTGTTCGGGAGTTTCTGCTTCCAGGTGGGACAAACTGGCACCCTCCGCCTCCCTGAGCGGGTGCCCCTACCATCAATCAAGCCCGCTTCATGGGCCCCACACCCCGTGCTACGCACAACATCATCAGCAGATGATTCCTATGAGAGCAGCAGCTGCAACTCCGATCTGTGCGATCCGCCATCAGATGCAGGGACCTACGGTTCCGGATCTGAAAGCTGCGGTAGCAGCGGACCGATCTACAAGCTCTACCAATGCGCCGTAGTTATCCAGGAACAGCAAACGCCTAACCCGCCGCCCAACCCGAACCCCAACCCACAGGACAGAAACGGCGGAAACGGCGGGAACAGAAGAAGCCAGTCCCCCCCACCACGACGAGGAAAACAACGGCCACGTCATCCAACTTAGCAAAGAAGGATGGGTCCAGGCACGCCGTGCCGTAGCAGGCGACATAGTCCTGCCTGCAGACGCCTCACGTGAACTACTGATGGCATACCACTTCCTCCTCATCGAGGAGCACAAGAAGCAAGTTAAGATGCAGGAAACACTTGACAAACGCAAGCAAGCAGCCTCTGAGTCCAGCGTGCGATGAGCCGCGCTCTCCGCCATGGCCCCCGGCTCTAGCACAAACGGAAACCAAGGAAACAAGAACCGCTCTCGGGTGGAGAACATGGATCCCAAGGAGCGTTGTGATGTGACCCGAACTCTCCACACATCGTTCATGGAGATGGATTCCGACGGCAACATCATCCCGAAGACACCGCAAGCTGCGATCATGGCAGCCACTGCGTATCTCGCGGCCCACCGACCTCCGGAGGGCTACCCGAAAAGAGCCATGCATAAGTCCGCACTCACCGGACTCGGACTTGTCGGAGCTGCGCTCCACCAAGACGCTCCTACGGAGCCGAAGAAGAAAGCTCCGGCCAGGCGCGACCGGAGCCCCACCCCTTCATCTGAAGAGGAAGAGGAACACGACCTTCCTCGAAGGAAGAAGAGCTCGCGTCGCCATAAACGCGACTACGACGCCAGAGACGCGCTTACACAGCGCAAAATCGACAAAGCGCGAGCCAAACGTGCATGCTCGTATGAATCCGAGATGGACGAGGACGAAGGAGAACTCTATGGAGCCCGATGCTTCAGCAGATTTGTTCGGCGAACACAGATGCCACGCAATTTCAAGCTTCCTTCGGATACTCCGAAGTTCAACGGCACTCAAGATCCAAAAGCCTGGCTCAGTGACCATCTGTCATCCGTCAAGCTACACGGCGGTAACAAAGAAACCGCCATGCAATGCCTTCAGCTGCAGCTGACAGGCGCGGCGCGGGTCTGGCTCAGCAGCCTATCATCAGGGTCCATCCGAAGCTGGGAGGAGCTAGCTTATAGCTTCATCCTAAATTTCAAGGGCACCAGCAAGAGGCCCGCCTCAATCGAAGAGTTGCGAGCCTGCACTCAGAAAACGGGCGAATCTATTCGCTCGTACATACTACGCTGGTCTAACACCAAGAACTCCACAACACACATCTCCGAAGAGAGGGCCATCGACGCCTTCAGGGACGGCGTCAAACGCCCAGACTTCAAGGAGGAACTTGGGCGCGTCAAGCCCAAAACACTTGACCACCTCATGGACATCGCCAACAGGTGGGCCGACGGCGAAGATTGCATTCACCGAGCACAATCGGATGAAGAGGACGACTACGGACGAAGACGGGAACACCGAAGCAAGAGGAGATCGCGCGTCTACGACAATCGCGACGGACCCGACATGGTCGCGGCCGGCTATGCCGACCTCCGCAACGACAACAGCCGCAACAGCGGAGGATACCGCGGAGGAAACTTCCGCGACGGCGGACGCCCAGCACAGTCGTGGCAACGCCGCGACCGCGACAACGGACCCTCAGCATACGACAAACTTTCGGGTCCATGCACCATCCACTTCTACATCGATAAGCAGGACGACAAAAAGAAAGCTAGCCACATGCTCAAGGACTGCCGTGAGTTCCAAAAACTCAGCGAAAGCATGGTGCAGATGAGGCAACAAGCCCCAATCCCTGCATTCGGAAATGCACCTGCACAAGGTGAAATAGCACATGGAGCTCCTCCACCGCCGCCTATCGGAGGCCCAAACCAACCAGTCGCACCCGCACAGAACAATGCTGGGAACGGGTACCCCCCACCGAAAGGAGCACTAATGATAATCCAGAAGGGATGTCCCACGAATAGGGTGCAGAAGAAAATCACCCGACAAATCAACCTGGCCGTGGCAACCCCACCTGCCATCCCTGAGTACCTCAGCGGGTCGGAGTCCTGCATCACATCCACTCGTGCAGATCACCCTTGCCAGATCCCCCGCCCAGGTCATGCTGCCCTGGTGCTGGAGGCGCAGATCGGAGGTTTCGAGATGAGTCGCGTCTTCATGGACGGCGGCAGCGGCATCAACCTAATGTTCGCAAGCACTCTAGCAGCAATGCGGATCCCGCAATGCAGCCTGGAACAGTCAGACACAATGTTCCACGACATCGTTCCAGGGAAGGGAATATTCCTCCTGGGAAAAATAGGGCTCGACGTCATCTTCGGGAAGCCGGACAACTTCCTGCAGGAGCGACTCGAATTTGAAGTGGTGGACTGGCCGTCACAATACCACGCCATCCTTGGGCGCATATCATTCGCAAGGTTCCTGGCTGTCCCACACTACGCATACCTGCTACTCAAGATGCCAGGGCTGAAGGGCGTCATCACAGTCCACGGGAGCTTCACCCGATTGGACCAATGCGACAGGGATTTCAACAAAATCTCCCAGTCTTTCGGCATGCAAGACGAGCTCATAAGGCTCCGTGAGGTGACGGACAATGGGGCACCCCCAGTCACAAGGCAAAACGCACCTGACATATCTTTCGACTCCACCGTCAACACAAAGAAGGTGCAGGTCCATCCGACGGATGCCTCCAAGATGACCCTGATCGCCAACGACCTCAGCCCCGCATAGGAAGACGCGCTCGTCGAATTCCTCCGTGAGCGCTATGAAATCTTCGCCTGGTGTCCTACGGACATGCCAGGAGTTCCCAGGAAATTCGCCGAGCACGCACTCAACATCTTGCCAGACACCAAGCCAGTCAAGCAGTCCATCCGGAGACTGTCCGAACCACGAGCCGAAGCTATCGGCAAGGAAATCAACACAGTCATGGTCCCAAAAAAGGACTTCATCATGGAAATTAAAGAAAGCGAGTGGCTTGCAAACACAGTCATGGTCCCAAAAAAGGACACGGACATCCTGCGGATGTGCGTGGATTTCACGTCACTAAACAAGCATTGCCCAAAGGACCACTTCCCTCTTCCTCGGATCGATCAGATCATCGATTCGACTGCAGGTTGTGAGAAACTCTCCTTCCTCGACGCCTACTCAGGCTATAACCAGATTCGACTCAAGGTCGAAGATCAGGAGAAAACGGCGTTTATCACACCGTTCGGAGTATTCTGCTACAACACAATGCCCTTCGGGCTAAAGAACGCAGGTTCTACGTAACAGCGATGCATGCAGGCCTGCCTCAAGGACCAGATCGGTCGCAACGTCCAAGTCTATGTTGACGACATAGTGATAAAACCAAGGAGGCAAGAACACTTATCGACGATCTCCGCGAGACGTTCGACAACCTCGATCGCTACAGGATCAAGCTCAACCCCGAAAAGTGCGCCTTCGGCGTCCCATCGGGTCAGCTGCTTGGGTACTTCATCTCTCAGCGAGGGATCGAGGTGAACCCGAAGAAAATCAGAGCCATCATGGCGATGGAGAAGCCGAAAAACCTCAAAGGCGTCCAGCAACTCGCAGGACGAATAGCGGCGCTAAGTAGATTCATCAGCCGCATGGGCGAGAAGGCCCTACCATTTTACCAGCTGCTACGCAAATCAGAGAAATTCGAGTGGACGCCGGAAGCCAATGATGCATTCGAAAGCCTTAAGCGGCTCCTCTCCACCTCGCCCGTCTTGGTCACGCCAAAGGAGCGCGAGCCTCTGCTGTTGTACATAGCAGCCACACACCAAGTGGTCAGCACCGTACTAGTGGTCGAACGACCCGAAGAAGGCAAGACCCACGGGGTCCAGCGCCTAATCTACTACCTCAGCGAGGTACTGACACTAACAAAGCAGAGGTACCCTCACTACCAGAAGCTTGCCTACGGCGTGTTCATGACGGCTCGGCGGCTGAGCCATTACTTCCAGGAGCACCAGGTGATGGTCGTCAACGAGGCACCCCTGAACAGCATCCGGAATAATCCAGAGGCCACAGGACGCGTGGCCCTGTGGGGCATCGAACTGTCACCCTTGGACATCGTCTACGAGAAGCGACTCGCAATCAAATCTCAAGTCCTTCCGGACTTCCTGGTACATTGCATGGAGCTACAGCTGCCAGACACTCCAGACATGTCCCAGTCATGGATGATGCACTTCGACAGCTCCAAGCGTGAAGCTGGAGCAGGGGTCATACTGACCTCCCCACAAGGCGACAAGATGAAGTACGTCCTTCGGATGAAATTCCGAGCTTATAATAATGAGGCCGAATACGAAGCCCTCATACACGGCATGAGGATGGCAAAAATCTACGGCGCAACGCGCCTAGTCATCTACGGTGACTCCAACCTCGTCGTCCAACAGACGATGAACGAGTGCGACGCACACGCCGAAAACATGATTGCATACCGCGCACTCTACAAAGCACTCAAAGGAGAATTCGACGGCTGCGAGCTTCGACACGTCGGAAGAGAAAGCAACGAGGAGGCCGATTGACTCGCCAACATCGGCTCCACCTGCGCAAAGGTGCCACCAGGTGTGTTCCTCGAACAGATCTACGTGCCATCCATCAAGCGGAAATTCTCCAAGGGATCACCCGAAGAAGCAGAACACTCGGGGGATACGCTGCCGGAAGGACATGAAGGGCCCGAGAAACTGGACACAGAGGTCTCCACGGTAAACCTTATGCAGGTCATGGCAGTCGAAGAAACTTGGACGCGACCATACCTCCAGTTCTTGTTAAACGGAGAACTGCCTGTCAGCCCGACAGATGCTCGGCGCATATCTCGTCGGTCAAAAGCCTTCACCACCATCAATTGCGAGCTGTACAAGCGCAGTATTACGGGTGTACTACAAAGGTGCGTCACCATCGGTGACGGGAAAGCCATCCTCCAAGACATCCACGAGGGCATCTGCGGCCATCACGCAGGAAGCCGCTCCCTAGTCGCCAAAGCTCTACGGGTCGGATTCTACTGGCCAACGGCCATGAGCGACGCAAAGGACATCGTCCGAAGATGCAACGGGTGCCAACGGTTCGCCGACAAACCGCACGCACCCGGGTCGGAGCTCAGACCCATACCTATAGCCTGGCCTTTTGCTCAATGGGGCCTCGACATGATCGCCAAACTGCCAAAGTCCTCGAAAGGGGGACACGTTTACCTCCTGGTCGCAGTCGACAAACTCACCAAGTGGATCGAGGCCATGCCGGTTACCAACCAGAAAGGCAAAACTGCCGTCAAGTTCTTCGAGTCCATTGTCTACAGGTTCGGCGTACCGCACAGCATCATCACCGACAATGGGTCGAACTTTATCTCCAAGGAGTTTCAGGACTTCTGCGAAGGCCTTGGGATCAACATCACGTACGCCTCAGTGGCACACCCGCAAACGAACGGGCAAGTGGAAAAGGCCAACGGCCTAATCGGCGCTGGCATCAAGAAGCGCCTCATGAGTCCACTCGAACGGAAAGCAGGAGCCTGGACGAAAGAGCTACCATCCGTCCTGTGGAGCTTACGAACTACGCCAAACAGCTCCACAGACTACACACCGTTCTTCATGGTGCACGGAGCTGAGGCCGTGCTACCAGCCGAAGTACGCCACCAGGCCCCCCGGGTCGTCGCTTACAGCGAAGCCGAATCCACGGCTGCACTCGAAGACGCCGTCGACACACTCGACGAAGCAAGAGACATAGCAGCAGCTCGATCAGCGGTGTACCAGCAGAGTCTCCGCAACTACCACAGCCGCCGGCTTCACCCCAGGTCCTTCGTCGAAGCAGACCTCGTCTTGCGACTCAAGCAAGAGCGACCGACGAAATTCGAGTCACCATGGGAAGGACCCTACGTCATCACCGAAGTCATCCCAGGTGGCGCCTATCGCCTCAAGCACGTGGAGTCTGGAGTCGCATACTCCAACCCATGGAACATCGCGCACTTGCGACGATTCTACCCCTAGTTACCTATCCCATTACTTTCAATAAGGCTTTTTCAGCCAAGACTATTCAGCCAAACAATGTACTTCCTCCATAAATAAAAGCTAAGTGTCTCGCCCCAAACTCCCGTTCATTATTTGCAACTTTACTTTATGCTACAAACGCACTCGGGGGCTCCCCCCACCTCACGATTTCGTCGACTGAGGATCACACGTGTACACCTGAGTAGCTGACAACGTCAGGCAAACGAAAAGGACACGTACTCAAACATAGCACTGCGTGCTTACAGCAAACAAACCTTTACAACAAAGGGCACAACACGCCCAGTCGACATACACAAATTTTACATCTATCTCTTTTACAGGTACTACCTATTCTGAAGAATAACCTGAGCACGCTGCTCAAACAAATCTATGACCTGTTCGGCATACTGCCTTACAGATGCGTAATGTGGACGCATGTCCCACTCATCACCATCCGGCCGAGGAGGCGGCCCAGCCGCCACTACAGACAAATCTACATCAGGCCGATGCAGCCTCACAAGAGACAAAGCAGCCTTGACTCCGGCAACGAGCTGTTGCCGCACCAACTCCTTGACATTGCTCACGCTCCGAAACTTTGACAGAAGACCCGCAAGACTCGTCGGCGCGGCATCCAAAGGAAACATAACATTCAACACCGAGGAAAGCAACGTCTGCACCTGGCGAAGCACCCGCGAAACCTGGTGCACACGATCCTGCACCGTCGCCAGAGCCATGTCCTGTTGAGTCAAGCAATTGACCCGAACAACGACACGCTCTTTCTCTTCCCTCGGAGCAAGGTTAGCACCTGCGATAATTGCACAAATTAAAAGGCAACGCCAGCAGACTCATCTGAAGAACTGAGCTACAGCTCGAAATAAAGAACAACTTACATTGAAGCTGCTCAGATAGCCGAAGTAGTTCCGTCATCAAGTACTCCTCTATGGCTGCACCGCGATCCGCCTTGGACTTCCAAATGTCGGCGTGACCTCGCAACCCAAGAAACTCCCTCTCAAGACTACGAACACGGTCCCGAAGGAAAGCGATTTGCGAAGGATCATCCAACGATGGCCGCAGCTGCGCTGCAGGCGAGGTGTCAACAGGGACAGCACCCGAAGGAACCTAGAACAGCAGAAAAGCAAAGGGACACAAACATTCAGACAGTGGTAGAGCCCAACTCAGAAGAATTCATTAAGCATATAAAGGCCACTACGTGGCACAAGGATTGTGTTCCTCAAAATATTTACAGCAAAAGCAGACTACAAACTATCCTACATCTACAATGCCTAAGACACGGCACCCTGCGTCGCCTTGGAGCCGGACTGCCTAGCCTTGGCCTCCCCCTGCTGCCGCAGCGCATACTCAGACAGAAAATCAATGAGCTTTGGCCCATATCGCTTGCAGCGAGCAGAGTAGGAAGCAAAAGCTACCTCGGATCCATCTGCGCTCGTCGGCATCCGGGAGGTGATCTGGGAAAGGTCCAGCTCTGCTCCAGCCGCCAAGGCCATCGCCAGCCCGACGGACGCGCCGATGCCCTTCTGTTTGCGCTTGTACGCCGCAGGCGCTTCGGCTGACAAAGCCTCCGCCAGAGCATCCACATCATCAAGGGCCGCGCCCTTAGGGACAAGCTCCTTGTAGAAGCGGCCAAGGACCTCCTTCGCCTTAGCAAGGGAGCTGATGACGGCGCTGCAACGATCTTCGACCGCTGCAGTAGCATCATCTAGAGCACTCCCGTGCTCCAAAGCTCCTCGGTCAAACTCGATGCCTACGGCATCTGAGACAAAAAAAAAGAGAATAAATGAAGAAAGCAACAGAGAAGAAAGCAAGAAAACGAGAAGAAAGAAGCACAAATACAACACTCACCCGAAACAGCCTTGGCAGCAGCCATGAGCTTGCTTGCCACCTCTCTCTCGTGCGCAACCGCAACAGTGGCCAGCTGCTCCTCACGGTCCACGGCCTCCTGCTGCAGACGCTCCTTCGCTTTGGCTGCCTTAGTCAGCTCCAGCTCGAGGCGTTCCTTCGCACCAACGGCGGCCTCGGCCATCTTCTCCGATTGACCAAGGCTCTTTTTGAGAGCGTCGACCTCACGGAGAGAAGTATTATGCTCCTCTGCATTCAAAACAAGCAAACGTCAGAGAGCGGGACCAGAATAAATAAAAGAAGCACCAAAAGCAAACAGGTACCTTGAAGTTTTCGGAGGTTAGCCTCCAGCACCAGGCGCTCCTGCACCAGCCGCTTGGCCTCCTGCACAAAAGGATGCAGAAAAAGAAACACCAGTAAGGAAAAAGGACTTGGGGGCTGCGCCCAACATTAAGGAATAAAGCCAAAAATCGAACACGAAGACACTTGGGGGCTCCCCCCCCCCCAAGATTCGAAAAAAGAACAAGACACGAAATTTTTCATACACCCGGGGGCTCCCCCCGTGGTACGAAGCAGAGGTACTTACATGCTCTGATGGCGACTCCGAAGACCCGATGGCGAAATTCTGAGGTGCAACCACCTGCACCTCCTGCAGAGGAGGATTAGGAGCGGCACCCCCTGACGTTGCCACCGTTTGAGGAGGAGGAGACGCAACTTTCGACTCCCCCATCATCTCCCGAGCACCATCGCTGGAGGAGTCGTGGGAGGAATGCCTGCATACGAAACAATCAGCACACGTACAAAGTCAACAAGAAAAGGGGGACATCAGTATAACAAGAAACTTACGAGCCCAGCGAGCTCAGGCCGAAGACAGGAGGAGTCCTTCGGGCTCTCTTCTCCTCCTTGTTCTCCTCCTTTTTCTCTTCCTTATTTTCTTCCTTCTTCCGCTTCGCTTGCGGGTGCGGTGCTACAGCTCGCATAGGAATGGCAGGAATGGGAGAGGAAGAATCTCCGTGCCCGTCACTATGACGCTCAAGGCCTAGAGGGTTTCTGGGAGTCGGAGGAGTCGAGGCATCCAAAGACTCGCTGGAGCTCCGTGATAGTTTACGCGTATGGTCCTCACTCGACTCATCGGCATCTTCCGCCGGAGATCGTGCCGACGGCAGCTCAGACACGGAATCCACCACGTCATTATCCGGGGCATTCAGATATTTTTCAGGCAATGGCGGTACCATGCCCGACACCTTGAAGCCTTGGAAAACCAGAAGGAACTTTGTTAGCAAACAAAGTAAAATAAATACGCAGTCGACAAAAAGCGCTACGCGCACAAATCTACACCTGTGGAACATCCAACGCCAAAGAAAACAGCGGAGTCAGCAACTTCCCCGAGATTTCCTCTCCGGCCTTGAACTTCAGCAGCGAGCGAAGGGTCCTGTCAAGATCCCCCTCGGAGATTTTATTAGCCGAAACACTCGCCGGATCATGGCGCCCAGAATAAAGAAACATATGGTGCGCCCTTGCTTGGAGAGGCTGCACCCGACGCTCGAGAAACGTCCGGATGATGTCCACGCCGTTCACTTCCTTCTCCGGAATCAGCTGGAGATCCTCCACCCGACGGTAAAGGGCCTCTATCTCCGCCACCTCGCCTCCAAGATTTTGTTTTTCCAAGACCTTTTCGGCTCAATCTTTTGGGAGGGGTCAAAAGGAACAAGGCCAAAATCTTGGCCAGGCACTACGGAGTCGCGGATATAAAACCATCGCCTCCGCCAGTACTGGACAGATTCGGACATGGAAAAGGAAAAGAAAAGAAGATTGGGACTAAGGGAGATGATGCAAGCCCCAATGGGATACACACCATCCGAACCAGACTGCCTCTTCACGGGATAAAGTTTTCGGAAGAGGCCAAAGTGCGGCTCAATGCCGAGCCAGCACTCGCAAAAAGTGATGAAGCAAGCAATGTGGAGAACAGAATTGGGAGACAGATGATGAAGCTGAATGCCATAGAGAAAAAGCAGTCCACGGAGGAAGTTGTGGACTGGAAAAGAAAACCCACGCATAATGAAGGCGAGAAACATAACCCGATACCCAACTGGGGGACGGGGGATTACCTCATTGCCGGGGAGTCTGACGGCCTCCCTATCTTGCGGGATTAAACCCCGCTCGCGAAGCTTGCGGAGATCACTCTCCCACGTCTCTGATCGCCGCCAGCCACCGTCGGTGACACGGGTAGCGGTGGCGCCTTTCTTTCCTCCGGCGGCGCTGGTCCCAACTGCAGATGACGATTTCTTCGGTTCCCCCATCGCGCTGTGGCGGCACCGGCGGTGAAAGCGCAGAAAGGAAGATGGAAATGTGGAAGGAAATCCCAGCGTGCAGCAAGAATCGCTAGAGAACAAGGAGGCAGTGGAAACAAGAACTGATGCGGTGAAAAACAAACTGCAGCTTTCCCCAATGATTATAACGACGAAGACGACGCACGACAGCCATCCATCCAGATTACCTAACGCCAACGGCAGATCTGACCATACACGTGTCAGCATCACAACGAACCGTCGTTACCATGCCGTCCACTACGCGCGGAAATTGAGGCGACGCCGTAATTATCTCCACGCCGCGCGTGACCGGTCAATTCAAGGTCAGCAAGTGGGACCCACGTTCGTCCAGTCAAGTCATCTCTGGCGTAGCAGACGCTTGAGGTCATTGATCGTCAGCACTGATGTCATCAAAAGCTATACTGGCATCAACTACAATTCTTCGGCTCCACAGTTAAGAGTACTCACTCGAATCTTCGATTCGACTAAATACTCGGGGGCTACTCCTATCAGGAGCGCTGGCCGCGCACCAGAAAAACGGATAAAAGACAAAATATTTCTTTGAGTCCTACGTCGAGTCTACGACTCCACTACGGACTCGGGGGCTACTCCCATAGGGAGGATGGATTTAAGCATCCGAAATTTTTTGTGTCCTACGGACTTAAAAATAAACAAAGTACTTGAACTAAAGTCTCCGCTCGAGTCTACGACTCGAACAGACACTCGGGGGCTACTCCCATAGGGAGCGCTGGTCACGCACCATATGAAATCTTCGACTGCGATCTTTCGGATCCGCATGCAAAAACTTTTCGGCAACTCTGCCCCAACAAAACTCTGAGTGAGCAACGATCTCCTTGGCCACCCGAAACACCTCCGATGTGACAAACATTCGGATGCTGTGTCTGCGACACAAGGATAAGACCTACAGATAACATCTGATGGCCTGGCAACACACACGACTGCGCTCTGCTAGTAAAAACCCGCGCTAACAGGTGCGATGAAAAATCCCGACGGACGCGTTGGATACACCAATTAAAATCACTGGAATTCCCCTCCTGTAAGTCCTCCGCGGCCTGAGTCGAATTACGCCAGCATATGTTCCGGGTTCGAGTTAAGGGACTCGAACCTAAGGAAGATCGTGTTGTTTCGTCCTAAGACAGTTAACTGACCCTGATCCGTTGGGTGAGTCAGGCACACGCATCAACAATCCCTACACACATACTGTTAATACATAGTTGCACCCAAAGGATTGAAGAGTCCTCAGCCGAATCTACGATTCGACTGATCACTCGGGGGATACTGACATGGTTATACCCTACGGGTACGTGACCTCAGCATACCTGGTCCAGCCCAAGGAAGGCCCACAGCAGATGTACGCTGTCCCATGAAGATTTTTGGGTGGCCAAGGCCCATGATGCCTTCGGATCCTTGGAGAGCAAGACTAGCGTAGATAGGAAATTCAAAGGGGTAAAACCCTAGAACTTGTAACCGACTAGGTCTATGCCCGGGACCTGCCTAAGTCTATATAAAGGCCAGGAGGGCACGACCTAGATCTCTCGACTCATACTTCCGCATACGCACCTCCACGCCAGATCGAATCTGCGCACCCCTGTAACCTTCGGTTCCGCCGTCATCAAGAGCAGACAAGCAGGAGTAGGGTTTTCCCTCCGGGGGCCTGAACCTGGGTAAATCTCGTGTCCCCTGGTTGCTTGTCTGTTAACCGTTCCACGATCTCCAGCATCCCCATCTTCTCCAAAACCCAAGTCCATAACAATGGGCATTGACGAGTCGAAACCTCGTCAAATTTATTCAAGCAAACTAAACAAACTAAGCAAAGCAAATGAAAACTAAGACTCTCCAAGAACAACACAACTTGGCATGGAACAATAAAAACGAAGTGTCTAGACAGACCTGAGCTTTTTATTGATGAAGAAGGGGATGCCTTGGGAATCCCCAATATTTGACGCTTGTACCTCTTGGATATTTATTGGGGTGACACCGGGGTGGCATCCCCAAGCTTGAGATTTTTTCCATTCTTCATCTCATTGCATCATTCTCTCTCTACACCTGAAATTTTTCTTTCATACAAAACCTCACACAATCTTCATTAGCAACATTAGTGTATTCAAAAGATATTAGACCACTGGCAAAGCTTTGGAACAGCAAGGATTTTCACTAAAAACACAAGCTACTGTAGCAACTCCTTCAAAAAGCTCAATTCACCTAAAGAGAACTCAAAAAGGAATCAGTAAGAAGCAAATGCAAATAATGGCAGAAATCTGTTAAAACAGACCAGCAGGTAGAAACTGATTTTTTCAAACATCTTCTGTTGCTCAAATAAAAACGTTTGAACTAACTAAAGTTAGATAACGTACTGGGGGATTTATTAGTAAAATTTGAGCTCAATCCGAGTTACAGAGACTCCTCATGAATTTTTATGGCGGAGGATAGAAATCTGTTTCGGGACAGCAACTCCCCAAATCTTACTTCCCTCTCATTAGAGGTCATTCTTGGAAAAAAAGCAAAAATAAAAAGGATAAGGAGAGGTCATTACTTAAGTAATAACTTCCAAGACTCAAGGAAACTCTTGGGTTATCTCCCAACAAGTACTTTTTTTAACGCCTTTAAGTTAGGCACAAGAAGCAAGAAGAATCAAGTATTTTCAAATGAAGAAGCATTAATCTCAAACCTTGCTTTAAAAGGAGGAGCAAAAAGCAACTTATCTCTCCTCATAGGGAAGTGTTCAATACCTTTCTTCAATGGAAAATGATATTTGATGGTGCCTTCTTTCATATCAATGATGGCACCAACTGTTCTAAGAAAAGGTCTTCCCAAAGTAATAGGACAAGAAGCATTGTATTTAACATCCAAAACATAGAAATCAACAGGGACATAAGCATTGTTAACCATAATGAGAACATCATTAATACTCCCCATAAGTTTTTTCTTAGCATTATCATGAAGTGGGACATCCAAATAACAATCTTCCAATGGTGGCAAATCAAGCATTTCATAAATCTTCCTAGGCATAATAGAGACACTAGAACCAAGATCACATGAAGCTTTGAGATCAAAGTCATTCACTTGTATATTAATAATGGGTTCCCAACTATCTTCTACTTTCCTAGGAATAGAATCTTTGTGTTTTAGCTTCTCTTCCTTAATCTCAACAAGAGCATTTGTAATGTGTTTGGTGAAAGCAACATGCATATCACTAGAATCAGGACTTCTAGCAAGCTTTTGTAGGAACATAATCACTTCAGAAATATTGCAACCATCAATATCAAAGTCAAACTTAGCATCACTAGTAATAGGCTCAATAGGCTTAGGCATAGTAGGAGGAGGAATAGGGACTACTTGTGGTTTAGTGGTGATGGTGCACACACTATTGTTTCTATCAATTTCAGCTTCCCTTTCCCACCTAGCATGAAGTTGAGCTAACAGCCTAACATTTTCATAAATAGTAACTTGTATGGCATGAGTGGCAACAAAGGTGTTTTCCATAGTTTCAGGTTTAGCAGCCATTTTATTAATCAAGGAGGACTGAGCTTCAGACAGAGAGGATATATTTTTCTCAACATTTAAAAGCTTTTCCTCTATAGCCTTATTGAAAGTGGTTTGTTTACTAATAAAGTCTTTGAGCATGACTTCAAGTTCAGAGGGGGCACTTCTAGCATTATTGTAAGAGTTTCCATAGTAATTGCCATTATTAGGAGGATAAGGCCTATAATTGTTGCCACCAAAATTACTCCTATAAGCATTGTTGTTCAAATTGTTGTTTCTAATGAAGTTCACATCAACTTGCTCTTGTTGAGCAACCAAGGGGGCTAAGGGAACACTATTAGGATCTAGAGGAGCTTTCCCATTAACAAGCATAGCCATAATAACATCAATCTTATCACTCAAAGAGGAGGTTTCTTCAACAGAATTTACCTTCTTACCATGTGCATCTCTCTCAGTATGCCATTCAGAGTAATTAACCATCATATTGTTAAGGAGCTTTGTTGCAGCACCCAAAGTGAGGCCCATAAATGTACCTCCAGTAGCTGAATCCAACAGGTTTCTTGAAGAGAAGTTCAAACCTGCATAAAAATTCTAGATAATCATCCAAGCAGTGAGTCCATGAGTGGGACAATTCTTAACCAAAGACTTCATTCTTTCCCAAGCTTGAGCAACATGTTCATTATCAAGTTGTTTAAATTTCATAATGTCACTTCTCATAGATATAATCTTAGCAGGAGGATAGTACATTCCAATAAAAGCATCTTTACACTTAGTCCAAGAATCAATACTATTCTTAGGCAAAGATAACAACCATTCTAGAGCTTTTCCTCTCAAGGAGAAAGGAAAAAGCTTGAGCCTAATAATATCTCCATCTACATACTTATACTTTTGCATCTCACAAAGTTCAACAAAGCTATTGAGATGGGCAGCAGGATCATCAGAACTAGCACCAGAAAATTGCTCTCTCATCACAAGATTCAACAAGGCAGGCTTAATTTCATAAAAGGTAGCATCAGGAGCAGGTGGAGTAATAGGTGTGCTAAGGAAATCATTGTTGTTGGTGCTAGTGAAGTCACACAACTTTGTGTTCTCAGCAGAATTCATTTTGGCAAAGGTGGGCAAGCCAAAAACAGCAACAACAGCTAGAGTAGGAACTATTTTTTGTGTTTTTTTTAAAAGAGGCAAACAAAGCCAAGCAAAAGAAACAAAGCAAACTAAAAACAAAGTAAAGAAAGAGGAAGTGGAGGACTCCCCTAGTGAAGACGTCCTTAGCCTCCCAGGCAACATCGGCATAAAAGCTTGATGCAGCGCTGAGTTGATGTAGGAGCGCTTCGCTAGGAACACCAAGAGCAAGGTGTGAAGAGGCACAACAACAAGTTTTCCCTCAGTAAGAAACCGAGGTTATCAAACCATTAGGAGGAAGGAAACGTCACACAGGTGTTGCAAGAAACACGGATACCAGCACAACATAAACTCAAGACTTTGCCCCAACGAATCAGTGAAGTTGTCAAGCTCACTTGTTTGTTGTAACAAAGTATTAAACGTATTGTGTGGAAGGTAAAGATTTGCAGCAAGTAAACAAGTAACAGTGGGAGATGTATCAATGGTAAAGATTGGACCGGGGTCCATAGTTAACTGGAGGTGCTCTCCTTAGATAAACAACATGACATGAAGGGTAAACAAATTACAGCAGGGCAATTGACAGGAACTGAGCAAGGCATAACAATGCAATTACTAGTCAGAAATATCCTATGAGATTCGATTGGGCAATACAACAATATACATAGACCGCCATCCAACTGCATCTATGACTAGAAGTCCACCTTTAGGTTATCATATGAACCCCCTCCAGTATTAAGTTGCAAGCAACAAACAACTACTTTAAAAAAAGTGTGTAACATAAACAGTCCACATGTTCCATGAACAAGAGACCATTGTTTTCTCCCTAGTAGCAATAGCACATCTACAACCGAAGAGATTTATGTCACTTCCCTTGGAAACTAGAGGCATGAACCCACTATCGAGCATAAATACACCCTCTTGGAGTCACTAGCAACTACTTGGCCAACATATATACTAACAACGGAGAGCATGCAAGATCACAAACAACACAGACATGTTAGAATCATAAAGACAAAACCATTAATCAAACCAACATAATAATCTCAATATCCATCGGATCCCCGCAAACACAACATGCATGATTACAAATAGATTAGATCTTGATCATGAACGAAGCTCACAAGATCTATACATGAAAGCACAAAGGAGGAGATACAACCATCTAGCTACTACATGGACCCATAGTCCAAGGTGGAACTAATCACGCATCATACCGGAGAGAAGGCCTCCGGGATGATCTCCCCTCCGGCAGGGTGCCAGGAAGAACTTTAGATCCTCCCTCCCCCCCCCCGATCTAGGGACGATGGTGGCAGCGGCTACAGAAGGTTTCGTGGCATATTGATCGGGTCCTTAGGGTTTCTGCATCAGGGGCTTCTTATAGGCAAAGGGGGAGGACGAGGCGGTGGCCAGTGGCCCCACACCCTGCCTAGGCGCGGGGAAGGGACCACCCGCGCCTTGGGGGGTGTGGCCGCCCTGGAACGTCTCTCCGGCTCCCGTCTGGACTTCTTGTTCCCCACGGAAAGTTATTGACTTTGACACTTGTCCCGTCCAATTACAAGAATATTTCTTTACTAGCTTTTCTGGAACCAAAAACAGCAGAAAACAGAAAACTTCCACTGTGGCAACTTGTTAATAGGTTAGTACCAGAAAACATGTAAAAAGCACCTCAAAGTGTAGACAAAGCAAGGCAAAGTAGATACTAAACAAGCGTGGAGCATAAAAAATTATAGATACGTTTCCGACGTATCAACTGCCGAGGAGTTCAAGGGAACTCGTTTCGGTTCTCGTCTTGTGGAGCTCACTATTGTGCTCAATCTCCCACTCCCTAGTATTAAGGCACTTTAGCTCACCAAGTTCGAGAGGAAGGATCTTTGGGGCTTTAGAGTCTCGCATCCTGGACACGAGACGGAGCCACCCACGGAGGAGATTACCTTCAAGATGATGCATGATGACAAAGAGAAGGGACTTGGCATAGTCATGCAGGAGCTACTTGGACGCCCTTGCGGACGACACTCCACCGAGCTCAGGGGCCTCTACTTCCACCCGTTCGGGAGACGTGACGAGCAGGGAGAGGCTATAGTGTATGATGACGCTACTAGAGAGACGATTGAGCCTGTACGTCTATATCTCCAGGACCTAGAGAGCCTCGTTAGACACCTCGACACAGATAGGACCAACGTCATGCTTAGCAATGACGAGGTTCAGTTTCAGTTGAGGGAGAAGGACAAGCTCTTCACGGAATAGGACGAGATCGTCAAGGAGATGGAGGCCAGATTCGAGATCCAGGACAAGAAGTTCAAGTATCAAGAGAAGAGAGTGCAGGACAGAAACAAGAATATCAAGGACATGAGGAATGAGATAGAGCTCAAGGACCTTGAGCTAGATACTCAATAGGGAGTGATAGAGAGGCTGCACCCGCAGAAGAGAGCCCTTCGTGCGAAGATTGAGGCCTCGACCACCAATGTAGAAGAGTACAAGACATCCATGGAGACAGCTGGACTTACTCTGGTGGACGAGGAGGTCGACATGAAGGAGTAGTGTTGACCACTCAGCTATCTATTTATATATCATCCATTTATTTATCGAGTCGCAATGATCATCCAACATGTGGATGGCTTTGCTAGTGTGTTTACTTTTCCAAAACTTGTTGTTTACGTTGTTTAAACAAGTTTATCTTGTGTTTGAATTATGTGATTTTTGCTATGTGATGTATTGTGCATGATGCATCTATGGTTTATATATCATTACTTATCCTTATTGAAACCACAGATGCCTCCTCGTCGTGCCAATCCAAACCAAAACAACAATAACAACAATCCTGACATGCAACAGCTGATGACAGCTCAAACTCAGTTGATGCAGATGATGACCCAGTTCATGGCAAATCAGAATCAGAACAACAACAACAACAACAACAACAACAACAACAACAACAACAACAACAACAACAACAACAACAACAACAACAACAACAACAACAACAACAACAACAAAAACAACAACAAAAACAACAACAAAAACAACAACAAAAACAACAACAACAAAAACAACAACAACAACAACAACAACAAAAACAAAAACAACAACAACAACAACAACAAAAACAACAACAACAACAACAACAACAAAAACAACAACAACAACAACAACAACCCACCAGCCTTTGATATGCTTACAAGGTTTTTGAGGCTGAGGCCTGCCAAGTTCTCGGGAACCACTGATCCAATGGTACCCAATGACTGGCTACGCTCTGTGAACAAGGACTTGGTCACCGTTGGCTGCACCAATGAGGAAAAGGTCAGATTCGCAACACATCTGCTTGAAGGACCAGCCGCTACATGGTGGGATTACTTCCAGATCACCCCTCCTATTGTGCATGTGACTTGGGCTATTTTTTAAGATGGATTACGTACTGCCCATATCTCATCAGGAGTGATGAATTTGAAGAAGAAAGAGTTCCACAATCTTAAGTAACGTCATCGCAATGTGGCCGAGTATATTGAGGAGTTCAACAACCTGGCACGCTATGCGCCGGATGAGGTTGATACTGATGCCAAGAGGAAGGAGAAATTCCTCGAGGGACTGAATGATGAGATGAACCTGCAGCTATCTATTGCATATGTTCTGTCAACACCCGGATTTTTGATCCCAGATGCCTGTTATGCCATACATTGCAATCCCAGGATTACCATTTTTGCGAGACATAACAGAATTGGATACCACAGTACATCATCCATTACAAACCATACATAAGGTCTTACATAAATAAGGATCTCATGATCCAGTTCTTAATACAACTTCAAGCAGCGGAATACGTAATAATAAAGGTAGCGTAGGAGAAGCTCCATCTTCGGGGTCACAGGAAATGCTGACGATGGGAGATGATCCTAGTTGTCGTAACCTTCCTGGGGTCCATCCTCCAGGTACTCCTCTTCATAGTCTGGCCACGGGAATAGCCAGGGACAAAGCCACGAGTACTCTTTAAGTACTCGCAAACTAATACTAACAAGTGAAGGTGGTTTTTGATAATAGGACACTAGGCTCTAGGGTTGTTTTGCAAAAAGCCAGATTTATCTCTACTAGTTCAGAAACCAGAGAAGCTAGTCACAATTTTATAACTCCTAAGTGGGATCTTGTAACTCATGTCACAACTCTGTTGTGGTCAAGGCAAAGTCTCAATTCATTTCACAAGTCATTTTGAAAACATCTGACGGGGGAATAGTATGGCCACTCCAACTGTCCATAACCGCGGACGCGGCTATTCGAATAGTTTGACACTCTACAGAGATTATACACTTTCACCACAACATTCGATACATCCGTCAGGAACAAATCCTGAATTCTCCATACTCAGTATGCGGATAATCAATACTAACCTTTCAATTACACGCCCTAGTATAAGCACCTCTCCTGTGAGATTGGCCTCCCAACCATGACCAACTGTCATCTTGGGTACTGCACAGGTGGACAATCTTCACAAGGTAGCCTCAGCTTAGACCTTGGCCATGAGGGAACTAATACTAAGGTATATAAGTTTCCAGTCAAGCCCTACCCAATCTTCGGGTATTGTGGTTGTACGGTAACATTGGAATGGTATCGCATCCAGACAACCATCAGTTTTATAAAGGGCTAAGGCTCATGCCTCAACATTTTCTTCACCAAAATCATCTGGTGTTCAGAAACATATGTCAAAACATCTCAGTAGAATGATCCATCATTCTAAGGTTTTCATAACCATTTTCACCAAGTATTCCCATCTAAAGTTGATCAAGTTTTATGCTTAGCACTAGCATCTACAAGTGGGGGTAAGTACTAATGAGGGATGGTAAACTAGTGGAGTTTCAACTAAGTAGAACCTTATATCTTAGGATGATATCAAGGTTTCTAACTTAGGCCAAATTTTATGCTCTTTATGCAACCTTCAAAAATATTCTTCTAGGATCTATAAGTCACTTAAGTCAACTCTAAGGTAAAGCTTTGATAAAGAAATAAAGTAGGAAGCTTGCAAATAAAACTAGGATTGGGTTATCAAGTGGGTATGATCACATATGCTTAAGGCATATAGTTGGCATGGTGACAAGCAATGGTGGGTTTGCATGAGTAGAATATCTGGCAAGTGTTAGCTTGCACATTTACTAGTATTATTAGGCTTGCCTTGTGCAGAGCAGTGGTTGAAGTTCTCCTCGGCTTTTTCTTCGTAGAATCGTCCTTCCTCCTCGTATCCTTGGTCGGTACTACCGTCTATAAATAATTACGAGGTACAAAATCACCAAACAATACTTAACTACTTGCAATCATCACACAAAAGGGTCCTATAGATGATCTAACATCATCACTAACATTACAAGATTAAAGATTGGTTTAATTCCCTTTTATTTTTAGAAAAGTAATTTCTACTCATTGAAAAACTACTTAAGATTTAATATTCTCCAAACCAATTATGGGATCATGTTGACACATGTCATCACCACATATTTTAGTCCATGGGAATGTGATTTAAAGTGGTGTCACAATTTAATAAGGTTTTACCCTTTTATTTTAATTAAATAATGTGTCTAGATATGCCTATCTGGCATTATTTTATTACTTGGTCATTATTTCTGTAAGTAAACCTATATATTTTTATATATTCTGAAAGGTATGGTTACATGTGATTTTTGAGAGTTGGAATCAACTCAAAAGCTATTGTGTTTTAAATTTGAAAAATGTTTGAATGCAGAAAAGCTTCTGCCTTGTTATTTTTACCAAGGAAGATCTACAGATCCAAATGACTTGAATCCAACGGGTTTGGATTCAGCATTTCCATACCTTTCTACCAAAATTGGTTTCATTCAATTTGGTGCACTGAGTCGACCTGGGTTGAATTTTGAAACTGGATACAAAAGTGTGTTTGAAATAAAATGGAAAAGGTTTAATTCAAATAACTGGGCTGCGCGGGAAGCGATACTGGGCCGGCCTGCCTAGCGCAGTGCTTCCGTGGGCTATTTAAGTTGTTGTCCCCACGCGTCAGTGACACAGGGGGTGCGAAGCGGTATGGGGCGATGTGGTGCGTTCGATCTGGTTCTAATCCAACGGCTGAGGGTCATCGTCGATGTTGGGCAACGCCGGCGAGACAGAAACCTAGCGCGGCCAGTGGGGGTCGTTGGGGGCTCACCGGGGTGCTGACGAGGGTCGGCGAGGCGGGCGAACGACGAAGTCGACGACGGCGAACCTCCTGGTACCGGCAGCTTCTCCTAGGGCGGCTCCAATTGCTGGCTCCCTTCTTCTCCAGCAGCGGCGAACTGTGATGTCTGGCGGTCTCCTGGGTCGGTGGTGATCACGTATGCACGCGGCGAGGGCGGCGCGTGGTCTGTGGGCGTCGGTCGAGCGTGGCGCACTGGCGCATGCTCAGCACGGTTGCTGGCGAGCTGGGCGCGGTCCGTGCGTGTGGTCCAGGGGTTGGCAAGGTCCGAGCGTTGGATAGGGAGTGGCGCTGGACGGTGGGCTGCCTCCTAGACAAGGTTGGCACGGCTAAATCTCTTCCTAGCTTGCTGTCTCCACTAGGGTGGCATGGTGAGCTTCGGCTGTTCACCATTGATGTCATTGCCCAGCTTACAGTGAGGCTAGTGCTTGGTTTAACTTGCTAGATGATCTACTGAGATGGTTGTGAGATAGAGAGGGAACAAGTTAGGCTTCAATCACTACTCACAATAGTGTTTATGATTTTGATGATTTGTGTCTGCCAAGTGTTTGATGAAATGGCCGCAAGAATTCAAGTTTTGAATTTCGAAAATATTTTTGGTGGGTGTGCTAGGTTGATGTTGGGGAGTCTGCAGATGCTTGGGTTTTGAAAGTTGAGCTTGTTTGAGTGGTTTTTGAAAAAGTGGGATCTTCCCATATGAGAAAGATTCAATTTTGAATTGTCATTTAAACTATGCATTTGAAAGTTTCTGGATGATCACAAAGTGGGCCTTGATACTTTGTTATGAGTACAATCAAGGGGTGCAAAGATCCAGAATAGTTTCTGTTAGGTTCTGAAAGTTTGAGACAGCCAAAGTAGGCATGGGAGTTAAATTGGTCAAAATGACCATTCCCTTATTTTATTTGTTTTGATTTACTTGTCTTTGGGAAAAGTGTGGGAAATGTTTAGATGATGTTTATTTCACCTAAGCATCCATTTAAAAGCAATGCAACACACAAACAAGGTGGTTCAAAAGAATTCAAAATGAAATGCATCCTCACATGCATGCTTCCATAATTTTATTTAGAAAAGTTTTTGTTAACCCTAATTTTGTTGATTAGAGTTTGATGATCCAAGTTTAGTATTTTTGGGATGTTACAAACCTTCCCCCCTTAAACAAAATCTCATCCTGAGATTTGAAAAAGGACGAAAAAGATTACCTAGGATTTGAAGAGATCGGGAATCTCCGTCCTGATGTGATCTTCGCGCTCCCAGGTAGCTTCCTCTTCTGTGTGGTTGTTCCACTGAATCTTGAGAAACTTGATGCTTCGAGTTCGAGTAGTTCTGAAAGCTTCTTCCAAAATACGGATGGGTAGTTCGGGATAGGTCAGGTCATCGTTGATCTCTATGGTCCGGTGGTCGATGTTCTTGAACACTTCGGTCTTCTCTGGGACTTCGAGACACTTGCGAAGTAACGAGATATGGAACACATTGTGCACTGCTGACATCTCTTCGGGTAGTTCCAATTGATACGATACTTCTCCTCGATGTTTCAAAATCTTGAAAGGTCCGATATATTTGGGGGCTAACTTTCCTTTGAGTTGGAAACGCTGCATTCCCTTCAATGGCGACACTTTCAGATAAACAAAATCTCCTCTGTTGAAGGCGAGGTCTCGACGTCTCTTGTCGGCGTAACTCTTCTGTCTGGATTGGGCGGTCTTGAGGTGCTCACGAATCTTGTGAACCTTCTCTTCTGCTTCTCGTAGGATGCCGGGTCTGAAAATCCGACTCTCTCCTACTTCCGACCAGTTCAAAGGGGTGCGACACTTCCTTGCGTACATAAATTCAAATGGGGCCATTTGCAAACTGTCTTGATAACAGTTATTGTATGAAAATTCTGCAAACGGCAGACAGTCTTCCCACTTGGATCCATATTCTAACACACATGCTCTCATCATATCTTCGATTATTTGATTTACTCGCTCCGTTTGTCCGTCTGTCTGAGGGTGATACGCGGTACTAAAATCTAGGCGGGTTCCTAAACCTTCTTGAACTTTCTTCCAGAATCTCGAGGTAAATTGAGTTCCTCGATCCAATACAATGTTCTTGGGGACTCCATGCAAACTAACTATTCTAGCGATGTATAACTCCGCTAGCTTCGAACTCTGATATGTGGTCTTGACGGGCAAGAAATGGGCGACTTTGGACAATCGGTCCACTATGACCCAGATAGAGTCATTTCCCCTACTAGAAGTAGGCAGTCCAGTGATAAAGTCCATTCCAACGGAATCCCATTTCCATTCCGGAATCTGCAATGGTTGCAACAATCCAGCGGGTCTTTGATGTACCGCCTTGACTCGCTGACATATGTCACACTTGGCGATATAGCTTCCGATTTCTCTCTTCATCTTATGCCACCAAAATTGCTCCTTCAAATCTTGATACATCTTCGTTCCTCCGGGGTGGATAGAATAAAGAGTATCATGAGCCTCCTTCAAAATAACTTCTTTCAACTCAGAATCTGCTGGTACACAAAGGCGTCCTTTGTACCACAGCACTCCTTCTTCGTCTTCGGTGAATCCGGGTACTTTGCCTATACCGATACGACGCTTGATTCCGTCGATACTAGCATTTCCGTTCTGCGCCTCTTTGATCTGGCTGATCAAAGTGGGATGAAGCTCTATTCTAGCCAAAAATCCTTCACTCACTAATTCTATTCGAAAATCTTCCATCTCTTTGTGCAAGCTTGGTTGCTCCTTCAAGATCATGGAGTTCAAGCGGCACGGCAATCTGCTAAGGGCATCTGCTACCACATTGGCTTTACCAGGGTGATAGTGAATGTCCAGATCATAATCCTTAATTAGATCAATCCATCTTCTCTGTCTCATATTCAGCTCCTTCTGAGTGAATATATACTTCAGACTCTTGTGATCCGTATAAATCTCACAACGATTTCCCATTAGGTAATGTCTCCATGTCTTCAGGGCTAGAACTACGGCTGTGAGTTCGAGGTCATGGGTTGGATAATTTTGCTCATGTTCCTTCAATTGTCGAGATAGATAAGATATAACTTTGCCTTCTTGCATTAGCACACATCCGAGACCGATCTTGTATGCGTCATAATACACATCGAAGGGCTTCGTGATATCCGGCATGATCAAGATTGGGGCTGAAATCAATCTACACTTGAGTTCTTGAAAACTCGCTTCACATTTGTCTGTCCATTCAAACTTCTTGTCCTTCTTCAGCAATTGGGTCATAGGTCTGGCGATACTCGAGAATCCTTCTACGAACTTGCGGTAATATCCCGCCAATCCGAGAAATGAACGAACTTGGGTTTGAGTGGTTGGGGCTTGCCAATCTTCTACATCTTTTACTTTGGCAGGGTCTACGGCAATTCCTCCGGCTGATACAATGTGACCGAGGAATCCTACCTCCTATAACCAGAATTCACATTTGCTAAACTTTGCATACAGCTGATGCTCTCTAAGGGTTCCAAGAATGGTCCTTAGGTGTAGCTCATGTTCTTCTTCTGATTTGGAATAAATCAGAATGTCATCAATGAAAACAACGACAAACTTATCCAGGAAGTCCATAAAAATCTTATTCATGAGATTCATGAAATAAGCGGGGGCATTAGTTAATCCAAAAGACATGACTGTATACTCGTATAATCCATATCTGGTGGTAAAGGCAGCCTTTGGGATATCCTCTACACGAATTTTGAGTTGATGATAGCCAGTTCTAAGATCAATCTTAGAAAACACTTTGGCACCGGTCAACTGATCAAACAAATCTTCTATCATGGGCAAGGGGTACTTGTTCTTGATGGTGACATCATTCAACTTCCAATAATCCGTACATAAACGGTTACCTCCATCTTTCTTGTCCACAAATAAGACAGGCGATCTCCATGGTGACGCACTTGGTTGAATCAATCCAATTTCCAGCATGGCATCCAGTTGCTTCTTCAGTTCTTCTAGCTCCGATGGGCTCATACTATAGGGTCTCTAGGCTATGGGTCCTGTTCCGGGGATTAGTTCGATGATAAACTCGATATCCCGATCTGGGGGCATACCGGGCAAAACATCTAGAAATACATTGGGGTATTCACAGACTATCCACACTTGGTCAATGGTAGGTTGGGCTATACTCTTATTGCACTTGAATTGGCGAGGTAAGGTTTCAGATATATGCTCGACTGATATTCCGGCTGTAGTGGTCATGGTGATGGCTTTCTTGGCACAGTCAATCAATCCTTTATGTTTGGAGATCCAATCCATTCCTTGTACTACTTCCAAACCTTTAGTTTCGAGTACTATCAGATTAGCATAAAAATCTATGCCATGGATTCGGATAGGGACGACTTTGCAAATTTGCCTAGCCTTGGTGGTTGATCCGGGAATTGAAAAATCATAACATGCTTCAATTTGGTTGGTTGAATTTTACTAGTGCATGCAAATTCTTCGGTGACAAATGAATGCGATGCACCAGAATCAAACAACACTCTTGCAAGTACTGAATTAACAGAAAACATACCCAGCACGACGTCTGGCGCTTCCTGAGCTTCTTCAGCATGCATGAGAAAAAGACGGCCATTGCGGTTGAGTGAATTCCCTGGGGAAAATCTTCTCCCGGGCTGAACACGACGCTGCTGCTGAGCTGGGGCATTGGTATTGGGTGTTGCGGCATTCTTCTTGTTGGGGCACTCGTTGGAGTAGTGACCCTTATTTCCACAGTCATAACAAGTCACTTGCGACTTGTCCTTTGCTGCTACAGGCACAACATTGCTTCCAGTCCTCGGGCCAGTGTTGGTGTTGCTGGAAGCATTGTTGTTGTTGAACTTGGGTGGGGCATGATTGAAATTTCTAGAGTTGCCGGGGTTGTTGTGGTTCCCTCCGGGTCTAGGGTTTCCACGGTTGGGATAGGTGGGACGGTTCATCGGGGGTCTGTTTGTTCTTGGGGCAAATCCTGGAGAGGGGTTAGGGCAATACTTTGGGGTCTGATGGGTTCCTGGCTGATGCATCATACGACGCTAGCGGTTCTCATTGGCTTGGTTGATCTTTCCTTCCATCTGGATAGCAGAGTCTACAAGGGCTTCAATATCGGCAAAGAGGATATTGACTAACACAGTATGCATCTCATCATGCAGACCATTCAGGAATCTTTCTTTCTTCTTGGCTTCGGTGGCGATCTCATCCGGGCATACCTAGCTAATGCCAAAAATTTGTCACGGTATTCCACTACAGTCATCCTTCCTTGCTTCAGCTCTCTGAACTCGTCTCTCATCCTCTTGATCAAACCCGGTGGCACATGGGTTCTGCTGAACTTGACCTTGAATTCATCCCAGGTCATCATCTGTCCTCCGGTCATTGCACGAACACTGTTCCACCATGCCATGTCATCTCCGGCTAGATAGTGGGTGGCGAACAGAACTTTCTCGTTGGCTTCCACTCCGGCGACTTCTAAGTTATTTTCCATGGTTTGCAACCAATCATCGGCATCTAGGGGCTCTTCTGACTTAGTGAAAACATGTGGGTTGGTATTATAGAAATTCTTGAGCTTAGATCCATGGTTGTCCTGATTTCCGTGGCCTTGGTTGTTGTGGGCAAGCTGAGCTATCTGTTGCAGAGTGGCTAGGTTGGCTTGACGTTCCGCTCTTTCAGCTTCGCGGTCAGAAGTCAACATTTGCAGGATCTGCAACATCGGGTCTGGGGATGAACCACTTCCTCCGCGTGGCATCTGAAGATTGAGATAGATCATGAGAAAAGAGGGGAATTTCTAAGGTTTCGGGGACCTTGAAAAGTTTTTAAAGTTTGACTCAGATTTTTCTAGCAACTTGCTTTTCATTCATTCATTCATAGCACACGATACAACACACACCACAACAAAGAAAACAGATGGTTTTAAGAACCATTCTGGAAACTACGATATAGTGGGACCGAATACTACTCACTATGCTAGTGCTCAAGTGCTACTACTCCTCGGAATCGGTGGCTTCATCATCTTCATCATCATCGATGAAGGCGAAATCATCCTCATCGGTGAAGAAATCCAGAGCCTGATCCTCCAGAAAATCATCATCATCGCTGAGATAGGAGTAAGGGTCTCCACAAAGATCCTCTCCGGCATTCTCCCTTTCCTCCAACTGCATGTCTCTCTCGTGGATGGTCTCCTCCAAAGATGAGATGCGGTGGCGGAGACAGGCAATAATGCGCTCCTTCTTTTCGAGCTGACGGCGGCGAGACTTGCGATCCTTTGCTAGCATGGCGATGGTTTGGTCCTTCGTCTTGATGATGGCAGACTTGTGGTTGGAGTAGTCACGGCAGTTATCCAACTCCTGCTGACGATCTTACATCATGAAACTAAGGTGGTCCAATTGAGTCTTCAGCTCGGGGTGGTATGGGGCTTCCAGTGGTTGTCCATTTGCATCACTCCTTGGGCAGAACTAAAAGCGGGTTCCCTTGATCTGATTGATGCTTTGCCCACACAGACGGGCAAGACTTTCCTGCATGGCCCTGGCAAGTCCATCGAGCCAGTTTTTCTCTCTCAAGGTAAACTAAATTCCCTCAGCAGTGGGAGGTTCAATCTTTCCTCGGAGACTTGCAACAATTAGCCACTGCAGATCTTATCCTCCTTGATCATTAAGCTGAGCTCCGAAGAACTCGGGGTGTAGACGCTCCAGAAGTTCCTAAAGCTGGTCCAAATCCCTCTCAAAGATAAGGTCTCCTCCATTCCCCAACTGATAAAACTTGTTGTACTTCACGTCCATCTATAAGAATATAGGATAAGTAAGTTAGTAGAGTGATCAAGTGTGTCAAAATTTTATGTATTTTGCAAGAGTTTTTGAGGAACATGAATTTTTATGAAAGAATAAAAGGGATAAGAATGAGAATAAGTTTTTGTAAATATTTGCTTCCTTTGGTTTTGAAACTAAGTTTTTGGTTCAAACGTCCAGTCTAACTAGGGTCTCCTATGGTCAGGATGGCTTTGATACCAACTTGTCAACACCCGGATTTTTAATCCCAGATGCCTGTTATGCCATACATCGCAATCCCAGGATTACCATTTTTGCGAGACATAACAGAATTGGATACAACAGTACATCATCCATTACAAACCATACATAAGGTCTTACACAAATAAGGATCTCATGATCCAGTTCTTAATACAACTTCAAGCAGCGGAATACGTAATAATAACGGTAGCGTAGGCGAAGCTCCATCTTCAGGGTCACAGGCAATGCTGACGATGGGAGATGATCCTAGTTGTCGTAACCTTCCTGGGGTCCATCCTCCAGGTACTCCTCTTCATAGTCTGGCCACGGGAATAGCGAGGGACAAAGCCATGAGTACTCTTTAAGTACTCGCAAACTAATACTAACAAGTTAAGGTGGTTTTTGATAATAGGACACTAGGCTCTAGGGTTGCTTTGCAAAAAGCCAGATTTATCTCTACTAGTTGAGAAACCAGAGAAGCTAGTCACAATTTTATAACTCCTAAGTGGGATCTTGTAACTCATGTCACAACTCTGTTATGGTCAAGGAAAAGTTTCAATTCATTTCACAAGTCATTTTGAAAACATCTGACGGGGGAACAGTATGGCCACTCCAACTGTCCATAACCTTGGACGCGGCTATTCGAATAGTTTGACACTCTGCAGAGATTGTACACTTTCACCACAACATTCGATACATCTGTCAGGAACAAATCCTGAATTCTCCATACTCAGTATGTGGATAATCAATCCTAACCTTTCAATTACACGCCCTAGTATAAGAACCTCTCCTGTGAGTTTGGACTCCCAACCATGACCAACTGTCATCTTGGGTACTGCACAGGTGGACAATCTTCACAAGGTAGCCTTAGCTCAGACCTTGGCCGTGAGGGAAATAATACTAAGGTATATAAGTTTCCAGTAAAGCCCTACCCAATCTTCGGGTATTGTGGTTGTACGGTAACAATGGAATGGTATCGCATCCAGACAACCATCAGTTTTATAAAGGTCTAAGGCTCATGCCTCAACATTTTCTTCACCAAAATCATCTGGTGTTCAGAAACATATGTCAAAACATCCCAGTAGAATAATCCATCATTCTAAGGTTTTCATAACCATTTTCACCAAGTATTCCCATCTAAAGTTGATCAAGTTTTATGCTTAGCACTAGCATCTACAAGTGGGGGTAAGTACTAATGAGGGGTGGTAAACTAGTGGAGTTTCAACTAAGTACAACCTTATATCTTAGGATGATATCAAGGTTTCTAACTTAGGCCAAATTTTATGCTCTTTATGCAACCTTCAAAAATATTCTTCTAGGATCTATAAGTCACTTAAGTCAACTCTAAGGTAAAGCTTTGATAAATAAATAAAGTAGGAAGCTTGCAAATAAAACTAGGATTGGGTTATCAAGTGGGTATGATCACATATGCTTAAGGCATATAGTTGGCATGGTGACAAGCAATGGTGGGTTTGCATCAGTAGAATATCTGGAAAGTGTTAGCTTGCACATTTACTAGTAATATTAGGCTTGCCTTGTGCAGAGCAGTGGTTGAAGTTCTCCTCGGCTTCTTCTTCGTAGAATCCTCCTTCCTCCTCGTATCCTTGGTCGGTACTAGCGTCTATAAATAATTACGAGGTACACAATCACCAAACAATACTTAAATACTTGCAATCATCACACAAAAGGGTCCTATAGATGATCTAACATCATCACTAACATTAAAAGATTAAAGATTGGTTTAATTCCCTTTTATTTTTAGAAAAGTAATTTCTACTCATTGAAAAACTACTTAAGATTTAATATTCTCCAAACCAATTATGGGATCATGTTGAAACATGTCATCACCACATATTTTAGTCCATGGGAATGTGATTTAAAGTGGTGTCACAATTTAATAAGGTTTTACCCTTTTATTTTAATTAAATAATGTGTCTAGAAATGCCTATGTGGCATTCTTTTATTACTTGGTCATTATTTCTGTAAGTAAACCTATATATTTTTATATATTCTGAAAGGTATGGTTACATGTGATTTTTGAGAGTTGGAATCAACTCAAAAGCTATTGTGGTTTAAATTTCAAAAATGTTTGAATGCAGAAAAGCTTCTGCCTTGTTATTTTTACCAAGGAAGATCTACACATCCAAATGACTTGAATCCAACGGGCTTGGATTCATCATTTCCAGACATTTCTAACAAAATTGGTTTCATTCAATTTGGTGCACTGAGTCGACCTAGGTTGAATTTTGAAACTGGGTACAGAAGTGTGTTTGAAATAAAATGGAAAAGGTTTAATTCAAATAACTGGGCTGCGCGGGAAGCGATACTAGGCTGGCCTGCTAAGCGCAGCGCTTCCACGGGCTGTTTAAGTTGCTGTCCCCACGCGTCAGTGACACAGGGGGGTGCGAAGCGGTATGGGGCGATGTGGTGCGTTCGATCTATTTCTAATCCAACGGCTGAGGGTCATCGTCGATGTTCGGCAACACCGGCGAGACATAAACCTAGCGCGGCCAGTGGGGTTCGTTGGGGGCTCACCGAGGTGCAGGCGAGGGTCGGCGAGGCGGGCGAACGACGAAGTCGACGATGGCGAACCTCCTGGTACCGGCAGCTTTTCCTGGGGAGGCTCCAATTGCTGGCTCCCTTCTTCTCCAGCAGCGGCGGGCTCCGATGAAATTCCGGCGCTGCGCTGCTCGCCTTGCTCCGGGAACGGGGTGGAATGATCAGTGAGAAGAGGGGAGTAAGATGGTGTGCTCAGTTCGGCTGGGGGTGGCCTCTATTTATAGTCGCGACAACGAGACCAAACGGGATGGGCAGGCGACGGTGGCGACATGGCTACGGGCTACTAGAGGCATGGCCGGCGGTGACGATCGATTGGTTGTCTCCTAGCTATGCTCTACGGATTTAATGCGCGCGTATGGGCAGTGCGGTTTGGTCTGGAACGTGCGATGCTCTGCGCGGCAGAGGCGGCGTCTTCGACGGCGAGCGGTGGCTGTGCGGCATGGGGTGGCAAACGGTGATGTCTGACGGTCTCCTGGGTCGGTGGTGATCACATATGCACGCGGCGAGGGCGGCGCGCGGTCTGTGGGCGTCGGTCGAGCGTGGCGCTCTGGGCATGCTCAGCACGGTTGCTGGCGAGATGGGCGCGGTCCGTGCGTGTGGTCCAGGGGTTGGCAAGGTTCGAGCGTTGGAAAGGGAGTGGCGGTGGACGGTGGGCTGCCTCCTAGACAAGGTTGGCACGGCTAAATATCTTCCTAGCTTGCTGTCTTCAATGGGGTGTCATGGTGAGCTTCGGCTGTTCACCACTGATGTCATTGCCCAGCTTACAGTGAGGCTAGTGCTTGGTTTAACTTGCTAGATGATCTACTGAGATGGTTGTGAGCTAGAGAGGGAACAAGTTAGGCTTCAATCACTGCTCACAATAGTGTTTATGATTTTGATGATTTGTGTCTTCCAAGTGTTTGATGAAATGGCCGCAAGAATTCAAGTTTTGAATTTTGAAAAGATTTTTGGTGGGTGTGCTAGGTTGATGCTGGGGAGTCTGCATATGCTTGGGTTTTGAAAGTTGAGCTTGTTTGAGTGGTTTTTGAAAAAGTGGGATCTTCCCATATGAGAAAGATTCAATTTTGAATTGTCATTTAAACTATGCATTTGAAAGTTTCTAGATGATCACAAAGTGGGCCTTGATACTTTGTTATGAGTACAATCAAGGGGTGCAAAGATCCAGAAAAATTTCTGTTAGGTTCTAAAAGTTTGAGACAGCCAAAGTAGGCATGGGAGTTAAATTGGTCAAAATGACCATTCCCTTATTTTATTTTTTTTGATTTACTTGTCTTTGGGAAAAGTGTGGGAAATGTTTAGATGATGTTTATTTCACCTAAGAATCCATTTACAAGCAATGCAACACACAAACAAGGTGGTTCAAAAGAATTCAAAATGAAATGCATCCTCACATGCATGCTTCCATAATTTTATTTAGAAAAGGTTTTGTTAACCCTAATTTTGATGATTAGAGTTTGATGATCCAACTTTAGTATTTTTGGGATGTTACATGTTCCAACTTATGAATCACTGTGTGACAAGGCCACCATATTGGAAAGCAAGATGAAGAAGGTTGAGAACAGGAAGAGGAAGCATCACTTTGACAAGCACAGCTCGGGATCGTCTCACAAGCGTTCCCATGGTGATGATAGTGGAGGTTCTGGATCCCACAAGCATGGGAAGTATAACAACCACCACAACAGTAACCGTCACCATGAAAACAAGCACCACCGCATCCATGACAATGATAGATATAAGAACCACAAGAGTGGACACAAGAGCCACAACAGTGGGAATGGCAATGGAAGTCAGCCTGCAAAAAGGGACATCAGTCAGGTTGACTGCTTCAAGTGTAATAAAACTGGGCACTATGCAAATGAATGCCCAAAGAAGAAGGCTGATGGAGCCAACAAGCCCAACCCTTTTCAGAAGGGTCAAGTGAACCACATCAATGTGGAGGAAATTTATGAGGAATCTGATGCTGTGGCTGGTAAGTTCAAGCTTAATTCTTTTCCGGCACTTGTTCTTTTTGATACAGGCGCATCGCATTCATTCATATCAAGAGCATTTTTTGATAAAAATGGACTTCCAACTAAAACTATTGGGTGTCCTTTTAAAGTAAGCTCTCCCGGTGGAGAGATGATAGTGAATTTTGGATGTCATGATCTAGTGATAGAATTTGGAAAGTATAAGTTTCCAGTTAGTCTAATAATCCTAGATTCCCAAGGATTGGATGTAATTTTGGGCATGGATTGGATGACTAAGTATGAAGGAGTAATAGATTGTGCCAATCATACTATTACACTCACAACACCGGATAAGAAACGGATTAGGTTCAATTCTAACTTTGAATCTAAAGGGAGTAAGCTAAATTCTCTTAAGGGGGTTAGCATAGATAGTGTACTAGTTGTGAAGGAATATCCGGATGTGTTTCCGAAAGAGTTACCAGGAATGCCACCAGATAGAGATGTGGAGTTTCTGATTGACTTACTTCCAGGATCTGGACCAATAGCAAAGAGACCCTACAAGATGTCAGTTGATGAGTTGAAAGAACTCAAGAAAAAATTTGGAGAATAGTTGTAGAAAGGATTTATCCAACCAAGTTCTTCGTCTTGGGGTGCACCAGTTCTGTTCGTTGAGAAGAAGTATAGAAGTCAAAGGTTCTGCATAGATTATCGTTCACTCAATGAGGTGACTATAAAGAACAAGTACCCTTTGCCTAGAATCAACGATCTGTTTGATCAGCTAGAAGGAGCCCGTGTGTTCTCGAAGATTGATCTCCGATCAGGCTCTTTTCAGCTAAATATTAGAGAGCAAGACATACCTAAGACTGCTTTTACCACTAGGTATGGATTGTATGAGTATACCGTGATACCATTTGGATTGACAAATGCACCAGCTTATTTCAGGAACATGATGAACAAGGTGTTCATGGAGTTTCTTGACAAGTTTGTTGTCGTATTGATCGATGACATTTTGATCTATTCCAAGAGAAAAGAAGAGCATGAAGAACATTTGCATTTGATACTTGAGAAGCTCAGGGAGCACAAGTTGTATGCCAAGTTTAGTAAGTGTGAATTATGGTTGAATGAAGTTGGATTTCTTGGACACATTGTGTCAGGAGATGGTATAGTTGTCGATCCCGGAAAGGTGTCAGTTGTAACTGAGTGGGAATCTCCCAAGTCAGTTAAGGAAGTTCATAGTTTCCTAGGCTTGGCAGGATACTATAGAAGATTCGTTGAGAATTTCTGAAAGGTAGCTAAGCCAATGACGGAGTTACTTAAGAAAGAGAAGAAGTTCGATTGGACTGAAGGATGTGAAATCAGTTTCCAAGAATTGAAGAAAAGACTAGTATCGGCACCAGTCTTATCTCTGCCAAATTTGGAGAAGGATTTCCAAGTCTATTGTGATGCCTCTCACCAAGGATTGGGTGGAGTGCTGATGCAAGAAGGGAAATTTGTGGCTTATGCCTCGAGACAACTCAAAACTCATGAAGTGAATTATCCTACTCATGATTTAGAGTTAGCATCTGTTGTCCATGCACTCAAAACATGGAGACACTATCTTTTGGGAAAGCTTTGTGAAGTGTTCACAGATCACAAGAGTTTAAAATATATCTTCACCCACAAGGAACTCAATATGATACAAAGAAGGTGGCTAGAGCTCATTAAGGACTATGACTTGAGTTTGCAATACCATCCCGGTAAAGCAAATGTTGTAGCGGATGCTTTAAGCCGTAAGGTTTTATGTGAATGGCCTTACTAAAGGAGAATTTCCAGATGATCTGTGTGCCCAATTCAAAGACCTCAGATTGGAGATAGTGACTGAAGGATATCTCATGCCATTGGATGTCCAACCAACATTTCTGGACAAGATCAAAGAAGACCAAAAGATGGTCAAGAAAATTGAAGATATTAAAGGTGAAATTAGTAAAGGGAAGGCTAAAGGATTCCATGAAGATGAACAAGGTACTTTGTGGTATGGAAAGCGTATCTGCATTCCGCAAGATCCAGAACTTTAGAAATTTATTTTGTAAGAAGCACATAACTCACCATATTCCATTCATCTAGGTAACACCAAAATGTACATGGATGTGAAGGAAATATTTTGGTGGAACAATCTCAAGAAAGATATCGCGGAACATATTGCATTGTGTGATGTGTGTAGTCAAGTTAATGCGGAACATCAGAAACTGGCAGGGTTATTGCAACCACTACCTATTCCTGATTGGAAGTGGAATAAGATTGGTATGGATTTTATCACCGGATTGCCAAGGACTAGATCCGGATATGATTCTATTTGGGTTGTTGTAGATCGCTTTACTAAAGTGGCTCATTTCATACCCGTGAAGACTACCTATACAAGTGCTAAGTTAGCCAAGATCTAAATGAACAGGATTGTATGTCTACATGGAGTACCTAAGAGTATTGTGTCTGATAGAGGAAATCAGTTCACTTCGCATTTTTGGTGACAACTACATGAATCATTGGGAACAAGGTTGGAGTTCAGCACAAATTTTCACCCCCAGACTGATGGACAGACAGAAAGGACCAATCAGATCTTGGAGGGTATGTTGAGGGCATGTGCCCTAGACTATGGTGCTAGTTGGGATGAAAGTCTGCCTTATGCAGAATTCTCTTACAATAACAGCTATCAAGAAAGCATTGATATGGCACCGTTTGAATTTCTTTATGGAAGGAAGTGTACTACGCCATTGCTATGGAGTGGAGTAGGAGAAAGAAATTTGTTCGGACCAGAACTGATCAAGGAAGATGAAGAGAAAGTTAAATTGGTAAAGGACAGATTGAAGATAGCCCAGTCGCGACAGAAGAGCTACGCAGATCCAAAGCATAGAGAAGTCACCTATGAGGTAGGTGATAGAGCTTATCTTAGAGTCTCACCACTTCGTGGTGTGAAGAGATTTTGAGTCAAAGGAAAATTGGCACCAAGATATGTTGGACCATTCAAGATTTTGAGCCGCAAAGGAGAACTGGATTATGAGATTGAATTACCTGAATCACTATCAGCAGTTCACAATGTGTTTCATGTGAGTCAGTTGAAGAAGTGTCATCCGGAGATGGAAGAAACTTCATTGAAGGACACTATACCTTTGGAAGAGGTTTAGTTGGCGATTGATCTCACCTATGAATAGAAACCTATCAAGATTCTTGAGACAATAGAAAGGGTTACTCGTACTAAGACCATCAAATTCTGCAAAGTACAGTGGAATCACCATAACGAAGAAGAAGCAACTTGGGAAAGAGAAGATGACCTTCGGAAAGATCACCCACACCTATTTGCTAGCCAATCTGAATCTCGAGGGCGAGATTCATCTTAAGGGGGTTAGATTTGTAACATCCCAAAAAATCATGAATTGTAAAAGCATGCATTTCAATCATATCATCATAGCATCTAGAGCTTGCACAAAAAATTTCAAAGTTTGAAACCAAACAAAACCATATTTATGCCCTTTTTATTATATTCTTTTTTTGAGGGTAATAACAGTAGGAAAGACTCCTACTGCCTCATTTTCATTAATAATGGGTCAGAATCTGTAAGGTTCCATATTTACACAGAGACAAAGGATGGGGGAGAGACTCTAAAAAGTCAGAAAAGATAAATCTAGGAGTACAAGAAGGTTTACAAACTATGAATAATGATCTTGATAAGTGGATGTAGCTCCTCTTTAGTCCTATGAATCAGTAGTGACAGATCAGCAGCAAATCTTGATTTCCAAGCCTGAACTGAGGGTTGTATGTTATTAAACCAGAGATTGTTTCTCTCTTTCCAGATGTTCCAAGAGGCATGGTTTTATTTTTATTATATTCATATGAGGCATGGTTTTATTTTTATTTTCAAAGGACCAAAGTGTTTTTGAGTGGACAGTTGTGTTTGTCACACTTTTGAGTGTTAGGATCACAATACAAAAATTTGGAAAAGGTTTGAATTCAAACAGATTTGAAATAGGGTTTTAAAACCATTCCTGAAAATCAATTTGGAAAAAGAAAAGGAGAAGGAAAAAAATAAAATCTTGCACTGCCCATTTAGCCCAGCAACACATTCGGCCCAGCAAGCCCACCCGGGCCACTCTCCCTCTGCCCCTTCTCTCACCCACGCGAACTCTACCCAGCGCTCACTGACCAGTGGCCCCAATGGCACGTCGTCATCGTCCCCAAACCCCGCGCCAGACCACGTCGTCGCTGTCGTTTCCTCCCCATTCACTATTGCGATCAATCCGGTTAAATCCCTTGATTTGCCGCGCGATTGACGCCCCTGCTCTGGATACTTATACACCACTCCGCCGCGGCCATTTCCCCTCAAACTCCCACGCTCAAGCACCCCCAGGCTGCCCACAATCGTTCTTGCACCGCCGCGGACCCGGGCGACTCCGGCGAGCTATTCCGGTGAGTACTGTGCTCGCCTCTATCCCTCATTTATGCAAGCTTGATCCTTTCTTCCTTGTGCATCTTCTCATACCATTTCCTTGTCCAAATTTTCCCCGGAACATCACCCCCGTCAAGCACCGCGAACACCCGAAGCTCTGAGCAACTTCGGCGAGTAATTCCATTCAAGTCAGCACGCCCCTTACCTTCTAGATCAAGCTAACGTGTGCGACTTGTCCTTGTGCATGTTCATATGCCCTTTGTTTGCGCTACGGTGACCTAGATCATCACCTCCGTTGCCGTTTTCAAAAGCCCGACGCCAGCAGCTACTCCGACGAGCACCCACGGTCGCAGCAGCTCGCCAATGTCCAAGCCAACTCCGCCTTGAGCTTCCTCGCATTTGTGTGACGCTAGTAAGCCACTGCACTACCCATAGCCCCCTCTGGATTCGCTCGAGTGTTGCCGGCAGAAGCGCCGCCGCCGCTAGTAGCCATCAACACCGCTCGAGTATGGTCGTTTGATGTAGGGACGTAGGATTTAGATCTAACGCTGTAGATTAGATCTGGAGTGAACCAATTTGTTTATATCTGGCGCGTTGGATCTGACTTGATCCAATGGCGCGGAAGCGTGATCCGCGCTAAATGGTATCGACCAATCAGGAGCTACCACGCGTCTATAGTTTAGATTTAAAATCTATTTTGAATATATTAGTTGATTTAACTTGTAAAATTCATAACTTTTAGTTCTGTTTGTCCAATTTTTGCAAATAATATATCATTCGATTCAGAAAATTAAGCCCTACACTTCTATGGCCTTGTTTTTTTATTTTTATTCTAGAAAAATAGGATTATTTGCAGAACCAATTATAGTCTTATTTTGACTATATAAAATGTTTTAAAATTTGTTTTAGAGTGAAACTTGTTTTATTTGAACCATAGAAAGTTTACTTTGTGTTCAGTACTGTTTGGTTTGACTTGTTTAGTGTAGAAAATCATCCCATTGCACTTGCATGCATTCATATATATTTTTGTTTGAATATTTGAATGTGAATTTGGTGCTATAATTTTATGTGTAGATTTTGTTGATAGTGGTGATTGTGATTGTGAGGACTGTTGCTACTCCCCTAATTATCAAGGCAAGTGGTGCTTCATGTATTTTGTCCTATTATTTTGACTATGCACTAGTGATATTTTGAGTAGGGCTTGCATGGAATTCTTCTAAGTATAAATACTATGTTATGCCTTGGGAAATCCTAGTAGTTGTAGTCTTAGTAGAATTTTATCTAAGTTAAGAAACTTGTTATGTTATCATGCTTAGCCTAGCTAGTAACAAACAAGGGTGGAATATTTCATGCTATGAACTTTTGCAAAGTCTATGACTTGTGTTTTGATTAATAAAACAACTATGTGAATGAATCACCTGGGTGGAATGGTATTGTCACATCCCAAAATTTTCCAAACTTTGAAATGTGAAAAATAAATAAACAAAATAAATAATTGTTGAAATTTAGGGTAAAAAGAAACTTTTGATTCCAAATGGAAACATCAAAACCCTACTTCAACAAATTTGAATAAAATGAAATCCAACAAATTTCAATCAAGTGAAATGCATTCATTAAATAATGTATCTTGAAATTTAAACACTTGGGAAATTAAACCAAAACCCTAAGACCCTAAAGGAAGAAATCATTTCCAAGATATCTCAAAGACTATGGATTTGATCCATTTAAAAATTTGTCAACCAGCATTTATAAATGATCAAAATTGATAAATAAAAATATTATAAAACCATAGAAAGTGGTTTCACTCAATTTGGAACCATGAATAAAAACTTATGAATATAATAAGATAAAAGGAAATAATCTCCAAATATCCTATCTAAAAATCCATACCAAACCATGAGCAAAATAATCCTAAAGATATTTAAAAGGATAAACAAATGTTAAATAAAATTATACAAATTGGAATCACCAATTTTGGATCTATAAATAAAAAGATATTGATTTTATAAGGAAAAGAAAGAAAATAAATAAATAAAGAATATTTAAAAGCCAAATTAAATACTTGCCAAGTCCATAAAAAAATGAAAGTTATTGAATAGTAAAAAGGAGTAAAAGATTATTTAAATAAAATCATAAGGATTAAACAATATCCAATTTTATTTAAATAAAGATAAATTGCCTAAACCAAATAATAAATCCCAAAGAAATTATTTAGAAGACAATTTAAAACTTGAATTAAATCCATAAGCAAATGGAATAAAGATAATCCAAATCCAAATAAAATAAAAGGATAAAGAATATTCAAATAAAAGTATATGGGACTAAACCATATTCAAATTATATTTAAAAAAGACAAAATCCCTAATGAAAATGATTAATTAAATCATGAGCAAATAGTAAATAGAAATTTCCCAAGGTGTAATAAAAGTTATCTAATTAACTTAAGAATAATAAAATAATCATTTGAATAAAAATTTATATGGGATTAAAACCATATTTGATTTTATTTGAATAAAGACAAATGGTCAATGAATATTAACTCATATTAAAATATTTTAAATAATTCAAAGTGAATTATTTACACTAGTAAATAAATAAAACCTACTGAAAAAGGTTTGGTGAAAATTAGAATTTAAATAAGAGTTTGAAAATATAATTAAAATCTTATTTGAATAAAGGCTAGTGCCTATTTTAAATAAATAATAAACCATAAATGAATAAAATAATTATTCTAAGATGGACTTTAAATACATATTTAAAACAGTATAGGAACATACTGAATATTTGGCAAAGTTTTGAAAAAGGAATCTGAATTCAAATGGTAGTTTGAATTCAAAACAGAAAATCAAAATGGAAAAGAAAAAGAAAGTAGAAAGAAAAAAAAAACCAGCCCAGAACCAGGCCCAGTCCAGCCCAGCAACGCAGCCCATCTCCCCCTCACTACCTGAACCATTTTCTCTCACCAGCAAATCTACCCTCTCACCCCGCTGACTCCCTGACCCCACCTGGCCAGGTCATCGTCTTCCTCATCGCGAGACCCGCCCCCCTTATTCCTCCTGTCGTTTCTGGCCGTAACTCCCCGGCCATAATACGCATTAATAATGCCATGAAACCATCCCATGATCGTGCGTACTTAGTCGCCCTCTATACTCTACCTTTCCCCTCAAACCCCTCTGCCAATGAGCCACCAGGCTGCGAGAATTTCTGCCTACAACCTCGTTGCCCCGACAAGCTTTTCCGGCAAATTCCGGTGACGTCCAGCCTCCTCTTGCCTCATAGATCCCACAAGCATGTTCCCCATCTCCCTACGCACCTGCCTGTGCCTTCCTCTCGCTCGCGCGTGCCCCGTAGCCTCGGCAACGACTTTGACAGAGCATCGCCGCCGTCTGCAGCAACTCCATCAAGATCCCCCGGTATCTTCTGACCTCCCCTCTTCCTCTCGTTGATACGCGCATGATCACTGACCCCGTGCACATCTAACGCAAACTTTCTCTTGTCTTAGCGCGGTCCATAGCATCGCCAACATCATCAACCCGAGCACACCGTCGCCAGTGGGAACTACGACGAGGAATTGCCAGCAGCTCTGAGCGCCCCTTCGCTAACAAAGACAACCTCGAGCATCAGCAAGCTTCGGCGAATCTGGTGAGCCATCCCATTACTCCTCTCGCTTCCTAGAATCGTTGGTACTCCATCGCCTGAGCGTCGCCTCTGCACGGCCGCCGCCAGCGCCGCCCATCTTTGGTCACAGTGCTGTCAGCCGTTGGATCTCGATCGCCTGGCGTAGATAGAATCACTTATCGAACCGTCATCATTTGATCTATGCTATAGGATGCTAGTTAGATTGAACGCTCTACATCACGCGATCCTGCCGAACCGGTACACACCAGTAAGAAAGCGACGCGTGGCACAGGTTCTGTTTTAAAAACAGAAAACATGTCTATTAGATGTTAGATTTGAAAAATTCATAACTTTTGATCCACATGTCCAAATTTTGCAAACTTTATATCATTGGAATCAGAAAAAATAATACTTTCCAACCATGCCCTTTGTATAGTTATTTGCTTCTGTAAAATTAGTTGTTTTGCATAAACATGTGTAGGCATATTTTGAGTATAAAATTTATTCTAAAAATGTTTTTAGGGTAAAATCTTTTGTAAATAGATTTTTTTCAACCTACTAACCATAGAAACCAACTTTTGGATTTAAAAATATATTTTGTGATACTAAGGAATTAATCTTTGAATAAAAGCATTTCTAGTTAAATAAAAATATTGATTATGGTTTAAAAATGCATTTTGCGTAAAACACTTTGAAAATTGTTTTATTTAAACTCTCTGACCCTAAACACCAAGTTTTTGTATTTAAAAATATATTTGGTGAACCCTAGAAAATTATTACTTTGCTTAAAGGCATTTCCAACAAAATAAAATATTGCTTTGATTTAAAAATGGTTTTTAGATGAAACCTTTTGCAAATGGTTTAATATTAAACACTTGACCCTAAAACACTAACATTTGTGTTTAAAAATATATTTGTCAAACACTAGAAATTAATACTTTGATTTAAATCATTTCTAGCAAAACAAAAATGATTTAAGGTGGCCATTTTCACTAACTTAATATCGAATGGTTTTGCCACTTTTATAAATGACCAATAGGTGTTTTAAAATGTTTATAAATTATTAGAATCAACCTTTTCAAATAAAACAATCTTTTGCATGCTTGCATTCATTACTTTGTTTTTACTATTTTATGTGGTGAATTGTTTGAATGCTAAATTGAATTTGTGCCTTGATTGAATTGTAGTGAAATTTGAAGAGTGTGACCATTTCAAGATCAAGGAGTGATCTTATATTATCTACCAAAAGGCAAGTGGTGCTTCATACTTTTGTCCCATTATTTTCACTATGCATTAGTGATATTTCAAAGTAGGACTTGCATGGAATTTTCTATGTGTTAACTATGCCATGGGAAATACTAGTAGATGAAGCCTTAGTATAATTTTTCCTAAGTTAAGATTCCTACTATTATCATGCTTAGACTAGCTAGTAGCTAACAAGGGTGGATTATATTCATGCTATGAAATATTTCTAATTCATTGACTTGTGTTTTGTTTAATAAAACAACTATGTGAATGAATCACCTGGGTGGAATGGTTGTGAAAGGTTTATGTTGAGTGGTTACACAGGGCCCCATATTTATGGCCTAACCTAGTGTATCTCACATGTGGAAAGCCACCCAGGAACAAAGAGATTTGAGATGTCAAATGTTGAGAAGCTTCAAGTGCAACCACATGGCATTATGGGCTCTACCTGGATCATATAAGTTGCAATAACTTAGCCAAATATACAGTTGATGGTAGGGGGTGATAGGTTTGGGAACACGTCCATTATGGTCTAAGGGAAGGCTTCTAAAAGATCTTGTCTCGATGCATGTCGAGTCTTGTGGGGAAAGTGCACCACCTCTCGAGAGAGTAAAATCTAAGTACTTAGCCGTGTCCCCTGTAATGGACAATTTGAGCATCAAGACATGGAAGCTATCAAGAATCTCCTCATCCCAATTTCTAAGTTAAAAACTTGTGGTTGAACAAGGGTTAAAGGATCTTCAATCAATGATTGGTAGATGCCTTGGGTGATTTTTGCCAAACAAAAACTTAGTGTTTTCAAATGATAAGGAAAATCTATTTTGAGCAAAGCAAGCCTAAGCTCCACTTAGCCAAATGCATATAGATGATAGATACCACTATTCTACCATAGTATCACTTGCCAATACAATTCAAATGTATTGACCCTTGTGGCTATAACTTATTATGTTGCAGGTTTGTTTCATGTTAGTGAGGTGTGTTGAATAGGATTACAAGTCTACAACCAACATGATTGCCTGTGGCACTTTGAAGATGAAGGACTCCATGCTATATAGTTATTACTGCTGCATTGTAATGATATATCCAAATGAGCAATGTAAGATGTAATGAATTATTTTATTCCTGGTTATAAAGTTGTATTATTACCTTTATTTCTTGATATTACATCTTAAATGTGGATGCTAGCTATTGATCCAGGGACTAGCACTGCAATCACAGGGACCTTTACCTTTATAACGGTGGGGTCATATAGGTATGTTAGTTTATGTTGAGTGGTTACACAAGGGCCATGTCTATGGTTTACCTTGTGTATCACACTTGTGGAAAGCCACCAAGGAACAAAGGGATTTGAGATGTTTAGTGTTGAGAAGCTTCTAGTGCAACCACATGGCGTATGGGCTCTTCCTTGACCAAATAGGTTGCAAGAACTTAACCAGATGGACAGTTGGTGGTAGGATGATAGGATGGAACGCGTCCATGGTGGTCTAAGGGAATGCTTCTGAAAAGTCTCGTCTTGATGCATGTCGAGTCTTGTGGGGAAAGTGCACCACCTCTCGAGAGGGTAAAACCTAACTACTTAGCCGTGTCCTCGGCAATGGACAATTTGAGCATCAAAGACACTGAAGCTATCAAGGATCTCCTCATCCTAATTTCTAAGTTAAAAACTTGTGGTTGAACAAGGGTAAAGGTTCAGCAATGTCTATTGGTGGTTCCTTGGGAGTTTTGAAAAACAAAAACTTGGTGATTTCAACTAATAAGGAAAACCTTATTTTGAGCAAAGCAAGCCTAAGCTACACTTAGACAAATTCATATAGATGTTAGATACTACTATTCTACTATGGTATCACTTGCCAATACAATTCCAAATGTATTGACCCACTATGGCTGTAACTTATGATGTTGTAGGTTACTCTGATGGAGATTAGGGTTGTGAGTCTACACTCAACCTGCTTGCCTATGGCACATGAAGATGAAGACTTATAGATATTTACTTTATGTTATGAACTCTATGTTTTAGCCTTGGGCTATTGAGTTGACCTTTGCATCTGTGTACTTCATCTTAAATTATGGATGCTAGCATTTGATCCAGGGACTAGCATTGCAATCACAGGGGCCTTTACCTTTAAAAGGTGGGGTCTTACAGACAGAAACCTCTAAGGTTATAAATGTGTTATTGCTACTAGGGAGAAAACAACAATCCTTTATCCAAGGGCAATTTTATTGTTTACTTTACATACTTTTCTTAATGCAATTATCTGTTGCTTGCAACTTAATACCCGAGGGTTGTTTGGATGATATCCCAGAGGTGGATTTTTATTCATAGATGCAGTTGGATTACAGTCTATGTATTATGTTGTAATGCCCAAACGAATCTCATAGTGATCATCGTGCCATGTACATGCATTGGTATGCATTCTCTTACTGTCAATTGCCTAACTGTAATTTGTTCACCCATCATGTTATCTATCTTATGGAGAACACCTCTAGTGAACTGTGGACCCCGGTCCATTCCTTCCCACTGATATTCAATCTATTGTCTACTGTTTACTTTCTGCTATTACTACAACAAATTACTATCTTCCATACTATACATTTAATCCTTTGTTTTCAGCAAAACCAGTGAGCTTGACAACCTCACTGTAAGTTGGGGCAAAGTATTTTGGTTGTGTTGTACAGGTTCCACGTTGCTAGAAACACCTTGGAAGCTAGTTCTTTCTCCTATTGGTTCGATAACCTTGGTTTCACAACTGAGGGAAACTTTCTGCTATGCTCATCATACCTTCCTCTTGGGGTTCTCAACAAGCTCTACATCATCTGAGCCATCAGCAACCTCATCGCCATTGTGCACTTCTGTAGTGAGAAAAACCCAACCATGACGGCGAATCCTTCTTGCACATGAAATAGGGGACGAACTCCCAGATGGCATGCACGATCTCGAGGAAGAGTTTCTGGCTCATCCTAAAATGGCGCCGAAACCAGTCAGCGTACAAGATGCAGTGGCCTTCCATCCGCTGCCTTGCTTTGCCCTTCCGGCGACCCTTCTCCAAGCCTCCATGCTTCGGCTTTGTAGTCTACATGTATAGCTGTTGGAGATATGCCCAAGAGGCAATAATAAAGTGGTTATTATTATATCTTTGTGTTTATGATAAATGTTTACATCCCATGCTATAATTGTATTAACCAAAAACATTAGTACTTATGTGTTTTGTAAACATAAATGAGTCCCTACTAAGCCTCTTGTTAAGCAAGCTTGTTGATTAATAGATGATCATGGTTTCCTGATCATGGACATTAGATGTTATTAATAACAAGATCATATCATTAGGAGAATGGTGTGATGGACCCACAATATAGTTAGCATTACATAAGATCAAGTAATTTAGAGTTCGTTTGCTACAAGCTTTCAGATACATAGTAACCTAATCCTTTGACCATGAGATCATGTTAATCACCATCACTTGTTATCAAAGTCAACTCTTTGGGTTATTATACTTCTATTCTATATCCAATGTTCCTTCTTACGATAACTCATGCTTAACTCCTTTCATTAATAGTTACTTGCTCCCTTGTGCATGTGTTCGTTTTGTACCTTGCATGTGTTTGTACATGTTGTGTTTCCCACTTACTTATTTTTACCTATGAAGTATATTTGTGTATGTTGGTTGGCACACCTTGTATTTGTGTTTCTCGGTTTGGAGCCTTTATTGATTATAGTTGGTATCTTATTTGACTCTTATGAGGGATTAATCGGATGAGTACTTTTATGACATCAAATACCACTTCCGTAACTGGGTGGTTATAAAGGTAGCATTGGCCCCCACCTATATAATGAGGGGTGGGGGCGCACCCCCCCCCCCCCCCACACACACACAAACTTGTCCATTGGTGCCTAATCCTAGCCGCCCCCTCTCTTCTTTCTCATCCATTGTCCTGCTCCGGCTTAGGCGAAGCCCTCCAGAAATCTCTCCTCCTCCACCACCACCACCACACCGTCGTGATGTTGGTATTCCGAGGATATCTACTACCTCCGCTACCTTGCTGGAACAAGGGAGAGGAAGGTCTTCATCGACTACCGTATGTGTGACCGACTACGGAAGCATCGGAACGCGGTGCCGGAAAGATCGTCTACATGATCATGAGATCGGAAAGTGACGACTACATCAACCACGATAATTCGATCTTGTTAAATGCTTTGGATCTACGAGGGTTAGTTCTCTACAATCCCATTGCACCGATCTTGTAGATTAGATCTTGGATTGTCCATAGATTAGATCTTGGTTTTGTGTGTTCTTATGGTAGAATTTTTTGTTTTGCATGCAACGAACCCTACAGTGATATCAGAGCCAACTCTATGTGTAGATCTATTGCACAAGTAGAACACAATGGTTTTGTGGGCGTTGATGCTCTTGTTGTCGCTTGATATTCGTGTACTTTGCATCTTGCGGTATGGTGGGATGAAGCGGCCCGGGATAACTTTACATGTCAACACACATGATAATTGCTCCACGCTAAACGTGCAACTTGCATTGCACAAGTGGCTTTGCGGGTGTCTGTCTCTCCCACCATAGTTAAGATTCAATTTACAACGGGCACTTGACAACACTTGTATCAGCGTTTCTGTTCTTGTTCGTAGGTAAGAATGGCTCTTACTATAAAACCCCAAGCCACATAAAACATGCAAAGAAAATTAGAGGCGTCTAACTTTTTTGCAGGGCATGTGATGTGATATGATATGGCCATAATGTGATTGTGATTATATTTGATGTATCCAATGATCCTTATTGTAAGTTGGCAACCGGCAGGAGCCTTATGGTTGTTTTGAAATTCATTAAGACATGTGTGTCAATTCATCATTTAGTAGCTTGTTCCAAGTAGTTGTAATAGTTTTTGTTGGTAATGTACAACCATGAAGCGGAATCATTGACCTTGACGCCATGCTGGTGATGATGGAGATCATGTTCATGCTTTGGAGATGGATATCAAAGGCACAAGAAGAAAGGTCATATCATATCACGTATTATGAATTGCATGTGATGTTAATCCTTTTTATGCATCATGTATTACTTAGATCGCAAGGGTAGCTTTATAAGATGATCCCTCTCACTAAATATCAAGTAATAAAGTGTTCTTCCTTAGTAGGCACCGTTGCTAAGACTCGTCGTTTCGAAGCATCACGTGATGATCGGGTGTGATAGATTCTATGTGTGCATACAACGGGTGTAAGCTAGATTTGCACATGCGGATACTAAGGTTAACCTTGACGAGCCTAGCATGTACATACATGGCTTCAGAACACGAAATACCGAAAGGTAAAGCATGAGTAATATAGATAATATGATGAACATGTTGATTGTTTGCGTTTGAAGCTAAATCATCGCTCTGGATGATCGGACTTGGTGTAGTGGATTTGGTTCATGTAATCGCCAAAACGACTCGAGGGATGTTGTTTTGAGTGGGAGTTCAAATATTAATATGATTAAAGTTGAACACAATTTATCATAAATTAAATCAAAGTAAATTTGCATAGTTGTAGTCATTGGCATCCATTCACCACCTTACTCTTAGTTATAATTGGGATAACAGAACTATAGAATTCTGGATAGTTACTTTACAAACTGGTATCGTATTGTTTTGAGTGTCAATCTAAAGTTTTAAAAGTCCTATTGCAAACTTTCATCAAACTCCATTTACTCCATGAAGTTTAATAATTAGTATTAAATCAAGAGTAACGATTTCAATGTTAGTATCTAAGTATCATGTTTGTCTCCATGATTCTTGATATTCATAATATTGTTTTAATATCAAGGTTATCTAGGAGCCGAAAGAATTGTTTTAGAAATCATCATTTTTGGAAGATATTGCGATATCTAAAACATTTTTTTGGTTGCAACATGATAGAATATAGTTTGGCAAAATATATGTTCTCATATTTGATAAGAATTTGTGAAGGTTGGAGATGCTAGACGTCATAATCCTCCAAAAAGGTTTTTGGATAGCAACATTATACTCGTGATTTCCTTTATAAGCTATAGTAGCTTGATCATGAAAGTTGTCATGATAAGGATGAATAGAAGATGTAGGTAAAATGGTTACTACAATAAAAGATCACTAAAGAATGGATTTTGAAAGAACGCCAAACATTTGATGATGGTGATCTACTTCAAAGTGCAAGACCAAAGGTATTAGTATTTGACTATACACACTTTCGACTATGTGTCATGTGTATGGCGCCACTGTTGATGTTGATAGATTATTTTAAAAGAGAAAGGAAATGCTAAAAGAGAATCTCAATATTTTGCAGAAAAAGAAGAGGCTGGAAATGTCTAGCTTAGGTATATAATATGATATACATGTTGTGGTTGTATTCTTTGCTTGTTAAATAATGTGGTTCTCGGGTATTGTATACCGAATTGGTTGGTGTGAATTATCATACAGGACAACACAATTCATGAACTTTAATGGCCTAAGTAACCAACAAGAGAATATGTGATGATGTTCATCAAAAACAAAGTGTTGTTACGTTTCTCATTGATATCAAAGCTTGCCTTCACGATTTGATTTTAATAATTGTTATTTTGATCAGGTATTATGAGAAAAAAATGTTGTTCAAATAATTACGATATTCCATATAAGATGGATGATTTACAAGTCTGGTTGGAGAAATCACGTCCATAAAACTAATGCTAAAAATGTCGAAAGCCAAATGACTGAAAGATCACTTAAGAAGTGACATCGCCGTTTAAATTATATCGGAAATAAAACATGAAGAAAATTCATGTTGATGGAATTTTGCAATCTTTTGATTTTGATCAAATGACGCTTGTGAGACTTTCCTAGAGATAATTAAAACTTCGTTCAAAGGACAAAGAAGAACAAACGACTAACTTATTGGAATTTATACATATTGATGTATATAGACCATTATGTGTAGTCATGAGCGATGGATTTCAACTTCATATGTTTTCTCCGGAAATTTGAGTGAATATATGTGTATATTTACTTAATGAGGAAGCACTGTGAAACATTTGAAAATGTTCAAAGACTTTCAAGATGAATTGAAAAATCATTGTAACAAGAAAATAAAGAGTTTATGATTTGATCATAAAGGAGGATATTTGAGTTACAACTTTAGAAAAACACATAAAATTTGAGGAATCGTTCCATGGATTTGCATTTCTCGGAACACCATATGAGTATGGAGTGTTCGAGATATGTAATGAAACCTTGTTTGACATGGTGAAATCAAAGTTGTTAGTTATAAAACTACAATTGAATTTAAAGATTAAATCTCTAGTGACTATCGCTTTTATACTAAAAAGAGCACCATCATGATCTGTTGAAATGACACCATATAAGATATGATCTGGGATAAGACCCAAGTTGTCCTTTCTGGAATTTTGGTATGCAAGGCATAAGTAAACTGTTTGCAACCAAAGTCGGATGAGAAATTCTTTGTAGGTTATTTTGAATAAGCGTTGGGTATTCCTCCAAAACACCAAAGACAAAAGTGTTTGTCGCTTAGAACGTCAAGTTTCTTTAGAAGGAATTTTTTGTGAAAATTTAAGTGGGAGGACAATAGAAATTTGATAAGGTTATTGGACCTTAGCTAATATGTGTTGAGATGAACAGAGCTAAGTGTCTCGGAGGCAGCAATAATGCTCATGGCTCACGTACCTCAAAAGTTATGGTCATAGAGGTCTAAGTTCCTATTGAACCGAGTAGGTCGGGTAAACAATCAAATAGTAAGATTTGAGAGTTAAATCATTATTGTTTGATAATGATGAACCGACTACATGCAAAGAGGTGATGATGGGCCCTGACTCCGTCAAATGGCTTGAAACCATAAAATCCGTGATAGTTCCATACACGAGAAATCAAGCTTTGAACTTGGAAGACCCTCTGGAAAGGTGTAAAACCTCTCGGTCGTGTTTGGGTATATAAATATACATGGATGCTTTCACATCTATGAAATTGTCTATATGTTGATAAAGAGTTTACAACAATGTTCAAAAGGTTGACTATGACAAGATTTAATCTTTCATAGAGATATTTAGTCTGGACGGATTAATATAGAAACCACTACATATAATTTTGTTATATGATAGTTGAACAAAAATAAGTTCTTCTAATAGAATGGTGTAACACCCTCAGAATCGACCCTATGCAAGTTTCAGCGCTTCCCGCCAAACCCGCATAGAAATGATTCAAAGGTGCCCACCAGGCACTTTCGTGCGGGTGGAAAACGAAGTAATAACATTACACAACAGTCCTCGATGGGACCCACAGAACAGATATATATACAACAGAGACTCCATGAGTCAAGAATACAGATATAATATACAAAGATCCAAATCACCTTGAAAATGATAGAGCGTCCGACTACGGACAAGATGCAAATGGGGCTAAGAGCCCTGAAGAATAACCAATGGCGTCCATAACCCTGCCCAGGCCAAGCCGGAAGGGTAAACCTGCTAACGACGTCGATCTCAAAACCTGCTAAAACAAAAGGGGTGCCGACAAAGGGCAAAGGAATAAGAGGAGCGTCAGTACTGAGGCCAGTACACGGCGAGGCTAGAATTCGGCGGTCCTCGCCTACATAGGTATGGTGCACTGAAGCAGCGGCGGCAGCATGCACTAAGCAATCTATAGAGACTCGATATAACTGTCGGCCATCAGAAAGGGATGAGAAAGACCTATCCGAAACCAACCTGATACTATCATCAAACAAACCCATCCTGGCGTTTCCCCCTCGAGACAAATCGAGGAAGTCAACCGAGGATCTCACACGGTTGGCAGTTTTATTTATTCAGTTATCGTTGCAGCAATTACTAGTCAAGTATAGATAATCATCCTGATAAACTAAGCAGTGGGCACTTTTAATTAACCATTTCATTGTAGTTGCGACACTTACTAGTCAAATACAATTAGCATGAGATAACCCAAAACCCAGCAGTTGTTGGTACTTTTATTTAGCCATTCCGTTATAGTTGCAATACTTACTAGTCAGATACAATGGTCGCAAGCGACAACCCAAACAAGCAATTGTGGGCAGTTTTATTTAGCCATTCCATTATAGTGGAGCTGATTACTAGTCATTATAAAGTCAAATTTATAGCACTACTTTAGTTATAGTTGTCTATGATCGAGATACTGTGCTCCAAGTCGTCCATAACCGCGGACACGGCTTTCAGAAAGTTTTACCCGGCCGGGGTGCACAAATAGCAACACACACTCGATCAACCTCGGAAAAACCAAATCAAAACCCAACGAGGCCTTCACGACAAAGCAATCACCAGATTCAGAAATATTTCCGGGGGCTACCCCGTTAAGTACACCCGCAACGAAGCTAGCTGACTCCGAGACGGACTCAAGGTTTGTGGGGCCGGCTGTAAGCGACTGGGAACCCAAAACTGGGCTTATCGATACCGCGTAAACGGGTCACAATCCTAAACAGTACAGTGTGTTCCTCGCACAATCGTAAATAAAGCAGTAAAGCATGGCATAAGTACAGGATCGTAAATAAAACCTCAAACTAGTTTGTGGCCCCAAGAAATAAGACGGAATCAAGCTCGGGCTCAGGGGGTCCCATAATCCTCTCGGATGTGGATAGCGCGAATATTCAAGGAACAGGTATCAAGTACTCGGGGTCCTACGGGACACAAGTGGACGGTTAACAACCAAATAACATCTATTGCCCACCTGTGCCTCTGCTTACTTACTTCAATTTTAGTTGTTAAACCGTAATTAAAGTTAACAATAATTAAAGCCATGAACATCTCCAACCTTAATCATGCGGTAAGGCTCCAACAAATGTGGTACTGGACGACACACAACAGCACCTGAGCAAGCGACAACGACGCGCAAGTCCAACTAACTACCAAGCAACAGGCAATAGGGTGTGTCCAAGGCAATATGAGGCTGCAAGGGGTATCACGGGTACGAAAACTAGAGCAACGCAACACAGATAGCAATAGATCAACAGGAGGAAGTAAATACTATAAAAGTAAGATAGGTAGAAAGGGGGAGATGCTCGCCTGAAAACATTGTCGAAGGTTCAACCGAAGATCGGGTCGACACTCGCATCAACTCAACGGACTTATCCGCGAAGAAGCAAAACACTAAAATAAACACCGGATGCACTATTTAATACAACGGCAGAAGATCGGGCATGATGCATGTATGATGCATGCCATGGCAAAGATGCGATGCAATTGGGCAATATTAAGTGGAACCGGGGTCCCGACAATTAATTAAACGGTTCATGTTGTTTAGATACCCCGCAATTTAAATGTTGTCTTAACATGGCAAAAATAAGTTACCGGTTCGCTACACAAATTTAAATGAGGCCAATATGAGACTAGATTTGCCCGCATATGGGCCCCATATTTAATTAAAGGTGAATCGGCATAAGGCCCCCAAACCACAGACAAGGATGCATGCATGAACAATTAATATGCGACAAGTTGTATTATATTATAAAATAGGGTTTCGGGAAGGGGTTCACACATTAGGGGTCGAAGATCTTGGTCCGGGGTTCGGGGTTCGGTCTCAGGGTTCAGGGTTCGACGGGATCGGTCTCGGCGGGGTCGTCCTCGGATAACGGGGTAGATCTTGGTGTTCCGCGAAGAAGGCTTGGTTCGGCGTCGGGACACATCGGATCCGCCCCGGTTCGGTGCTGATCTTGTCGTCACGACGATCTTGTCGGGTCCGCGTATCGGGTCGGTCCTGGCGTTCGGGATGCAGAACATGGCGTTCCGCGGCGAAGTGTTTGGCGTCATTCAGGTTCAGGTTTTGGCGTCCGAGGGAAGTACTTGGCGTTCCGGGGAGATCTTGATTCGGCTTCGGCACATGGTACATGCTTCTCGGAAGATCTTTGCGTTCCATGACGACGATCTTCGGATCCACGGAGGAGGCCTTGGCGTACCCCCGAGGGAGTTCTTGATGATGGTTCCCCCTTGGTTCGATACGGTCTTCGGGCTTTGAGGTCGGTGTCGAACTTGGAATCGGTACCGGGTCTTTGAGTGGTGCCGAGCCATGCCATGCCATCCATCACGCGTTCATTCACTGGTACCAAACATCACCGCGCTGAACCGGAACAGAGACGTGCGCGGCCACGCGCGTGAGGTGTAATGCAGCGAGGAGAAGCAGGATGGGAGGACGCGGCGGCCAGGGGCGACGCTGCAGGGACCCGGGCGCGCTGGCCGGCGGCGGTGCGGACGGGGGTGCGGGGCCGGGCTCTACCGGACCGGGGCGGAGGCGGCGGCGACCAAGGCGAGCTCGGGCGGGCCGGAGGAGCACGGGGTCGAGCGGCGACGGCGGGGTCGAACGGCGAGGAGGGCCGCAGGGCGAGCGGCGGCGCAGAGGCGGTCGCCGGCGAGGATGGAGCTTGGGGGTGGGCGCCGGCGTCCGCGGGGGAGGCGAGGAGGGCGAGGCGAGGACGGGCCGGAGGCGGCTCGCCGGCGGCGGGGGTCGTCGGCGGCTCGGGGGAGCAGGCAGGGACGAGGGGCGGGCGGCGGCGGAGCCGTGGCCGGGGAGGAGGGCGACGGCTCCCGGCGACGAGGTGGAGGCGCGGCAGCAGAGGCCGACGGTGGAAGAGGGCCGGCAACAACGGCCGGTCGCGGAGAGAAGGCGCAGGCGCCCGCGGAGGCGCGCGAGGCGAGGGGAAGGGGCCGCGGTCGGTGCGGGAGGAGGAAGGGGCGAGGCCGCTGGGGAGGAGGGACGGGGAAGCGAGCGGCGGGCACGGAGAGGGAGGCCGGAGGCACGGGCGCGTCGGCGGGCAGAGGGAGAGGCGAAGGAGGAGGGGGGCGGCCGCGCCGGCGGGCTCGGGCGGTTGCAGGAGGAGGGGAGGTCGCGGTGGGGAGAGAGGAACGCGAGGGGGAGGAGAGAGGTGGTGGTGGGGCCGGTGGGACCGGGTAGTGGGTCCAGGCGGGAGTGGGTGGGGTTGACCAGGGGAGGCAGGTGGGGAGGGAGTGGGGCTGGCGGGGTCAGGCGGGAGGGTGAGTGGAGAGTGGGGCCGCGGGTGGGGGCCGGGTGGCAGCGGGTTGGGGGGAGAGAGAGAGCTGTGGCCAGGGAGTGGGGTCGGGCTGTAAGAGGGAGAGGGTAGATGGGGCTGTGTGAGAAAGAGAGAGAGGGGGGGAAGTCTGGGATTGAGGAGGTGGCGGGGTGGGTAGGGATTGGGGCCAGGGGTGAGGTGGCGAGCTAGGATAGGTGGGTAGGATAGGATTGGGTGGGAATAGGTATTAGGTTTAGGTTTATTATTTTGTAAGACACTTATTTGTTTTTGTTTGTTTTAAATCTTTTTAGCAAAATAAATTTTAGTTAAATAGTTTAACAGATAATTATAATACTTTGTTTTGAAATAAAAGAGGGGTAATTTTAGAAAACAAAAATAGGCTTATTGAAAATAGTTTCAGACAAACAAATGCATGATGATGACGATGCAATGCACAAAAACAACGCGATTTTCTAGTAGTGGTTTTGCGGGATGCCACAATTCTACACCACTAACAATGGATCTCGCCCTCGAGATCCGCCTCATGGTACCGGAAGAAAGGTCGGCGATCTGCATCTTCTCGCTTCATATAGATCTTCGCGACACCACTAACAAGAGGTCGTTGTCCGTGATCGTCGAGAGAACACTCCGGGAACAAAAGGTCGAAGGTAGAGGTATCCACAAATAAAGCCACCTCTAACTTCCATGGACGGAGTAAAACTGCTGGATCCACTGATTCGATGTACAAGAGCGAATGATAAGAGTAGTCGGATGGTGATCAGTCCATCGCGCACCCAAACCATTACTCTGCACACGAATAGGCGAATTATGCAACCAACTCTCGGAATTAGACTGAAGATCTCGACAATCGAGGTTCAGGAACAAAGGAGTGATGCAGACTCTGCATCAGATCTGGCGTAGATGATGTCGTCGCGTCGGAAAACACCGGAAGGCACAACAAGGAACAAAGAATGGTACCACAGTAGACAGATTCCTCAGACAGCATGAACACCGGATGGTAGAACACCATTATCAAGGGAGGAAGCGAAACCCTGAAGGTACGACGGACCCCAACCACGATAAATCCTGGACTCGAAGAGAGAGAAGAGAGAGGATTCAAAACACGCAGAGGTGAGAGGAGAATAGCAGAGGGGTAAGGAGTAAAATCAGACCTAATCAGAACTATCCAACCGATTTTTCAAAAATAGTTTTGACACTCTACTTCGGCCGTTAGCTAGGTTATCCTACAGGCTGGACTTGTGGGGTATCGCAACTGCTAAGCTCTGATACCACTCTGTAACACCCGCAGAATCGACCCTATGCAAGTTTCAGCGCTTCCCGCCAAACCCGCATAGAAACGATTCAAAGGTGCCCACCAGGCACTTTCGTGCGGGTGGAAAACGAAGTAGTAACATTACACAACAGTCCTCGATGGGACCCACAGAACAGAATATATACAACAGCGACTCCATGAGTCAAGAATACAGATATAATATACAAAGATCCAAATCACCTTGAAAATGATAGAGCGTCCGACTACGGACAAGATGCAAATGGGGCTAAGAGCCCTGAAGAATAACCAATGGCGTCCATAACCCTGCCCAGGCCAAGCCGGAAGGGTAAACCTGCTAACGACGTCGATCTCAAAACCTGCTAAAACAAAAGGGGTGCCGACAAAGGGCAAAGGAATAAGAGGAGCGTCAGTACTGAGGCCAGTACACGGCGAGGCTAGAATTCGGCGGTCCTCGCCTACATAGGTATGGTGGACTGAAGCGGCGGCGGCAGCATGCACTAAGCAATCTATAGAGACTCGATATAACTGTCGGCCATCAGAAAGGGATGAGAAAGACCTATCCGGAACCAACCTGATACTATCATCAAACAAACCCATCCTGGCGTTTCCCCCTCGAGACCAATCGAGGAAGTCAACCGAGGATCTCACACGGTTGGCAGTTTTATTTATTCAGTTATCGTTGCAGCAATTACTAGTCAAGTATAGATAATCATCCTGATAAATTAAGCAGTGGGCACTTTTAATTAACCATTTCATTGTAGTTGCGACACTTACTAGTCAAATACAATTAGCATGAGATAACCCAAAACCCAGCAGTTGTTGGTACTTTTATTTAGCCATTCCGTTATAGTTGCAATACTTACTAGTCAGATACAATGGTCGCAAGCGACAACCCAAACAAGCAATTGTGGGCAGTTTTATTTAGCCATTCCATTATAGTGGAGCTGATTACTAGTCATTATAAAGTCAAATTTATAGCACTACTTTAGTTATAGTTGTCTATGATCGAGATACTGTGCTCCAAGTCGTCCATAACCGCGGACACGGCTTTCAGAAAGTTTTACCCGGCCGGGGTGCACAAATAGCAACACACACTCGATCAACCTCGGAAAAACCAAATCAAAACCCAACGAGGCCTTCACGACAAAGCAATCACCGGATTCAGAAATATTTCCGGGGGCCACCCCGTTGAGTACACCCGCAACGAAGCTAGCTGACTCCGAGACAGACTCAAGGTTTGTGGGGCCGGCTGTAAGCGACTGGGAACCCAAAACTGGGCTTGTCGATACCGCGTAAACAGGTCACAATCCTAAACAGTACAGTGTGCTCCTCGCACAATCGTAAATAAAGCAGTAAAGCATGGCATAAGTACAGGATCGTAAATAAAACCTCAAACTAGTTTGTGGCCCCAAGAAATAAGACGGAATCAAGCTCTGGCTCAGGGGGTCCCATAATCCTCCTGGATGTGGATAGCGCGAATATTCAAGGAACAGGTATCAAGTACTCGGGGTCCTACGGGACACAAGTGGATGATTAACAACCAAATAACATCTATTGCCCACCTGTGCCTCTGCTTACTTACTTCAATTTTAGTTGTTCAACCGTAATTAAAGTTAACAATAATTAAAGCCATGAACATCTCCAACCTTAATCATGCGGTAAGGCTCCAACAACTGTGGTACTGGATGACACACAACAGCACCTGAGCAAGCGACAACGACGCGCAAGTCCAACTAACTACCAAGAAACAGGTAATAGGGTGTGTCCAAGGCAATATGAGGCTGCAAGGGGTATCACGGGTACGAAAACTAGAGCAACACAACACAGATAGCAATAGATCAACAGGAGGATGTAAATACTATAAAAGTAATATAGGTAGAAAGGGGGAGATGCTCGCCTGAAAACATTGTCGAAGGTTCAACCGAAGATCGGGTCGACACTCACATCAAATCAACGGCCTTATCCGCGAAGAAGCAAAACACTAGAATAAACACCGGATGCACTATTTAATACAACGGCAGAAGATCGGGCATGATGCATGTATGATGCATGCCATGGCAAAGATGCGATGCAATTGGGCAATATTAAGTGGAACCGGGGTCCCGACAATTAATTAAACGGTTTATGTTGTTTAGATATCCCGCAATTTAAATGTTGTCTTAACATGGCAAAAATAAGTTACCGGTTCGCTACACAAAATTAAATGAGGAAATATGAGACTAGATTTGCCTGCATATGGGCCCCATATTTAATTAAAGGTGAATCGGCATAAGGCCCCCAAACCACAGACAAGGATGCATGCATGAACAATTAATATGCGCCAAGTTGTATTATATTATAAAATAGGGTTTCGGGAAGGGGTTCACACATTAGGGGTCGAAGATCTTGGTCCGGGGTTCGGGGTTCGGTCTCAGGGTTCAGGGTTCGACGGGATCGGTCTCGGCGGGGTCGTCCTCGGATAACGGGGTAGATCTTGGTGTTCCGCGAAGAAGGCTTGGTTCGGCGTCAGGACACATAGGATCCGCCACGGGTCGGTGCCGATCTTGTCGTCACGACGATCTTGTCGGGTCCGCGTATCGGGTCGGTCCTGGCGTTCGGGATGCAGAACTTGGCGTTCCGCGGCGAAGTGCTTGGCGTCATTCAGGTTCAGGTTTTGGCGTCCGAGGGAAGTACTTGGCGTTCCGGGGAGATCTTGATTCGGCTTCGGCACATGGTACATGCTTCTCGGAAGATCTTTGCGTTCCATGACGATGATCTTCGGATCCACGGAGGAGGCCTTGGCGTACCCCCCAGGGAGTTCTTGACGATGGTTCCCCCTTGGTTCGATAATGTCTTCGGGCTTTGAGGTCGGTGTCGAACTTGGAATCGGTACCGGGTCTTTGAGTGGTGCCGAGCCATGCCATGCCATCCATCACGCGTTCATTCACTGGTACCAAACATCACCGCGCTGAACCGGAACAGAGACGTGCGCGGCCACGCGCGTGAGGTGTAATGCAGCGAGGAGAAGCAGGATGGGAGGACGCGGCGGCCAGGGGCGACGCTGCAGGGACCTGGGCGCGCTGGCCGGCGGCGGTGCGGACAGGGGTGCGGGGCCGGGCTCTACCGGACCGGGGCGGAGGAGGCGGCGACCAAGGCGAGCTCGGGCGGGCCGGAGGAGCACGGGGTCGAGCGGCGACGATGGGGTCGAACGGCGAGGAGGGCCGCAGGGCGAGCGGCGGCGCAGAGGCGGTCGCCGGCGAGGATGGAGCTTGGGGGGGCGCCGGCGTTCGCGGGGGAGGCGAGGAGGGCGAGGCGAGGACGGGCCGGAGGCGGCTCGCCGGCGGCGGGGGTCGTCGGCGGCTCGGGGGAGCAGGCAGGGACGAGGGGCGGGCGGCGGCGGAGCCGCGGCCGGGGAGGAGGGCGACGGCTCCCGGCGACGAGGTGGAGGCGCGGCAGCAGAGGCCGACGGTGGCAGAGGGCCGGCAACAGCGGCCGGTCGCGGCGAGAAGGCGCAGGCGCCCGCGGAGGCGCGCGAGGCGAGGGGAAGGGGCCGCGGTCGGTGCGGGAGGAGGAAGGGGAGAGGCCGCTGGGGAGGAGGGACGGGGAAGCGAGCGCCGGGCGCGGAGAGGGAGGCCGGAGGCATGGGCGCGTTGGAGGGCAGAGGGAGAGGCGAAGGAGGAGGGGGGCGGCCGCGCCGGCGGGCTCGGGCGGTTGCAGGAGGAGGGGAGGTCGCGGTGGGGAGAGAGGAACGCGAGGGGGAGGAGAGAGGTGGTGGTGGGGCCGGTGGGACCGGGTACTGGGTCCAGGCGGGAGTGGGTGGGGTTTACCAGGGGAGGCAGGTGGGGAGGGAGTGGGGCTGGCGGGGTCAGGCGGGAGGGTGAGTGGAGAGTGGGGCCGCGGGTGGGGGCCGGGTGGCAGCGGGTTGGGGGGAGAGAGAGCTGTGGCCAGGGAGTGGGGTCGGGCTGTAAGAGGGAGAGGGTAGATGGGGCTGTGTGAGAAAGAGAGAGAGGGGGGAAGTCTGGGATTGATGAGGTGGCGGGGTGGGTAGGGATTGGGGCCAGGGGTGAGGTGGCGAGCTAGGATAGGTGGGTAGGATAGGATTGGGTGGGAATAGGTATTAGGTTTAGGTTTATTATTTTGTAAGACACTTATTTGTTTTTGTTTGTTTTAAATCTTTTTAGCAAAATAAATTTTAGTTAAATAGTTTAACAGATAATTATAATACTTTGTTTTGAAATAAAAGAGGTGTAATTTTAGAAAACAAAAATAGGCTTATTGAAAATAGTTCCAGACAAACAAATGCATGATGATGACGATGCAATGCACAAAAACAACGCGATTTTCTAGTAGTGGTTTTGCGGGATGCCACAAATGGTTAGCTAGGACGTGTACATGACACGATCCAAAGGGTTTTGTTAATTCAAAGGATGCTAACAGGGCATGCAAACTTCAATGGTTGAAGTAATCATCATGGAGTTGGAATCTTCACCGTGATGAAACTGTTAAAAGGTTTAATTTCATTAGAGAAGATGAAGGATCTTGAATTTGCAAGAAATTAAGTGGGAGATCTAATATATATATCTCTAATACATTATGTGAAATACATATTGTTAATTGTAAATGATGTATCTTTTATTGACACAAGTTAAGAATTTCATTTCTATGAAAGACTTAGGCAAAACCCGAATATTTGGCATCAATATATATATGGATATATTAAGACGTTAATATGGTTGTGCCAAAGTTACATACATGAAATATTGAATGAGTTCAATATGGAAATGACAAGAAAGGTTCTTGCCACATAGGAAGGATTGAATCAATATTCAAGTGTATGGACACTTGGTAAGTGAGATGAGATCCAAGTGTTTTTGACACTTGGTGAATGAAATCACAAAGTGTATTTTGATCAATCATACTGTGATATGTACACATCCAAATATTTCCTATGCTCTAAATGTTATGAGCATATACCATAATGACTCATAAGATGATCATTGGACGATAGCAAGGATATTCTTATGATCTTTGGAAGAACTAAGAATATGTTATTTATGTAGAGGTAACAAAATGGATAGATAGTTCATTGTAAAGTGTTACATTGATACTAGTTTTGTCACAAGATACAAATTAAGTTTATCTCAATTTAAACTATGGGTGGAACAATGTAATGGAAAGAATTTTCCATAATGGATTTGGATGAGTTCCAAAGTTAAAACATTATGACAGATACTACAACAAAAGGCTAAGTATATGACTGCCATTATAGCAGCAAAAGAGGGCATTTGTGTCGAGTAGTTTGTTATCAAACTAGGTGTGATTCACAGTAGTCTAGTACTATAAAGATATATTGTACGACAATTGTATAAACATGATTTCACCCCAATGAACTAAAGGTCTCACCAAATGACCAAATTTATACAATGCCATCTCATTGAAGAATGAGTGATGCATAGAGACGCAAAGACATACAAATACACACGGACCTGGAAGTGTCAGATCCGAAGATTATGTTTACCACTAGCAATCGTGTATATACAACACCAGAAAGCCATAGGTGTTGAACGCACAAAGTTTTTTAGACTAGATTATTGACTCTAGTGCAAGTGGGAGACTCTTGGAGATATGCTCAAGAGGCAATAATAAAGTGGTTATTATTATATCTTTATGTTTATGTTAATTTTTTACATCCCATGCTATAATTATATTAACCGGAAACATTAATACTTGTGTGTTTTATAAACATAAAAGAGTCCCTAGTAAGCCTCTTGTTAAGCTAGCTTGTTGGTTAATAGATGATCACGGTTTCCTGATCATGTACATTAGATGTTTTAATAACAAGATCATATCATTAGGAGAATGATGTGATGGACACACTCCTATAGTTAGCATAACATAAGATCAAGTCATTTAGAGTTTGTTTGCTACAAGCTTTTAGATACATAGTAACAGAATCCTTTGACCATGAGATCATGTTAATCACCATCACCGGATGCGTACATTGATGACATCAAACACCACTTCCGTAACTGATGGTTATAAAGGTAGCATTGGGTATTTTGAAAGTATGTGTTGAAGCGCATGGATCAAGAGTGGGATTTTTCCATCCATATGACAAAAAGATATACTTTGGGCCCTCTTGGTGGAATGTCATCCAATTGGCTTGCAAGCATGTGAATAGGTCACAAGGGATGTCATTTCACGGAACGAGTAAACAGTACTTATCGGTAACGAGGTTGAACTAGGTATAGAGATACCGATGATCGAACCTCGGATAAGTAAAGTATCGCGCGACAAAGGGAGTCGGTATCGTATGTAAATGGTTCATTATATCACGAAGTCATTGTAGAAATACATGGGAGCCATATGTATTTCCAGATCCCTCGGTTATTGATCGGAGATGTGTCTCGATCGTGTCTGCATAGTTCACGAGCCGTAGGGAGACACACTTAAGGATTTGATGTTGTTTAAATATATATGGAATATGAGTTGGAGACCGAATGTTGTTCGGAGTCTCAGATTGTATCCAGGACATCATGAGGAGATCCAGAATGGTCCGGAGAATAAGATTCATATAAGGAAAGTGTTTTAGGGGGGTTCGGGAAAAGTTTTGGTATTTTGACCGGATACTTCTAGAATGTTCTAGAGGGACCACTAGTGGTTCCACCACCCTAGGAGGGGGTCACTTGGATGGTAGCATGCCCTAGGGCCAGCCGCACCAAACCCTAAAGGGCCAATTCAACCAATACTAGTAAAAGGGTCAAACCCTAGTTTGAATAGTCAAATCCTAGTTTGAAAAGTCAAACTCTAGTTTTTGGTAAGAAGGAAGTCTTGGTGGAAAAGGTTTCAAGCTCTTCCCTTGGTGGCCGAGTTGGGGGGGCATGGCCTAGGATGGGAACCCTTGGCCGGCTGCCCCCTACCTATATAATTAGGGGTGGGGGCGCACCCCCACACCCTTGTCCATTGGCGCCTAACCCTAGCCGCCCCCTCTCTTCTCTCTCGTCCACTGTCCTACTCCATCGTGTTGTTGGGATTCCAAGGAGATCTCTTTGCTGTCCTGCTGGAACAGGGGAGAGGAAGGTCTTCATCAAGTATCGTACGTGTGACCGACTGTGGAAGAGCCGCCGGAAAGATCATCTACATGGTTGATACGTCGAAAACGTATCTATAATTTTTGATGCTCCATGATTGTTTAGTATCTACTTTTCTTAGCTTTGTCTACACTTTGAGGTGTTTTTATATCTTTTTTGGAACTAACCTATTAACAAGTTGCCACAGTGCCATTTGCCTGTTTTCTTCTGTTTTAGGTTCTAGAAAGGCAGAAAATCAATATTCTCGGAATTGGATGGGACAAAAGTCAAAGTCAATATTTTACCATGGGGGACACGAATCCAGAAGACGAGACGGAGAAGCAAATCAGGGCGGCCAAAACCCCCCTAGGCGCAGCTAGGGGTGGGCCCGCGCCTGGGTAGGGTGTGGCCCCCTAGTCGCCTCGCGGCCTCGCCTCTTCGCCTATAAGAAGCCCCCGATGCAGAAACTCTAAGTATCCGATCAAAACTCCACGAAACCTTCTATAGCCGCCGCCACCATCTTCCCTAGATCGGGGGGATCTGAAGTTCTTCCCGGCACCCTGCTAGAGGGGAAATCATCCCGGAGGCCTTCTCTCCGGTATGATGCGTGAGTAGTTCCACCTTGGATTATGGGTCCATGTAGTAGCAAGATGGTTGTATCTCCTCCTTGTGCTTTCATGTATAGATCTTGTGAGCTCCGTTCATGATCAAGATCTAATCTATTTGTAATCATGCATGTTGTGTTTTCGGGGATCCCATGGATATTGAGATTACTATTTCAGATTGATTAATGGTTTTGTCTTTATGATACTATCATGTCTGTGTTGTTTGTGATCTTGCATGCTCTCCGTTGTTAGTAGCTATCTTAGCCAAGTAGTTGCTAGTGACTCCAAGAAGGGGTATTTATGCTCGATAGTGGGTTCATGCCTCTAGTTTCCAAGGGAAGTGACAGAAATCTCTTCGGTTGTAGATGCGCTATTGCTACTAGGGAGAAAACAACGGTCTCTTGTTCATGGAACAAGTGGATTGTTTACCTTACACACCTTTCTTAAAGAAGTTGTCTGTTGCTTGCAACTTAATACTGGAGGGGGTTCGAATGATAACCTGAAGGTGGACTTCTAGTCATAGATGAAGTTGGATGGCGGTCTATGTATATTGTTGTATTGCCTAATCGAATCTCATAGGATCTTTTTGTCTGGTATTGCATTGTTATGCCTTGCTCAGTTCATGTCAATTGCCCTGCTGTAATTTGTTTACCCTTCATGCCATGTTGTTTATCTAAGGAGAGCACCTCTAGTGAACTATGGACCTCGGTCCAATTTTTACCATTGATATGTCTTCCACTGTTACTTGTTTACTTGCTGCAAACCATTACCTTCCACACCATACGTTTAATCCTTTGTTATAGCAAACCCGTGAGCTTGACAGCCTCACTGATTCGTTGGGGAAAAGTCTTGAGTTTGTGTTGTGCAGGTCTCCGCGTTCCTTGCAACACATGTGTGACATTTCCTTCCTCCTTATGGTTCGATAACCTCGGTCTCTACTGAGGGAAACTTTCTACTGTGCTCTTCAAACCTTGCTCTTGGGGTTTCCAACGAAGCGTCCCACGACAACACTTGGTTCACGCCATCGGCGCCATTGCCGGGGAGGATAAGGACATCTTCACAAGGGGAGTCCTCCACTTCCTTTCTCTTTACTTTGTTTTTAGTTTGCTTAGTTTCTTTTGCTTGGTTTTGTTTGCCTCTTTTCAAAAAACCCAAAAAAAATAGTCTAGTTTGGTTTGCTTGCTTTATTCAAAAACACACAAAAAATTAGTTCCTGCTCTAGTTGCTACCTTGTTCTAGCTCGCCATGTTGCTCCCCAAGTTCACCCTGAAAAACATTTCAATAGGTAGTGGCTCCATAATTGGGAAAGATAATATTGAAGAATTCTTTAATCATGTTAGCAAGCATGAGAATATTGAGGATAAATCAATAGAAGAACTTGATCCTAATTATGAAATTGTTGCAGCTTCTTTAGTTCATATGTTGGAGGCTAGGTTTGTTAGCCTTAACCCCATGATTTAAATTTTGTTCCTAAAACTAAAAGAAGAAAAGAATGCCGAAAAGAGAGAGTTTATTCTTGAAACTTTACTCAAAGAGTTCCATGATGTTGCTAAGGAAGACAAAAAGGTCTTTGAGCGTTTTAATATGCTAGGCTCACGTGTATATGTTGTGGGTACTTCTGGTAAAACTAATCCTAGAGAGGAATTTAAGATACCCATACCCTTTAAGCTTGTTGGAATGCATGAGGCCTTTGAAAAGAATTTTGATTGGATTGTTCCTGAAAATCCTTTTGATGAAAGTAGTAAACCAAAGAGAAATGAGAAGGGATCCTCCAAAACTCATTTGGATGAGATACCTCTCATAGTTTAAGACTTTGCAAGTATTGATCTCACTGCCTCATTTGAAAATACTTAATTCTTCTTGCTTCTTGTACCTAACTTAAAGGCGTACAAGAAAAGTACTTGTTGGGAGATAACCCAAGAGTTTCCTTGAGTCTTGGAAGTTATTACTTCAGTAGTGACCTCTCCTTATCCCTTTTATTTCCTTTTTGTGCCAAGAATGACCTCTAATGAGAGGGAAGTAATATTTCGGGAGTTGCTGTCCCAAAACAGATTTCTGTCCGCCACCATTAAAATTCGTGAGGAGGCTCTATAACTCGGATTGAGCTGAAACTTTTCGAATACATACCCCAGTATGTCAGCTAACTTTAGTTAGTTCAACACTTTTTGATTTGAGCCACAAAATATGTTCGAAAAAATCGGTTTCTACCTGCTGGTCTGTTTTGACAAATTTCTTCCATTATTTGCATTTGCTTCTTATTGATTCCTTTTTGAGTTCTCTTTAGGTCAATTGAGATTTTTGAAGGAGTTGATACAGTAGCTTGTGTTTTTAGTGAAAAGTCTTATTGTTCCAAAGCTTTTGCTAAGGTCTTATATCTTTTGAATACACTAATGTTGCTAATGAAGATTGTGTGAAGTTTTGTATGAAGGAAAAATTCCAGGTGTAGAGAGAGAATGAAGTAATGAGATGAAGAATAAACAAAAGCTCAAGCTTGGGGATGCCACCCCGGTGTCACCCCAAGGAATATCCAAGAGTTACAAGCGTCAAAGCTTGGGGATTCCCAAGGCATCCCCTTCTTTATCAACAAAAAGCGCAGGTCTGTCTAGACACTTTGGTTTTATTGTTTCATGCACAGTTGTGTTGTTCTTAGAGCGGCTTAGTTTTTGTTTGCTTTTCTTAGTTTGTTTAGTTTTCTTGAATAAATTAGTTTGGACCCCCGTTCTCGTTGTGTTGTTTCAAATAAGTTGCTTGGTGTTGGAAAGGAGTAGGAAGTTCTTGCTTGATAAGTGCAAGAGGAGCTTGCATTGACTGTGACTTAGACTTTAGCATGACATGCTAGGTGTTATTTTGACCTTATGCTTAGTGATTATTATTGTAGCATGTCTTGTTCCAAACAATTGGATTGCTTAGTGTGCCTTTAAGAAATTATGCAGTGTTTTAGCATGCAAAAGCATAGTATTGTGGTATTCTCCTTTGATGCTTTGTTTGGGTTGACTTGGCACATGCTCACACCATGTTATGACTATGAAAAGTCACCATCGCCTCTATGATCATCTAGTCCTTGACTTGTAGTACCACTCTATGCTTTGATTAGTAATGATTTGTTGCTCTGCATGATTATGGCCATTATTGCTCTCTTATTTGGTTGCTCCCAGTCTTTTGCTAGCCTCTAGTTGTATGAGTAAGCTCTACTCATGCTTCCAACTCCCAAGAAACCAAGTTATTCCAAAAGTGTCCACTATAAACTCCTATGCATGGTGTGTTACACCATTCCAAGTATATTCTTGTTTTCAGCTATCTTCCAATTAAAAAGTATTTTTGTTATGTCAAAACTTAGTGATTAAAGCCCTCACGAACTTGATGGCACACTTTATATTCTTTGCCCCTAATAAACTTGAACCATTGTGTCATCTATGTTGTATATGCTTGCACTTATACGTTGAATTAGCAGAACCATGCTGTCACGGGGAACGTTTTCAACATTGCACTTGTACTTTGTACTCAGTTGATATCATGCTCTTTTGTCTATGGATGTCACCGGTGTGAAATAAAGAGAAAACTTATAAGTCCAGGGAGTATGTATTTTGTGTTAGAGAAACGCCTGGGCCGCTAGCCTAAGCCATGCCTAATCATGGTGGAAACTTGCAGCATCACCATAGTGAGCTATCTATGAAGCATCCTCAATAAAAAGCTATGCATATAGTAAATAAAAAGATCACTGAGATGCTCATTGTCTGATTGCCTTGTCATTTTGGTTATGGATAGTTTATGTACCATGTACAAGGGGTACCCCGTTGGCGGTTCTCTATGATATGCATGTACTTACAATGATAAGAACTTACAGGTGACTGAAGTTGAGTAGCATGAGGTGTGGCCCTCGTATTCAAGGGACTTGAGATTGCCAACTTATATTTTGTCAAGCATATACTCCATCTTTGTTCACTTTAACCTTAACCATTTCAAGATTCTTATGATAGGGGAAATGAGGGCTGAAAGCAAACAAGTACCATAATTTTTGAAAGCTCTTTTTGAAACTTGAAATCCCTGCTTCCTTTATGGAAGGCCTTTCTTCCACCATTATTTGAGTCTCCATCTTCTACCTTTAGGCACCAGTAAGAGAGCATAGTTGTCATTCTATGTGAAGTGTTCCAAAAGTTATTGATTGATGCATATTGTGATATTACTTGTTCATGTTTTACTTGTTTCTAGTAACCCTTGTGAACTTTGAAGGTGTCCTATGCATCTATTTTCTACTCTATGAGGGACAAGATGAATGCCACTATGCCATGTTTTCTCTATGTGAAACAAACAAATGTTTTTCAATGCATGTTATTCATGATCTTTGTTTGTAGCCTTTCATGTTGCATGCATAGTTACTATGTCCTATTGTTAGAACTCCATGTTTCATGCACATGTTTAGAGTTCTTTGATCCCAGCTTTCAATGCTTGCAAATGGTTTGATCTTGGTTTTGACGATGCATGTCACCTCAAAAATTAATCTTTTTATCACTTACCTACTCGAGGACGAGCAGGATTTAAGCTTGGGGATGCTTGATACGTCGGAAACGTATCTATAATTTTTGATTCTCCATGCTCGTTTAGTATCTACTTTGCTTTGATTTGTCTACACTTTGAGGTGTTTTTATATCTTTTCTGGAACTAACCTATTAACAAGTTGCCATAGTGCCAGTTGCCTATTTTCTTCTGTTTTTGGTTCCAGAAAGGCAGAAAATCAATATTCTCGGAATTGGACAGGACAAAAGCCAAAGTCAATATTTTACCGTGGGGGACACGAATCCAGAAGACAAGATGGAGAAGCAAACCAGGGCGGCCAAAGCCCCCTAGGCGTGGCCAGGGGTGGGCTCGCGCCTGGGCTGGGTGTGGCCCCCCTGGTCGGCTCCCAGCCTCGCCTCTTCACCTATAAGAAGCCCCCGATGCAGAAACCCTAAGTACCCGATCAAAACTCCACAAAACCTTCTGTAGTCGCCACCACCATTGTCCCTAGATCAGGGGGATCTGAAGTTCTTCCCGGCACCCTGCCAGAGGGGAAATCATTCTAGAGGCCTTCTCTCCGGTATGATGTGTGAGTAGTTCCACCTTGGACTATGGGTCCATGTAGTAGCTAGATGGTTGTATCTCCTCCTTGTGATTTCATGTATAGATCTTGTGAGCTCTGTTCATGATTAAGATCTAATCTATTTTTAATCATGCATGTTGTGTTTGCGGGGATCCGATATTGAGATTACTATGTCAGATTGATTAATGGTTTTGTCTTTATGATACTATCATGCCTGTGTTGTTTGTGATCTTGAATACTCTCCGTTGTTAGTAGTTATCTTGGCCAAGTAGTTTCTAGTGACTCCAAGAGGGGGTATTTATGCTCGATAGTGGGTTCATGCCTCTAGTTTCCAAGGGAAGTGACAGAAATCTCTTCAGTTGTAGATGTGATGTTGCTACTAGGGAGAAAACAACGGTCTCTTGTTCATGGAACAAGTGGATTGTTTACCTTACACACTTTGCTTAAAACAGTTGTCTGTTGCTTGCAACTTAATACTGGAGGGGTTCGGATGATAACCTGAAGGTGGACTTCTAGTCATAGATGAAGTTGGATGGAGGTCTATGTATATTTTTGTATTGCCCAATCGAATCTCATAGGATCTTTTTGTCTGGTATTGCATTGTTATGCCTTGCTCAGTTCTTGTCAATTTCCCTGCTGTAATTTGTTTCCCCTTCATGCCATGTTTATCTAAGGAGAGCACCTCTAGTGAACTATGGACCCCGGTCCAATCTTTACCATTGATACATCTTCCACTGTTACTTGTTTACTTACTGCAAACCATTACCTTCCACACCATACGTTTAATCCTTTGTTACAGCAAACCGGTGAGCTTGACAACCTCACTGATTCGTTGGGGCGAAGTCTTGAGTTTGTGTTGTGTAGGTCTCCGGGTTACTTGCAACACATGTGTGACATTTCCTTCCTTCTTCTGGTTCGATAACCTCGGTCTCTACAGAGGTAAACTTGCTGTTGTTCTCTTCAAACCTTGATCTTGGGGTTTCCAATGAAGCATCCCACGATACCACTGGGTTCACGCCATCAATGGTCTTGAGATTGGAAAGTGATTGACTACATCAACCACGAGAATCCGATCTCGTTAAACACTTTGGATCTACAAGGGTTAGTTCTCTACAATTTCGTTGCATTGATCTCGTAGATTATATCTTGGCTAGTGCATAGATTAGATCTTGGTTTTGTGTGTTCTTGCGGTAGAATTTTTTGTTTTACATGCAACGAACCCTACAATAGCCGGGCGAGAGAGGCGAGGATCTGCATGTGCTTTGCATCTTCGGTGGCTGTGGCGGTCTCTTCCTCTAGCAACGGGGCGAACGTATCCTCATCATCGGAGTCCACCGCCAAGCGGGCAAAACACCGAACACTTCGCGGGCGAGATGGAGGGAGCTCGGAATGAAGACGAGCTGCGGTAGTCAGAATGGCGAAGCGAGGCCTGGGCCGAGGGGAAAGGATGCCGCGACGACGGCGGGCCTATCTACAGGCGTGGTTTTGGCTTGGTGTGGTGGGGCTTTGTCGGTGACGACATGGCGGCAGGGACAGCTGGGAGAAAGCTCTCTTCATCGGGAGAGCCGAGTCGCGGTGGAGAATGGGGTTGTCTCGCCGACAGGGTTGGCTCACCCATTTTTTGCTGCGTCCGACGTTCCCAGGGGATTCCCAACGCCTTGGATTCGGCCTGAGAATGCCGGATGAAAGGTGGGCCAAATCCGGCGCAATTTGGCGGCCTGAAAACGCGACTGGACATAATATCGCCGTTCGGATACAAAAATCGCCCTAGGAACGCCCTTTTGGGAAAGCGGATGGAGATGCTCTAACACGCGGAGTAAATTGGAACAAAGGGAGTATTCTGCATTTTAGCGAGTCTTCCTTAGTAATGGAGTTGTGAATGAACTACTTTTCCTGAAATTCTAGAGATCTAATTTTAAATTAGCAAAAACAATATTGTAATTCTTTTTTAGTATTGGATCCAAATGGTAGAACTGTTCTTATTTACAGATTTTCTCCATCAATAGCCTAGGCATATATTTAGTATAACATGCCATCTTAGAGATGGAGATCTATGTTACTACTTCAATTTGCATGTGATACATGGCATGCCATTGATGTCCACGGCTCATGTATATATGTATCCATGCTACTGGATAAGCATGGCAAGCTTTTATAAAAAAAATGGAGATTAATGGGGGGCATCCCGAGTGGTTTGTGAAGATTTCACAGGTGCTTTCATCGCAGGGATTCCATGGTAATGCATTGCTTCATTTAGGAGCTTCATTGCAGTTTGTTTTATAGTTGATCTTTCTACCTCAAGATATACATCATAAGGAAATTTCATGGTAAAGACAGACAAACCCACTTGGCCTACCATGAGAGAAGGTCGGTTTGATTTGGTTTTATCAATATGTCTCCAATGGAATAATTTGATCTTAATGTTTTATATCCTTTACATTGTTATTAAGCCGTGCTATAGCTTCATTTTCGTGTTCTACAATGAATTTCCGATGATGATGGATCCCTGCCTACAGGCATAGCGTGTCATAAATATTAGATCTCTATCTAGGCCGGAGGGAAGAAAAAAACTCCGAACAAAATATTTAATACTGTATAGTTCATGTATGTAGATTTCTATATAGTAGACGGACGGAAGCAAGAGAAGTCATAACCTTTTTAAAAGTAATCGTACACAATAGGTTATTGCTTCGGGGTTGAAAAAAATAGTTGATGCAATTAGCTTTTAATTTAGCTGCCTTATTCCAAAATTCATCTAAAAGTTGACTAAAATATTGAATTAATTGTTATCAAATTTCAAGATTTTCAAATAACTTCACAATCAGAGTTGGTGCTTGAGTGGAGTGGAGTCGAGCTCAAGGAAAAGGTTTATGTCAAAATCGGAAGTGGTCGTCCTGCTTTCGTCATTGTCTACAAGATATAAATATGGTACATTGCATCAATTATTATATCAGGAGATACACTTAATGTATCACAATATGAATTCAGTTAGGTAAGAAATTTGGAGGATACATGTGGATGTTCTTCGTCGGTGCTTGTCCTGACCACTTGTTTTTCGCCAACCATGCAGGACAACTTCCAGCTAGATCTCCTTGTCCAACATCGGGGATGACTAATATGAAGTAAGTTTTTGTGTCTACCTCATTCTAACCTGTTAAGTTTAAGTGGAAAATGATTAATAATCTGATCTTTTTGGTCAAATTGTATAGAAGAGGAAGGGTGTAGATAGTTTGGTCATCTGACATGAATATTCAATGTGAAGACAGTCCACTTTGTTAAGGGAAACAGTTTAGATTATTTGAATTTTGTGCAATAGGTTCATAAATTTGTTAAACGTATGTGTTCTTACTATTTTCAGGTGTTTGATGATCGATTTCCATATGACATACATGTTTTAGAGGGTCTGAGTTGTGTGCGAATGCTGCCAATACGTGCCTTCATGATCCATATTAATCAGGGGACTCTTTTGAATTTTTATTATAACCTTCGGCTTACATTAGAGCGATACAAAGTGAATTGAGATATCATACTGAACCGAAACAATGATGTAAACACAATAAAGCCAAATGAAGAAAAGATAGAAAAACGACATTGGGTAAATCAAAAAGAAAGCATGATGATTTTTTGTGACATAGTAGGTTACATATACATTTCATACGACATATATTCAACAAATAAAGATACTACATAAACATTATTTCGTATTCCATAGCAACGTACCGGTATTTAACTAGTATCTCCAACAATGAGTACTAATCGGTGAACCTTGGGTTGATTTGTCAATGACCAGGCCTTCGGACCATACCAACTTAGTAGCTGGCGGCGTGGGGTGCCTCAGCGCACCTCCTCCTTGTTCCTGTGCGCACCATTTGCAGGGTGAAGCCATGTCTAGAATACCCACAATGATGCACCGGGTTAGAGCTGAAAAACATGAAAAATACAACATACAACCTCCTAGTGCAACCAAAAAGAAGCACATGCAATGGAAGAGAGGTGTCTCAAAGGGGAATCGGAGAAGAAAGTGGATGCCATCTCCAAGGGCACTGACCTTGAGAAGACCATGAATGGTTGTCCTGCTCCTATCTGGCGCTCGTCAAGGCCATCGCCGGCAAAGCCGTTTGATCAATATCTGCAATAAAAAAATGCATTCGACCATGGCAACACACTCAGGAACCATTTCCTTCCTCGCCGTCGTGCTTCTTAATTAGTGTCAGCCTTTCTCATTTGTCGACGCCGACAACAAGATCAAGACGACGTGCCACGATGTTCCATATCTGGAACATCATCACGCATATGTTCTCTTCACCTTCTGGGAGAACAAAACAACGGACACTAAGGGATGTGCGGTGCTCCAGATATGGGATGTCGGGGCACGCCGTCTCGATGATGTCGCCTCCCAGGGCAACGAGGAAGACGATACTGAGAAGCAGGATGAGAGAAAGGAAATGGTGTGGCAGAGAGCGTCGCCATGGTCGAATGCATTTTTTTCTGCTTGGAGCTAACCATTTGCTCATCGGTAGTGCGGAGTATAATAGATTACATAACTACTGGCGAACAAGCGCGCACCTGTGACACACTACAGATCAACGCGAACTTCTAGATCTGCATGTGTGGATCGTAGGGATCGGCCAGCCGTACGTGGGAGTCACCAAGAAACGGTGAAACGCGCCTAGCTAGCTATATCTGGATTGCTAAACTTAGTTAATCAACCTTGTCCATATAACTTTGCCAATTTTAGGTCGTTTCTCGATCACAGCTTCAGTGAAATAATATTTATATTTAGCTAATGGACCTCCATCGCAAGCATGGTCTAAATCTCACTAAGTGCGAGTATGAGATAAATTTCTACATGGATGCAACATGGGTAAGAGCTATATCATGCATACAACATACTACTGACAAATCAGTTACTCCCTCCGATCCATATTAATTATCAGTGGAGACTTGGAGTGGATGTATCTAAACATGTTTTAGTGTAATGTACATCCGATTCATCAATAATTAATATGGATCAAAAGGAGTAAAAAGTACGAACACATGGAAGAAAGGGAAATCCGCAAAAGAAAATATCGAAGATGTGTGATGAGACTGTGGAAACCCTAGCGTGGGCGGAAAACGATGGCCTCTTGTAGAGGCGTCGGGTATGTGTTATAAAGGCTAGGAAAAAGCCCTCTACATGGCATATACAAAGAGGTACCGTATAGGAAGGTGTAATACACTATACCTATAAGGTACAATACATTTTGTCTAACAATCTCCCATAATCTCACATGTGCTAAGGTTGAGATTTCGCTTAAGTCATCTAGATTTATCACTGGAAGAGCTTTGGTGTATCCATCAGCTATCTGATCTTTGCTAGATACAAACATGATATCAACCTTTTTCTGCTACATGTTTTCTCATAAAGTGAAATTCAATAACAATATGTTTTGTGTATGCATGAAAAATAAGACAGACAGACAAATAAGTTGCACCTAAGTTGTCACACCATAAACATGGCTTTTGCCGAACTTTAACACCAAGCTCACCAAGAAGGGCTTCAACACAAATTAATTTAGCCATGGCATCACTTAAAGTCTTATACTTAGCTTCAGTGCTAGCATGTGATATCGTGGCTTATTTTTTGGCAGTCCATGAGACCAAATTTGGTCCAATAAATATTGCAAATCCTTCTATAGATCTGTCATCAAGACATCATGGCCAATCTGTTGGAGATATGCCCTAGAGGCAATTATAAAAGTAGTTATTATTATATCTTTGTGTTTATGATAAATGTTTACATTCATGCTATAATAGTATTAACCGGAAATATTAATACTTGTGTGATTTGTAAACTAAATTAGAGTCCCTAGTAAAGCCTCTTTATAATACTAGCTTGTTGGTTGATAGATGATCGTGGTTTCCCGATCGAACATTGAGATTTTATTAACAACAAGATAATATCATTAGGAGAATGGTGTGATGGATATACTCCTATAGATAAGCGTATCATAAAGATCAAGTCATTTGAATAGTTCGTTTGCTATAAGCTTTCTGATACATAGTAACCTAATTCCTTCGACCATGAGATCATGCTAATCACCATCACTAGAAGGATGATTTGATGACATCAAACACCACACCGTAACTGGGTGGCTATAAAGGTGGCATTGAGTGTTCGGAAAGTATGTGTTGAAGCACATGGATCAAGAGTGGGATTTATCAATCCATATGACGGATAGATATACTCTAGGCCCTCTCGGTGGAATGTCATCCAATTAGCTTGCAAGCATGTGACTGGCTCACAGGGGATCACATATCACGTGAACGAGAAAAGAGTACTTATTGGTAACGAGGTTGAACTAGGTATGCAGAGATACCGACGATCAGACCTCGGATAAGTAAACTATCGCGAGACAAAGGAAAATTGGTATCATATGTAAGTGGTTCATTCGACTCCTAAGTAATCATAGAAATATGTGGCAACCATATGAATTTCCATATTCCTCTATTGGTTATTGATCGGAGAAGAGTCTTGGTCATGTCTGCATAATTCACGAACCGTAGGGAGACACACTTAAGGATTCGATGTTGTTTAGTAGATATGGAATGTAAGTAGGGAGACCGAATGTTGTTCGGAGTCTCGGATGGGATCCGGGATATCACGAGGAGATCCGGAATGGTCCGGAGAATAAGATTCATATAAGGAAAGTCCAATTCCTGAGTTTGGGAATGATTCTGGTGTTTTCACCGGAATGATCTAGAAAGGTCTAGAAGGTTCACTGGACCGGAAAGGGAAGGGGTACATGAATGTGTCATGAATAAGTGGAATAATTGCATCATGTCCTAGGTCACTTGGTTGGGCATTTATAAGAAAGAAATTAAGCTGCAAATTGAAAGTCAAAAAGCAAGTTTGAAAAGTCAAACTGGGACAATGTATCCTGGTGGAGGAAGGAAAGAATCCTTCTTTCCTTCCACCACAAGCCAACTAGGAGAGGGAGTTGGGGAAGGATTCAAACTCCCCTCTCCCAAGTTGTCCTAAGAGGGGAGGGGGTACCCCAAGAACCACAACAGCAGCCCCTCCCCACACCGCCGTCGTGCCGCCACCTCGCGTCGCCGCCGACTCCACCTCCTCCTCTCCGGCTTCTAAACCCTAGGTCGCCAGAAACCCAAATTCTCCACCATAACCTGCTTCGGCTTAGGAGAAGCCCTGCAGGATCTACCCTATACTTCCGACATCATGCTGTCTGTAACATCCCAAAAATCATAGTTTCAAAACTCATTCATAGCATTCTTGCATCATTCATCCATTTAGGGTTTTTCTCAAAATCACTTAGAGACAGAAGTTGAGTTATGATTTCATGTGTACAAATTTACCCCAAATGGCCATCACCCTTTGAAATTTGAATGTTTAGGTACCTGTTTGCTTGCCTCCATTGTTGGAAAGATTAGGTGTAACATTTTAACCCAAGTTTTCAATTTAATAGAATTTTCTAAATCCTATTTCAAATCATTCACAAACTAGAGACAAGTCCCTATTTGTTTCAAACCCAGGCTTGATCAGGCCTTTACAAGGTAAACACTTGGTTAAATGACTGTATTTGAAACCACAGAACCTTGCAAAGATCCTCATTTTTGTTTGAATTCAAAAAGATTTGAATTCATATCAAAAATCATTCCAGAAAATAGAAATAGAAAAAGAAAAGAAGCAAACAAAAGAAAAGGGCCAGGCGCCAGGTTTCTGACCCAGCAACGAACCGAGCCCAGCAAGCCCACCCGGGGATTTTCTTTTTCTCTCTCACGCGCGAGCACACGCACTCGGTCGCTGACAGCCAGACCCCACGCTCCCTTCGATTACTTCACTGACTAGCGGGCCCCGTCCACGCCATCGTCGTCTTCCCCAAAATCTCGCGCACGAACTCCGCCGCTGCCCGTTGCTGCTTTGATTCCGCGAGGTAAATGACATTGAATCACTGGGCGTTTCTTGTCGAGCCTCTGGCTATATAATCCCCTCTCTCTCGCGACCATTTCCCCTCAACCAATTTCCCCTTCACGCCCCCAGGCTGCTCGCAACTTGCTCGACGCCGCCGCTGTTCCGACGACCGCGCTGACGAATTCCGGTGAGCACTGTGTTCCCCTCTGTCCCTGACTCATGCTATCACGCTCAGCAACTTCTTGCGCATCCACTAACACGCCTTGTTTGTTCTCGCATGATCTGTAGCCTCGGCAACGACTTCGACCGAGCGCCGCCGCCCTCTACACGAACTCCGGTGACCTCTCCCCGTAAGTACCAGCCGCCCCTTGCCCTCTGACTGGTACGATTAGGATCCCCATCGTCTTACGCGTCTAATGGTGCCCCCTTTTTGACTTAGCGCGACGCAGAACCTCGCCAACGTTGACAGCAGCCGCATCAGACGCATTCGCGAACTCCGGCGAGGAATCCCCGACGACCCCGTGCGCCCCTTGCCAAGCCACCTCCACGTTGAGCTTCACCTCGACCTTGCGGTTCTGGTAAGCACACCCTTCCCTCCCCGAGCGACCTAGAACGCCGGCGCCACCGTAGTCAAACGCGCCGCCGCCAGTCAACGCCGCTAGCGCCGCCAGTTTGTGGCTTGATGGTTGTGTCCGTTGGATCCAGATCGTAGGGCTAGGATAGATTGTAAACGAAGGGGTAAGCGCGCATCTGAGCCGCCAGATCCCACTTAGATCCTGTGGTCCGCAGAGCGTGATCCAACCGAAACGGTATGCGCCAGTGAGACTGCGACACGTGGCTAGAGTTTAAATCAAAAACAAAATTTAAACCAGATTTAGATCCAAACTTCAAACAACTATAACTTTTGATTGCCACGTTAGATTTTTACAAACTTTATACCGTTGGATTCAGTAAAACAAGGCCTTTCAGATTATCCAATTTATTTGGCATATAGTAACAGTAAAAATGATTTTATTTGTAGAACATGTTTTAAGGCCATTTTAAGTAGAAATTATTTTAGTAAATTATATGGATGCCAAATAAGTTTAGTTGGCAAATTTTGTGTTATGTTAAGTTTCTGTACTCATGAGCATACTTGGTAGAATTTTCAAAAATCACCACCTAGTAGATTCTTGCATGCATGCATTCATATTATTTTTGGTTGTATACATTTGTGGGTAATTGTATGCTATTATTTCTTGTGTAGATTTTGCTAGTGATTGTGATTGTGAAGAGTGCTACTCTCCCCACTACCAAGGCAAGTGATATTTTCATCAATATTTCTGTCCTATGTTTTGTACTAGCATTAGATATTTTGCTAAAGTATTGCATGATATTTTGCCTAGTGCTAAGATGGGAAATCCTAAGTAGAATGGAATAGTAGAATTGATAGGGAAATTATCCTAAGTTAGGTTATCATATTCTGCTTAGTCTAGCTACTTAGCAAACAAGGGTGGTGAACATCTATATGGTTTATGAAAAAAAAATATTCTAAGTCAAGAGACTTATATTTTCTTAATAAAACAATTAAGTCAAATGAACCTCCTGGGTGGAATGGAATGATTGGGTTATGTTGAGTGGTTACACAAGGCCATGGACTTGGGTTGTGTATCTCACTTGTGGTATGCCACCCAGGCACAAAGGGATTTGGAGGCCAAGTGTTGAGAAAGCTTACAGTGCAACCACTTGGCAATATGGGCTCTGCCTTGATCATATAGGTTGCTAGAACTTAGTCTTTTGGACAGTTGGTGGTAGATGGGATGATAGGTTGGAACGCGTCCATTTGACTAAGGAAAAGCTTCTGAAAGGTCCTGTCTTGGGAAACCAAGTCTGGTGGGGAAAGTGCACAACCTCTGCAGATGGAAAACCTAAGTACTTAGCCTAGTCCAAGGAAATGGACACTTTTGAGCATCAAGACATGGAAGCTACAAGAATCTCATCACTCCAACTTCTAAATAAAAATTGGTGGGTGAACAAGGGTGAAGGACCTCAATATCTATTTGTGGCTCCTTGGGAATGATTTTGACAAAGAAGAACTTTGTGTTTTCAACTAATAGGAAAAACCTATTTTCAAGCAAAGCAAGCCAAGCTACACTTAGCCAAAAATGCATATAGTATTCTAGTCCACTTAAAATATACTAAGGTATCACTTGCCAATACTATTCCAAAGTATTGACCCTCTGTGGCTGTAACTTGTGATGTTGCAGGTTACTCCGATGATGAATAGGAGTCATGAGTCTACACTCAACATGCTTGCCTGTGGCACATGAAGATGAAGACTTATGTTTATTTACTTAATCCATAAACTCATGTATTAGGCCTTTGGCCCTGAGTTGTAAAAGACTATGTTTTATCTCTGGAATGAATGTAATAAACGACCTTTGTATCTGTGTACTTCATCTTAAACTGTGGATGCTAGCATTGATCCAGGGACTAGCATTGCAATCACAGGGATCCTTTCCTTTATAAAGGAGGGTTCTAACAGATGGTATCAGAGCACTGTGTTGCCTGTAGGATTATGACCCTAGGATTGGAAAACCACTAAGGAAAAAGTTTTCAACTACATCTACACTTGTCTATTCTTCTCGTAAAACTTTTCTAATCTCTTTCAACTTCCATTGTAGATGAACTCCATCAACGAAGCCGTGAAGAAGGGACCACTCATGACCATGACCTTGGAGTGTGAAACTGAGTTTCCCAACATTCTCAAGGACCTCATGGAGGCAATGGATGCACATGGTGAAGCCGTGTACAAGGGCTTTCCAGTGATGGATGAGGGAGTGGAGTATTGGTGGGTGCAACTTCACTTGTACAAAAACAAGGAAGACAACCACAAAGAAAGAGGATACTGCATGTACACTAACACTACAATGCACACCACATTCTTTGAGTCAGCCAGGGATGCAGCTTGGAGGACTATCAAAGAACTAAGTGCTAGAGTCAAGTGCAGAATGCTCAACCTCCAAAAGGACTTAGAGAAAGAGAAGGAGCTTACTCAAGAGTTGGAAGACACCAACCAAGAGATAAGGGGAGATGTTATAGACTTGGTGATAGAGTCAAGAGAGCAAGATTGGTGGATTGCCTCTAGGAACATTGTGTTTAATAATAGATCCCGTGAGATTGGATTGTAAGAACATTTCGTTAGTTGGACCACCACTTATCACCTTATTTCCAAAAGATATTTTAAATAAGTATGGACCTTGAATGATGTAATGGACTTATGTATGCATGACTTGTGTGACAATTATGTTTCATGGATATGTATGAATGTTGTCTTGATTTACCTTGAATTGCATTGTTCTAACTTTTTCAATCTTATAAATAGATGCCTATTGCCATCAGCACTGTTGAGGAGTTTCGGGTTACTCGTTTTGGTCCCCGTATCATTGAGCTTACCACTCTGCTAGATCTCCCTCTTCCTACTATCACGGTGTACCCACTCACCAAGTTCGAGAGGAAGGACCTCTGGGGCTTCAAGGTGAACCAGCCTGGACGCCAGACTGAGCCCACTACGGAGGCCATCGTCTTCAAGCTGATGCACGACGACAGGGAGAGAGGCATGGAGGTAGTCATGCAGGATCTGATAGGACGACTGTTAGGCCGTCACTCCCGTCAGGTTAGGGGCACTCACTTCCACGTCTTTGGAAGACGTGATGTTGATGGAGAGTCCATCGACTTTGAGGACGACTCGAGGAGCACTGCGGAGCCGATACGTCTTTATCTTCAGGACTTAGAGACTCTTCTCAGGCACGTAGATACGGACAGGACGAACGTCATGCTAGGTAATGACGAGCTTCAGGTGCAGCTTCGCGAGAAGGACAAGCTTTTTGCGCAGCAGGATGAGATGATCAAGGAAATGGAGACAAAGTTCGAGGCCCAGGACCGCAAGTTCAAGAGTCAGGAGAAACGCGTCCAGGATAGGAACAAGAAGATCCGGGACATGACCGAGGAACTGAAGTCCAAGGACTTCGAGCTTGAGCAGCAGCAGATGGTTATTGAGAGGCTTCGCTCCCAGAAGAGGGCTCTCAAGGCCAAGGTCGATTCCTTGACCACTACGATTGAGGAGAACAAGACCGCGATGGAGAACGCAGGTCTTACCTTCGTCGAGGAGGAGATTGACACTGATGAGTAGACTTGACTACTCGTTTACCTTTCTTATTCATACTTGTTATTGTGAACTTGTTATTGGACCATCCGACATGTGGATGGCTTGCCACTTGTGTGTTTTACTTCATGAGCTTATTATGTGGTTGCTGAACCTTTATTCTTATGTTGCTTGTTATGTGTTTGCTTATGTTGTATTGTGCATAAAACATATATGGGTATCTCATTCTTATCTATTTGAACAAACCACAGATGCCTCCCCGTCGCGCAAACCCCAACCCCAACAACATCACCCCGGAAATGCAACAAATGATGAATGCGCAAACACAGCTTATGCAAATGATGACAACATTCATCCAGAACCAGAATAACAACAACAACAACAACCCCAACAACAACAACAACAACAACAACAACAACCCTCCGGGTTTCGATATGCTCACCAGATTTCTGCGTTTGAGGCCAGCAAAGTTTTCGGGAACAACTGATCCCATGGTAGCCAATGATTGGCTACGTTCTGTGAACAAAGACCTAGTGACCGTGGGCTGCACGGATGCTGAAAAAGTCAGGTTCGCAGCTCATCTGTTGGAAGGACCAGCCGCCACATGGTGGGACAACTTCCAAATCACCACTCCTATTGATGAAGTGACTTGGGCTATATTTGAAGATGGTTTTCGCACGGCTCATATCTCCTCAGGGATAATGAGTCTGAAAAAGAAGGAGTTCCACAACCTAAAATAGCGCCACCGCACCGTGGCAGAATATATAGAAGAGTTCAACAATCTGGCGCGCTATGCACCGGATGAGGTTGACACAGATGCAAAAAGAAAGGAAAAATTTCTGGAAGGCTTAAATGATGAGCTGAATCTGCAATTGTCTGTGGCATATGTTCCAACTTATCAGTCTTTGTGTGACAAGGCTGCTATTTTGGAAAGTAAAATGAAGCAAGTCAAGAGTAGAAAGAGGAAACACTCCGACAAGCACGGCTCGGGATCGTCTCACAAACGATCTCACTATGATGACAGTGGCAGCTCAGGATCCCATAAACATGGGAAATTCAGCAAGCACAACCACAACCGTCATGACAACAAGCATCACCACAGTCATGACAAGGACAAGTACAAGAACCACAAGGGTGGACATAAGAGTCACTATGGTGGAAATGGTAGTGGAAGTGGAGGCCAACCTCCTAAAAAGGACATCAGTCAGGTTGAGTGCTTCAAATGCAAAAAGCTGGGGCATTATGCTAATGAATGCCCTGAGAAGAAAGTTGAAGGACCTAACAAGCCAAATCCTTTTCAGAAAGGACAGGTTAACCACATCAATGTGGAGGAGGTCTATGAGGAACCTGATGCCGTGGCTGGTAAGTTCAGACTCAATTCAATTTCGGCATTTGTACTCTTTGATACCTGTGCATCTCATTCATTCATATCAAAATCATTTGTTGAAAGAAATGAACTACCGATTGAAACCATTGGGTGTCCTATAAGAGTAAGTTCTCCAGGGGGAGAAATGATAGTAAACTCAGGATGTCATGACTTAGTCATAGAATTTGGGAAACATAAGTTTCCAGTGAATCTAATAATTCTGGACTCCCAAGGACTAGATGTGATTTTGGGAATGGATTGGATGGCTAAGTATGAAGGAGTATTAGATTGTGCCAATCGCACGGTTACACTCACAACCCCCGAAGGAAAAAGAATAAATTTAAGTCAAACTTTGAATCCAAAGGAAGTAAGTTGAACTCTCTTAAGGGGGTTAGCATGGACAGGGTGCCAATAGTATGTGAATATCCGGATGTGTTTCCAGAGGAGTTACCAGGAATGCCACCGGATAGAGATGTGGAGTTTCTGATAGATTTGGTGCCAGGATCAGGACCAATATCTAAGAGACCATACAAAATGCCAGTTGATGAATTGAAAGAGCTCAAGAAGCAGCTAGGAGAACAGTTACAGAAAGGGTTTATTCAACCAAGTTCTTCATCTTGGGGAGCCCCAGTTTTATTCGTGGAAAAGAAGGATAGAACACAAAGATTGTGTATTGATTACCGTTCTCTCAACGAGGTTACCATCAAGAACAAATATCCTTTGCCAAGAATCAACGACTTATTTGATCAGTTAGAAGGAGCATGTGTATTCTCGAAGATTGATCTCCGGTCAGGTTATTTTCAACTCAAGATAAGGGAGCAAGACATACCAAAAACGGCATTCACCACAAGGTATGGATTGTATGAGTATACCGTGATGCCCTTTGGTTTAACCAACGCTCCGGCATACTTCATGAATATGATGAACAAGGTGTTCATGGAATTTCATGACAAGTTCGTTGTCGTTTTCATTGATGATATCTTGGTCTACTCCAAGAGCAAGGAAGAACATGAAAGACACTTACGCTTGATACTTGACAAACTGAGGGAACATAAACTGTATGCCAAATTCAGTAAGTGTGAATTCTGGTTAGAGAAAGTTGGCTTTCTTGGTCATGTGATGACAAAAGATGGTGTGGCAGTTGATCCTGCAAAGGTTTCAGCGATGACAGAATGGGAATCACCCAAAAATGTGAAAGAAGTTCGTAGTTTCCTCGGCTTAGCAGGTTACTACAGAAGGTTCATTGAAAATTTCTCGAAGGTTGCTAAGCCAATGACAGAATTGCTAAAGAAGGACAAGAAGTTTGCTTGGACTGAAGGTTGCGAAGTCAGTTTCCAAGAGTTGAAGAAGAGACTTGTGACAGCGCCAGTTCTATGTCTGCCAGATTTAGAAAAGGATTTCCAAGTATATTGTGATGCGTCTCATCAAGGTTTGGGTGCCGTACTTATGCAAGATGGTAAAGTCGTAGCCTATGCCTCGAGACAACTCAAAACTCATGAAGTAAACTATCCTACTCATGATTTGGAGTTAGCCTCTGTCGTCCATGCACTCAAAACATGGAGACATTACCTTTTGGGAAAGCGTTGTGAAGTGTTCACCGATCATAAAAGCTTGAAGTATATCTTCACCCAGAAAGAAATCAACATGAGACAAAGAAGATGGCTAGAACTTATCAAGGATTACGACTTAAGTTTGCAATACCACCCCGGTAAAGCGAATGTAGTGGCAGATGCTCTAAGTCGTAAAACGTTTGTAAATGGCCTTACAAAAGGGGAATTGCCACATGACTTGTGTAAGCAATTCAAAGAACTCAGATTGGAGATTGTACCAGAAGGATATCTCATGTCCTTAGATGTTCAACCCACTCTATTGGACAAAATCCGAGAAGTTCAGAAGACTGATGAGGAAATTGAAAAGATTAAGGAAAATATTAGTCTAGGGAAGGCTAAGAGTTTCCATGTTGACGAACAGGGTACCTTATGGCACGGGAAACGTATATGTGTTCCACGATACCCAGAGTTGCGGAAACTGATCTTACAAGAAGGACACAACTCTCCGTATTCTATTCACCCGGGAAATACCAAGATGTACATGGACATGAAGGAAAGGTTTTGGTGGAACAACCTCAAAAAGGACATCGCCGAACATATTGCTTTGTGTGATGTGTGTAGCAGAGTCAAAGCGGAACACCAGAAACCAGCAGGTTTGCTTCAACCCCTGCCTATTCCTGAATGGAAGTGGGAAAATATTGGTATGGATTTCATTACCGGATTACCAAGGACCAGGTCAGGGTATGATTCCATATGGGTAGTAGTGGATCGCCTAACTAAAGTGGCTCATTTTATACCAGTGAAGACAACCTATACAAGTGCCAAGTTAGCTAAAATTTACATGAGCAGAATTGTATGCCTTCACGGTGTGCCAAAGAGTATTGTATCAGATAGAGGAACTCAGTTCACTTCTCACTTTTGGAGACAGCTTCATGAATCCTTAGGAACAAGATTGGAATTCAGCACTGCTTTTCATCCTCAAACGGATGGACAAACAGTACGAACCAACCAAATTCTTGAAGACATGTTGAGAGCCTGTGCTTTAGACTATGGAGCAAGTTGGGATGAAAGTTTGCCGTACGCAGAGTTCTCTTACAATAACAGTCATCAAACTAGTATTGGAATGGCACCATTTGAGTTACTCTACGGAAGGAAGTGTACCACCCCATTGTTATGGAATGGTGTGGGAGAAAGAAGCTTATTTGGACCAGATCTTATCAAAGACGCCGAAGAGAAAGTCAAATTGGTTAAGGAGAGATTGAAGATAGCACAGTCCCGACAGAAAAGCTACGCAGATTCTAAGCGTAGAGAAGTCACCTACGAAGTTGGGGATAGAGCTTATCTCAGGGTATCACCACTTCGTGGAGTGAAAAGATTTGGAGTCAAGGGAAAGTTGGCACCAAGATATGTTGGGCCATTCAAGATCCTAAGTCGCAAAGGAGAAGTTGCATATGAAGTTGAATTGCCGGAATCCCTATCAGCAGTCCATAACGTGTTTCATGTGAGTCAGCTTAAGAAATGTCACCCAGAAATGGAAGAGTCTTCTTTGAAGGATACCATACCTTTGGAAGAAGTTCAACTAGAAAGTGATCTCACTTATGAGGAAAAGCCTGTCAAGATTCTAGAGACCGAAGAAAGAGTTACCAGGACCAAGACTATCAAATTTTGCAAAGTGCAATGGAATCATCACACCGAAGAGGAAGCAACATGGGAAAGAGAAGATGATCTTCGGAAAGACCACCCTCACCTATTTGCTAGCCAACCCGAATCTCGAGGGCGATATTCATCTTAAGGGGGTTAGATTTGTAACATCCCAAAAATCATAGTTTCAAAACTCATTCATAGCATTCTTGCATCATTCATCCATTTAGGGTTTTTCTCAAAATCACTTAGAGACAGAAGTTGAGTTATGATTTCATGTGTACAAATTTACCCCAAATGGCCATCACCCTTTGAAATTTGAATGTTTAGGTACCTGTTTGCTTGCCTCCATTGTTGGAAAGATTAGGTGTAACATTTTAACCCAAGTTTTCAATTTAATAGAATTTTCTAAATCCTATTTCAAATCATTCACAAACTAGAGACAAGTCCCTATTTGTTTCAAACCCAGGCTTGATCAGGCCTTTACAAGGTAAACACTTGGTTAAATGACTGTATTTGAAACCACAGAACCTTGCAAAGATCCTCATTTTTGTTTGAATTCAAAAAGATTTGAATTCATATCAAAAATCATTCCAGAAAATAGAAATAGAAAAAGAAAAGAAGCAAACAAAAGAAAAGGGCCAGGCGCCAGGTTTCTGGCCCAGCAACGAACCGAGCCCAGCAAGCCCACCCGGGGATTTTCTTTTTCTCTCTCACGCGCGAGCACACGCACTCGGTCGCTGACAGCCAGACCCCACGCTCCCTTCGATTACTTCACTGACTAGCGGGCCCCGTCCACGCCATCGTCGTCTTCCCCAAAATCTCGCGCACGAACTCCGCCGCTGCCCATTGCTGCTTTGATTCCGCCAGTTAAATGGCATTGAATCACTGGGCATTTCTTGTCGAGCCTCTGGCTATATAATCCCCACTCTCTCGCGACCATTTCCCCTCAACCAATTTCCCCTTCACGCCCCCAGGCTGCTCGCAACTTGCTCGACGCCGCCGCTGTTCCGACGACCGCGCCGACGAATTCCGTTGAGCACTGTGTTCCCCTCTGTCCCTGACTCATGCTATCACGCTCAGCAACTTCTTGCGCATCCACTGACACGCCTTGTTTGTTCTCGCATGATCTGTAGCCTCGGCAACGACTTCGACCGAGCGCCGTCGCCCTCTACACGAACTCCGGTGACCTCTCCCCGTAAGTACCAGCCGCCCCTTGCCCTCTGACTGGTACGATTAGGATCCCCATCGTCTTACGCGTCTAATGGTGCCCCCTTTTTGACTTAGCGCGACACAGAACCTCGCCAACGTTGACAACAGCCGCATCAGACGCATTCGCGAACTCCGGCGAGGAATCCCCGACGACCCCGTGCGCCCCTTGCCAAGCCACCTCCACGTTGAGCTTCGCCTCGACCTTGCGGTTCTGGTAAGCACACCCTTCCCTCCCCGAGCGACCTAGAACGCCGGCGCCACCGTAGTCAGACGCGCCGCCGCCAGTCAACGCCGCTAGCGCCGCCAGTTTGTGGCTTGATGGTTGTGTCCGTTGGATCCAGATCGTAGGGCTAGGATAGATTGTAAACGAAGGGGTAAGCGCGCATCTGAGCCGCCAGATCCCACTTAGATCCTATGGTCCGCATAGCGCGATCCAACCGAAACGGTATGCGCCAGTGAGACTGCGACACGTGGCTAGAGTTTAAATCAAAAACAGAATTTAAACCAGATTTAGATCCAAACTTCAAACAACTATAACTTTTGATTGCCACGTTAGATTTTTACAAACTTTATACCGTTGGATTCAGTAAAACAAGGCCTTTCAGATTATCCAATTTATTTGGCATATAGTAACAGTAAAAATGATTTTATTTGTAGAACATGTTTTAAGGCCATTTTAAGTAGAAATTATTTTAGTAAATTATATGGATGCCAAATAAGTTTAGTTGGCAAATTTTGTGTTATGTTAAGTTTCTGTACTCATGAGCATACTTGGTAGAATTTTCAAAAATCACCACCTAGTAGATTCTTGCATGCATGCATTCATATTATTTTTGGTTGTATACATTTGTGGGTAATTGTATGATATTATTTCTTGTGTAGATTTTGCTAGTGATTGTGATTGTGAAGAGTGCTACTCTCCCCACTACCAAGGCAAGTGATATTTTCATCAATATTTCTGTCCTATGTTTTGTACTAGCATTAGATATTTTGCTAAAGTATTGCATGATATTTTGCCTAGTGCTAAGATGGGAAATCCTAAGTAGAATGGAATAGTAGAATTGATAGGGAAATTATCCTAAGTTAGGTTATCATATTCTGCTTAGTCTAGCTACTTAGCAAACAAGGGTGGTGAACATCTATATGGTTTATGAAAAAAAAATATTCTAAGTCAAGAGACTTATATTTTCTTAATAAAACAATTAAGTCAAATGAACCTCCTGGGTGGAATGGAATGATTGGGTTATGTTGAGTGGTTACACAAGGCCATGGACTTGGGTTGTGTATCTCACTTGTGGTATGCCACCCAGGCACAAAGGGATTTGGAGGCCAAGTGTTGAGAAAGCTTACAGTGCAACCACTTGGCAATATGGGCTCTGCCTTGATCATATAGGTTGCTAGAACTTAGTCTTTTGGACAGTTGGTGGTAGATGGGATGATAGGTTGGAACGCGTCCATTTGACTAAGGAAAAGCTTCTGAAAGGTCATGTCTTGGGAAACCAAGTCTGGTGGGGAAAGTGCACAACCTCTGCAGATGGAAAACCTAAGTACTTAGCCTAGTCCAAGGAAATGGACACTTTTGAGCATCAAGACATGGAAGCTACAAGAATCTCATCACTCCAACTTCTAAATAAAAATTGGTGGGTGAACAAGGGTGAAGGACCTCAATATCTATTGGTGGCTCCTTGGGAATGATTTTGACAAAGAAGAACTTAGTGTTTTCAACTAATAGGAAAAACCTATTTTCAAGCAAAGCAAGCCAAGCTACACTTAGCCAAAAATGCATATAGTATTCTAGTCCACTTAAAATATACTAAGGTATCACTTGCCAATACTATTCCAAAGTATTGACCCTCTGTGGCTGTAACTTGTGATGTTGCAGGTTACTCCGATGATGAATAGGAGTCATGAGTCTACACTCAACATGCTTGCCTGTGGCACATGAAGATGAAGACTTATGTTTATTTACTTAATCCATAAACTCATGTATTAGGCCTTTGGCCCTGAGTTGTAAAAGACTATGTTTTATCTCTGGAATGAATGTAATAAATGACCTTTGTATCTGTGTACTTCATCTTAAACTGTGGATGCTAGCATTGATCCAGGGACTAGCATTGCAATCACAGGGATCCTTTCCTTTATAAAGGAGGGGTCTAACACTGTCGTGCTGTCGGAATCGCGAGGAGAGAACTACAACCTATGCTGCCTTCTGGAACAAGGGAGAGGAAGGTCGTCATCGAGTACCGAACGTGTGACCGACTGCGGAAGCGCTACCGGAATGCAGCGCCGGAAGGATCGTCTACGTTATCTTGAGATCGTAAAGTGTATGACTATATCACCCACGAGAATCTGCTCTCGTTAACCGCTTTGGAATCTTCGAGGGTGAGTACTCTAATCGACTCATCGCTACAATCTAGTAGATAGATCTTGGCTTGTTTGTGTTCATGCGGTAGAAATTTTTTGTTTTCCATGCTACGAACCCCTACACAATCTACATCTGAGAAGGCACTTAGGAGGTTAGATGCTGAGTATGTAAAGTAAATACCAAGTTTTAAGGTTTCCTTGACATAGTGTAGGATCCTCTTTACAACTGTCTAATGTGTTGTAGTTGGTGCATGAAGGTACTGGCAAATTTGTTAATAGAGAAAGACAAGCCTGGACAAGTCATAGTAAGATACAATAGAGCACCAACAATATTGTGATATTGAGTGTCGTCCTCATAACCTAGCAGTGTCCCCCTGTGAGTGGAAAGCTTTCATTAGAGGAGAGGGCATGGGAGAGCCTTTATAGCCACGCATGCCCACCCTGCCAAGTAGACCAAGTGCATATTTTCCCATGTCAACAATAGGCCATCTTGTATTTTCCTGACTTCATTCCCAAAAATAAATGCAAGTCTCTAAGATCTTTGAGTAAGGCGGTAATGGCTTGATAAAATGAGCTAGTAACTATGATTTCATCAATATAAATCATAACATAAATCATGATACATGTCTTGTTATAGAGAAACAAAGAGGAATCTACCTTGGAAGAAATAAATCCAAGATCATGAAGTTTGGAACTCGGGCGAGAGAACTGGGCTCTAGGTTCGTGTTTCATTCCATTCAATGCTTTGCAAGTCAGCAAACATGGTTTGGGGCATCAGGATTTTCAAAAACTAGGGGTTTTCTCCTCTTCCGGAACACCATGCACAAAATGGGTCTTAATATCTAGTTGCCGCAAGCTCCAACCACGAGACACTAAAATAGCTAGAACAGTGCAAACATTGGCTGCTTTTACAACTGGACTAAAAGTATCCTCATAATCAATGTCATACCTTTGTTTGAATCCCTTTGCGACTAACCTGGATTTATACAAGTCAATTGTGCCATCTGCACATTTCTTGATATGATAAAACCATTTGTAGTGTATCATATTCCTTTGTGTATAAGGTGGTACAAGGTGGCATGTTTTATTTTGTATCAAATCATCATATCATTCATCCATTGCCATATGTTAGTTTGCATCATTGGGAGCATTAGAAATAGAGAGTGGCTCACCTGTCACGAGAAGCATTCCATATCTAATAGTGTCATGTTTCTAAATTTTTGGATGGTTGATACCTTTTTGTAGCCATGTGCACAGACTAGGCAAAACCGCTGGATCAGGCGGAGGAGCATCATAAATAGGAAGTGTTGTACCAAGAGGAGCCGCGGACGATCGAGAAGCTGAGGATCCGGGCGTGAGTGGTAGTAGACGCGGTGTCATGATCTCCTGGCACATAGGGCGAGGCCAGGTGGGGGTGCGGCAGAGTCTAGGCCGCACGCGAGGGCAACAGGGACCGCCCTGGCATTGATGAGGGCGACGTGGCACACACAGATGGACTAGGGGCGCGTGGTCGAGGTCGGCGCGTGGGCGAGGGGGGCGCCCAGGTGAAACTACGGGTGACGTGGCGAGCGCAGATGGGACATGGTCGCTTTCAGTAGAACCTCACACGTGTGGGTGTAGTAGACCGCGTTGGATCCTCCTCAGAGAAGATGTAGTCATGTGACATGACACATCAGATAAACATGAGGAAGAGTATAGATCTATTTTAAACAGAGAGTGTAGTTCAGCTAGATTAAAGAGTGGGGAACAACATGAAAGGAGTAAACAATAGATCTAAATGGCACCATCTTCTTTAAAAATAGTGAAATAGCGGTTTTTCAAGTGTCACGATAATTTTTCAGCGGCGAATTAAATTTCTTCATACTACCTTTCATTTTTTTTGGAAATAAGCATATATTAATATCACGAGATACCAATCACACCCAGACTCTATAACAACGCATTATACTATTGGCATTACGGATGCACACAGCAAAAAAAAGAAGAATTACAGAAAAAAGTCCATCTACAACGATATATGTCTTACTATCTTTCACATAGTTATTATTTTACTTAACATAACATTTTTTGTCGCAATAGGACCATGAAAAATAGAATTTCATACTATAGATATTTGTACTACAATGAACTAATATCATAGACAATACAATGTCCTCATATTTACGAGGGCCACCTTGCCAGTTTAAAAACGGAGTATAAGTATTACAAGTGTATTTTACGCGACCTGTAATACTTAACATTTTGTCTCTAGGAGACACACATTCATCGCCGTCTTCCACACCATATGTTTAGCGTCACATCTACGTGACGGTGGTCAGGGCCCTGGTTCTTGCGTTTAGCTTGATCGATTCACACTAATCACCATGAAAAAAGCATATTCATCAACGTTCATATTATACTGAACGAAACGGTGACAGTACTGTGGATGCAAATACTGACCGCCCCCCTCCCAGGGGCGTGATACATCGGAAACGTATCTATAATTTTTGATGCTCCATGCTTGTTTTGTATCTACTTTGCTTTGTTGCGTCTATACTTCGAGGTGTTTTTATATCTTTTCTGGAACTAACCTATTAACAAGGTGCCACAATGCAAGTTGTCTGTTTTCTTCTGTTTTTAGTTCCAGAAAGGCAAAAAATCAATATTCTCGGAATTTGACGGGACAAAAGCCGAAGTCAATATTTTACCGTGAGGGACACGAATCCAGAAGATGAAACAGAGATGCGGGCCAGGGCGGCCACCCTCCCCCCCTAGGTGTGGCCAGGGGTCAATATTCTCGGAATTGGACGGGACAAAATCCAAAGTTATTATTTTTCCCGGAGCAACATGGAACAACGAAGCAGAGCCGGAGGGGGGCCACAGGGTGGCCACACCCCCTAGGCACGGGCAAGCCCTGGAGGCGCCTGGAGGGGGTGTGGGCCCCCTGGACCCCCACCGACCTTGATTCATGCGCCTATAAGAAGCCTCCGACACAAAAACCCTAGAGAACCCAATCAGAAATCCACGAAACCGTCTGTAGCCGCCACCACCATCGTCCCTAGATCAGGGGGATCTGAAGTTCTTCCCGGCACCCTGCAAGAGGGGAAATCATTCTAGAGGCCTTCTCTCCGGTATGATGTGTGAGTAGTTCCACCTTGGACTATGGGTCCATGTAGTAGCTAGATGGTTGTATCTCCTCCTTGTGTTTTCATGTATAGATCTTGTGAGCTCTGTTCATGATTAAGATCTAATCTATTTTTAATCATGCATGTTGTGTTTGCGGGGATCCGATGGATATTGAGATTATTATGTTGGTTTGATTAAAGGTTTTGTCTTTATAATTCTATCATGTCTGTGTTGTTTGTGATCTTGCATGCTCTCCGTTGTTAGTAGCTTTCTTGGCCAAGTAGTTGCTAGTTACTCCAAGAGGGGATAGTTATGCTCGATAGTGGGTTCATGCCTCTAGTTTCCAAGGGAAGTGACAGAAATATCTTCGGTTGTAGATGTGCTGTTGCTACTAGGGAAAAACAACGGTCTCTTGTTCATGGAATATGTGGACTATTTACTTTACACACTTTGCTTAAAGCAGTTGTCTGTTGCTTGCAACTTGATACTGGAGGGGGTTCGGATGATAACCTAAAGGGTGGACTTCTAGTCATAGATGCAGTTGGATGGCGGTCTATGTATCTTGTTGTATTGCCCAATCAACCTCATAGGATCTTTCTAACTAGTAATTGCATTGTTATGCCTTGCTCAGTTCCTGTCAATTGCCATGTTGTAATTTGTTTAGCCTTCATGCCATGTTGTTTATCTAAGGAGAGCACCTCTAGTGAACTATGGACCCCGGTCCAATCTTTACCCAAATACATCTTCCACTGTTACTTGTTTACTTGCTACAAACCATTACCTTCCACAGCATACATTTAATCCTTTGTTACAGCAAACCGGTGAGCTTGACAATCTCATTGTTCGTTGGGGCAAAGTCTTGAGTTTGTGTTGTGCAGGTCTCCACGTTGCTTGCAACACCTGTGTGAAATTTCCTTCCTCCTTCTGGTTCGATAACCTCGGTCTCAACTGAGGAAAAACTTGTTGCTTGCTCTTCACACCCTGCGCTTGGGGTTACCAACAAAGTGCCACGTCGAGCACCATCAAGTCTTTTCTGGCGCCGTTGCCGGGGAGTTAAGGTAAAAGGTACTCACATCCTCCGGTATGAGTGCTCGAAGTTATTTCCTTTAGATTCTGCAATTTTGTCTTTTTGTTTCTTGTTTTCACTAGATAGGCTTAATGGAAAACAACAACAAAATTAGAGAGCTTTATAGTGTTTATCTTGAGCTAGGACATGAAGTGTTTGAAGAGAAAATTAAAAAACCTATGGAACTTTATTTGCATGCTAATAGCAATGTTATTAGTATGAATTCTTTGGACACCATTGTTGTTAATGTTATGGAAAAGTCTAAGCTTGGGGAATCTAGTTTTTATGAAAATGATCTTTTTAGTTCCCCAGCTTTGGAAGATAGCTATTCTATTGCTTATGATGATACCAAACCTCCAATATATGATGATTACAATGATGAATATGATATTTTCAGTCCACCTACTATTGAGGAGAAAGTTAATTGTGATTAAAATCTGCCTCCTATATTTGATGACTATGGTGATGAGAATAATAATGAAAGCTATTTTGTTAAATTTGTTCCCACTACAATTAATAAGAATGGCTATTCTTATGTGGAGAGTAATAATAATTTTATGCATGTGGCTCATGATAAGAATGTTTTATGTCATAGTTATATTGTTAATTTTATTCATGATGCTACTGAAAGTTATTATGAGAGAGGGAAACATGGTTTTATGCATCTCAATAATATTAAGTTTCCCCTCTTTATGTTGAAAGTCTTGAAGTTGCACTTGTTTTGCTTTCCTATGCTTGTTGCTTTGTGCTTTCATGATTTATTTGATTACAAGGTTCCAATGCATAGGAAGTGGGATAGACTTAAATGTGTTTTGAATTTGCTTCTTGATGCTCTCTTTTAAATAAATTCATATTTCTTATGTGGGCATCTTCTCAAGTTATCAAGCCTAACTTAAAGGCATTAAAGAAAAGTACTTGTTGGGAGATAACCCATGAGATTTCTTGAGTCTTGGAAGTTATTTCTTTAGTAATGACCTCTCCTTATCCTTTTCGTTTGCTTTTTGTGCCAAGAATGACCTCTAATGAGAGGGAAGTATGATTTGGGGAGTTGCTGTCCCAAAACAGATTTCTTTCGTCCACCATAAAAATCCGTGAGGAGTCTCTGTAACTCGGATTGAGCTGAAAATTTATGAATAAATCCCCCATTATGTTAGCTAAAGTTTAGTGCAACACTTTTTGATTTGAGCAACGGAAGGTCTTCGAAAAAATAGGTTTCTACCTGTTGGTATGTTTTGACAGATTTCTGTCATTATTTGCATTTGCTTCTTATTGATTCCTTTTTGAGTTCTCTTTAGGTGAATTGAGCATTCTGAAGGAGTTACTACAGTAGCTTGTGTTTTTAGTGAAAAGCCTTGCTTTTCCAAAGCTTTGCCTAAAGGTCTATTATCTTTTGAATACACTAATGTTGCTAATGAAGATTATGTGAAGTTTTGTATGAAGAAAAAATTTCAGGTGTAGAGAAAGAATGATGTAATGAGATGAAGAATGGACAAAATCTCAAGCTTGGGGATGCCACCCCATGTCACCCCAAGAAATATTCAAGAGGTACAAGCGTCAAAGCTTGGGGATGCCCAAGGCACCCCCTTCTTCATCAATAAAAATCTCAAGTCTTTCTAGACACTTCGTTTTTATTGTTTCATGCATTGATGTGTTGTTCTTGGAGCGTCTTAGTTTTCGTTATTGGTTTTCGTTTGCTTAGTTTGCTTGAACAAAGTTGGTTGATCACAGCACACTTCCGTTGGAGAGACACACTCTGTTTTCATTTCCTAGAACACTCTAGTTTCACTCTTATTATTCTGTGAGTGTTCTCTTTTGCTAGCACTACGTTCAGCCTTAGTTTTCTTGTGCTTTCAGCTTAGAACTTTTTAGTTCTTCTTTGTGGATTTGTGAGACAAGCTCACTGATCTTTATTGATTATTATCTTCGTGAGTTGTTTCAAATAAGTTGCTTAGTGTTGGAAAGGAGTAGTAAGTTCTTGCTTGTAAGTGTAAGAGGAGCTTGCATTGACTGTGACTTAGACTTTAGCATGACATGCTAGGTTTTGTTTAGACCTTATGCTTAGTGATTATTGATGTGGCATGGCTTGATCCAAGTCATTGGGATTGCTTAGTGTGCCTTGAAGAAATTATGCGTTGTCTTAGCATGCAAAAGCATAGTATTGTGGTATTCTCCTTTGATGCTTTGTTTGGGTTGACTTGGCACATGCTCACACCATGTTATGACTATGAACAAGTCACCATAGCCTCTATGATCATTTAGTCCTTGACTTGTAGTACCATTCTATGCTTTGATTAGTAATGTTTTGTTGCACTGCATGATTATGGCCATTATTGCTCTCTTAGTTGGTTGCTCCCAGTCTTTTGCTAGCCTCCACTTGTATGAGTAAGCTCTACTCATGCTTCCAACTCCCAAGAAACCAAGTTATTCCAAAGTGTCCACTATAAATTCCTATGCATGGTGTGTTACACCATTCCAAGTATATTCTTGTTTTCATCTATCTTACAATTAAAAAGTATTTTGTTATGTGAAAACTTAGTGATTAAAGCCCTCATAAACTTTATGGCACACTTTTTATTCTTTGCCCCTAATAAACTTGAACCATTATGTCATCTATGTTGTATATGCTTGCACTTATACGTTGGAATTAGCAGAATCATGCTGTCACGAGGAACGTTATCAACATTGCACTTGTACTTTGTACTTAGTTGATATCATGCTCTTTTGTCTATGGATGTCACCGGTGTGAAATAAAGAGGGAACTTGTAAGTCCATGGAGTTTGTATCCTGTGTTAGAGAAACGCATGGGCCGCTAGCCTAAGCCATGCCTAATCATGGTGGAAACTTGCAGCATCACCATAGTGATATCTATGAAGCATTCTTCTTATAAAAAAAGAGACACATTGAGAAAAGAGGAAAGAGAGAAAAGATCACCATATTCCCATGGTAAATAAGAAGATTGCTGAGATGCTCATTGTCTGCTTGCCTTGTCATTATTGTTATGGGACATCTCCTGTACCATGTGCAAGGGTACCCCATTGGCGGTTCTCAATGATACGCAAATACTTATAATGACAAGAACTTATAGGTTACTAAAGTTGAGTAGCATGAGGTGTGTCCCTCGTATTCAAGGGACTTGAGATTGCCAACTTATACTTCGTCAAACATATACTCCATCTTTGTTCACTTTAACCTTAATCACTTCAAGATGCTTATGATAGGGGCAATGAAGGCTGAAAGCTAACAAGTACCATAATTTTTGGAAGCTCTTTTTGAAACTTGAAATCCCTGCTTCCTTTACAAAAGGTCCTTCTTCCACCATTATTTAAGTCTCCACCTTCTACTTTTAGGCACCATTAAGAGAGCATAGTTGTCATTCTATGTGCAGTGTCCCAAAGCTTATTGATTGATGCATACTGTGATATTACTTGTTCTTGTGCTATTTGTTTCTGGTCACCCTTGTGAACTTTGAAGGTGTCCTATGCATCTATATTGCTACTCTATGATGGACAAGCTGATTGCCACTATGCTATGTTTTATGTATGTAAAACAAACAAACATTTTTCAATGCATGTTATTCATGATCTTTGTTTGTAGCCTTTCATGTTGCATGCATAACTACTATGTCCTATTGTTAGAACTCCATCTTTCATGCACATGTTTAGAGTTCTTTGATCATAGCTTTCAATGCTTGCAAATGGTTTGATCTTGGTTTTGATGGTGCATGTCACCTCAAAAAATATTCTTTTTATCACTTACCTACTCGAGGACGAGCAGGAGTTAAGCTTGGGGATGCTTGATACGTCGGAAACGTATCTATAATTTTTGATGATCCATGCTTGTTTTGTATCTACTTTGCTTTGCTTCGTCTATACTTTGAGGTGTTTTTATATATTTTCTGGAACTAACCTATTAACAAGTTGCCACAGTGCCAGTTGCCTGTTTTCTTCTGTTTTTGGTTCAAGAAAGGCAGAAAATCAATATTCTCGGAATTGGACGGGATAAAAGCCAAAGTTATTATTTTTCCCGGAACAACACGGTACCACAAAGCAGAGCTGGAGGGGGGCCACAGGGTGGCCGCACCCCCCCTAAGCGCGGGCAAGCCCTAGAGGCGCCTGGAGGGGGTGTGCCCCCCCTGGACCCCTACCGACCTTGATTCCTGCGCCTATAAGAATCCTCCGACCCAAAAACCCTAGAGAAGCCGATCAGAAATCCACGAAATCGTTTGTAGCCGCCGCCACCATCGACCCTAGATCGGGGGATCTGAAGTTCTTCCCGGCACCCTGCCGAAGGGGAGATCATCCCGGAGGCCTTCTCTCCGCTATGATGCGTGAGTAGTTCCACCTTGGACTATGGGTCCATGTAGTAGCTAGATGGCTGTATCTCCTCCTTTGTGCTTTAATGTATATATCTTGTGAGCTCCGTTCATGATCAAGATCTAATCTATTTGTAATCATGCATGTTGTGTTTGCGGGGATCCGATGGATATTGATATTATTATGTTGGTTTGATTAATGGTTTTGTCTTTATGATTCTATCATGTCTTTGTTGTTTGTGATCTTGCATGCTCTCCGTTGTTAGTAGCTAGCTTGGCAAAGTAGTTGCTAGTGACTCCAAGAGGGGGTATTATTCTCGATAGTGGTTTCATGCCTCTAGTTTCCAAGGGAAGTGACCGAAATCTCTTCAGTGGTAGATGTGTTGTTGCTACTAGGGAGAAAACAATGACGAGGTTTGATCTCGTCAATGCCCATTGTTATGGACTTGGTTTTTGGAGAAGATGGGGATGCTGGAGATCGCGGAACGGTTTGCAAACAAGCAACAAGGGACACGAGGTTTACCCAGGTTCAGGCCCCCGGAGGGAAAACCCTACTCCTGCTTGTCTGCTCTTGATTACGGCAGAACCGGTGATTATAGGGGTGCGCAGATGCGATCTGGCGTGGAGGTGTGTATGCGAAAGTATGAGTCGAGAGATCTAAGTTGTGCCCTCCTAGCCTTTATATAGACTCAGGCAGGTCCCAGGCATAGACCTAGTCGGTTACAGGATTTAGGGTTTACCCCTTTGAATTTCCTATCTACTCTAGTCTTGCTCTCCAAGAATCCAAAGGCATTATGGGCCTTGACCACCCGAAATTCTTCATGGGCCGGCATATATTTGTCGTGGTCCTTCCTTGGGCTAGACCAGGTATGCTGAGATCATGTACCCGCGGGGTATAACCATGTTAGTAGCCCCCGAGTGATCAGTCGAATCGTAGATTCGGCTGAGGACTCTTCAATCCTTCGGGTGCAACTATGTATTTCAATAGTTCATGTGTAGGGATTGTTGATGCGTGTGCCTGACTCACGCAACGGATCAGGGTCAGTTAACTGTCTTAGGACAAAACAACACGATCTTCTTCAGGTTCGAGTCCCTCAACTCGAACCTGGAACATATGCTGGCGCAATTCGACTCAGGACACGGAGGACTTACAGGAGTGGAATTCCAGTGAATTTAATTGATGTACCCAACGCGTCCGTCGGGATTTTTCATCGCGTCTGTTGACACGGATTTATACTAGCAAAGCGCAGTCATGTGCGTTACCAGGCCATCAGATGTTATCTGTATGTCTTATCTTTGCGTCGCAGACACAGCATCCGAATTTTTATCACTGCGGAGGTGTTTCGGGTGGCCAAGGAGAAAATGTTGCTCACTTAGTATTTACTTGGGGCAAAGTTGCCAAAAAAATGTTGCATGCCGATCCGAAGGATCGCAGTCGAAAAATTCATAGGGTGCGCGGCCAGCGCTCCCTATGGGAGTAGCCCCCGAGTGTCTGTTCGAGTCGTAGACTCGAGCAGAGACTTTAACTCAGCCGTTGTTTGGCTTCAGGTCTGTAGGACACAAATTTTTTGGATGCTTGAAATCCGTCCTCCCTATGGGAGTAGCCCCCGAGTCCGTAGTGGAGTCGCAGACTCGATGTAGGTCTCGAAGAAAACAGTTCAGTGCTATAATGTGTTGTTCATTTTTCGGGTGCGCGACCAGCGCTCCTGATAGGAGTAGCCCCCGAGTAATTAGTCGAATCGTAGATTCGAGTGAGTACTCTTAACTTTTGAAGCCGAAGAAATTTTGACTGTTGCCAGTATGGATTTTGATGACGTTAGTGCTGACGATCGATGACCTCAAGCGTCTACTGCACCAGAGATGACTCGACTGAACAAATATGGGTCCCACTTTCTGACATTGAATTGACCGGTCACGCGCGGCATGGAGATAATTACGGCGTCGCCTCGATTTCCGCGCATAGTGGATGGCGTGTTAGCGGGTTCGTTGCGATGCTGACACGTGTATGGCCAGATCCTGCCGTTGGCGCTAGGTCTTCCTAATGGACGGTTGTCGTGCATCGTCTTCGTATTTATAATCATTGGAGGAAAATATTAGTTTGTTTTCACCGCAGCTATTCTCATTTCACTGCTTCCTTGTTCTTCTGAGAGTTCTTGCTACGCGCTGGAATATCCTCGGATATTTCCTTCATCCATCCTACGTTCTCGCCGCCGGCGCCTCCGTACCGCAATGGGGAAGGCGAAGAAATATTCTTCTGTGGTTGGTACCAGCGCTGCTGGGGGAAGAAGAGTATCGCCGCCACCCGTGTCATTGACGGTGGATGGCGGCGATCGGAGACGCGGGAGAGTGATCTCCGCAAGCTTCGTGAGCGGGGGTTGACCCCGCAGGATAGGGAGGCCGTCCATCTCCCAGGCAACGAGGTAATTCCCCGCCCCCCCCCGTTGGGTTTACGGTTATGTTCGTTGCCTTTGTCCTTCGGGGCTTCTCCTTCCCAGTCCACGACTTCCTTCGTGGACTGCTGTTTCTTTATGGCATCCAGCTGCACCATCTTTCCCCCAATTCTCTTCTGCACATTGCTTGTTTCATCACTTTCTGCGAGTGCAGGCTCGGTATCGAGCCGCACTTTGGCCTCTTCCGGAAACTCTATTCCGTGAAGAGGCAATCTGGTTCGGATGGTGTTTATCCCATTGGGGGTTGCATCATTTCCCTCAAACCCAATCTGCTTTTCTTTTCTTTTTCCATGTCCAAATATGTCCAGTACTGGCGGAGGCGATGGTTTTATATCCGCGACTCCACAGTGGCTGGGCAGGATTTTGGTCTTGCTCCTTTCGACCCTTCGCAAAAGATCGAGCCAAAAAGGTCCTGGAAAAACCAGATCTTGGATGGCGAGGTCACGGAGATAGAGTCTCTCTATCGTCGGGTGGAGGATCTCCAGCTGATTCCTGATAAGGAGGTGAACGGTGTGGATATCATCCGCACCTTCCTGAAACGTCGGGTGCAACCGCTCCAAGCTAGGGTGCACCCGATGTTCCTTTACGCTGGGCGTCGTGACCCAACGAGGGTTTCGGCTGAAGAGTTCTCTAGGGGAGATCTCGACGGTGTTCTTCGCCCGCTGCTAAAGTTCAAGGCTGGAGAGGATATCCCGGGGAAGTCGCTGACTTCTCCGTTCTCTGCTTCGTGTCCTGTTCCCCAGGTGTAGATCCGGGTCGTGCGCGTAGCGCTATTTTCGACTGCATTATTTTGTGTTTGTTTGCTAACAAATTTTCTTTGCCTGTGCAGGAGTTTAAGGTGCCGGGAATGTCGCCACCGCTTCCCGAATTGTTTCCGGCTGCACCGGACAATGAGGTGGTGGATTCCATGTCCAAACTGCCATCGACGCGGTCTCCGGCTGAAGAGGCCAACGAGTCGAGCGAGGACCACACCCGCAAGCGGAGACGGATCTCCAGCGAGTCTTCGGATGCCTCGACTCCTAGGAACCCACTGTGCCTTAACCGTCATAGTGATGGGCATGGGGGCTCTTCCTCTCTGATACCTACCGTTCCTGTGCGGGCTGTGGCGCCGCACCCGCTGGCGAAGCGGAAGAAGGAAGAGAAGAAAGAGGAGAAGAAGGTCCGGAGGACCCCTCCCGTCTTCTACTTGAGCGAGCTTGACTCGTAAGTTTCTTTAGTCCTATATTGTCTTTTTCGCCTGTTTCCTTTGTACTTGTGCTAATTTGTCTTTGTGCAGCTACTCTTCCAACGATTCTTCCAGCGATGGTGCTCGGGAGATGATGGGGGAATCGAAGGTCGTGCTTCATCCTCCTCAGACGGTGGCCACCTCTGAAGGCGTTGCTCCAGATCCTTCTCCGCGGGAGGTTCGGGTGGTTGCGCCTCAGAAGGCTGCAAGCGGACCTTCGGCATCACCGTCTAGTCATGTAAGTAACTCTACTTCTTGCCATGGGGGAGCCCCCGAGCCTGTTTTTGGGTGATTTTGGGTTTATCTCTTTTGTCCTTACCTCGGGGGGAGCCCCCGGGCGTCTTTTGTTGTTTTCTTTCGAGTCCCGAGGGGATCCCCGAGTTTTTTCGTATGGGTAACGGTCTTCTGCTCGTTCTTTTTTGGGCGTAGCCCCCGAGCCCTTCTTGTGACTTAGTAGTTCTTCTTTCTTCAGCATTTTGTGCAGGATGCCAATCGACTGGTGCAGCAGCACCTAGCGCTGGAGGCCAACCTCAAACAGCTGCAAGGTACTTCTTATGCCTTTGGTCTTTGTTTCTTCCTTTATTCTTGTCCTGTTATCCGACACTTGTTTTGGTTTGATGCAGAGGATCACAACGCTTCTCTACGTGAGATTGATGCTCTTAAAAAGAGCCTCGGTCAATCGGAGAAGAAGGCCGAGGTCGTCGTTGGTGCCAGGGAGCGCCTCGAGCTGGAGTTGGCCCAGGCGGCCGAGGTGAAGGAGCGCCTGCAGCAGGAGGCTACGGACCGCGAGGAGCAGCTTGCCACTGCCGCGGCTGCGCGTGAAAGAGAGGTGGCTAGCAAGCTTATGGCGGCTGCCAAGGCTGTTTCGGTGAGTATCTTCACCTGCGTCATTTTTGGTTTTCTTGTTTTTCTTTTGCGGTGCTTTCTTCATTCCTCGTCTTTATTGCCCTAGACACCGCGGGCATCGAGTTTGACCGTGGTGCTCTGGAGCACGGGAGTGCTCTGGATGATGCTACTGCAGCGGTCGAAGATCGCTGCAGCACTATCGTCAGCTCGCTCGCCAAGGCCAAGGAGGTCCTTGGTCGCTTCTACAAGGAGCTTGTCCCCAAGGGCGCAGCCCTTGATGATGTTGATGCTCTGGCGGAGGCACTGTCAGCCAAAGCACCTGCGGCGTACAAGCACAAGCAGAAGGGCATCGGTGCATCCATCGGGATGGCGATGGCCTTGGCGTCTGGAGCGGAGCTGGACCTTCCCTAGGTCCCATCCCGGATGCCGACGATTACAGATGGGTCCGAGGTAGCCTTCGCTACCTATGCTGCTCGCTGTAAGCGTTATGGGCCGAAGCTGATTGATCTACTGGCTGAGTAAGCACTACGGCAGCAGGGGGAAGCCAAGGCGAGGCAATCCGGCTCTGAGGCGACTCAGGGTGCCGCGTTGTAGGCGCTGCAGCTATAGGGTAGATGTAGCTTCTTTTGTTGTAAATATTTAGATGAACAATCTTTGTGCCACGTAGTGGCTTTTGCTGCACTTAATGAATTTGCTGAGTTGTGTGCTCCTTTATCTACGTGTTCATTTCCTTGCCTTTCTGTTGATCTAGGGCCCTTCGGGTGGTGATCCCGTGGACACCTCGCCTGCCACGCGGCTGCGGCCATCTTTGGATGATTCGTCGCAACTTGCGTCTCTTCGAGACCGTATTCGCAGTCTCGAAAAAGAATTGCTTGGGATGCGTGGCCATGCCGACGTCTGGAAGTCCAAAGCGGATCGTGGTGCTACCAGAGAGGAGTACTTGATGGCGGAATTGCTTCGATTATCTGAGCAGCTTCAGTGTAAGTTTTTCAAGTTGCTGCTCATTTCTTCGGATGCTCCTGCTGGCCTTGCATCTTACTTTTGTGCGAGTATCGCAGGTGCTAACCTTGCTCTAAGGGAGGAGAAGGAGCGTGTTGCTGTTCGGGTCAATTGCTTGACTCAACAGGACATGGAAGCCGGCGGGTTCTTCTGGATGGATCGTGACCGTGCCATGGTTCTGGCGACGGTGCAGGATCACGTTCACCAAGTATCGCGGGTGCTTCATCAAGTGTAGACTTCGCCCGCGTCGGTTCTACATGTGATGTTTCCACTGGATGCTGCACCGCCAACCCTTTCTGGTCTTCTATCGAAGTTTCGAAACGTGCATCATGTCAAGGAATTGGTGCGACATCAACTCGTCGCAGGGGTGAAGGCTGCACTGTCCCTTGTGAGGCTACATCGCCCTGACGTAGATCTGTCTATTGTTGCGGTTAGGCCGCCTCATCGGTCGGATGGTGGCGAGTGGGATATGTGTCCACATTATGCGGCTGTAAGGCAGTATGCCGAGCAGGTTATAGATTTGTTTGAGCAGCATGCTCAAGTTATTCTTCAGAATAGGTAGTACCTGTAAAAAGGACGGATGTAAAATTTGTATGTATTTTACTGGGCATGTTTCGCCCTTTGTTATAACGATTTGCTAATTTTTTTTAAATAATACATTTTTTTATTCATTTTCACAAATAATACGCAAATTTAGCAATTTTCATTTCTGTCCGTCCGTCGTCCGTTCAACGGACGACAGAGCTCCTTCGTTGGTTGCGCGGACGACAGATGGGTTCGTCCTCTGAGCAGACGATACAGGTCGGTCGTCCCTTGAAGAGACGACATGATCTGTCGTCCTTTGAGCAGCCGACGCCTCAGTGCTCCCGCCGCTAAATAATCTTCGCTAAATAATCGTCCGCTCCTCGGCAATCCTTCGCGCCGATTTTTCCCGCCGGTACTCCCCGCCATTTTTTCCCGCCGTTACTCCCCGCAAATTTTTCACGCCAGTAATCCCCGCCCTTTTTTCCCGCCACGACTTCCCGCCCTCTTTTTCCCGCCACGACTTCCCGCCCTTTTTTCCCGCCTATTCGGTTCGGTGCCTCTATAAATCCGGGCAACGGGATGTATCCTTTAACCCAGTTCATCTCTTCCTCCTCTTACTCTCTCATTTCCCTCTCTCCTTTTGCTCTCGCATTTTCCTCCACTCCTCTCCACTATGACCGACGCGTCTCCCTGGCCTGTAGATATGTCCATTGGGCTTTTCTTCATAGCCAGAACTGTTGAGATAGGCGATAAACCAGCCGACTGGGATACGTTGGTATCGAACCATGATGCTCTCGTTATACTTGGTAAGTCACTTCATCGAAGAGGGTGGAAACTGAAGACCCCAAATCAGGTACGAGCAGAGCTTCTCAAGATCAAGGCAAGGTGGGACAAGCTCACCTTCAAGAGTGAAGCTCGCATGATGGAGGTGGCTAATACACCTTGGTCCTGGATAGAAGATAGCGAAGATGAGGATGATATCTTCATGCCGCCACCGGTTGGAAGCAAGGCAAGAGCTGAGTGGCACAAGAGACAGGAGAAGAAGAAAGAGCAGGCCAAGAAGAGTCAAGCTGACATGACGGAGCAGGTTGTGGCACGTAGGGCCTGGATAGAAGAGAGCGAAGATTTGGTTGCTGTTTGAGCACGTAGTGCTTTGTTCGCATAAGTGTCCTTTTCGTTAGCCTGACGTGGTCAGCTACTCAGGTGTACACGTGTTATCCCCAGTCGACGAAATCGTGAGGTGGGGGGAGCCCCCGAGTGCGTTTGTAGCATAAGAATTCGAATAGTAAATGAAAGTTTTTAGAGCGAGACACTTAGCTTTATTTATATCGTAATGGAGGAGGTACATTGTTCGGATGAGTAGCCTTGGCTGAATAGCCTTATTGGAAGTAAAGAGGAGGGTAGCTAGGGTAGAATCGTCGCAGCTATGCGATGTTCCATGGATTGGAGTATGCGACTCCAGATTCCACATGTTTTAGGCGATAGGCGCCACCTGGGATGACTTCGGTGACAAGGTAGGGTCCTTCCCATGGTGACTCGAATTTCTTCGGTCGCTCTTGCTTTAGTCGTAAGACGAGGTCTCCTTCGACGAAGGACCTTGGGCGCAGCCGTCGGCTGTGGTAGTTGCGGAGACTCTGCTGGTATACCGCTGATCGAGCTGCTTCTATGTCTCTTGCCTCGTCGAGTGTGTCGACAGCGTCTTCGAGTGCAGCCGTGGATTCGGCTTCGCTGTAAGCGACGACCCGGGGGGGCTAGTGGCGTACTTCAGATGATAGCACGGCTTCGGCTCTGTGCACCATGAAGAATGTCGTGTATCATGTTGAGCTGTTTGGCGTGGTACGCAGGCTCCATAGGACGGAGGGTAGTTCTTTCGTCCAGGCTCCGGCGAGTCGCTCGAGTGGGCTCATGAGGCGCTTCTTAATGCCAGCGCCGATTAGGCCATTGGCCTTTTCCACCTGCCCGTTCGTTTGCGGGTGCGCCACCGAGGCATATGTGATGTTGAATCCGAGGCCTTCGCAGAAGTCTTGGAATTCTTTGGAGATAAAGTTCGATCCATTGTTGGTGATGATGCTATGCGGTATGCCGAAACTGTAGACAATGGATTCAAAGAACTTGACGGCAGTCTTGCCCTTTTGGTTAGTGACCGGCATGGCCTCGATCCACTTGGTGAATTTGTCGACTGCGACCAGGAGGTAGACGTGCCCCCCTTTCGAGGATCTTGCCAGTTTGCCGATCATGTCGAGGCCCCATTGAGCAAAAGGCCAGGCTAGAGGTATGGGCCTGAGCTCTGACCCGGGTGCGTATGGTTTGTCGGCGAACCTTTGGCACCCCTTGCATCTTCGGACGATGTCCTTTGCGTCGTTCATGGCTGTGAGCTAGTAGAATCCAGCTCGTAGAGCTTTAGCGACAAGGGAGCGGCTGCCTGCGTGGTGGCCGTAGATGCCCTCGTGGATGTCTTGGACAATGGTTTTCCCGTCACCGATGGTGACGCACCTTTGTAGTACACCCGTAATGCCTCGCTTGTACAGCTCGCCATTGATGATGGTGAAAGCTTTTGACCGGCGAGATATGCGCCGGGCATCCGTCGGGCTGTCAGGCAGTTCTTCGTCTATCAAGAACTGGAGGTATGATCGCGTACAGGTTTCTTCGACTGCCATGACCTGCATCAGGTTGACCACGGCGACCTCTGTGTCTAGTTTTTCGGGTCCTTCGTGACCTTCGGGTAGCGTGGCTCCCGAGTGCTCTGCCTCTTCGGGTGATCCCTTGGGAAATTTTCGCTTAATGGATGGCACGCAGATCTATTCGAGGAACACACCTGGTGGCACCCTTGCGCAGGTGGAGCCTATGTTGGCGAGTTTGTCGGCCTCCTCGTTGCTTTCTCTTCCAACGTGCCGAAGCTCGCAGCCGTCGAAGCTCCCTTCGAGTGCGTTGTAGAGTGCATGGTACGCGATCATGTTTTCGGCTATGCGTCGCACTCGTTCATCGTCTGTTGGACAACGAGGTTGGAGTCACCGTAGATGACCAGGCGCGTTGCGCCGCAGATTTTTGCCATCCTCGTGCCGTGGATGAGGGCCTCGTATTCTGCCTCGTTGTTGGAGGCTCGAAACTTCGTCCGAAGGACGTACTTCATCTTATCGCCCTACGGGGAGGTCAGTATGACCCCGGCTCCTGCTCCGGCTTCACGCTTGGAGCCATCGAAGTTCATCGTCCATTACTGCGTCATGTCTGGGGTGTCTGGCAGCTGCAGCTCCATCCAGTGTACGAGGAAGTCCGGGAGGACTTGAGACTTGATCGAGTGGCGCTTCTCGTAGATGATGTCAAGAGGTGATAGCTCGATGCCCCACAGGGCCACGCGTCATGTGGCCTCTGGGTTATTCAGGATGCTGTTTAGGGGTGCCTCATTGACGACCACCACTTGGTGCTCCTGGAAGTAGTGGCTCAACTGACGAGCCGTCATGAACACGCCGTAGGCGAGTTTTTGGTAGTAAGGGTACCTCTGTTTTGTTGGCGTCAATACCTCGCTGAGGTAGTAAATTGGGTGTTGGACCCCATGGGTCTTGCCTTCTTCGGGTCGCTCGACCACTAGCACGGTGCTGACCACCTGGTGTGTGGCTGCTATGTACAGCAGCAGGGGCTCGCGCTCCTTTGGCATGACCAAAACGGGAGAGGTGGAGAGCAGTCACTTGAGATCTTCGAATGCGTCGTCCGCTTCGGGCGTCCACTCAAATTTATCTGCCTTGCGTAGCAGCTGGTAGAATGGCAGGGCTTTCTCGCCCATGCGGCTGATGAACCTGCTCAATGCCGCTATTCGCCCTGCGAGCTGCTGGACGCCCTTGAGATTCTTCGGCTTCTCCATCGCCATTATGGCCCGGATTTTCTTCGGGTTCGCCTCGATCCCCCGTTGGGAGATGAAGTATCCAAGCAGCTGACCCGATGGGACGCCGAAGGCGCACTTTTCGGGATTGAGCTTGATCCTGTAGCGGCCGAGGTTATCAAACGTCTCGCGGAGATCGTCGATGAGCGTTCTTGCCTTCCTGGTTTTGATGACTATGTCGTCGACATAGGCTTGGACGTTTCGACCGATCTGGTCCTTCAGGCATGCTTGCATGCATCGCTGGTACATGGCACCTGCATTCTTTAGCCCGAAGGGCATTGTGTTGTAGCAGAACACTCTGAACAGTGTGATAAACGCCGTTTTCTCTTGATCTTTGACCTTGAGTCGAATCTGGTTGTAGCCTGAGTAGGCGTCGAGGAAGGACAGTTTCTCGCATCCTGCAGTCGAATCGATGATATGGTCGATCCGAGGAAGGGGGAAGTGGTCCTTTGGGCAGTGCTTGTTCAACGACGTGAAGTCCACGCACATCCGCAGGATGTCCGTGTCCTTCTTGGGGACCATCACTGTATTTGCGAGCCACTCTTCTTTGATCTCCCTGATGAAGTCCGCAGCGAGTAGTCTATTGATTTCCATCCCGATGGCTTTGGCCCGTGGCTCGGACAGTCTCCGGATGGACTGCTTGACGGGCTTGGTGTCTGGAAAGACGTTGAGTGCATGCTCGGCAAATTCCCTAGGAACTTCTGGCATGTCCGCAGGACACCAGGCGAAGATTTCCCAGCGCTCACGGAGGAATTCGACGAGCGCGCTTTTCTATGCGGGGTTGAGGTTGTTCGCGATCAGCGCCGTCTTGGAGGCATCCGTCGGGTGGACCTGCACCTACTTTGTGTTGACGGTGGAGTCAAAAGACATGGCAGGTGTGTTTTGTCGTGCGACTGGGGGTGCCCCATTGTCTGTCACCTCGCAGAGCCTTACAAGCTCCTCCTGCATGCCGAATGACTGGGAGATTCTGTTGAGGTCCTTGTCGTAGTGGTCCGATCGGGTGAAGCTCCCGTGGACTGTGATGATGCCTCTGGGTCCTGGCATCTTGAGTAGCAGGTATGCGTAGTGTGGTACTGCCAGGAATCTTGCGAATGCTACACGCCCGAGGATGGCGTGGTACTGTGATGGCCAGTCCACCACTTTGAACTCGAGCCGCTCGCATCGGAAGTTGTCCGGCTTGCCGAAGATGACGTCGATCCATATCTTTCCCAGGGGGAATATGCCCTTTCCTGGAACGATGTCGTGGAACGTTGTGTCTGACTATTCTAGGCTGCACAGCGGGATCCACATTGCTGCTAGGGTGCTTGCGAACATCAGATTGATGTCGCTGCCGCCGTCCATGAAGACGCGGCTCATCTTGAAACCTCTGATCTGCACCTCGAGCACCTGGGCAGCATGACCTGGGCGAGGGACCTGGCAAGGGTGATCCGAACGGTTGAACGTGATGCAGGACTCTGATCCGCTGAGGTACTCAGGGATGGCAGGTTGAGCTGTCACGGCCAAGTTGATCTGACGGGTGATTTTCTTCTGCACCCTATTCGTTGGGCGTCCCTTCTGGATCATCAGTGCTCCTTTTGGCGGAGGATACCCGTGCCCAGAGTTGTTCTGTGCTGGTGCGACTGGTTGGTTCGGGCCTCCTACAGGTGGCGGTGGAGGAGCTCCATGCGCTATCTCACCAGGTGCAGGTGCGTTTCCGAATCCAGGGGTGGAGCTTGCTGCCTCATCTGAACCATGCTTTCGCTGAGCTTCTGGAACTCACGACAGTCTTTGAGCATGTGGCTCGCCTTCTTTTTGCCATCCTGCTTCTTGATGTAGAAGTGGATGGTGCATGGACCCGAAAGTTTTTCGTATGCTGAGGGTCCGTTATCGCGATCGCGGCGCTTCCACGACTGTGCTAGGCGTCCTCCATCGCGGAAATTTCCTCTGCGGTATCCTCCGCTGTTGTGGTTGGCGTCATTGCGGCGATCGGCGTAGCCGGCCGCGACCATGTTGGGTCCATCGCGATCATCGTAGACGCGCGATCTCCTCTTCTACGGCGCTCTCGTCGTCGGCCGTAGTCGTCCTCTTCCTCCGAGTGCGCCCGGTGGACGGAATCTTTGCCGCCATCCCACCTGTTGGTGATGTCCATGAGGTGGTCGAGTGTCTTGGGTTTGGCGCGCCCAAGTTCCTCCTTGAAGTCCTGGCGCTTGACACCGTCCTTGAAGGCATCGATGGCCCTCTCTTCGGAGATGTGCGCTGCGGAGTTCTTAGTGTTGGACCAGCGTAGTATGTACGAGCGAATGGATTCGCCCGTTCGTTGAGTGCAGGCCCGCAACTCTTCGATTGAGGCGGGTATATTGATGGTGCCTTTGAAGTTTCGGATGAAGTTGTAAGCCAGCTCCTCCCAGCTTCGGATGGACCCTGAAGATAGGCTGCTAAGCCAGATCTAGGCTGCGCCTGTCAGCTGCAGCTGAAGGCATTGCATGGCGGTTTCCTTGTTTCCGCCGTGCAGCTTGACGGATGACAGGTGGTCACTGAGCCATGCCTTTGGGTCTTGTGTGCCGTTGAACTTCGGAGTATCCGAAGGAAGTTTTAAATTTCGCAGCATCCGTGTTCGTTGAACAGATCTGCTGAAGCATCGGGATCCGCAGAGTTCTCCTTCGTCTTCGTCCATCTCGGATTCAGACGAGCATGCGCGCTTAGCTCGCTCTTTGTCGATTTTGTGCTATGTGAGCGCGTATCTAGCGTCGTAATCGTGGTTGCGATGGCGCGAGCTCTTGTGTGTTCGGGGAAGGTCATGGTCCTCTTCTTCGGATGAAGGAGTGGGGCTGCGGTCGATCCTGACCGGAGGTTTCTTCTTCGGCTCCGTAGGAGCTTCCTGATGGAGCGCTGCTCCGACGAGTCCGAGTCTGGTAAGTGCGGACTTGTGCATGCCTCTTTTCGGGTCCCCCTCCGGAGGTGGGTGGGACGCTAGATACGCGGTGGCTGCCATGATCGTAGCCTGCGGCGTTTTCGGGATGATGTTGCCGTCGGCATCCATCTCCATGAAGGATGCGTGGAGGGTTCGGGTCACCTCACGGCGCTCCTTGGGATCCATGTTCTCCATCCGGGAGCGATGCTTGTTGCTGTGGTTGCCATTCGAGCTGGAGCCGATGCCCATGGCGGAGAGCGTAGCTCGTCGCATGCTAGACTCCGAGGCTGCCTGCTTGCGTTTGTCAAGCACCTCTTGCATCTTGACATGCTTCTTGTGTTCCTCGATGAGGAGTAAGTGGTATGCCATCAGCAGGTCCTGTGAGGCGTCTGCAGGAAGGATAGTGTTACCCGCTACGGCGGCGCGTGCCTGGGCCCATCCTTCTTTTCTAAGTCGGATTACCTGGCCGGGGTCGTCCCCTTCAGGTGGGGGGACTGGCTTCTTCTGTTCTCAGTGTTTCTGTTCTGCGGGTTAGGTGGCGGGTTCGGCGCTCGCTGGTCCATGTCACTCTGGATGACTACGGCGCATTGGTAGCGCTCGTAGATTGGTCCGCTGCTGCCGCAGCTTTCGGATCTGGCACCGTAGGTCCCTTCGTCCGATGGCGGATCACACAGATCGGAGTTGCAGCTGCTGCTGTCGTAGGATTCATCTGTTGATGATGATGTGCGTAGCACAGGGTGTGGGGCCCATGAAGCGGGCCTGATCGATGGCAGGGGCACCCGCTCTGGGAGGCGGAGAGTGCTGGTTTGCCCCACCTGGAAGCAGAAGCTCCCGAATAGGATCTCGAGTCCGTCGCCTACGGGCTCGAAGTCCTTCATGGTGGCCGGTGAGTGGGCGGTGAAGTCGAAAGCGCCGAAGAGGAGGTGACTCTCCATCGCCGCAGAGTTGTAGATCGCTCGGGTTGGGACCTTCACGATCGCACAATCAGCGTCCCCAGTTCCCACAGACGGCGCCAATTGACGAGGTTTGATCTCGTTAATGCCCATTGTTATGGACTTGGGTTTTGGAGAAGATGGGGATGCTGGAGATTGCGGAACGGTTAGCAAACAAGCAACACGGGACACGAGGTTTACCCAGGTTCAGGCCCCCGAAGGGAAAACCATACTCCTTCTTGTCTGCTCTTGATTACGGCAGAACCGGTGATTATAGGGGTGCGCAGATGCGATCTGGCGTGGAGGTGTGTATGCGAAAGTATGAGTCGAGAGATCTAAGTCGTGCCCTCCTAGCCTTTATATAGACTCAGGCAGGTCCCAGGCACATACCTAGTCGGTTACAGGATTTAGGGTTTACCCCTTTGAATTTCCTATCTACTCTAGTCTTGCTCTCCAAGGATCCGAAGGCGTCGTGGGCCTTGACCACCCGAAAGTCTTCATGGGCCGGCATATATTTGCCGTGGGCCTTCCTTGGGCTAGACCAGGTATGCTGAGATCATGTACCCGCGGGGTATAACCATGTCAAACAACGGTCTCTTGTTCATGGAATATGTGGACTATTTACCTTACACACTTTGCTTAAAGCAGTTCTCTGTTGCTTGTGTGGCATCCCGCAAAACCACTACTAGAAAATCGCGTTAAATTTGTGCATTGCATCGTCATCATCATGAATTGTTTGTCAAAAACTAATTTCGAAAACCTATTTTTGTTTTCCAAACGCCTCGTCTTTGTTCAACACGCAAACCCCGGGCCTCCGGATTATTTCTGTTTGTCTACTATAGGTTTGCAGACGGTGTCATTAAAACAAATAAAACTTATATTATTTTTTTAGTGGGGCAGTCGAACGGGCCGAATGACCCGAACGACCGCCCCAGGATTTAAAACGGACCACCTCTAAATCCTATTCCTACCCAACCTATTCTACCCACACCCCCTCCACCTCACTCCCTCCAATCAGCTCTTGCCACCTCACCTCACCTCTTCCCCCTAGCCTATCCCGGGCTGCCACTTGTCCAACCCCCTCTCCCCACTCCCTCACACAACCCACACAACCCACACACACACACACAGTCACACCACCTGTACACGCCACCCACTCCTCAGCCACTCACCCCCACCCACCCGGCCAACCCACTCCCTCCCTGGCCGCTGGGCCCACGCGCCCACCTTCCCCCACGCTGCCAAGCACGCGACCGGGCCCCACCCTCCTTCTCCTTCCTCAGCGCGCACCTGCCCTCCCCCGCGCTCGCTCTGTCGCCTTCTTCCCCTCCCCTGGCACCTCTCCTCCAGCGCGCCGAGCTCCGCCTGCCTTCTCTCCCTGCGCCTCCTCGCCGGCCCGCCGGAGCGCCGCCGCCTCGGCCTCTCCCCGCAGTCGCCACCGGCCCCCTCCCGAGCCAGCGCCGCCGCCCCTGCTTCCGGGCCCGAGCCGGCCCGCGTCCCCGTCGCCCCGCCCCGCCTGCAACCTCCGACCCCTCCCCAACCTCGTCCGCGGCCGCCACCGCCCACCGTCTCCCCCGCCGGACCTCTCCCCCTCGCGAGTCCCCGCCGCCGCCACAGCGCCGTCCTCCTCCGGCCCCGCTCGCCCTCGCGCCGCCGCACCTCGCTCTGCCCCGCGGCCTCTCCGACGCCCCGCCCCGAGCCCAGCGCCGCTGTCCGCCGCCTGCCTCCGGCGCTCAGGCCGCCGCCCCCGGCTCTTCCCCAAACCCCGTCCCCAACCGCGCGTCCCCGACCTCCGCTGCTCGCCCGGCCGAGCTCGACCCGAGCCCGCCGCCAGCCAGCTCGGCGCCAAGTGCCTCCTCCCGTGCGCGGTCTTCTCCTCCGCCCACGAACCTGCTCCTCCACGCGCCCCGCGGGTCCATCTCCGGCCGTCGCCGGCGGTTGTTCCTCTGTGCGCTCGGCCTTGCGCCCCCTCATCGGCCGCATGGCTCCGCCAGCTCGCCTCCCTTCCATGTCGATGTGTGCCTCGTCAGACTTTGGGCATGCGTGTGAAGACCCCGTGAGGATGGTGCAAGAACAACACGAGACCGATCCGATGACTAAAAAACTAGACGATCCGCAACCCCGCAAGGACATCGTGACACCGTCAAGGTCTTCGACCCGAACGCCAAGGCCGACCCGGGTCCGACACCGACAACCGAAACCCCGGTACCGAACAAGTTCGCCAACGACCTCAAGGTCGCCTACACGGATACGACATGAACTTCCCCGGACGCCAAGACCGTCCGACTCGATGGCGCGGGCCCGACAAGACCCTCGCAACGACAAGAACGACATCGACCAGGGCGAGTCCGATGCGCCCGACACCAACCCAAGTCCCGCACCCGGACGCGCCAAGATCTACCCCGATCCGAGACCCTAACCCCGGAGTCCGAGAACGACCCCGTCAAAACCCTGGACCCTGAGACCGAACCCCGAACCCCGAAAACCCAAGTTCGTCGAGACCCCCTAAAGTGTGAACCCCTTATCCGAGAACCCTATTTTTATAAATGTCACCTATATAACTGTTGCATATAAATTGTTCATGCATGCATCCATATCATGTGGTTTGGGGGCCTTATGCCGATTCACCGTATAAATAAATATGGGGCCCATATGCGGGCAAATCTAGTCTCATATTGGCCTCATTTAAATTTGTGTAGCGAACCCGGTACCTTATTTTGCCATGATAAAACAACATTTAATTTGCGGGGTGGATAAACAACTAGAACCATATATCTAATTGTCGGGACCCCGGTTCCACTTAATATTGACCTAATTGCATCGCACCTTTGCCATGCCATGCATCATACATGCATCATGCCGATCTTCTGCCGTTGTATTAAGTATTGCATCCGGTGTTTATTCTAGTGTTTTGCTTCTTCGCGGATAAGGCCGTTGAGTTGATGTGAGCTTCGCCCCGATCTTCGGTTGAACCTTCGACAATGTTTTCAGGCGAGCATCTCCCCCTTTCTCCCTATCTTACTTTTATAGTATTTATTCCCTCCAGTTGATCTATTGCTATCTGTGTTGCGTTGCTCTAGTTTCGTACCCGTGATATCCCTTGCAGCCCTATATTGCCATGGCCACCTCCTATCACCTGTTGCTTGGTAGATAGCTGGACTTGCGCGTCGTAGTCGCTTGCTCAAGTGCTGTTGCGTGTCGTCAAGTGCCACAGTTATTGATGTATTGCCGCATGTTGATGTTGGATACGATCATGGCTTTACTTATTATGCACTTTGATTCCTGTTTAACAACTAAAATTGAAGTAAGCAGAGGCATCGGTGGGTGATAGACAACATTTGCTTTCCGAACGCCCACTTGTGTCCCGTAGGACCCCGAGTACTTGATACCTGTTCCTTGATTTATCGCGCTATCCACATATGGGGAGTATGGGCCCCCCTTAGCCAGAGCTTGATTCCGTCTTATTTCTTGGGGCCACAAACTAGTTTGAGGTTTTATTTACGATCCTGTACTTATGCCATGCTACTTATGTATTTAAATTGTGCGACAGATAGCACACTGTACTGTTTAGGATCGGGACACGATTCCGCGGTGTCGACAAGCCCAGCCACACTTTCGGGTTCCCAGTCGTTCACAGCCGTCTACCCAAACCTTGAGTCCGTCTCGGAGCTTGCTTACTGCGTTGCGGTTCTACTCAATGGGGTGGCCCCCTGAAATATTTCTGAATCTTGTGATTGCTCTGTCGTGAAGACCTCGTTGGGTTTTGATTTGGTTTTTCCGAGGTTGATCGTGTGTGTGTTGCTATTTGTGCACCCCGGCCGGGTTAAAACTTTCTGAAAGCCGTGTCCGCGGTTATGGACGACTTGGAGCACAGTATCTCGACCATAGACAAGCATAACTAAAGTTTATTGCTATAAATTTGACTTATAATGACTAGTAATCAGCTTCACTATAATGGAATGGTTAAATAATACTGCCCACAATTGCTTGTTTGGTTTGTCGCTTGCGACCATTGTACCTGACTAGTAAGTATTACAACTACAACGGAATGGCTGAATAAAAGTACCAACAACTGCTGGGTTTTGGATCATCTCATGCTAATGGTACCTGACTAGTAAGTGATGCCACTACAACGGAATGGTTAACTAAAAGTGCCCACTGCTTATTTTCTCAGGACGATTATCTAAACCTGACTAGTAATTGCTGCAACGATAACTGAATAAATAAAACTGCCAACTGTGTGAGTTCCTCGGTTGACTTCCTCGTTTGGTCTCGAGGGGGAAACGCCAGGATGGGTATGTTTGGTGTTAGCTTCAGGTTGGATCCGGATAGGTCATTCTTACCCCTCTCTGATAATCGCCAGTTGTATCGAGTCTCTATAGGTTGTTTAGTGCATGCTGCCGCTGCCGCTTCAGTCCACCATACCTATGTAGGCGAGGACCGCCGAATTCTAGTCTCGCCGTGTACTGGCCTCAGTACTGACGCTCCTCTTTTTCCTTTGCCCTTTGTCGGCACCCCTCTTGTTTAAGCAGGTTTTGAGATCAACGCCGTTAGCAGGGTTACCCTTCCGGCTTGGCCTGGGCAGGGTTATGGACGCCATTGGTTATTCTTCAGGGCTCTTAGCCCCATTTGCATCTTGTCCGTAGCTGGACGCTCTATCATTTTCAAGGTGATTTGGATATTTGTATATTATATCTGTATTCTTGACTCATGGAGTCGCTGTTATATATATCTGTTCTGTGGGTCCCATCGAGGACTGTTGTGTAATGTTATTACTTCGTTTTCCACCCGCACGAAAGTGCCTGGTGGGCACCTTTGAATCGTTTCTATGCGGGTTTGGCGGGTTTCGCTAAAACTTGCATAGGGCCGATTCTGAGGGTGTTACAGCTTGCAACTTAATACTGGAGGAGGTTCGGATGATAACCTAAAGGTGGACTTCTAGTCATAGATGCAGTTGTATGGCAGTCTATGTATCTTGTTGTATTGCCCAATAAACCTCATAGGATCTTTCTGACTAGTAATTGCATTGTTATGCCTTGCTCAGTTCCTGTCAATTGCCCTGCTGTAATTTGTTTACCCTTCATGCCATGTTGATTATCTAAGGAGAGCACCTCTAGTGAACTATGGACCCCGGTCCAATCTTTACCATTGATACATCTTCCACTGTTACTTGCTGCAAACCATTACCTTCCACACCATACATTTAATCCTTTGTTACAGCAAACCGGTGAGCTTGACAACCTCACTGTTCGTTGGGGAAAAGTCTTGAGTTTGTGTTGTGTAGGTCTCCACGTTGCTTGCAACACCTGTTTGATGTTACCTTCCTCCTTCTGGTTTGATAACCTCGGTCTCAACTGAGGGAAAACTGGCTGCTTGCTCTTCACACCCTGCGCTTGGGGTTACCAACAAAGTGCCACGTCGAGCACCATAAGGGCACACCCGCTGTAACACCCCCGGCCACTCCGGACCGACGGCTGTCACTTCTGGCAGCTCAATAGGATCTCTAGACTAGCCCCACATACAAACACTAGTCTTTTCTGCGCACTTTGTCCTCACTCATGCGCACCCGGTTACCCACTTCCTGGTCGGTCACCCATCCTAGAATTGCTCTAGGCCAAGCACGCTTAACCTCAGAGTTCTTTTCGAATGAGCTTCCGGAAAAGAAGTTGCAACTTGTTGGTATGGGTTTTCCTATCAATCCTATTGAGCCATGCGCCAGGGTCTCACATACACCCACCCTTAGAAGATCGACGTCCTCGTCGATCAACCACAAGCCAGGAACGTCCCCTCTTGGCACACGTCTGTGCGTCCAGTGCCGACACATGTGCCATGCCGTGTCCACTCCGGGCCACACGCGCCATGCGCCACATTTCCTCCACTGACCCGCACACGCCCGTTTAACCGCGAGGGTCGGCTCTGATACCAACTTGTAACACCCCCGGCCACTCCGGACCGACGGCTGTCACTTCTGGCAGCTCAATAGGATCTCTAGACTAGCCCCACAGACCAACACTAGTCTTTTCTGCGCACTTTGTCCTCACTCATGCGCACCCGGTTACCCACTTCCCGGTCGGTCACCCATCCTAGAATTTCTCTAGGCCAAGCACACTTAACCTTAGATTTCTTTTCAAATGAGCTTTCGGAAAAGAAGTTGCAACTTGTTGGTATGGGTTTTCCTATCAATCCTATTGAGCCATGCGCCAGGGTCTCACACCCGCTCAGGTGATATCAGAGAGCCCAATCCCCTAGCCGCCGCCGACTGGCCTCCCCCTCTATCTCCCTGCCTCCATCGGAGGATGCGGCTAGGAAAAGTCTGAGCCATTGATGATGGATGCGGGGTCTCTCTCTCAGCATTTCCTCTCGTTGTGAGGACCCTCGGCACCGGTTCCCGACGGTAATGGCATAGGGAGGGCGCGTGGTGGAAGTACAGAAGGCACGTGGTCGAGGAAGTTGTTCTTGGTAAAGCCACTAATGCCCGTGGTCGCACATGGCGGCCGAGCCTGATCTGGTTTGTGCGGGCCATGGCTTTAGGGTGTGGGGCGGCGCGAGGAGCTCTGTCTCCAGCTTGTTGTGTGTCTACGGGTCCGAAACTACTTCTTGCCTCTCTTGTGGTGTGCAAGTCGGCCACTAAGCCTAGCTCGGTGTCATCCGATGCGGACCAAGGAGATGCTTGTGGGCGCCGCTTCCTTACATGAGTCATGATTTTGGTCCTAACCGCGGATTCTTCTCCTCCAGTGTCGAGGGAAACCCTAGGTCGGGTTTACTGTTGGAGATATTCCCTAAAGGCAATAATAAATGTAGTTATTATTATATCTTTGTGTTTATGACGAATGTTTACATTCATGCTATAATAGTATTAACAAGGAAACATTAATACTTGTGTGATTTGTAAACTTAAATTGAAGTCCCTAGTATAAGCCTCTATACATCACTAGCTTGTTGGTTGATAAATGATTGTGGTTTCCCTATCATGGAAATTGAGATGTTATCGACAACAAGATCATATCGTTAGGAGAATGATATGGTGGACATACTCCTATAGATAAGCGTAGCATAAAGATCAAGTCATTTTAATAGTTCAATTGCTATATGATTTCTGATACATAGTAATCTAATTCCTTCGACCATGAGATCATGCATATCACCTTTACCGGATGAATGATTTGATGACATCAAACACCACACCGTAACTGGGTGGCTATAAAGGTGGCATTGAGTATTCGAAAAGTATTGGTTGAAACACATGGATCAAGAGTGGGATTAGTCCATCCATATGACGGATAGATATACTCTGGGCCCTCTCGGTGAAATGTCATCCAATTAGCTTGCAAGCATGTGACTGGCTCACAAGGGATCACATATCACGGGAACGAGAAAAGATTACTTATCGGTAACGAGGTTGAACTAGGTATGCAGAGATACCGACGATCATAACCTCGGATAAGTAAACTATCGTGAGACAAAGGGAAATTGATATCGTATGTAAGTGGTTCATTCGATCGCAAAGTAATCGTAGAAATATGTGGGAGCCATATGAATTTCCAGATTCCTCTGTTGGTTATTGTTCGGAGAAGTGTCTCGATCATGTCCGCATAATTCACGAACCGTAGGGAGACACACTTAAGGATTCGATGTTGTTTGAGTAGTTATGGAATGATGAGAAAGAGACCGAATGTTGTTCGGAGTCTCGAATGGGATTCGAGATATCACGAGGAGATCCTGAATGGTCCGGAGAATAAGATTCATATAAGGAAAGTCCTGTTTCGGAGATGGAGAATGGTTCCAGTGTTTTCATCGGGAATGTTCTAGAAGGTTCCGGAATGCCCGGCACTCCGGGGGGAAGGGTACATGAATGTGTTATATCAAGTTGATATGATTGCATCATGTACTCGGTGTCATCGCTGTTCAAAATAGAGGGTTTATTCAAATCCTAGTTTGAAAAGTCAAATGGCTAGTTTGAAAGTCAAACGGCAAGTTTTGGAAAGAGGAGGAGGAGTGGGAAACCGAGTTGGGGAGGGTTTCCCTCCTCCAACCGGCGACGCACCACCCAAGCCGAGTTGGGGAGGGACTCCCCTCCCTCCCCTTGGCCGGTCGGCCCCTCCACCTATATAAGGAGGGGCAGGGCTCCCTCCTAGACACACACAAGTCCCTTGCCCCGAAAACCCTAACCCTAGCCGCCGCCGCCCTCCAAGCCGCCGCCGCCTAGGGATATCCTTGCCGTCGACTTGGGCACCACCAAGCCCTAGTCGCCGGCTCTAGCACCTCTTCCTCGGCGTGTCTAAACCCTAGATCGTCGAGGGATTTCTCATAGCCCACCATACTCGCTCCGGCTTAAGGCAAAGCCCTGCGAGATCTCCCCTCTACTTCTGGTACCACGCCGTTGTGCTGCCAGAATCGCGAGGAGAGTGCTACAACCTCCGCTGCCTGCTGGAACAAGGGAGAGGAAGGTCTTCGTCGAGTACCAAACGTGTGACCGACTGCGGGAGTGCTGCCGGAACGCAGCGTCGGAAGGATCGTCTACGCGATCTTGAGATCGGGAAGAGTACGACTACATCACCCACGAGAATCCGCTCTCGTTAAACACTTTGGAATCTTCGAGGGTGAGTTATTCCATCGACTCGCTATTACAATCTAGTAGATAGATCTTGGCTTGTTTGTTTGTATGCGGTAGAAAATTTTTGTTTTCCATGCTACGAAACCCTACAGTGGTATCAGAGCCGTGTCTATATGTAGATCTGTTGCACGAGTAGAACACAATGGTCATTATGGGCGTTGATGCTTTTATTGTCGATTGCTTCTTGTGTACTTTGCATCTTGCGGTATGTTGGGATGAAGCGGCCCGGGCTAACCTTACATGACATCGTTCATGAGACTTGCTCCACGCTTGACATGCAACTTGTATTGCATAAGTGGCTTTGCGGGTGCCTGTTTCTCCTAGCTAGTTAAGATCCAATTTACAACGGGTGATTAACAATACTAGTATCAATGTTGTGGTTCTTGTTCGTAAGTTAGAACGACACTTATTGAAAGCCCCAAACCACGTAAAACATGCAAAGAAAGTAGAGGCGTCTAACTTTGTTTTGCAGGGGTGTGCTGTGATGTGATATGGCCATGATTGTGATTATATTTGATGTATGCAATGTTCCTTATTGTAAGTTGGCAACTGGCAGGAGCCATATGGTTGTCTTTAATTTATGTTAAGACCCGCGTGTCTATTCAAAGTAGTTGTAATAGTTGAAGCCGGTGGACGACAACCATGGAGAAGCGTCATTGACCTTGATGCAATGCCGGTGATGATGGAGATCATGTTCGTGATAGAAGATGGAGATCGTAAGCACAATGAAGAAAGGCCATATCATATCACATATTATGAATTGCATGTGATGTTAATCCTTTTTGCATCTTGTATTGCTTAGTAGACGACGGTAGCATTATAAGATGATCCCTCATGCACATGAATTTCAAGTCATAAAGTGTTCACCCTCAGTTAGCACCGTTGCTAAAGCTTGTTGTTTCGAAGCACCACGTGATGATCGGGTGTGTTAGATTCCGCAAGTGTATACAACGTGAGCAAGCCAGATTTGCTCATGCGGAAACTAAGGTTTGATCTTGACGGGCCTAGCATGTACAGACATGGTCTCGGAACAAGGATCACCGAAAGGTAAAGCATGAATCATATAGTAGATATGATGAACATGTCGATTGTTCGCCATTGAAACTATATCAACTCTCGTGATGATCGGTGTTGATGTGGTGGATTTGGTTCGTGTGATCACTAAAACAATGTGAGGGATATTGTTTTGAGTGGGAGTTCACCTAGATTAATTTTATTATTAATTTGAACTCAATTTGTCATAAACTTAGTCTAAACTATTGCAAATATGTTGTAGATCAATGGCAGCCCCTACCATCAATTTTAATGCGTTCCTAGAGAAAGAAAAGTTGAAAAACAATGGAAGCAACTTCGCGGATTGGTTCCGCAATTTGAGGATTGTCCTCACAGCTGGTAATTTGACCTATGTGCTGGATGTACCGCTGGGTGACCCACCTGCAGCTGATGCTGCCGATGAAGTAAAGAACGTTTACCTCACTCGGAAGACTCAGTACTCCACAGTTCAGTGTGCTATCTTGTATGGTTTAGAATCGGAGCTTCAGAAAAGGTTTGAGAATTCAGACCCATATGATATTGTCGAGGATCTCAAATTGATCTTTGAGACTCATGCGGCAATTGAAAGCTATGAGGCTTCTGAAAAGTTCTTTAACTGCAAGATGGAAGAGGGCAGCTCCGTCAGTGAGCATGTGCTTAAGATGTCTGGGCACGCAAACAAACTTCAAAGCTTGGGTATTGTGATTCCTAATGCTTTGGGGATTTACCGTGTCCTCCAATCACTACCACCAAGTTACAAGAACTTTGTGATGAACTACAACATGCAGAACATGAACAAGACGTTGCCAGAACTCTTTGCCATGTTGAAATCTGAAGAAGTGGAGATCAAGAAAGATCACCAAGTGTTGTTGGTCAATAAGACAACCAAATTCAAGAAAGGCAAGTCTAAGCAGAAGGGACACTTCAAGAAGGGTGGTAAGAAAGTTACCACGCCGACGAAGAAGACCAAGGCTGGACCTAAGCCTGACACTGAGTGCTTTTACTGTAAGGGAGAAAGTCACTGGAAGCGTAATTGCCCAAAGTACTTGGCGGATTTGAAGAACGGCAACATCAAGAAGAAAGGTATATCTGATATACATGTTATTGATGTGTATCTCACTAGTACTCATAGTAGTACCTGGGTATTTGATACTGGTTCGGTTGCTCATATTTGTAACTCGAAACAGGTGCTGCAGAATAAACGGAAGCTAGCGAAGAACGAGGTGACGATGCGCGTGGGAAACGGATCAAAGGTTGATGTGATCACGGTCGGCACGCTACCCCTTCATCTACCATCGGGATTAGTTTTATACTTAAATAATTGTTATTTGGTGCCTGCGTTGAGCATGAACATTATATCGGGATCTTGTTTATTGTGAGACGGTTACTTGTTTAAGTCCGAGAATAATGGTTGTTCGATTTATATGAGTAATATGTTTTATGCACATGCACCTTTGATAGATGGTCTATTCTTATTGAATCTCGATAGTGGAAATACACATATTAATAACATTGAGGCTAAACGTTTGAAATCGAGCGATAACTCGACCTATATGTGGCACTGTCGTCTTGGTCACATTGGAGTGAAGCGTATGAAGAAACTCCATTCTGATGGACTTCTTGAATCACTTGATTTCGAATCACTTGATAGATGCGAAGCATGTCTGATGGGTAAAATGACTAAGACTCCATTTTCTGGTATGATGGAGCGAGCTACGGACTTATTGGAAATCATACATACCGATGTGTGTGGTCCAATGAGTGTAGCATCGCGCGGTGGTTATCGTTATGTTCTTACCTTCACGGATGACTTGAGTAGATATGGGTATATCTATTTCATGAAACATAAGTCCGAAACTTTCAAGAAGTTTAAGGAATTTCAAAGTGAGGTAGAGAATCAACGTAACAAGAAGATTAAATTTCTACGTTCTGATTGTGGAGGTGAATATCTAAGTTACGAGTTTGGCGAGCATTTGAAGAAATGCGGAATACTTTCATAGTTGACACCGCCGGGAACACCACAGCGTAATGGTGTGTCTGAACGTCGTAATCGAACTCTCTTAGATATGGTTCGTTCTATGATGTCACTTACAGATTTACCGCAATCATTTTGGGGTTATGCATTAGAAACAGCCGCATTCCCTTTAAATAGGGCACCGTCTAAATCCGTTGAAACGACACCGTATGAATTATGGTTTGGGAAGAAACCTAGATTGTCGTTCCTTAAAGTTTGGGGATGCGAAGCCTATGTAAAGAAGTTACAGCCGGACAAGCTTGAACCCAAAGCGGAAAAATGCGTCTTCATAGGATAGCCAAAGGAAACTATTGGGTATACCTTCTATCATAGATCCGAAGGCAAAATCTTCGTTGCCAAGAATGGATCCTTTCTAGAGAAGGAATTTCTCTCGAAAGAAGTGACTGGAAGGAAAGTAGAACTCGACGAGGTTGTCGAACCTTCTCTCAAAATTGCGAGTAGCGCAGCACCGGAAGAAGTTCCTGTGGTGCCTGCACCAATAAGAGAGGAAGCTAATGATGATGATCATGAAACTTCGGTTGAAGTTGCTACAGAGCCTCGCAGGTCAACGAGAACTTGTATCACTCCAGATTGGTATGATCCCGTTATGAGTGTCATGTTGGTGGATAACACCGATGACCCTGAGACATATGAGTAAGCAATGATGAGCCCAGATTCCAATAAATGGCAAGAAGCCATGAAATCCGAGATTGGATCCATGAACGAAAACCAAGTATGGACTTTGGTGGACTTACCAGATGGCCGGAAGGCTGTCGAGAACAAATGGATTTTCAAGAAGAAAACAGATGCTGATGGTAATGTTACTGTCTATAAAGCTCGACTTGTCGCAAAAGGGTTTCGACAAATTCAAGGAGTTGACTACGATGAGACTTTCTCACCAGTAGCGAAGCTAAAGTCTGTGAGTATTATGTTATCAATCGCTGCATATTATGATTATGAGATATGGCAGATGGATGTCAAAACAGCATTCCTCAATGGAGACATTGATGAAGAGTTGTATATGGTGCAACCCAAAGGTTTTGTCGATCCTAAAGATGCTAACAAGGTATGCAAACTTCAACGGTCCATCTATGGATTGAAGCAAGCATCCCGAAGTTGGAATCAACGTTTTGATAAGGTGATCAAAAGTTTTGGTTTTATACAAACTTATGGAGAAGCTTGTATTTACAAGAAAGTGAGTGGGAGCTCTGTAGCATTCTTAATACTATATGTAGATGACATATTGTTGATTGGGAATGATGTAGACCTTCTTAATAGTGTCAAGGAATATTTGAATAATAGTTTTTCAATGAAGGATCTTGGCGAAGCAGCTTATATATTAGGCATAAAGATTTATAGAGATAGATCGAAATGCCAAATATCATTGTCACAAAGTACATATTTGGACAAAGTTTTAAAGAGGTTTGGAATGGAAGATAGCAAGAAAGGGTTCTTGCCCATGTTGCCCAATACGACCTTGAGTAAAACTCAAAGTCCGACATCGGCAGAAGATAGAGAAAGGATGAGTAAGACTCCCTATGCCTCAGCCATAGGATCTCTAATGTATGCCATGCTATGTACTAGACCCGACATTGCATATGCTGTTAGTTTAACTAGCAGATATCAAAGTGATCCAGGAGTGGATCATTGGACAGCGGTCAAAAACATCCTTAAGTACTTGAGAAGAACTAAGGATATGGTTCTTTCTTATGGAGGTGATGAACAGCTCGTTGTTAATGCTTACACCGATGCTAGTTGGAACACCGATCCGGATGATTCTAAATCACAATCTAGATACGTATTTATTTTGAATGGTGCAGCAGTTAGCTGGAGGAGTGAAAAGCAAAGCGTTGTGACGAGATCTTCAACTGAATCGGAATACATGGCTGCTTCGGAGGCTTCACAAGAAGCGATATGGATGAAAGAGTTCATTACAGAGCTGGGTGTGGTTCCTAGTGCGCTGGACCCAATGTCTATCTACTATGATAACATGGGCGCCATAGCCAATGCGCAAGAACCAAGGTCACACAAGAAGCTGAAGCATATCAAGCTACGTTTTCACGCTATTCGAGAACATATCCAAGATGGGGATATAAAGATTTGCAAAGTACACACAGATCTGAATGTGGCGGATCCGTTGACTAAACCTCTCCCGAGGGCAAAACATGACCAGCACCAAACTGCCATGGGTGTTCGGTATATTACCATGTAATCTAGATTAGATGACTCTAGTGCAAGTGGGAGACTGTTGGAGATATGCCCTAGAGGCAATAATAAATGTAGTTATTATTATATCTTTGTGTTTATGATGAATGTTTACATTCATGCTATAATAGTATTAACAAGGAAACATTAATACTTGTGTGATTTGTAAACTTAAATTGAAGTCCCTAGTATAAGCCTCTATACATCACTAGCTTGTTGGTTGATAAATGATTGTGGTTTCCCTATCATGGACATTGAGATGTTATCGACAACAAGATCATATCGTTAGGAGAATGATATGGTGGACATACTCCTATAGATAAGCGTAGCATAAAGATCAAGTCATTTTAATAGTTCAATTTCTATATGCTTTATGATACATAGTAATCTAATTCCTTCGACCATGAGATCATGCATATCACCTTTACCGGATGGATGCTTTGATGACATCAAACACCACACCGTAACTGGGTGGCTATAAAGGTGGCATTGAGTATTCGGAAAGTATTGGTTGAAACACATGGATCAAGAGTGGGATTTGTCCATCCATATGACGAATAGATATACTCTGGGACCTCTCGGTAAAATGTCATCCAATTATCTTGCAAGCATGTGACTGGATCACAAGGGATCACATATCACGGGAATGAGAAAAGAGTACTTATCGGTAACGAGGTTGAACTAGGTATGCAGAGATACCGACGATCATAACCTCGGATAAGTAAACTATCGTGAGACAAAGGGAAATTGATATCGCATGTACGTGGTTCATTCGATCGCAAAGTAATCGTAGAACTATGTGGGAGCCATATGAATTTCTAGATTCCTCTGTTGGTTATTGTTCGGAGAAGTGTCTCGATCATGTCCGCATAATTCACGAACCGTAGGGAGACACACTTAAGGATTCGACATTGTTTGAGTAGTTATGGAATGATGAGAAAGAGACCGAATGTTGTTCGGAGTCTCGAATGGGATTCGGGATATCACGAGGAGATCCGGAATGGTCCGGAGAATAAGATTCATATAAGGAAAGTCCTGTTTCGGAGATGGAGAATGGTTCTGGTGTTTTCATCGGGAATGTTCTAGAAGGTTCTGGAATGACCGGCACTCTGGGAGGGAAGGGTACATGAATGTGTTATATCAAGTTGATATGATTGCATCATGTACTCGGTGTCATCGCTGTTCAAAATAGAGGGTTTATTCAAATCCTAGTTTGAAAAGTCAAACGGCTAGTTTGAAAGTCAAACGGCAAGTTTTGGAAAGAGGAGGAGGAGTGGGAAACCGAGTTGGGGAGGGTTTCCCTCCTCCAACCGGCGGCGCACCACCGAAGCCGAGTTGGGGAGGGAGGTTGGGGAGGGACTCCCCTCCCTCCCCTTGGCCGGCCGGCCCCTCCACCTATAGGGATCTCCTTGCCGCCGACTTGGGCACCACCAAGCCCTATTCGCCGGCTCTAGCACCTCTTCCTCGGCGTGTCTAAACCCTAGATCGTCGAGGGATTTCTCATAGCCCACCATACTCGCTCCGGCTTAAGGCGAAGCCCTGTGAGATCTCCCCTCTACTTCCGGTACCACGCCGTTGTGCTGCCGGAATCGCGAGGAGAGTGCTACAACCTCCGCTGCCTGCTGGAACAAGGGAGAGGAAGGTCTTCATCGAGTACCAAACGTGTGACCGACTGCGGGAGCGCTGCCGGAACGCAGCGCCGGAAAGATCATCTACGCGATCTTGAGATCGGGAAGAGTACGACTACATCACCCACGAGAATCCGCTCTCGTTAAACACTTTGGAATCTTTGAGGGTGGGTTATTCCATCGACTCGTTGTTACAATCTAGTAGATAGATCTTGGCTTGTTTGTTTGTATGCGGTAGAAAATTTTTGTTTTCCATGCTACGAAACCCTACATTGACTAGATGGCAGCGACACGCCGGCGTCATATCTTCGTGAATATGTCGCCTTGGCTATCCGGGGTAGGACAATGTGACGATGGGCGATGGTTGGGGAAGATGTGAGTCATTGCTGGTGTTAGATACCACATAGGGTGTGCGCTTCTAAGATGCAATGTACGACATGTCGGATGCATATTAGTCGGCGCCTTCCTTGAGTCTGGCCGGTTCCCGCCTCTTACTCGCCATCTTTTAGGCACATAGGAGGGAGGTGTGTTGGTACGGGTTGCCTCAGAGTCGTCGTCTTGCTATGGCGGTGTCTTCTTTGGACTATGGCGCAGTCCTGCAGCTCCATGTTCCATCTCCTCATTATTCTTGGTAGGAGGTTGGGCAAGGTATGTACTTTTTTGTGGGGTTGTTCGTTGAGGGTGGTTGGCAATGTATCGTGTTGGGCGTGTGAAGTTGTAGTATGCGCTGGCATTGTATCGATTATCAGCCACTTCTTCTATAAGACCGATGCGTCTTTCAGGTCGTATCCTGGAAAACAAGTATTATACCGAATGAAATCAATTAGAACGTGAGTGTTATATGTTGATTCAAACTCTACAAAGTATAAGCCAACTTCTGACAAGTGGAGCGAGGCCCGTCGAAGACCTAGGTTTCCACCGATATATAAACCCCTTGTACGCCGCCGGTTGGGATGAGTTGCATCTGTGAATTCCCCGGCGTTTGTAAACACTCTCCGATATAGTGAAGTTTTGTTGGCTGGCGGCCGTAGTTTTTTCCTCTCTTTGTTGGAGAGGTTTTTCCATGTTAAATCTATGTCCCCTTGATGTGATTTCGTTTTTGTTCTTCGTTATCTTCTTGTCGCAATTATAACAAGTGGTATCAGAGCCCCAGGTTCCAATCTAGGGTTTGTGACATGTCTTCATTGAAGTTATATCTACCACGGCTAGACTACACCACAAGATTCTCCTTGTGGCAGGTGAAGATGCGGGCGATTCTCGCCCAAACTTATGATCTGGATGAAGCGCTGGATGGATTCGGTGAAAAGGATGCTAAGACCTGGTCCGCCGAAGATGAGCGGAAGGGCCGTAAGGCTTTGTATTTGACTCAACTTCATCTGTCCAATAATATTTTGCAGGAAGTGTTGGAGGTGTAATCTGCTGCTGCCATGTTGGAAAAACTAGAAACGATATGTGTGTCAAAGGATCTAACCAGTAAGATGAACGTGAAGATGAATTTGTTCTTGCATCGGCTGCAAGAAGATGGATCGGTAATGAATCGCATATCTATTTTTAAAGAGACTGTTTTAGACTTACAGTCTATGGAGGTAAAATATGATGATGGGAATTTAGCTCTTCTACTCTTATTCTCGTTGCCTAGTTCCTATACAATTTTTCGTGACACAATATTGTTGAGCCGTGATGAACTAACCCTTGCCGAAGTACATGATGCCCTCAAACAAAGGGAAAAGATGAAAACTATGGTAGGTGAAGATGGGACGTCATGCAAGGCTGAGGCTCTACAGGTTCGCGGCAGAACCAAACAGAGGAACAACAACTATGGCAATAGAGATAAGAGCAAGGACAACAGAAGTCGTTCAAAGTCCAAGGGAAAGGATATATTTTGTAGGTATTGTAAGAAATCTAATCACGTTATTGATAATTGTTGGAAGTTGCAGAATAAGGAGAAAGGGAATGGGACTTACCAACTGAAAGATAGGTCTGAAGGTACTGGTAAGGCTGATGTTGTTTCTGATAGTTCTGATGGTGAATGCTTAGCCGTTTTTGCTACTTGTGCTTCTCGTGATGATGAATGGATACTTGATACTGCATGTTCATTTCATATTTTCTGTAACAAAGATTGGTTCAGTTCATATGAGTCTGTGCAGACGGGAGGTTTTGTGCGTATGGGAAATGACAACCCATGCCATATTGTTGGTGTTGGATCTGTTAAAATCAAGACACATGATGGCGTGACACGCATGTTGAGCGAGGTGAAGCACATACCAAGCATGGCCAGAAATTTGATCTCCCTGAGTACCATGGACGTTGATGGATACAAGTATGCCGATGGGCATAGAGTTCTGAAGGTATCAAAAGGTTCTCTTATTCATATGATATGTGATATGAATTCTGCTAAATTATATGCTCTTAGAGATAGCACTTTGCCTGGTATTATTGCTGCTCTTATTTCTAATGTTTCTGATGATTGTGGTAAAACACATCTGTGGCATATGCGTCTTGGACATATGAGCGAACAAGGCATGGCAGAGTTGGTCAAGAGAGAGTTGATTGATGGTTGCAGCTTGAGTAAGTTTAAGTTCTGTGAGCACTGCATTTTTGGTAAGCATAAAAGAGTTAAATTCAATGTTTCCGTTCATACCACCAAAGGCATATTAGATTATGTGCATGCTGATGTATGGGGTCCGTCCCGTAAGACTTCTATTGGTGGTGTTAATTACATTCTTACTATTATCGATGACTACTCAAGAAAAGTGTGGCCTTATTTTCTGAAGCATAAATCTGATGTTTTTGATGCTTTTAAGAAGTGGAAAGTTATGGTTGAAAAGCAAACCTAGAAGAAGGTAAAGGTACTACGTACTAACAATGGTATAGAATTCTGTTCTAATGAGTTTGAGGAGTTTTGCAGTAACGATGGCATGATCAGACATCACACCATCCCCTATACTTCCCAGTAGAATGGTGTGGCTGAGCGTATGAATAGAACCATCATCTCGAGGGATCGTTGTATGTTGTCTAATGCGGGTATGCATAGGCATTTCTGGGCTGAAGTAGCCAACACAGCGTGTTACCTCATCAACGGGTCACTTTCTATTCCACTTGAGAAGAAAACTCCCATTGAGGTATGGTCAGGTTCGCCTGCTGATTATTCACAGTTGGGAGTTTTTGGCTGCACTGCATATGCTCACGTTGATAATGGAAAGTTAGAGCCTAGGGCTATTAAGTGCATATTCCTTGGTTATGGTTCAGGAGTTAAAGCATATAAACTATGGAATCCTGAAACTAAAAAGATTTTGTTGAGTAGAAACATTATTTTCAATGAGTCTGTTATGTATCATGATATCTTGCCATCATATCCCTCTACTGTTGCTATTGGAGACGAGGGAGTTAGTGTGCAGGTGGAGAACCTGCAGAAAACTGTTGATAATGATATTGTCATTGAAGATACACATGAGGAAAATATTGATAATATTGTTGTTCAGCACTCACCTACTGTTTTACAGCAGCCATATGATTCCATTGCTGCTAATAGACCGAGGCGTAACTGTGGTCCTCGTCCTCATCTAATTAAAGAGTGTAATCTTGTTCATTATGCTTTGAGTTGTGCTGAATAGGTGGAGAACGATTCTGAACCTGCTACATATAATGAGCCATTGCATTCGTTGATCGCGAGAAGTGGGTTTCTGCTATGCAAGAAGAGATGCAATCGCATGAGAAAAATGGCACATGGGATGTTGTGCCCCTGCCCAAACAAAAGAAGGCGGTCCACTGCAAGTGGATCTTCAAGAAAAATGAAGGTTTGTCTCCTAAAGAGCCTTCAAGGTACAAGGCAAGGTTAGTAGCAAAAGGGTTCAGCCAGATTCCAGGTATTGATTACAATGATGTGTCCTCTCCAGTTGTAAAGTATAGTTCCATTCGCACTTTATTTAGTATTGTGGCTATGCGTGATCTTGAGCTTGAGCAGTTAGATGTTAAGACTGCTTTTCTACATGGAGAGCTTGATGAGGAAATATACATGGACCAACCAGAAGGGTTCATAGAGCCTGGTAAAGAGGATTTTGTGTGCAAATTAAAGAAGTCTCTTTATGGCTTAAAACAATCTCCAATATAGTGGTATAAAATGTTTGATTCATTTATGATCTCACATGGATTTGAGAGGTCTAAATATGATAGTTGTGTTTATATTGAGTTTGTTAATGGATCACCTATATACTTGCTGCTATATGTTGATGATTTGTTAATTGCTGCTAAGGGCATGAAATAAATCACTACTCTGAAGGAACACCTGAGTAGTGAGTTTGAGATGAAGGATATTGGTGCTACTAATAAGATCTTAGGTATGGAGATTACCCGAGATTGAAAATTTGGTTTGTTATTTCTTAGTCAGCAAAGTTACATTAAGAAAGTTCTTTATCGTTTTAATATGGATGGTGCCAAGTCAGTTAGTACTCCTATTGCTCCTCATTTTAAATTGTCAGTTTCTCAATGTCCTACTACTGACAAAGAGTTTGAGTACATGTCAAAGGTGCCATATTCTAATGATGTTGGTTCTTTGGTGTATGCCATGGTTTGTTCTCGTCCTGATTTGTCATATGCTATGAGTTTGATAAGTAGATACATGGATAATCCTGGTAAAGAACATTGGAAGGCTGTTCAGTGGGTTTTCAGGTACCTTCTTGGCACTTCCAATGCTTGTTTGAAGTTTGGCAGGACCGGTGAGGGACTCGTTGGCTATGTGGATTCAGATTTTGCTACCGATTTAGATAAGAGAAGATCCTCCACGGGTTATATGTTTAATGTTAGTGGTTGTGCTGTTAGCTGGAAGGCTACATTGCAGGTTGTTGTTACACAATCTACTACTGAAGTTGAATACATGGCTATTGCTGAAGCTTGCAAAGAACCTGTTTGGTTGAAAGGTTTGTTTGCTGAACTTTGTGGAGATGATTCTTGCATTACTTTGTTTTGTGACAGTCAAAGTGCCATATACCTTACAAAAGATCAGATGTTCCATGAGAGAACTAAGCACATTGATGTGAAGTACCATTTTGTTAGAGACATTGTTGCTCAAGGTAAATTAGGTATGCAAGATTAGCACTCATGATAATCCTGCTGATATGATGACTAAACATATTCCTGTTGCTAAGTTTGAGCTTTGGTTTAACTGATTAGCCCAGGTGGATATTGGAGCCGAAAGTATTTGCTTTGTTTGTTCAGGAAGATGGTTGTTGTTGATGCTACAATAAGTAATTTGTCTCAAGGTGGAGTTTGTTATGTGTTGATCCAAATTCTATAAAGTATAGACCAATTTCTGACAAGTGGAGCGAGGCCCGTCGCCACCGCGGTATGGTACGGATTGTCGAAGACCTAGGTTTCCACCAATATATAAACCTCTTGTGAGCCGCCGGTTGGGATGGGTTGCATCTGTAAAATCCCGGCGTTTGTAAACACTCCTCGATATAGTAAAATTTCGCTGGCTGGCGCCCGTGGTTTTTTTCTCTCTTTGTTGGAGAGGTTTTTTCACGTTAAATCTGTATCCCTTTGCTGTGATTTTGTTTTCGTTCTTCGTTATCTTCTTGTCACAATTATAACAGTGAGAAAAGTTATACTATAACAATGATTATCTTAGTTTTATGTGGAATTCCAAGCGAAACCTAGGAGTGACAAACATGAGAGTTTTTGGCCCATGGAATTGTTGTTTCATGTTACGATATTTAGGAGTACTAATGTTCTGCACGTAGATGTATGGAATAGCACGAAACCGTGGATTCAACAGCGCTAGATTTCTGATGGATAGCTAGATTTTGTTATTTTTATGGGAATTGCTAATTCCCAGATAGCTGAGAAATAAGATAGGGTAGTCAACTTCTTAGCCGTCCGATTTGTCCGATTGATCTAGTAGTAGTAGTTTTCTAATGTATGTCTCTGTTTTTTTTTTTTTGAAGACGTCACTTGACTGTGCCTTAGTCTAACGCTCAGCTAGCTGAGCCTTAGAGAGACCCTATTTTTATGGACAATTTGTCCCTTTAGATTCTATCGAGATTTGTTTTTGCCACTCTAGATTATATTAATAATAGACTCAACTTGATTTAAATTTGTATATATTTAGCCTAGATGTATCTGCATCTAAACAAATTAGAGACCATTCTGTTTGCCTAGACTATATTTAGTTAATGGAAAGCATAGGGCGGAACAACGATAGATCCTGTTTGCCTAGTTGACATTCTTCGCCTCTCATGTTTCCTTAGACTTTACATCTTCGACCTGAGCAATGCAGAATAAAAAAAAAAGGCTTGCCGTGTTTTATTTTCTTTTGTTCAGCAACAGGTTCAGTGAACCCCCTAAAAATATGTTATTTGCCCCTTCTTAGATTTTCTTCCTGCTTGCCCTCACGCGGTGCGGTGGTGTGGGCGACCTCCAACCACCTGCCATAGAGTCAAAGTTATGTCATGTCAAAAAGTACTACTACTCCATTAGTCCACAATTCCAAGCTCGCTCGGCCACGTCGGTCCGGCCAAGTCGCCGTCTCCCTGCCGCCTCCGGCCATCCATCGACGAAGCCCAGTCCAGCCTCACCACCCACCGTTGACGTCGCGACGAGCAGAGCCACACAAGACTTTGACTTGCTCGTCGCCACAGTGCGCGTCTTAAAAGCTCGACGCTGCTGCCGCCGCGTGCAACAACCGTACGTGCTCCTCATCTTGCCGTCCTTGCACGCCTCCTCTGCCCACCATGGCTCACTCCACCACCACCGCTTGCTTGCACCTCGTCGCGCTCGCCGTCGCCGGGGTGCTCGCCGCTCTCGGCGAAGCGTCAGGAGTCGGGTTCGACCTCCACCACCGGTCCTCCCCCGTGGTCAAGCGGTGGGCCGAGGCGCGAGGCCACCCGGCGGCCGCGTGGTGGGCCGACGCCCAGGGCTCGCCGGACTACTACTCCGCGCTGTCTCGCCACGACCGCGTCCACCTCGCCCGCCGCGGCCTCGCCGAGGGAGACGCCAACGGGAAGGACCTCCTCACGTTCGCTGACGGCAACATCACCTACCGCCTAGACGGATCGTACGCACGCCCTGCCATGCCATGGCTTCTTTTCTTCATTCCCCAGTCCGATCGTTCTCGCCACTGACTTTTTGGTTCGCAGACTGCACTACGCGGAGATTGCGGTGGGCACGCCGAGCACGACGTTCCTGGTGGCGCTGGACACCGGTAGCAACCTCTTCTGGGTGCCCTGCGACTGCAAGCACTGCGCGCCCATGGCCAACAACGCGTCAACGCCAGGGCGAGGCAGTCCCGAGCTCCGGCCGTACAGTCCGCGGAATTCGTCGACGAGCAAGCCCGTGAGCTGCCACAACGCGCTCTGCGACCAGCCCAACGCCTGCGCCGCCACCAACAGCAGCAGCTGCCCGTACACCGTCAGCTACGTCTCCGCCAACACCTCCTCCTCCGGGGTGCTAGTGGAGGACGTGATGCATCTCACCCGGGAGAGCGTGGTCGGCGGAGAGGCGGTGGAGGCGGCTGTGGTGTTGGGGTGCGGGCAGGAGCAGACGGGCGCGTTCCTGGACGGCGCCGCCGAGGATGGCCTGCTGGGCCTCGGCATAGACAAGGTTTCCGTGCCGAGCGTGCTTGCCGCCGGCGGCCTCGTCGCCTCCGATAGCTTCTCCTTGTGCTTCAGCCCGGACGGGTACGGCCGCATCAACTTCGGCGTCGCGGGTCGCCGCGGCCAGGCCGAGACGCCCTTCATCGTCAGGAACACACAGTACGTGACAAGATCCTGACACAGTAAGCTGAGCCCACGTTCCAGTCCAAGCTTAACAAAAGTTGAACTTTTTTTGTCGTGTGCAGCCCGACGTACAACATCAGCGTGACGGCGATAAGCGTGGAGGGGAAGGCGGTGGCGGCGGAGTTCGCCGCCGTGGTGGACTCCGGCACGTCCTTCACCTACCTCAACGACCCGGCCTACACGGACCTGGCCACTAGCTTCGACTCCCAGGTCCGCGAGAAGAGGGCCAACCTCAGCGCCTCGATCCCGTTCGAGTACTGCTACGAACTCAACCGCGGGCAGAAGGAGGTGTTCATGCCGGAGGTGAGCCTGACTACCGGCGGCGGGGCCGTGTTCCCGGTCACGCAGCCCTTCGTCGTCCTCGCCGGCGAGACCAGCGAGGGCCAGGTCGTCGCCGTCGGCTACTGTCTCGCCATGCTCAAGAACGACATTACCATCGACATCATCGGCCGTACGCACGCTGCTGTCTTTTTTTTTCTTTCTTCACTTAACTTGTCCACCATTCCATTGCTGATGATTATCTCTGACTACTGATCGACTGGCTGCTCCTGATACCTGCAGAGAACTTCATGACCGGCCTGAAGGTGGTGTTCGACAGAGAGAGGTCCGTCCTGGGCTGGCACAAATTCGACTGTAAGTTCATCGCATAAATTCCAGCAAGAAAGAAAGATCTGTAACGTGTACTTAGTAGTAGTAGTATCGATCAGTGATTGATTAATTAAATAATTGTTGCCACTGATTGATCAACTGCAGGTTACAAGGACGTGGCGATTGAGGACGACGGTGGGAGCCCCAGCGCGGCCCCGGGGCCGGTGCCGGCGACTCGGCTGAAGCCAAGGCAGAGCGACGCGGCCAACGGGCCGCCGAACTCCGGTGCGATGCCGGTGCCACCGAGGCAGGCCGGATCGGGCAGCAGGCGCGGTGCTCTCGGAGGCCGCCTCTCCTTATTCGCCCTCACGCTGCTGCTTCCCCTGCTGGGTGTGGTCTGATGGTGTGCCATGGATCGGTGACGAGAGAACTGGTGTACATAAGTTGAGTTTGAATTTTTATAGAGATTCAAATCATATAGGTCGATCATTTATAGAATGAGTTTTTCCCGGTTGATTTTTCTTAGATTAAAAGACGATCTCTCCCCATTATATCAATGAAACCACAAAGTTTTAACTCTTAACAGTAACAAAACGCACACCATAGCCGAAATTGAAAAGGAAAGGCAAATTAGAGCACGTTTTTTTTATAGAAATAGGGGCTTTTATTACTTTAAAGTAATGAGAGCACGAGCTACCAGACCAAACCGTCGCAACACAGTTTCTGAACTAACAAAAGCTTGAGTTTTCTAACTAAAGATAGGAAAGCAAAAGACATACTTTCAGCACAGCACAGGCTAGAAGGAGGAAGGATGGAAGGAGCAGCTAGTACATCACATATTCACATGAAAGGAATCCTCCTCTAGGTGTGCCTTCAGGTACTCCAACGATGTTTGCCACCCGTAGCTTGAGGAAACTGTGGTCATTCAGATAGAGATCCAATTAAAGCCAGTGCATTTCACCTCAATGGCGCCAGAGGATTTTTCAGCTTGCTTATCATTATATCCATGAAGTAAGAGATCTTTCCTCCTCCAGCTCTTTGAAAGGAACTTTCCAGTTTCTTAGGTACAGAAGAACCATGTGCTACACCTGCTTCATATCAATCCAAGAAACCTTGTTAAAAACTAGACTATTCCTATTGTTCCAAATGCTCTAAAGTACAGGAGTAGAAACTATATTAAAATGTAAATGATTCTTATTGGCTAGCCACTTTGAGCAATGGATTCAAAATTGACAAGTAAAATGCTAAAAATCTCAAATAAATCATCCCACAGCAACCTAGAAACAATGCATTCAAAGAAAATATGGCTGACAAATTCTATTTCCTCGTAGAGATTACATTCCATGGGTTAGGGATCACCTAGCTCTTAGATTGTCCCTAGTCATGATTTTGTTTTGTCAAAAGAGCCACATGAAAACTTGAACTCTAGGGGTGTACTTTTAGGTTCTATACACAACAGGTAAATAAATCCACGTGACACCTCTAAAGTTAACTAAATAGTACACATAACTGGAAGAGTAAAACCCTTTGGATTCATATTGCTAGATCAGCTGATCATCACTATCAAAATAAACTATAGACTGGGCTATTATCTGTATCTTTTGCTATTGAACCGTCATGTGTCCAGTAAAGGTTTTCCTAAAATCACATTTGAAGTTGTAAACCATCCCATAACTCAGCTATAGTTTTAGTTTGTTGATTAGAAACTATATAAACTTCCCAAAATTGGGTGGCCAAAGGAGAGTTGCCAAACCATATGTCCACCCAAAACTTGATAAGTTTATTGTTTCCTACATGCATTTATAGCCTATATCAATTGCCCTAGATTCCCACATGACACCCTTACAAAATGTTGAGGGATGAACATCATGACAACACAAGATATTAGGATTTTTAGTATTATACTTGGCATAAATAATTTTCCTCCAGAGAGCTCCTTCTCCTTGGATATATCTTTTTATCCAAGACCCAAGGCATAAATTCAAATACTAGCGGTTGGGATACCCATGCCTCCATATTCATTCTTCATGCACACTGAAGGCTAGTTAGCTTGGTGGATTTTATAATTACCATCTGAAAGGATAGAGATGTTGCCTAGAGGTGGGGTGAATAGGCAATTTCAAAACTAATACAGTTGGCTTGATAGTATGTGGAATTAAACTAACATTTATTTTACAAGCTCAAAACCTAAATACACTAGGATAAACTAAGTGCACCAACAACTAGTGAAGCTAAGAAAGATAGCACAAGATATAAGTACTTCAAGCTCGATGGCTATCACAAGGAAAGTAAGCTCGGGTATAGAGATAATCAAGACACGCGGAGACGAAGATGTATTCCCTTATTCCCTTACAAGAAGGCACGTCACATTGGAGAGGTGTGGGATTCCATGAAGGATTTCCCAGCGCCATGAAGGCTCATTGTCGTGGTGGCGTCACGATAGATGCCATGGGATGGCTTGAGTTGGGGCCGGATGGACGCAAGAGGAATCTATAGAGGGAGAGCGCAGTGTAATCTGCACACGAACAACAGCAAAAACAATCACATGCACACACGGTATACCTAGGTTCAGGGCTCTCCTGGGAGATAAAACCCCTACTTCTGCATGTAGATCTCATAAACATCATCATATTGTGGCTACAAGTGCTCCTTGAGCTGTATCAGAGAGGAGGAAGAAAGTGTTTTTGCTCTCTCTTTATGCTACGGGGGGAAATGAAGCGAACAAATGACCGACCCCCTTCTGGGAGGCCCTGGTGCACCATATAAAGAGGTGCCCAGGTTACAGTTAGGGCTGATCGGGCAGGGAATATACCAGGAATACGGTGTAGCAAAAGTTGTTGGCTGGGCCTAGATAGCGTTCTTGTCAGCGATGGGACATTACGTACCCATGACCTCCAACGGTTTCTCTGGCACTGTCCCCTCCTAGAAACCCTTGATGTGACCTTGCCTCCAGGATTTATGGGAACGCCTTCCAGAGACGTGCTTATCTCTTCCGGATTTCCTAGGGCAGGAGCATTGACCTTGAGGCCGGCATATATCCATAACCATAAGCCAACCCCATATGTCGACTCCAGCCAACATAACTTGGCCTTGGTGAACCTGCGTATAAGAAACAATAGATGTTATGCCGATATATAATCACATATATTATATGTCGGCTTGTATATGCCGGCTTGGGTATGTTAGCCTATGTCGTCCATCCTATGTCGATCGACCTTAGTCCTAATCAACCTTATCTTTATACCTCTCTTGACCCTACCGGGGGTCATCCCCCGACACTCACCTTCTTCTCCGAGTCTATCCCATAAAGGTATTCCTTTTCCTTATGGCTAGATTTTCCTCCACTCCGGAGATGGAAAGCTGCACAATTACAAGCTCCATGAAAGAGAAGCCCTAGACCCTTCACAATCTTCCACAAAGACGACACCGCGACACCAACCGCCAAGCGAACTAGGAGATCACCATCCAAGAGTAACAAGCTCATATTATTCCACTCAAGAAAATCGTAATGGAGACCTCAAAACTTATGCAAGAATACAAAGCTAGAACATCAAGGGTGTTCAAATCACTTGCTCTAAAATTACTTTATATAAAGGGTCGTAAGCTACCCGCCTCCACGAAAGCTCTCACATGCGCACAAATGTTGGTTGTTCGATTGGATTGACACAGTGGAGTTTCGCCCCTTCAATCTTTCACCACCGTTGGATGTGTTGAATTATTTTTTCACTTCAGACTTGTCTAAAGAAGTCTATGACTGTTGGGCCTGTGTGAGTGTGGGGCCAGAGTTTCAGTTAGCGATCCAGCTCAATCCTCACATCCGTTGCCTAGGTCATGCACGTCCAGCATCTGGAAAATTAGATCTCGATCTGGTGAAAAGATCTTGAGCCACTCCTAGTCCGTGTCTCCTCTCCTCCCCAATTCCCAATCCACGCCTCATCTCCTCCTCCCCAAACCACCGCCTCTTTTTCCCTTCCCTGCTCCATCTCCACACGAGGCCGTACAGGGGGCTAGAGGTAGCCCACGACACCGGGCCAAGGACGTCGGGGACGGTGGTGGCGTATTAGCAACGCGGACGAGGATCAGAATTACAAGATGAGCCGGAGGAGGGGCATACAACGATAAGGGTCGGCTCAAACTGTGGTTAGAGGAGGGAGTTGATGGTAGGGATGAGCCATATGAGCGGGAGCGGCAGCAGCTGTTAGTTCAGGCATCTCCTGCTCATGCGAAGGTTGGTGGTTCCGTGCCGGGTGGAGTGGGAGTCGGAACACGACGCCGACGGGTGGGGAAGGAGGACGCGGCTGCCTCGTTAGGACTAGGGAGATGGATATCGGGTGGCCCACCGATGTCCACCATGTCGTGCACATCACCTTCGACCTCTTCCACGGCTTCCTTGGCCTCCTCGTCGAGTTCGAGGTGTAGATGCCTCCCCGCGTCCCTAGCACCAGGTATATCCTACCCTTCCTTCCACCCATCCATGATATCTCTGCTGCAAAATATTCCCTTGTTCCAGAATAATTTTTTTACTTTTTAGCTTTTTCTTATATTGTGCTCAATTAAGGTGAATTGGGTTGAAGAAATCCAGGCTTGAGAAGCTCATGTGTTCTTGGATGCTCGCTTGATATTATTTTTGTTATAAATTCTTCACCTGTTCAAGAAATTTTTACTTCTTGATTGATGCATAGATCTAGAAACGCGGCAGGAGTTTCCGTACCTTATTTTGTTTTTTGAAGGAAGACTCCCTTTACAGTTTCGTATTAATTCAACACTCTCTATAATGGTGGATGCCTGATGTATGATTCTTAGCCATCTACACTATGATTCTTTTATTTTAGTATGTTTGTTGTCATAAATTTTCCAAATGCTTCCTACAAGATTCGACATGCACATGGAGTTAACTGAATTTCCAAAAACTGATATTTTGAAGGTGTGCTAGATATCCTCTCCCTGGGGCAGGTGATACAATGCAATTCTGAAGAGGGATTTCTAGAGCTTGTGACGCTACTGCGCCCCACACCGGCGGCACTTCTCCACTAGGATGTTGAGCTAATGGGTGATGTGGTGTAAGAGGAATACCTAAAAAAGATTAATTCTAGAAACATAGCCATGGTTTTTGTCCCAAGATGACTAAGGTGATCATCATTTCAGTATTCTTGCAGGGTAGCATTATTTCCATTTAGCCCTAGAAAAAGTAATTGGCACATTGTCAATAACTGCAGCTTGTTGGGAATATGCCATAGAGGCAATCATGTATGACGATGTTTCCCATAGTATTTATAAATATATTAAGTTGTCTTTGTGTAAACATCTTATGTGTATCATTGAATATGTGATTCAGTTGTGGAACTATGCATTAATGTTGTTTGTACTAAATATCCTTGGTCATCGAGGTTGTGCTAGACACACAACTTAGACCAATATAAAAGTCGGCTGATGAGTCGGTTCCACTTGTCATGGGCATGGAGATGCTATTCCGAATTATACAGATTCATCTAAAGAGTTTAGCGATTCGGATTGACCCATATTGAGGTACAACGAACAAGTTGTTATTTGTATATCTCAATCAATGTAATCCTTAGACCTGAGGTTGTTGCATAGTCTGAGTTGAGGATCATCAACTTAGGTTCTGTCAAACGCTGATCTATAACTGGGCAGTTATAAAGGTAGAGTTCGGGTCAACTGAAAATCAAGCTGCGTGATGTGAATAACCAAGATGGGATTTTGCCCCTCCACTTGGAGAGATATTCTCTGGGCCCTCTCGGATGATATGATTCGAAAAGCATGGCCATGCACGACTCGGTTAAGTATTAACCGAGGCGATCAACTAAGAGTTAGTTAGATGAATTACTTATCTCGGATCGAGAAGAGAGTCGGACTATTTAAGGGATGATAGTTATTCGCCTATAGTCTGACAAGGTATATCGTGAGGAAAAATGGACTCGGACGCAAGTCGCATTGGAAATGCAAGTCGCCATGACTCTTTGGTACTTGGGAGTCGGCACGTTCTGCTAGGAGCCGCTATAGACTGATCGATTGATAGTCAGACTCCAATTGTGTCCAAGTAGCCATGAGCATGCGGGGTCACACACTTAAGAGCGGGAGAAAGTTCGGATTGGACCCGAACCAGAAATCTGGTTGGGTTGGACCCGAGCCGGATTTGGACTGAGTGAGTGAGTCAGACTCACGATGACTAATATTATATGGGCTTTAGTGAATGGTCCATGAGTGAGTGGAGCCCACGTTCACTCCCTCTATATAGTGGGGCGCATAAACCCAGGAGAGTTGATCGGTTAGGTCATTCCATGTGTTGGAAACCCTAGCTCCACAGAAGTCTAGCCATCATATCGAACCTAGCAGGTCACCGCAAGTGCTTCCACTTGTACGTGTGGATACCATTAGAGGTGTTGTACGATCAGCACCAGGACGATCGTGATCGGATGGGATCTTGAGGACTGCACTGCATCAACTGGCGCGCTTCATCAGTAATCCGCAACCGCGCGTCTAGTGGTAAACCTCGTGGCCTTCTACCTCAGTTAGATCTTGGGATCACCGTGTTAGAGGAAAAAGTTTTGTTTTATCTCTACGTGGCCCAACAGTGGTATCAGAGCGATAGCTTCTGGTTTTAGGCTCGAGACCGCGCATATGTGATATGTGGTTGGTTGTAGATTGGATCTATGTGCTGTTTTGGGTGGTCGATCTATGATATAGATCGGTTTTGTACGATGTTGATTGGATCAACTGTACTCGGGGAACGTTAGATCTGATTTCCGTGATCATACTGCTGAGGTTGTGGAACGACATACCCCTACCGGTCGGTTTCCGCCATCGGGGTAGACTGTAATACGTAAATCTAGAAGCGGTGATCAAAGATCAAAGAGTTTGATCGAATTGGAACAATGGTCACAATCCATGTCCAGATCATAGATGAGATCTATATTTTCGGAAAAATCATCGGGCGCTTCCCGCACCGTTGTCGCTGCGAGTTTCACAACACCGTTAGATATCGTATCTATGCATAAATTGTTTTAAAGGAAGTTGTAAATGGTATGGTTCATGTGCATGTGATGTATGTGTGTAATCCATACGTGATCTGTGAATCACGGTTTTGTCAGCCGGCTGGAGCCTAGGTGCTATCATTTTATTGTATAACGACATGCGTATCAGATTCTCAATGTAATTTACTTTACTAAGCTAGTATAGCAATTTGGAGAACCCGAATGGCATGCAAGTCGATGTACATGTCGACGACATGGAGTAAGATGGCGAGTGACAAGAGTTGTCATGAGTGGGATTACATGCTTTGTGGAGATGGAGATCACCATGAAGAGAGCCATACCATTTCACATTATAATTGATCTATTATGTGCTATTCTTATGTCTCTGTTTTACCTCTATTAGATAGTCGATAAAATTTAATCCCTAAAAGAAGGTCTAGTCGGTTTTCCCGCCAGTGTTTGCACCATCACAAGTCAGACATTTTTGGTAGCGGGCTCATAAATTTGAGGTGCTGCCAATTCTTTCCGACTAGGTGGGTTCGAGTCGGACCCTTACAGCGGAAACACTCGGTAAGCTAGACGGGTCTATCACAACGGTCGTGGGACTCGGGAAAAGGTCCGACGGGAGTCGAGGCATGTGATGCCACCTGACCAACAGGAGTCGTATGATGATTGACAAGGAGTTGTCTACCTAGATCACTTGGCGGGTAGCGGTGATTCTAAAGCTCACTACCCGACTTGTTTATCTAGGATCCTGAATCACTAAGTAACCATTAGAGGGGTGTTGGTTCTAGTGAGAGCATAAAATATTAAAGTGTTTAATATGCTTGCTCTTTTATGAATACATGTCTTTAGTGTTTTGCATATTTTCTGTTGTAGATCTTGGAACCAAGTAACAGTCACTCCCAGATATTCGTTTTTTCTTTGAGAATCATTCTGGAGAAACATAAACTGAACGACACTAATTTTACCAACTGGTATCGAAATCTGAGAATTGTTCTCAAACAAGAAAAGGACCATGTCCTAGACACCCCACTTCCAGATGAGCCGAATGAGAATACGATTGTCGCTGCCACCAATGCCTACCGTTGGGCTAAGGATGAGTCCACGGATATTAGTTGTCTTATGCTTGCTCACATGGAACCGGACTTGCAAAAGTAGTTCGAAAATGTTGAGGCCTACGATATGATCGAAAGCCTCAAAAGTATGTTCCAGGCTCATGCCAAGACTGATAGGTATCAAGTCTCTCAGGCTTTGCTGTGTTACAAGCTTAAGGATGGTGATCCACTGAGTCCGCATGTGATCAAAATGGTTGGTTACATGCAGTCTCTAGAGAGGCTTGGCTACCCCATTAGCGAAGAGTTCACTACGGATATAATTCTGAACTCTCTTCCTAGTGCGTATGGTCAGTTCATTTTGAACTACCACATGCATGGTATGGATAAGAATCTCACTGAATTGCATGGGATGCTCAAGCAGGCAGAGGCAGATCTCAAGAAGGGCGCCAGTGAAGTGTTGATGGTGCAGAATAAGGCTAAGTTCAAGAAGAGTTCTTGGAATAAGAAGAAGGATAAGTTAGGAGGAAAGCAGGCTCAGGACCGGGTCCCAAGAGCTTCCTCATGGACTAAGCCATCTCCTTAAGCCGGATCCACTTTCTTCTACTGCAAGGCGGATGGACATTGGAAGAGGAACTGCAGCAAGTATTTGGCCGACAAGGCCAAGAGTGGAGGTATGACTTCCGACTCGGGTACACTTGCTTTCAATGTTATAGACATTTATCTTGCCGATGCACCTAATAGTTCTTGGGTATATGATACCGGATCAGTTATTCACATATGCAACTCGTTGCGGGGACTGGTAAGAACTAGGAGCATAGCAAGAGGCAAGGTTGATATTCGAGTCGGCAACAAAGCAAGAGTCGCTGCATTGGAAGTCGTCACGATGCAACTTCATTTACCTTCCAGATTCATTATGGAACTGAATAATTGTTATTATGTTCCACTGCTCAGTCGAAACATTATTTCTGCTTCATGTTTGATGAGGCAAGGCTATGAGTCGAATATCAAGAATAATGGTTGTTCTTTATATCTGAATGATATGTTTTACGGCTTTGCACCCGTCCAGGATGGGTTATTTATTTTGAATCTTGATGGTGAGTCAGTTTATAACATAAATGTTAAAAGGTTGAAACCAAATGATCTGAATATGACTTACTTTTGGCACTGTCGGCTTGTTCATATAAGTTGGAAACGCATGAAGAAGCTCCATGATGATGGACTCCTAACTTCGCTCGACTTGGAGTCGTTCGAGACATGCGAATCTTTCCTACTCGGCAAAATGACCAAGACACCTTTTGCAAAGAGTTGTGAAAGGGTGTCCGACTTGTTGGGACTAGTACATAGTGATGTATGTGGACCAATGAGCACGACAACTAGGGGTGGTTATGAGTACTTCATTACCTTCACTAATGATTTGAGTCGGTATGGATATATCTACTTGATGAAACATAAGTCGGAAGCCTTTGAAAAGTTCAAAGAATTCCAGAATGAAGTACAAAATCAACTTGGCAAGAATTTAAAGTTTCTTCGGTCGGACCGAGGAGGCGAGTACATGAGCCATGAGTTTGATGACCATATGAAAAGTTGTGGAATAGTTCCTCAACTTACTTCGTCGGGAATGACGCAGAGGAACGGTGTGTCGGAAAGGCGGAATCAGACCTTGTTGAACATGGTGCGATCAATGATGAGTCGGACAGATCTGCCTTTATCATTTTGGGGTTATTGTCTAGAAACAGTGGCGTTCACACTAAACAAAGTACCATAAAAATCGGTAGAGAAGACAACGCATGAGATGTGGACAGGCAAAAGTCCAAGTTTATCTTGTCTTAAGATTTGGGGTTGTGAAGCATTTGTCAAGCTACTTCATTCGGACAAGCTTACGGCCAACTCGGATAAGTGTATTTTTGTGGGGTATCCAAGGGAAACTTTGAGATACTACTTCTACAACCGAGAAGAGGGAAAAGTGTTTGTCGCTCGGAACGGTGTCTTCCTAGAGAAAGAGCTTCTCAGTCGGGGAGTCAGTGGGAGCACGGTATAGCTCGAAGAAATTCGAGAGGAACCGGCTAGTAGCGAGTCAGCAAGAACCTTGGAGGTTGATCCGGTCGTGGTAGCTGAGCCGGAAGCAGCACCTGTACTACAAAGATCGGCAAGTTTACGAAGTGTTTGTAATGTGTTACTGTTAGATAGTGATAAGCCGACAACTTATTCGGAAGAGATTGTGGGATCTGATTCCGAGTCATGGCTTGGAGCCATGAGATCCGAGTTAAAGTCCATGGATGAAAATCAAGTTTGGAACTTGGTTGATCTGCCAGATGGTGCAAGACCCGTCGAGTGAAAATGTGTCTTTAAAAAGATAACTGATATGGATGGAAATGTTTCTGTCTATAAATCACGTATTGTCGCGAAGGGGTTCCGACAAGTTCAAGGAGTTGATTACGACTAGACCTTCTCGCCCATAGAGATGCTTAAATCAGTTCGGATCAAGTTAGCTATAGCAGCCTATTTTGACTATGAGATATGGCAGATGAATGTCAAAACGGATTTCCTTAACAGAAATTTAACCAAGGACGTGTATATGATACAGCCCGAGGGTTTTGTCGATCCGGATAATGCTAACAAAGTGTTCAAACTTCAGAAATCCATATATGGGTTGAAGCAAGCATCTCGGAGTTGGAATATTCGCTTTTATGAGATAGTCAAATCGTTTGGCTTCATCAAGAGTGATCATGATTCTTGTTTATACAAGAAGTTTAGTGGGAGCAAAGTAAACTTTCTAATCTTATATGTGGATGACATATTATTGATTGGAAATGATGTCCAGATGTTGCAAGAAACCAAGGAATCATTGGAAAGGAGTTTCTTAATGAAAGACTTGGGTGAGGCAACATATATTCTCGGAATCCGGATCTATAGAGATAGATCAAGGAGGCTCATTGGATTGAGTCATTATAATTATTTGGACAAAGTGTTGAAGAAGTTCAACATGAAATTTTCTAAGAAGGGGTTCTTACCGATGTCCCATGGTGTAAAACTTAGCAAGACTCAGTGTCCTTCGACAACTGATGAGCGAAGTTGGATGAGTGCGATTTCATATGCTTTTGCAGTCGGATCCATCATGTATGCTATTATTTGTACTAGGCCGGATGTTTCCTAAGATCTAAGTGTTGTGAGCAGGTACCAGGCTGATCCTGGACAAAAACCACTAGAAAACGGCTAAAAATATCCTAAAGTACTTGAGAAGGACTAAGGATATGTTTTTGGTTTATGGTGGTGAAGATGAACTTAGTGTAAAGGGTTACACAGATGCGATTTATCTTACCGACTGATGATTCTCGTTCGCAATCCCGGTATGTGTTTGTAATAAACGGAGGGGCTGTGAGATGGAAGAGTTCCAAGCAAGAGACTGTGTTTGCATCTACAACAGAGCCTAAGTATATTGCTGCCTCGGAGTCAGCAAAGGAAGCTGTTTGGATGAGGAATTTCCTCATGGATCTTGGTGTTGTTTAGGGCTCGTCCAATCCGTTAGACGTGTATTGTGACAATAATGGTGCTATTGCACAAGCCAATGAACCTATACAACACCAGAAGAACAAGCACATACTCATGAGGTACCACCTGATTCGCCAGTTCGTGGATCAGGGTGATATCAACTTATGCAAGGTACACACGAATGCAAATATTGCGGATCCGTTGACAAAGCCATTACCACATCCAAAGCATGAGGCGCACCTGAGAGCTATGGAATTAGATGCCTAGACATGTGATGTCGGAACATTGACTCTAGTGCAAGGGGGAGACTGTTGGGAATATTCCCTAGAGGCAATCATGTATGATGATGTTTCCCATAGTATTCATAAAGATATTAAGTTGTCCTTGTGTAAACATCTGATGTGTATCATTGAATATGTGATTCAGTTGTGGAACTATGTATTCATGTTGTTTGTACTAAATATCCTTGGTCATCAAGGTTGTGCTGGACACACAACTTAGACCAATGTGAAAGTCGGCTGATGACTCGGTTCCACTTGTCATGGGCATGGATATGCTATTCTGACTTACACAGATTCGTCTAAAGAGTTTAGCGAGTTGGATTGACCCATATTGAGGTACAACGAACAAGTTGTTATTTGTATATCCCGAGTTGAGGATCACCGACTTAGGTTCTGTCAAATGCTGATCCATAACTAGGCAGTTATAAAGGTAGAATTCGGGTCGACTGAGAATCAAGCTGCGTGATGTGAATAACCAAGATGGGATTTTTCCCCTCCACTTGGAGAGATATTATCTGGGCCCATGGCCATTCACGACTTGGTTAAGTGTTAACCGAGGCGATCGACTAAGAGTTAGTCGGATGAATCACTTATCTCGGATCGAGAAGAGAGTTGGACCATTTAAGGGATGACAGTTATTCGCCTATAGTCTGACAAGGTATATCGTGAGGCAAAAGGGACTCGGACGCAAGTCGCATTGGAAAGGCAAGTTGTCATGACTCTTTGGTACTTGGGAGTCGGCACGTTCTGCTAGGAGCCGCTACCAACTGATCGATTGAGAGTCGGACTCCAATTGTGTCCAAGTAGCCATGAGCCTGCGGGGTCACACACTTAAGTGCGGGAGCAAGTTCGGATTAGATCCGAGCCGAAAATCTGGTTGGGTTGGATCCGAGCCAGATTTGGACTGAGTCAGTGATTCAGACTCACGATGACTAATATTATATGGGCTTTAGTGAATGGGCCACGAGTGAGTGGATCCCATGTTCACTACCTATATATAGTGGGGTGCAGAAACCCAGGAGAGTTGATCGGTTAGGTCATTCTATGCGTTGAAAACCCTAGCTCCACAACAGTCCAGCCGTCGTATTGAACCTAGCAGTTTGCCGCCGGTGCTTCCCCTTGTACGTGTGGATACCAGCAGAGGTGATGTACGATAAGCACCAGGACGATCATGATCGGATCGGATCTTGAGGACTGCACTGCATCAACTGGCGCGCTTCATCAGTAATCCGCAACCACGCGTCTAGTGGTAAACCTCGTGGCCTTCTATCTCAGCTAGATCTTGGGATCACCGCGTTAGAGGAAAAGGTTTTTTATCTCTACGTGGTCCAACACAGCTAATATTTACTTTTTAGTTAAATGCTAGATGTCAGATCCATTGACATCCCTGATGCATGTTGTGCAAGTCATAAAATTTCTCAAAATATTGATCCTCATGACGCTTTAAGAGCGTGAGGATCTAGTTGCTAGATATTACACTCCATACTCGTCTCCAGCATATTTTGATCGGCACTCTGATGTTGAATACTATAGCAGTGAACGGGAAATGATGGACGGTTCTTCTGAGCTGAGTGATCTACACAGCCAGATCAACAAATCTAGGGAGAGGTGGATTATCTCATGATTTACAATACTTGTTTCAACAACAAGAAAGGGGTGCATTTCTTCACAGAATCTGAAGACATGTTCTTGGATAAGCTAGAAAGCCAATTAGAAGATGATAAACCAGAGGGAAGTGCAAGCAAACAGCCTAAAGTAAGCTCAGAGATAGCTACGGAGGGTGTTCATCCTGTGCTGAAATCTGAAATCGAGGAATTAGAGGACATATAGGTAGAACATGCATGGTTAAAATGATAAAAGTCGTTTTCTACAATTTCAGGTCTGCTCTTCGTCTCTTATTTCATTGTTTCAACAATTTTGATTCTTCTATCTTGTCTTCACCAGATCTCATGTTCTTTGTACCAAGCAGCGGTTGATTCACCGTTTCAATCTTTTTCCATTTCAAGCTTATATTGAAATGTTTATGGACTATTGGTTGATAGTCTGATTTGCCTTTTTAAGTGGTCATGGCATTGCAATTCAAAGGACAATATCAAAATAGTTCTATTTATCACTGATGATCCAAAGGAAACACCGACACCATCTGACACTGATTCATCATTGGATAACAGGTGAACTTTCTTCTTAGGGTGGCCATGTAGCAATCTGCAATGGATCATGCGGCATGTAAGTTAAACCTTCTTTACCCTCCATTCATCATACATTTGTTTCTTATGACACTAACTTGCGGTCCTGATGGTTTTCTTTTGATCAGGTTCTGCTGATATTACTTTTTCGATGGCAGAAGGGATGACTAATATGGATCTAATCATGACAGGGGTATCTTCAAGTGAAAGGTAGAGACTTGATTGAACAAATATAGGTTGGCTCTTGATGTATTGGACTGAGATAATGAAACATTACCTCTTCGTAGTTGTTCTGTTTCCGGTTACCATCTTTCCTTATTGGACTTATCCAAATGACTATCCTGATCATCGTGCGAACCTCCATGAAAGTTCATCTGCAAGATGTAAGTCACAACTCAAGTTTCAGTTTTATTGGCCTTGGAGACCTGACATATATGATATCACATGAATAACTTGCGAAAATTGACTTAAGAGTTGGTATTTAATCTTAAGCACATCAAAAGATGAAATCTAAATACCATTCTCAAGATAGTTAAAAGCAGGGAAATTGGAGAACTTCTAAGACGTTTGCTATTCTCCTAGGTATGATGACTTTGATACATTAGGAAGTTAACTCGGATAATTTGTCAATATCGATTAGAGTAAAATTATGATATCAAAAACCAGGTAAACTTGGCGAAACATACGAGAAGTTTGAGTATGGAAAAAAGTGTGTACTTCTGAATTCTGTTGCAACAGAACCCTTATATACACCTATTGTAGATTGTGTACCCATCATGGGTATTGGTATTTCACACATAATGCAACTGATAAGGTGTATTTTCTGGCTTACCAAAGGACGGACAGTGCTACAGAAAGTGTGTTTAGGAGTGTAACATCCCAGTATATAGGACCTAACAAAGGGTAGATTTAGGAATATGAATTGTTGCATGCATTCATTTGAGAAAATGTGAGTAAAATTTTCGCCCAATAAAAACCTTGAAGTGATCAAAGTTTCTTTCTTACTTTGAGATTAGGTTTAGTCCTGAAGGAGGATTGCTATAAACTTTGATATGATCTTAAAGGAACTATGTGTGTCTTAAAAATGAATTTGAATTTTAAATTTGAGTGTTTGAATAATAATTTAAAAGATTTTGATATAAGATTTGAATCTTAAATTAATTAAGAGAAAAGTATTATAACTTAAATCTTATCTCAAAACAATATGGTATATGAAATTCATTTTATATACATAAACAAGTTACAAAGAATGAACTTACTGAAGTTATTCCAAACCTCACAATTTACAAAAGATTAAAGAATAAGAATATTCTTTATTAATAAATATATAATATTTATTACAAATGAACCAAATAAAGATTACAAGAATTATAAAAGAAAAATTACAAAAGAAAAAGAAAAATTACATTTGTATATTTACTAACTATCCTATATCTAAAACTACACTAATCTTCATCCTTATCTTCATACCTACAAAACAAAGATTAAATAGAAAACAAATAAGATTAGTGTTAGTATACTTCTCTCAGAAATGTCAGTGAGGTGCACTTGACAGTATCATCATTGAGAAATGATCAAAAAGGGGCAAGTTTCACCAATATGAAAGATTTCATCCTTCATAAATTCAAAGCCAGAATTCAAATGACAGCCAAAAGGGACTAATTCACCAGCCAGGTAAAAGTAGTTTGGTAATGGTAAGTTCAAAAATTCTGAACCTATCCACAAGTGCATAGCAGACACACAAGCATGCAAAGGGTGTGGTGTCGATCTCACAAGCACAACCAGTATCACAAAACCACAGCACAACTGTGGGGGAAAGCACTAGTGCACCACTCCACTATACATCACACAAGAACAACATGTGTAGACATCATCCAAACTAAGAACAACAGCCAAACCCAACCACCCAGATCAACCCAAACATCACCAGGATGGTGACATAAGGAGGGGGATGGATCTGGTGGACAGCAAGGTCAAGCCCAGGAGCTAGAAGGAGCAGGCAAGCTCAGGAGCAATCTTAGGAGCACAGCAAAAGTAGATCAAGATCAAGATCATCATCAATCTACTACATCCACATCAGAATCTATGGTGAGCCTCATAAAACCATCACATGATTTCATCATAAAAGCATGTGTTGCTTTATGAAATAATCTTTCAATAATCACCCAAGAGGGGTGAATCTATCCTAGAGATTTCAAGTATAAGGATAAGAAATAAAGCTCAACTATAAACACTAAACCCTCAGACCAGCATCACTGGGTTCAGTGTATGTTTGCAACTTAGATCATTTTTATTTGATCTTATCAGATCAGGGCACATCTCTCAAAGAGAGAGTAGCACCTGTAATCTTGCAAGTTTCAAACAAACTATTGCCCAACTAACTAGGAATTACATCCTAGAGTCTCAGACCAACATCCTAGGCAGGAAAGTTAATACAAGCTTTCATATCATCTTATCAGTTTTAATCACAAGCATTATCAAGCTAAGCCCAGAAATAAAAACTCAATCACTTGTGTGCCAGAATACAATGGTATGACAAGGACAAGTTCTTAATGAGCTAAAACCAATCTGTACTTAGTTTCCATAGATAAAAAGGGACAAATCAATAAATATCATTTTCCTGAAGCCAAGTGCTAGGTATCAACCTTAAATTCATCTATACATCCATATAAATCATTACAAGTAATGATTTGATTCAATGAGTATAATCTCATACAAGCCAATATTATAATTGTAGCAAGCAACTACTGAGAGAAACTACTGTCAGTATAAGCATTCTGATAGTAGAGTAAACTCTCAGATCAACAACAAAACCCAATCAAGGATTTCACTTAACACTAGCATGGATCATGGTGGATTACCACTAGAATAAATCTGACAGGCAACTAGCATCATCAAAGCCACTATCAATCATTAACCACAACAGAAAATCATTTCCCATCATAGATATGATCAACACTAGATCTAAAACATCATAGATATGATCAACATGGGGTTATGAACCCTAATCAGAGCAAGAAACCTAATCCAAAGATGAACTCAACCAGCACATAGTTACTCGGCATGAAAGCCACTAGATACACATAGAGAGAATCATGACAGTAGCATGGACAAACACCACAGAGACAACTTACCCGAGGTCCTCGCTGATGAATCGAAGAGGAAGTAGAGGGGCCGACGAACCGCGGCGGCACAGGGAGCACCCAGAGGGGCGCTGCAACCTGCACCTGGCACGGCGACGACCGCAGCAGCGCACGAGCCCAACACACCACCGCAGGCGAGATCGCTGCGGCGGCGATATCACCTTTTCCGAACCCTAGGGTTCGGGAATGGGGTGGACCTGACCACGGGGAAGCCCCAGAGTCAAATCCAAGTGGATGGAACGAAAGAGCGTCATCGACAACCCCAACTCGCACCACGGCGGCGGCCAGAACGGTCGATGCCGGCAGGAATCGACGGTGGCGACATCGCCGGCCACGGGGTCGAGTCAGAGGAGGAGGGGATAAGGTCGAGGGAGAGAGGGAGGCAGAGTGGGCTAGGTGGGTCAAAACCCTTCGGGGTTATCTTTTGACCCTGCCCTATTGGGCCACCCTGGCCCAATAAGCCCAAGGGGCCAGCCCAAGTTATTTAATAAAATTTTAATCAATTAGAAAAGACCAAAATGCCCCTGACCTCAATAAAATTATAGAAAATAAAATAAAAGTCCAAAAAATTTAAATAAAATATTTTTGGATTCACAATAATCCACTCTATCCAAATAAAATAAGATATAAAATTTTGGACACTTAAATTTTATAAGAATTTTGTAATTTATATATTCCTTATGGAATTTTACAAAATTATTGAAAGGTGAGAAAAATAAATAAAAAATCATTTTCATTATTTATTAATAATAAAGTATTTTTGAAAAATATTAAATAAATATTTAGTAATAAATTTAATGTATAATTAATAATTCCTAAAAGAATTATTAAATCAATAAAAGGCAAATAAGAAGGGTAATTAAATAAAATAATATATGCAATAAATATTAAAAAAAATTATAAATGCTTTATTAAAAGGGCACCTTATATAAGGAAAATGCATATAGAATTAAATAATGCATTACATTACTTGCATAATCATTTTGCTTCTTTAAATATTGTCCTTACCGGGCAATAATGATGTTTTTGTAGAACTAGAAGCTCAAGGTCCAGTGCAAGCATCAGACTTCACTACCTTGCCATCACAAGGCAAGTTCATCACTTGCTCATGTCCTTTGAAGAGTCTTTATCAAAGTATTTGCAAATTGTGTGTTATCTTATATGCTATAAAAGAAAGAAAATATTATTTTCATAAATAATGAAATCATAGATATCATCCTAAGTGGTGATATAATGGAGCAATAGAACTTAGGGTTCTATTTGCAACAATGATGATCAAGTAGGGACTTAATAACCCCTGACATCAGTGATTCTAGCGTCGTATATTACGCGTTAGCCATGAGATTTGGAATGGGACAGAGAAGTCAGCTGTATCTTCTTCCTCTCGCATGAAGCCGGATGTGCAGGTCGTGGCTATTATCCTCGTAGCATGCATATTAATTGGTAATTCGTAGAGGATATGTAGCATATGGGTGGGAACCCTCATCCTCCCACGATAGTTCTGGCATCTAACGGTTTGTACAAACCATTGCCGTAATTCATTATGTGGGCATGGTGTACACCAAGGAGGCATGCGGGGTCGTGAAGGGGCAGTGATTGGCTTGGACCAACTACTCGGCCCCACATCATGGAATTGTGGACAGGAAAGTACGCCCGGTTGTGCAACAAGGAGTTGATCTCTCATGGGTAAAGTAACGCACCTCTGTAGAGTGTAAGAACTGTAACTTGTTACTCACTATTCCGGGAAGGAGCTACGAACGCGGCAGGAAAGGAAATCCATGAAAGTTCTGGTCAACCTGTGAAGGCTGATTGTCAAAGTTATCAGAATAAAATCAATCTTTGAAGAAAGATTTACAAAAACTGCATAGTGCCAAGGATTTATAATCCGAGGTGGTAGTTAGAGCATCAAACTTCCCACCTTGCATAATGAACTTGTTGGGTAACGCTGTTACTCATTCTTTCCTTTGATCCCTTGCTTAGACTCTGAGGATCCCGAAGACGTGCCAATGTATGCAGCCGAATGCCAGGAAGACATGTTCTACGAGGAACCTGATCTAGAGGAGTTAAAGGCGTGGACTACGAGATCTGCTACGGTGTCAATGAGAACGAGTCCACTTAAGTGTCTAGTTAGTAGTAACTAACGGTGCCGAACAGCATAAACTCTATAGAATAAGCTGTTGAGCCCCACTCCTAGTCGGAGTTGCTACTTTTAAATTTCTGCTGAACATCTTATATTTTGGTTTGTAAGTTGGATCTTTTGGAAGTCTTGAACTTCTGGTATTGTAATAATAATAATGTGTGTACTTTTGTAATATGGACCCGCAATGTTTCTGTTTACCACTCTGAGGGATGTGATATTTACGAAACGATGTTCTGTAGATGTCATGTCAACGACTATATTGTACTACACATGCAGTGGTATGCTGGGTCACCGCAGTTGGTATCAGAGCAAATTGCTTTGACCTTAGGTTGGAAACCTAGTAAAGGGTATTACCTATAGGAAAGCTAGCAACGATAAAGAATTCTCTAAAAGTAATATAATGGGTATTCAAATGAGAATATTCCGTTATATATTTTAGTGCGATGATTCTTTGTTATGATGCAATATGCCATTGGATACTAATCAAAATTATTTTTCTGATATACAGAGATATGGCACCAAAGTTTCCAAAACAGACTTTGGTAAGGAAAGAGGAGACTCTTGATGATTATCAAGGATCATTTACAGACCAACTTCGTCAAGTTTTAAAGCTCTTTAATTGTCCAACTAGAATTCCAGTGAACACTATCACTTACTTTGATGGCTGGATGTTATCCAAGTATCGTGTGAGTATCCAACTTCCAGAGAAGCTTGGATTATATCACGATCTACCCATAGGAGAAGGTAGGAGTCATTTAGCAGCCTATCATGTTGCTGTTGTGGAGGCGATAGCTAATATCCGGGAGCAGAAAACCAAGGAGCTAGAAGGTAGCACATTCTCTGTGATACCTCATGATTCTATAGACTCGGAACCTATACCGGATCATCTTAATTTGGTTAAGAAGCATCCTAAGTTAGCTTCCAAGTTTATGGATAGATATCGGACACTCGTTGTGTCTTTTTATAAGACTCATCAAGTGATTGTCGAAGACAAAAATGACATGCTAGATGATCTAACTGATCCAGAAAGGAGGAAGCAGTTAGCATTCCAGCTAGAGAAAGAAGCAAGTAGTAGTGCAACACCTATCTTTAAGGATATACCTATAGATCCGGAATCTTTTATACCATATCCTTACTCACCAAGACCTGAACCTACACATGATCCTACTATAGATATGCGGTATGCAGTACCACAGGGCTCAGAGGATGGTTCTGACCCAGAACTTCCTATTGAGAATTCAGATGGTTGGAGGATGGGATCATATAATGGATCTCATGAACACCAGATATTCACAGATGGTTCTGACAGAAATGTTGGACACTCCAGTTGGATGGGTGCAAGAATGAACCCTAATAATAGAAGTAGAAATACCATGTAAATAGATGATCAGGATGAAGAAGAAGATCCTAAAGAGAGAGTGTTTGAATCATCAACATCTTATCAAAGCCCAGGGAATATACATTATCCAGCATTCAATTATCTTGTCCACGAGAGCACCTGGGGAGCCGCAGGATCTGCATATCCTGTTGACAACTCTAGAGATGAAGCTCAGGAGACGCAGGCTGGAGATAATGTTGAATATGTTTCTGAAGACTTTTCAGCTGAGCTGGAGGGAGTCGATGCGCTCAGGTTGAGTAATAACTTAAGTCCTGACACTTCAGATACAGAGTATGTTCCTTCTAGAAGGCTATATGTTCCACAAACTGTGCGACGAACAACACGTCATCACGGTTGGACATCAGGCATGTATGATGAGTGTAGTTACTACTAGAAGGAGACAAGTAGTCAACACTATCAAGCACTGTGTATTGTACTCAATAAATACAGTAGTATTGTGATAATACCAATATAGTATATGTTGTAATGACTTTGTATCATTATGATATTATGTAAAATATGTGAAATGCATATTTGGTTTTCTTTGGATCTTCATTGTGTGACTAGTTCTGTGCGTAAAGTCGAGCTCATAACACATGTGCATAATGTAATTATGAGTATTCACTTTATGTTGCAGGACTAGGGGGTCATGGACACGGGTTTAGAAATGGAAACTGAGCAGCAGCGGATGAAGCGTGAGGCCAAGGAAAAGGCCGATGCCGATACAGCAAATCAAGGAGCATTACCACCACCACCAATGAGGTCGTTAATGGAGCAGAACTTTATGCCATGCATGCAAATGATGCAAGAGACCCAGAACAAGTTTATGGAAGAGTTGCTGGGGCGAGCAAATCAGAGGGCACCTGAAGGAGGAGTGAGTTTATCTGATTTCCAGAATGCAAGACCGTTACCTTTTGCATCAGCTCCTGAACCAATGGATGCAGAAGATTGGCTAGCAGATATAGAAAGGAAGCTAAAAACTGTGGGTTGCAATGATGAGGAAAAATTGAGGTATGCAACTCATCTGCTGACTGGACCTGCAGCATCATGGTGGGAAAATCAGTTAGCCATGCAACAACCAGGTAGGGAGTTTACCTAGGAGGAGTTTAAGCAGAGACTCCGTGAATATCATGTTCCGGAAAGCGTCATGGAGTTAAAACGGAGAGAATTTGAGGAGCTTCAGCAAGGATATACTAGTGTCATGAAGTACATCAGGGAGTTTAGCCAATTATGTCGTTATGCTGAGGAGGATGTTAACACTAAAGAGAAGAGGAAGAAGCATTTCTTGCGTGGATTAAATCTATTTGTGAGGATGCAGCTAAGGTTAGCCAATAAGAAAACTTATCAGCAGTTGTTGGATGCAGCCATTACTTTTGAAGATGACTACAAGAATGTCCAAGAGGATCGGAGGAAGAGAGCCAAAAAGGAAACCAAGAGAATTCAGGCAAGAAAACCTAAACCTAACCTGGAGTTCAAACCTCGGAATAAGAATTATGGCAACAAAAACAATAACAATAACAAGGGCAGTGGTGGAAATCAATCTAATCCGAGAAGGAATGTTATATGTAACAACTATGGAATTCCAGGGCATTTCCAGAGGGAGTGCAAAAAGCCTGTAGTAATCTGTTACGGTTGTGGCCAGAAGGGGCATATTAAGCCAGATTGTCCGAGAAAACCACCGGGAGGATGGCCTACCAAGGGAGGAGGACAAGCCAGTGGAGGAAATGGACAGCATAATAAAGGAGGAAACAATGGCAAAAACAACAATGGCAAGAGAAACTGACCTACTGGAAAACTAAACCGTGCAACCCTCGAGGAGGTGGATAATTCGGAGCATGCAGTGATAAGTATGCTCAATATCCTTACCAATCCTGGCAAAGTTTCTATTTGATACTGGTGCAACTACTTCATTCATTTTTGAAGAATTTTGTGATAAGTTCGGGATTAGAAGGGCAACGTTAGAATGTCCTATGACCGTAGTTACGGCAGGAGGGAATGTGATTGTACGCCACATAAAACAAGATCAGGTTATCTCGATCTATGGTTGTACATATTTCGCAGACCTTTATGTGATTCCTTTGAAGGGAATTGTAGTAGTGCTGGGGATGGATTGGATGATGGAACAAGGAGCTCAAATTAATTGTGAGGAGAAAACTGTCTCAATCAAAACTCCAAGTGGAGCAAGGATAGTTTACCAAGCAGATAAACACAGTCATATCATGGTGGATCTGCAGTTGAATTCAATTAAAGAAGTTAAATTAGAGGAGATTCCTATAGTTAATGAATTCCAAGATGTTTTTCCAACAGAGTTACCGGGAATGCCACTAGACCGGGAGATAGAGTTCACCATTGACCTAATACCTGGTACAACACCAATAGCTCAAGCACCCTATAAAATGGGACCTAAGGAGTTGAAAGAACTCAAGGAGCAAATTGATGAGTTAGCAAGAAAAGGATTTATACAGGAAAGTGTATCTCCATGGGGAACACCAGTAATGTTTGTGGATAAGAGAGATGGTCGAAGACGTATGTGTAGTGATTATAGAAATCTGAACAACATGACGATCAGGAATAAGTATCCTTTACCAAGAATTCAAGATTTGTTTGATCAAGTGAAAGGAGCTGGAGTATTTTCAAAGATCGATTTAAGATCTGGATACCATCAAATAAAAATTAAGCCGGAAGATGTTCCAAAAACAACATTTGTCTCAAGATATGGACACCATGAGTATTTGGTAGTACCATTTGGTTTGACCAATGCACCGGCAATATTCATGAATCTAAGGAACAAGATCTTCATGCCATATTTGGATAAGTTTGTCATCGTCTTTATTGATGATATTCTGATATATTCCAAGGATAAGGAAGAGCATGCTGACCATTGGAGAATAGCATTGCAGACTTTAAGAGAACATAAGCTTTATGCTAAGTTCGGTAAGTGTGAGTTCTGGTTAGATGAGGTAGAGTTCCTCGGTCATGTGATCAGTAAGGATGGGATTGCTTTGAATCCATCTAAAGTTCAGTTGGTACTAGAGTGTACTGCACCGACCAATGTAAAACAAATTCAAGGTTTCTTAGGAATGGCTGGTTATTATCGGAGATTCATTGAAGGTTTCTCCAAAATAGCCGGACCAATGACCAAATTATTAAGGAAGAATACACCATTCAAGTGGGATGAGAAGTGTGAAGCAAGTTTCCAAGAGTTGAAGACTAGATTAACCACAGCTCCAATCTTAGCAGTTCCTGAAACAGGGAAGGATTTCACTATATATTGTGATGCATCTAAAGAAGGTTTGGGTTGTGTATTAATGCAAGATCAGAAAGTGATTGCTTATGGTTCAAGACAGTTGAAACCACATGAAGTCAACTATCCAACTCATGATTTAGAGTTAGCAGCAGTAATGTTTGCGCTGAAAGGATGGAGGCATTTTCTTTATGGAGCTAGATGTGAGTTATACACTGACCATAAAAGTCTCAAATATTTCTTCACTCAAAAGGAATTGAATATGAGATAGAAGCGTTGGCTGGAATTAATCAAGGATTATGATTTTAACGATAAATTACACCCCAGGGAAAGAAAATGTTGTAGCAGATGCTTTAAGCAGAAAGAGTGCAGATATACAGCCAATCAATAGAGAGTTACCAAAAGAGTTATAAATGTACTTGGAAAGGTTGGAACTTCAATTCATCAGAACAGAGGTTCTTGGAGGATTAGCAACTATGCAGGTAGTTGCAGAGCAGGACAGTGATCTTAAGCAAGAAATTTTTAGACATCAAGAAAAAGATCCTTTTATTGCTGAGGAAATTCGGAGGATATCTCATGGGCAAAAATCAGTTTTTCTCCTTGGATATTATGGATCTTTATAGTTCCAAGATCGTCTATGTGTTCCAGATGTCACTGAAATCAGAATTATCATACTCAAAGAAGCACATGATACACCCTATTCTATACATCCAGGGAGTACCAAGATGTATATGGATTTGAAGGAACTATTCTGGTGGAATAACATGAAAAGAGATATTGCTAAATATGTATTGGAATGCCATACCTGTCAAAGGGTGAAAGCTAAACATCAAAATCCAGCAGGACCATTACAACCCTTAGAAATTCCTGAATGGAAATGGGAGGAAATAGGCATGGACTTTATCACAGGATTACCTATGACACCAAAAAGGAAGGATATGATATGGGTAATTGTGGATCGACTCACTAAGAGTGCACATTTTATTCCAGTGAATCAAAAGGATAATGACGAGAAGTTAGTTGAAGTATACATTAAAGAGATAGTAAGCATGGAGTACCCAAAAAGATCATAACTGATCGGGGATCAATGTTTACTTCAACATTTTGGAAGCAATTGCATGAAGCACTTGGTTCAAAATTCGATTTTAGCACGACATATCATCCTGAGACAGGAGGTCAAACTGAAAGAACAAATCAAATACTAGAAGACATGTTGAGAGCTTGTGCACTTGATTTTGGAGGAACATGGGAAGATCACCTACCATTGGCAGAATTTTCTTATAACAATAGCTATCAGAGTAGTCTGAAGGCACCTCCAAATGAGATTCTGTATGGAAGGAAGTGTAGATCACCAATATGTTGGTATGAACCTGGAAGCAGCAAAGAATTTGCGCCAGATTATATCAAGGAGAGACAAGACATCATTGATAAGATCAGGGATATACTGAAAATAGCCCAGAGCAGGCAGAAGAGTTATGCGGATCAAAGCCGAAGATCATGGCATCCAGAAATAGGACATATGGTCTATTTGAAAGTAAGTCCAATGAAAGGAGTAAAAACATTCGGAGTTAAAGGGAAATTGAGTCCAAGAAACATCGGACCATTCATGATACTAAGTCAAAACAGAACTATAGCTTATGATTTAGAGTTACCATCAAGACTGGCTCAAGTGCATAATGTTTTCCATGTGTCACAACTTTGCAAATGTTTGAAAGTTCTAGATGATGCAATAACACATCAAGAGATAGAACTACAAGCATATCTGACTTACATTGAAAAGGCCTGCAAGATTCTGGAAGAAAACTGGAAAAGATCGAGGAACAGAGCAATCAAATATTGCAAGGTACAATGGGAACATCACCCTGAGAGAGAAGCCACATGGGACAAGGAAGAGGATTTAAGAAAATCTTATCCAGAACTATTCAGGTACATCTCCACAAACTTCGGGACAAAGTTTAATTTAAGAGGGGAAGTCTGTAACAACCCAGTATATAGGACCTAACGAAGGGTAGATTTAGGAATATCAATTGTTGCATGCATTCATTAGAGAAAATGTGAGTAAATTTTTTGCCAAATAAAAACCTTGAAGTGATCAAAGTTTCTTTCTTACTTTGAGATTAGGTTTAGTCCTGAAGGAGGATTGCTATAAAATTTGATATGATCTTAAAGGAATTATGTGTGTCTTAAAAATGAATTTGAATTTTAAATTTGAATGTTTGAATAATAATTTAAAAGATTTTGATATAAGATTTGAATCTTAAATTAATTAAGAGAAAAGTATTATAACTTAAATCTTATCTCAAAACAATATGGTATATGAAATTCATTTTATATACATAAACAGATTACAAAGAATGAACTTATTGAAGTTATTCAAAACCTCACAATTTACAAAAGATTAAAGAATAAGAATATTCTTTATTAATAAATATATAATCTTTATTACAAATGAACCAAATAAAGATTACAAGAATTATAAAAGTAAAATTACAAAAGAAAAAGAAAAATTACATTTGTATATTTACTAACTATCCTATATCTAAAACTACACTAATCTTCATCCTTATCTTTGTACCTACAAAACAAAGATTAAATAGAAAACAAAATAAGATTAGTGTTAGTATACTTCTCTCATAAATGTCAGTGAGGTGCACTTGACAGTCTCATCATTGAGAAATGATCAAAAAGGGGCAAGTTTCACCAATATGAAAGATTTCATCCTTCATAAATTCAAAGCCAGAATTCAAATGACAGCCAAAAGGGGCTAATTCACCAGCCAGGTAAAAGTAGTTTGGTAATGGTAAGTTCAAAAATTCTGAACCTATCCACAAGTGCATAGCAGACATACAAGCATGCAAAGGGTGTGGTGTCGATCTCACAAGCACAACCAGTATCACAAAACCACAGGACAACTATGGGGGAAAGCACTAGTGCACCACTCCACTATACATCACACAAGAACAACATGTGTAGACATCAGCCAAACTAAGAACAACAGCCAAACCCAACCACCCAGATCAACCCAAACATCACCGGGATGGTGACATAAGGAGGGGGATGGATCTGGTGGACAGCAAGGTCAAGCCCAGGAGCTAGGAGGAGCAGGCAAGCTCAGGAGCAATCTTAGGAGCACAGCAAAAGCAGATCAAGATCAATATCATCATCAATCTACTACATCCACATCAGAATCTATGGTGATCCTCATAAAACCATCACATGATTTCATCATAAAAGCATGTGTTGCTTTATGAAATAATCTTTCAATAATCACCCAAGAGGGGTGAATCTATCCTAGAGATTTCAAGTATAAGGATAAGAAATAAAGCTCAACTATAAACACTAAACCGTCAGACCAGCATCACTGGGTTCAGTGTATGTTTGCAACTTAGATCATTTTTATTTGATCTTATCAGATCAGGGCACATCTCTCAAAGAGAGAGTAGCACCTCTAATCTTGCAAGTTTCAAACAAACTATTGCCCAACTAACTAGGAATCACATCCTAGAGTCTCATACCAACATCCTAGGCAGGAAAGTTAATACAAGCTTTCATATCATCTTATCAGTTTTAATCACAAGCATTATCAAGCTAAGCCCAGAAATAAAAACTCAATCACTTGTGTGCCAGAATACAATGGTATGACAAGGACAAGTTCTTAATGAGCTAAAACCAATCTGTACTTAGTTTCCATAGATAAAAAGGGACAAATCAATAAATATCATTTTCCTGAAGCCAAGTGCTAGGAATCAACCTTAAATTCATCTATACATCCATAGAAATCATTACAAGTAATGATTTGATTCAATGGGTATAATCTCATACAAGCCAATATTATAATTGCAGCAAGCAACTACTGAGAGAAACTACTGTCAGTATAAGCATTCTGATAGTAGAGTAAACTCTTAGATCAACAACAAAACCCAATCAAGGATTTCACTTAACACTAGCATGGATCATGGTGGATTACCACTAGAATAAATCTGATAGGCAACTAGCATCATCAAAGCCACTATCAATCATTAACCACAACAGAAAATCATTTCCCATCATAGATATGATCAACACTAGATCTAAAACATCATAGATATGATCAACATGGGGTTATGAACCCTAATCAGAGCAAGAAACCTAATCCAAAGATGAACTCAACCAGCACTGTAAGATCCCTCCTTTGTAAAGGAAAAGGATCCCTGTGATTGCAATGCTAGTCCCTGGATCAATGCTAGCATCCACAGTTTAAGATGAAGTACACAGATACAAAGGTCGTTTATTACATTCATTCCAGAGATAAAACATAGTCTTTTACAACTCAGGGCCATAGGCCTAATACAAGAGTTTTTGGAATAAGTAAATAAACATAAGTCTTCATCTTCATGTGCCACAGGCAAGCATGTTGAGTGTAGACTCATGACTCCTACTCATCATCAGAGTAACCTGCAACATCACAAGTTACAGCCACAGTGGGTCAATACTTTAGAATAATATTGGCAAGTGATACCTTAGTAATTTTAAGTGGACTATTTTGCTATATGCATTTTGGCTAAGTGTAGCTTGGCTTGCTTTGCTTGAAAATAGGTTTTTCCTATTAGTTGAAATCACTAAGTTTTTCTTTGTCAAAAACTTTCCCAAGAAACCACCAATAGACATTGGGGTCCTTCACCCTTGTTCACCCACAAGTTTTACTTAGAAGTTGGAGTGATGAGATTCTTGTAGCTTCCATGTCTTGATGCTCAAGTTGTCCATTGCCATGGACTTGGCTAAGTACTTAGATTTTCCACCTGCAGAGGTTGTGCACTTTCCCCACCAGACTTGGTTTCCCAAGACAGGACCTTTCAGAAGCCTTTCCTTAGTCAAATGGACACGCTCCAACCTATCATTCCCACTACCACCAACTGTCCAAGTGACTAAGTTCTAGCAACCTATATGATCAAGGCAGAGCCCATATTGCGAAGTGGTTGCACTGTAAGCTTTCTCAACACTTCGCCTCCAAATCCCTTTGTGCATGGGTGGCATACCAAAAGTGAGATACACAAGCCAAATCCATGTCCTTGTGTAACCACTCAACCAAAAACCACCATTCAAGTCCCATTCCACCCAGGAAGTTCATTGACTTAGTTGTTTTATTAAGAAAAGCATAAGTCCAAAAGACTTAGAATTATTTTCATCATAGCATGTACATACTTCACCAACCCTTGGTTTGCTACTAGCTAGGCTAAGCATGGCATAGTAACTTAACTTAGGAAATTCCCTAGCAATTCTACAATACTACAACTACTTAGGATTTCCCAACATAGCATTTGGCAAAAGTAGCATGCAAGACTTAGCAAAAATAATTCTAATGCTTATTCAAAATAAAGGGGTGGAAAATATCATGAAGTATCACTTTCCTTGGTAATGGGGAGAGCAGCACTCTTCACAATCACAGTCACTAGCAAAATCTACACAAAGTTTGTAGCACAAAATTACACACAATTCATATACAAACAAAAATATGAATGCATGCATGCAAGAAAATGCTAAGTGATGATTTTTGAAAACCCATCAAGCAAGTACATGAAATAGAAACATAACCAAGTCAAAAAGTTTTCTAACTACACTTATTTAGCCCTAAAACAATTTGCTAAACAAAATCTATACTCAAAATGGACCTAGAAATGTTTCTGCATACAAAGTCACTTCAACAGATACTTTGATTCCAACAGTATAAAATTTGCAAAAATCTAACATGGAAATCTCAAGTTATAGCCATTTGAAATCTGGATCTAAATATGTTTTTGAATTCTGTTTTTGAATCAACCCTAAACACGTGTCGTAGTATTACTGGAGCGTACCGATTCGTTTGGATCTACAAACGTGGACCGTAGGATCTAAGTGAGATCTGGCGGCTCAGATGGGCGCTTACCTCTTCGCCCACGTTCTAATCTACTCCGTAGGATCTACATCTGACGCTCCCAATCGTCCTGACCATACACGGGCGGCGCTAGCGGCGTTGACTGGCGGCGGCGCGTCTGACCACGGCGGTGCTGGCGCTCTAGGTCGCCTGGGAAGGAAGGGAGGCGCTTACCGGATCCGCAGTGGCGTGCTGAAGCTCGACGTGGTGTTGGTTTGCGAAGGGGCGCGCCGGCACGGTCTCAGGAACTCGTCGGAGTAACGGGCAGCGTCGGTAGCTTGCAGTCGTGGTCCTTGCCGAGGTTTGGCGTCGCCCTAGCACGAACCAGTGGCATCAGGATTTGCGCAAGACATAGGCGAACAAGCTCGCGTGAAGGAGGGGGCAAGGGGCGCTCGGGTTTTACCTTAATTGGTCGCCGGAGTTTATCGGCGGCACAGGTGGTTTCGGTCGCGAACGGAGACGATGACCTGGGTCACGAGCAGGCAAAAGGAAGGTATCAGCGTAAGCGCGAGATCATTCCGAACATCCTCGTTTGGACCAGAGAGAGAGGGGCGGTCGAGGCTCACCGTAATTGGCCGCCGGAGTTGTCGGTACTGCGGGGTTTCGAGGGCAATTGCGCGCAGCTTGGTGGCGGAGTGAGCGAGGAGAGGGGGGGAAATGCTTGCGGGGCAGAGGGGTTTAACTAAGCCTAGGTGCGACAGGAAACGCTTGCAAAATAATGGGCAATTACACCGCGCCATTACCGGCCTTAACAGCAGCAGCGACGTGGTCGCGAGCGTGGTTTGAGGAAGACGAGGGTGATGTGGACGGGGCCCGCTGGTCAGCGAAATAAACCGAAGGAGCGTGGGGTCTGGCCGTCAGTAGCTGAATGGGTGTGCTCGCGCGTGAGAGAAGAAAAGAGATGCCCCGGGTGGGCTTACTGGGCCTGCTCCGTTGCTGGGCTAAAATGGCAGCGCTCGGCCTTTTCTATTTGTTTGCTTCTTTTCTTTTTCTGATTCGATTTTCTGAATAGATTTTCAAATGACTTCAAGTTCAACTTGAATTCAAATTTTCCTGGGATCTTTGCAGTGAGAAGTAGTCTCAAATATAGGCATAAGATCATGTGGTTGCTTTGCAAAGGCTTGGTCAAGCTTGGGGATCAAAATATCAGAGACTTGGCACTTGGTTTGCAAAATTTGAAAAAAATAGTTTTTGAACCTATTTCCCAATTTGAAAACTTGGTTTAAATTCTACACTTAAACCTATCTTCATAGAAGGCAACAAACTTGGTTTATAAACAATCAAACTTTCAAATGGGGATAGCCATTTGATTTAAATCTGTTCACATAAAATCATAGCACCAAGTGCTTCTGTTTTTCTGAAATGAGTTTGAAATTTGATCTCAAATCTATATGTATGCATGAATGATATGCAAACTTTGAAATTATGATTTTAGGGATGTTACAAATCTAACCCCCTTAAGGTGAATCTCGTGCTCGAGATTCGGATTGGCTAGCAAATAGGTGAGGGTGGTCTTTCCGAAGATCATCTTCTCTTTCCCATGTTGCTTCTTCCTCGGAATGATGGTTCCATTGCACTTTGCAAAACTTGATAGTTTTTGTTCTCGTGACTCTTTCTATAGTCTCAAGAATCTTGATAGGCTTTTCTTCATAAGTGAGATCACTTTCTAGTTGAACTTCTTCCAAAGGTATGGTATCCTTAAAAGAAGACTCTTCCATTTCTGGGTGACATTTCTTAAGATGACTCACATGAAATACATTATGGACTGCTGATAGAGATGCTGGCAGTTCAATTTCATAAGCAACTTCTCCTTTGCGACTCAGAATCTTGAATGGCCCAACATACCTTGGTGCCAACTTTCGTTTGACTCCGAATCTTTTCACTCCACGGAGTGGTGATACTCTAAGGTAGGCTCTATCACCAACTTCGTAGGTGACTTCTCTACGCTTAGGATCTGCGTAGCTCTTTTGTCGAGACTGCGCTATCTTCAACCTGTCCTTCACCAATTTGACTTTCTCTTCGGCTTCTTTGATAAGATCTGGCGCAAATAGACTTCTCTCTCCCACACCATTCCATAACAATGGGGTGGTACATTTTCTTCCATAGAGAAACTCAAACGGTGCCATCTCAATGCTGGCTTGATAGCTGTTATTATAAGAAAATTCTGCGTAAGGCAGACTTTCATCCCAACTTGCTCCATAGTCTAGGGCACATGCCCTCAACATGTCTTCCAGAATTTGATTAGTCCTTTCTGTTTGTCCATCGGTTTGAGGATGAAAAGCAGTACTGAATTCCAACCTCGTTCCCAATGACTCATGTAGCTGTCTCCAAAAATGGGAAGTGAATTGGGTTCCCCTATTGGACACAATACTCTTAGGCACACCGTGAAGGCATACAATTCTACTCATGTAGATTTTGGCTAACTTGGCACTTGTATAGGTTGTCTTCACAGGTATGAAATGTGCCACTTTAGTTAAGCGATCCACGACTACCCATATGGAATCATATCCTGATCTGGTCCTTGGTAATCCGGTGATGAAATCCATACCGATTTTGTCCCATTTCCAATCAGGAATAGGTAGTGGTTGAAGCAAACCTGCTGGTTTCTGGTGCTCCGCTTTTACTCTGCTACACACATCACACAAAGCAATATGTTCGGCGATGTCTCTCTTGAGATTGTTCCACCAAAATCTTTCTTTCATGTCCATGTACATTTTGGTGTTACCCAGGTGAATAGAATACGGAGAGTTGTGCGCTTCTTGCAAAATCAGTTTTCGTAACTCCGGATCTTGTGGAACACAGATACGTTTCCCATGCCATAATGTACCCTGTTCGTCTTCATGGAAATTTTTAGCCCTCCCTTGGCCAATATTTTCCTTAATCCTTTCAATTTCCTTATCGGTCTTCTGAGCTTCTCGGATCTTGTCCAACAAAGTGGGTTGAACATCCAAAGACATAAGATGTCCTTCAGGCACAATCTCCAATCTGAGTTCTTTGAATTGAGTACACAAATCATCTGGCAATTCTCCTTTGGTAAGGCCATTTACAAATACCTTACGACTTAGAGCATCTGCTACAATGTTTGCTTTATCGGGGTGGTATTTCAAACTTAAGTCATAATCCTTGATAAGCTCTAACCATGTTCTTTGTCTCATATTGATTTCCTTCTGGGTGAAGATATACTTCAAACTCTTGTGATCGGTGAACACTTTGCAACGCTTACCCAAAAGGTAATGTCTCCATGTTTTGAGTGCATGGACGACATAGGCTAACTCTAAATCATGAGTAGGATAGTTTACCTCATGAGTTTTGAGTTGTCTCGAGGCATAGGCCACAACTTTACCGTCTTGCATAAGTACGGCACCCAAACCTTGATGAGACGCATCGCAGTATACTTGGAAATCCTTTTCCAAGTCTGGCAAACATAGAACTTGTGTTGTCACTAGTCTCTTCTTTAATTCTTGGAAGCTGATTTCACAACCTTCAGACCAAGCATACTTCTTGTCCTTCTTTAACAATTCAGTCATTGGCTTAGCAACCTTTGAGAAATTTTCAATGAACCTTCTGTAGTAACCTGCTAAGCCAAGGAAACTGCATACTTCTTTCACGTTCTTGGGAGATTCCCATTCTGTCACAGCTGAAACTTTAGCAGGATCAACTGCCACACCATCCTTTGTCATAACATGACCAAGAAAACCAACTTCTTCTAACCAAAACTCGCACTTGCTGAATTTGGCATAAAGTTTATGCTCTCTTAACTTCTCAAGTATCAGGCGTAAGTGTACTTCATGTTCTTCTTTGCTCTTGGAGTAGACTAAGATGTCATCGATAAAAACGACAACAAACTTGTCGAGGAATTCCATGAATACTTTGTTCATCATATTCATGAAGTAGGCTGGAGCATTGGTTAAGCCAAAAGGCATCACGGTATATTCATACAAGCCATACCTTGTTGTGAATGCTGTTTTAGGTATGTCTTGCTCTCTTATCTTGAGTTGAAAATAGCCTGACCGGAGATCAATCTTCGAGAACACACATGCTCCCTCTAGCTGGTCAAACAAGTCATTGATTCTTGGCAAAGGATATTTGTTCTTGATAGTTACCTCGTTGAGCGAACGGTAATCTATGCATAACCTTTGGCTTCTATCTTTCTTCTCCACGAACAATACTGGGGCTCCCCAAGATGAAGAACTTGGTTGAATAAACCCTTTCTGCAACTGTTCTCCTAGTTGCTTTTTGAGTTCCTTCAGTTCATCAACTGACATTTTGTACGGTCTCTTTGCTATTGGTCCAGAACCTGGTACCAAATCTATCAGAAATTCCACATCTCTATCTGGTGGCATTCATGGCAACTCTTCCGGAAACACATCCGGATACTCACATACAATTGGCACACTGTCCATGCTAACCCCCTTAAGATAATTTAGCTTACTTCCTTTGGATTCAAAGTTTGACCTGAATTTTATTCTTTTTCCTTCCGGGGTTGTGAGTGCAACAGTACGATTAGCACAATCTAGTACTCCTTCATACTTAGCCATCCAATCCATTCCCAATATTACGTCTAGTCCTTGGGAATCTAGGATTATCAGGCTCACTGGAAACTTATGCTTTCCAAACTCTATAACAAGATCCCGGCATCCAAGACTTACTATCATATCTCCACCCAGAGAACTAACTTTTATTGGACACCCAATGTTTTCAGATGCAAACCCATTTCTATCAACAAATGCTTTTGATATGAATGAATGAGATGCACTAGTGTCAAAGAGTACAAATGCTGGAATGGAATTGAGTCTGAACTTACCAGCAACAACATCAGGCTCCTCATAGACCTCCTCCACATTGATGTGGTTAACCTGTCCTTTCTGAAAAGGATTGGGCTTGTTAGGTCCTTCAACTTTCTTTTCGGGGCACTCATTTGCATAGTGTCCCATCTTCTTGCATTTGAAGCACTCAACCTGACTGATGTCCCTTTTAGCAGGCTGACTTCCACTTCCACTACCATTTCCACTGTGGTGGCTCTTATGTCCACTCTTGTGGTTCTTGTACTTGTCATTGTCATGACTGCGGTGATGCTTGTTGTCATGAAGGTTGTGGGTGTGGTGCTTGTTGAATTTCCCATGCTTATGGGATCCTGAGCTTCCACTGTCATCATAGTGAGATCATTTGTGAGACGATCCCGAGCTGTGCTTGTCGGAGTGTTTCCTCTTCCTACTCTCGACTTGCTTCATTTTATTCTCCAAAATAGCAGCCTTGTCACACAGAGACTGATAAGTTGGAACATATGCCACAGACAACTGCAAGTTTAACTCATCATTCAAGCCTTCCAGCCTTTCTTTTGGCATCTGTGTCAACCTCATCCGGTGCATAACGCGCCAGATTGTTGAAATCTTCAATGTATTCAGCCACACTGCGGTGGCGCTGCTTCAGATTGTGGAACTCTTTCTTTTTCAGGCTCATTATTCCTGACGAGATATGAGCAGTGCGAAAGCCATCTTCAAAGATAGCCCAAGTCACCTCATCTAAAGGAGTGGTGATTTGGAAGTTGTCCCACCATGTGGCGGCTGGTCCTTCCAACAGATGCGCTGCCAACCTGACCTTTTCAGCATCCGTGTAGCCCACGGTCACTAAGTCCTTGTTCACAGAACGTAGCCAATCATTGGCCACCATGGGATCAATTGTCCCCGAAAACTTAGCTGGCCTCAAACGCAGAAATCTGGTGAGCATATCAAAACCCAGAGGGTTGTTGTTGTTGTTGTTATTGTTGTTGTTGTTATTGGGATTGTTGTGGTTATTCTGGTTTTGGATGAATGTTGTCATCATCTGCATAAGCTGTGTTTGAGCATTCATCATCTGTTGCATTTCTGGAGTGATGTTGTTGGGGTTGGGGTTTGCGCGACGGGGAGGCATCTGTGGTTTGTTCAAATAGAGATAAGAATGAGATACCCTTAGATGTTTTATGCACAATACATCACAAGCAAACACATAGCATGCAACTCAAGGATAAAAGCTCAACAACAGAATAACAAAGTTCTCGAAATAAAACACATAAGTGGCAAGCCATCCACATGTCGGATGGTCTAATAATAAGTTCACAAATAATAAGTACGATAATGAAAGGTAAACGAGTAGTCAAGTCTACTCATCAGCATCAATCTCCTCCTCGACGAAGGTAAGACCTGCGTTCTCCATCACGGTCTTGTTCTCCTCAATAGTAGTGGTCAAGGAATCGATCTTTGCCTTGAGAGCCCTCTTCTGGGAGCGAAGCCTCTCGATCACCATCTGCTGCTGCTCTAGCTCGAAATCCTTGGACTTCAGTTATTCAGTCATGTCCCGGATCTTCTTGTTCCTATCCTGGACGCGTTTCTCCTGACTCTTGAACTTACGGTCCCGGGTCTCGAACTTCGCCTCCATTTCCTTGACTATCTCGTCCTGCTGTGCGAAAAGCTTGTCCTTCTCGCGAAGCTGCACCTGGAGCTCGTCATTGCTGAGCATGACGTTGGTCCTGTCCGTGTCCACGTGCCTGATGAGAGACTCTAAGTCCTGGAGATAGAGACGTATCGGCTCTGCTGCGTCCCTCGAGTCGTCCTCGAAGTCGATGGACTCTCCATCATCATCACGTCTTCCGAAGACGTGGAAGTGGGTGCCCCTAACCTGTCGGGAGTGACGGCCTAGCAGACGTCCTATCATGTCCTGCATGACTACCTCCATGCCTCTCTCCCTGTCGTCGTGCATCAGCTTGAAGACGATGGCCTCCGTAGTAGGCTCTGTCTGGCGTCCGGGCTGGTTCACCTTGAAGCCCCAGAGGTCCTTCCTCTCGAACTTGGTGAGTGGATGCACCATGATGGTGGGAAGAGGAAGATCGAGCAAAGTGGTAAGCTCAACGATACGAGGACCAAAGCGGGTAACCTGGAACTCCTCAACAGTGCTGATGGTAATAGGCATCTATTTATAAGATAGAAAAGTTAGAACAACACTATTTAAGATAAACAAAGACAAACATCACATACACATTCTTGGAACACAAAATCACACAAGTCATGCATACATGAATCCATTACATCAATCAAGGTCCAACTTATTTAAGGTATCATTTTGGAAAAATAAGGTGATAGGTGGTGGTCCAACTAACGAAGTGCGTTTACAATCCTATCTCGCTGTATCTGTTGGCTAACACAATGTTCCTAGAGGCAATCAACCTATCTTTCTCACACGATTCCATCACTAAGTCTATAATATCTCCTCTTAAGGTTTGGTTGGTGGCTTCCAACTCTTGGGTATGTTCCTTCTCTTTCTCCAAGTCTTTTTGGAGGTTGAGCATTCTGCACTTGACTCTAGCACTTAATTCTTTGATAGTCCTCCAAGCTGCTTCTCTTGCTGACTCAAAGAATGTGGTGTGCATCACAGTGTTGGTGTACATGCAGAACCCTCTTTATTTGTGGTTGTCTTCCTTGTTTTTGTACAAGTGAAGTTGCACCCACCAATACTCCACTCCTTCATCCATCACTGGAAAGCCTTTGTAAACAGCTGCACCATGTGTTTCCATTGCCACCATGAGGTCCTTGAGAACTTTGGGAAACTCAGTTTCACACTCCAAGGTCATGGTCATGAGTGGTCCTTTCTTCACGGCTTCGTTGATGGAGTTCATCTACAAATGGAGATGAGAATGAGAAGATTAGAAAAGTTTACGAGAAGAATAGACAAGTGTAGAAGTAGTTAAATTTTTTCTTTTTCCTTAGTGGTTTCCAATCCTAGGGTCATAATCCTACAGGCAACACAGTGCTCTGATACCATCTGTAAGATCCCTCCTTTGTAAAGGAAAAGGATCCCTGTGATTGCAATGCTAGTCCCTGGATCAATGCTAGCATCCACAGTTTAAGATGAAGTACACAGATACAAAGTTCGTTTATTACATTCATTCCAGAGATAAAACATAGTATTTTACAAATCAGGGCCATAGGCCTAATACAAGAGTTTTTGGAATAAGTAAATAAACATAAGTCTTCATCTTCATGTGCCATAGGCAAGCATGTTGAGTGTAGACTCATGACTCCTACTCATCATCGGAGTAACCTGCAACATCACAAGTTACAGCCATAGTGGGTCAATACTTTAGAATAATATTGGCAAGTGATACCTTAGTAATTTTAAGTGGACTATTTTGCTATATGCATTTTGGCTAAGTGTAGCTTGGCTTGCTTTGCTTGAAAATAGGTTTTTCCTATTAGTTGAAATCACTAAGTTTTTCTTTGTCAAAAACTTTCCCAAGAAACCACCAATAGACATTGGGGTCCTTCACCCTTGTTCACCCACAAGTTTTACTTAGAAGTTGGAGTGATGAGATTCTTGTAGCTTCCATGTCTTGATGCTCAAGTTGTCCATTGCCATGGACTTGACTAAGTACTTAGATTTTCCACCTGCAGAGGTTGTGCACTTTCCCCACCAGACTTGGTTTCCCAAGACAGGACCTTTCAGAAGCCTTTCCTTAGTCAAATGGACACGCTCCAACCTATCATTCCCACTACCACCAACTGTCCAAGTGACTAAGTTCTAGCAACCTATATGATCAAGGCAGAGCCCATATTGCGAAGTGGTTGCACTGTAAGCTTTCTCAACACTTGGCCTCCAAATCCCTTTGTGCATGGGTGGCATACCAAAAGTGAGATACACAAGCCAAATCCATGGCCTTGTGTAACCACTCAACCAAAAACCACCATTCAAGTCCCATTCCACCCAGGAAGTTCATTGACTTAGTTGTTTTATTAAGAAAAGCATAAGTCCAAAAGACTTAGAATTATTTTCATCATAGCATGTACATACTTCACCAACCCTTGGTTTGCTACTAGCTAGGCTAAGCATGGCATAGTAACTTAACTTAGGAAATTCCCTAGCAATTCTACAATACTACAACTACTTAGGATTTCCCAACATAGCATTTGGCAAAAGTAGCATGCAAGACTTAGCAAAAATAATTCTAATGCTTATTCAAAATAAAGGGGTGGAAAATATCATGAAGTATCACTTGCCTTGGTAATGGGGAGAGCAGCACTCTTCACAATCACAGTCACTAGCAAAATCTACACAAAGTTTGTAGCACAAAATTACACACAATTCATATACAAACAAAAATATGAATGCATGCATGCAAGAAAATGCTAAGTGATGATTTTTGAAAACCCATCAAGCAAGTACATGAAATAGAAACATAACGAAGTCAAAAAGTTTTCTAACTAAACTTATTTAGCCCTAAAACAATTTGCTAAACAAAATCTATACTCAAAATGGACCTAGAAATGTTTCTGCATACAAAGTCACTTCAACAGATACTTTTTGTTAAACACATTGGAGATTCAGAAAGGGCTTGACTCACTGATTCCAACAGTATAAAATTTGCAAAAATCTAACGTGGAAATCTCAAGTTATAGCCATTTGAAATCTGGATCTAAATCTGTTTTTGAATTCTGTTTTTGAATCAACCCTAGACACGTGTCGTAGTATTACTGGAGCGTACCGATTCGTTTGGATCTACAAACGTGGACCGTAGGATCTAAGTGAGATCTGGCGGCTCAGATGCGCGCTTACCTCTTCGCCCACGTTCTAATCTACTCCGTAGGATCTACATATGACGCTCCTAATCGTCCTGACCATACACGGGCGGCGCTAGCGGCGTTGACTGGCGGTGGCGCGTCTGACCACGGCGGTGCTGGCGCTCTAGGTCGCCTGGGAAGGAAGGGAGGCGCTTACCGGATCCGCAGTGGCGTGCTGAAGCTCGACGTGGTGTTGGTTTGCGAAGGGGCGCGCCGGCACGGTCTCAGGAACTCGTCGGAGTAACGGGCGGCGTCGGTAGCTTGCAGTCGTGGTCCTTGCCGAGGTTTGGCGTCGCCCTAGCACGAACCAGTGGCATCAGGATTTGCGCAAGACATAGGCGAACAAGCTCGCGTGAAGGAGGGGGCAAGGGGCGCTCGGGTTTTACCTTAATTGGTCGCCGGAGTTTATCGGCGGCGCAGGTGGTTTCGGTCGCGAACGGAGACGATGACCTGGGTCACGAGCAGGCAAAAGGAAGGTATCAGCGTAAGCGCGAGATCATTCCGAACATCCTCGTTTGAACCAGAGAGAGAGGGGCGGTCGAGGCTCACCGTAATTGGCCGCCGGAGTTGTCGGTACTGCGGGGTTTCGAGGGCAATTGCGCGCAGCCTGGTGGCGGAGTGAGCGAGGAGAGGGGGGAAATGCTTGCGGGGCAGAGGGGTTTAAGTAAGCCTAGGTGCGACAGGAAACGCTTGCAAAATAATGGGCAATTACACCGCGCCATTACCGGCCTTGACAGCAGCAGGGACGTGGTCGCGAGCGTGGTTTGAGGAAGACGAGGGTGACGTGGACGGGGCCCGCTGGTCAGCGAAATAAACCGAAGGAGCATGGGGTCTGGCCGTCAGTAGCTGAATGGGTGTGCTCGCGCGTGAGAGAAGAAAAGAGATGCCCCGGGTGGGCTTGCTGGGCCTGCCCCGTTGCTGGTCTAAAATGGCAGCGCTCGGCCTTTTCTATTTGTTTGCTTCTTTTCTTTTTCTGATTCGATTTTCTGAATAGATTTTCAAATGACTTCAAATTCAACTTGAATTCAAATTTTCCTGGGATCTTTGCAGTGAGCAGTAGTCTCAAATATAGGCATAAGATCATGTGGTTGCTTTGCAAAGGCTTGGTCAAGCTTGGGGATCAAAATATCAGAGACTTGGCACTTGGTTTGCAAAATTTGAAAAAATAGTTTTTGAACCTATTTCCCAATTTGAAAACTTGGTTTAAATTCTACACTTAAACCTATCTTCATAGAAGGCAACAAACTTGGTTTATAAACAATCAAACTTTCAAATGGGGATAGCCATTTGATTTAAATCTGTTCACATAAAATCATAGCACCAAGTGCTTCTGTTTTTCTGAAATGAGTTTGAAATTTGATCTCAAATCTATATGTATGCATGAATGATATGCAAACTTTGAAATTATGATTTTAGGGATGTTACAAGCACATAGTTACTCGGCATGAAAGCCACTAGATACACATAGAGAGAATCATGACAGTAGCATGGACAAACACCACAGAGACAACTTACCCGAGGTCCTCGCTGGTGAATCGAAGAGGAAGTAGAGGGGCCGACGAACCGCGGCGGCACAGGGAGCACCTAGAGGGGCGCTGCAACCTGCACCTGCCACGGCGACGACAGCAGCAGCGCACGAGCCCAACACACCACCGCAGGCGGGATCGCGGCGGCGGCGATAGCACCTTTTCCGAACCCTAGGGTTCGGGAATGGGGTGGACCTGACCACAGGGAAGCCCCGGAGTCAAATCCAAGTGGATGGAACGAAAGAGCGTCATCGACAACCCCAACTCGCACCACGGCGGCAGCCAGAACGGCCGATGCCGGCAGGAATCGACGGTGGCGGCATCGCTGGCCACGGGGTCGAGTCAGAGGATGAGGGGATAAGGTCGAGGGAGAGAGGGAGGCAGAGTGGGCTGGGTGGGCCAAAACCCTTCGGGGTTATCTTTTGACCCTGCCCTATTGGGCCACCCTGGCCCTATAAGCCCAAGGGGCCAGCCCTAGTTATTTAATAAAATTTTAATCAATTAGAAAAGACCAAAATGCCCCTAACCTCAATAAAATTATAGAAAATAAAATAAAAGTCCAAAAAATTTAAATAAAATATTTTTGGATTCACAATAATCCACTCTATCCAAATAAAATAAGATATAAAATTTTGGACACTTAAATTTTATAAGAATTTTGTAATTTATATATTCCTTATGGAATTTTACAAAATTATTGAAAGGCTATAAAAATAAATAAAAAATCACTTTAATTATTTATTAATAATAAAGTATTTTTGAAAAATAATAAATAAATATTTAGTAATAAATTTAATGTATAATTAATAATTCCTAAAAGAATTATTAAATTAATAAAAGGCAAATAAGAAGGGTAATGAAATAAAATAATATATGCAATAAATTAAAAAAAATATTTATAAATGTTTTATTAAAAGGGCAACTTATATAAGGAAAATGCATATAGAATTAAATAATGCATTACATTACTTGCATAATCATTTTGCTTCTTTAAATATTGTCCTTACCGGGAAATAATGATGTTTTTGTAGAACTAGAAGCTCAAGGTCCAGTGCAAGCATCATACTTCACTACCTTGCCATTACAAGGCAAGTTCATCACTTGCTCATGTCCTTTGAAGAGTCTTTATCAAAGTATTTGCAAATTGTGTGTTATCATATATGCTATAAAAGAAACAAAATATTATTTTCATAAATAAAGAAATCATAGATATCATCCTAAGTGGTGATATAATGGAGCAATAGAACTTAGGGTTCTATTTGCAACAATGATGATCAAGTAGGGACTTAATAACCCCTGACATCAGTGATTCTAGCGCCGTATATTACGCGTTAGCCATGAGATTTGGAATGGGACAGAGAAGTCAGCTGTATCTTCTTCCTCTCGCATGAAGCCGGATGTGTAGGTCGTGGCTGTTATCCTCGTAGCATGCATATTAATTGGTAAATCATAGAGGATATGCAGCATATGGGTGGGAACCCTCATCCTCCCACGATAGTTCTGGCATCTAACGGTTTGTACAAACCATTGCCGTAATTCATTATGTGGGCATGATGTACACCAAGGAGGCATGCGGGGTCGCGAAGGGGGTAGTGATAGGCTTGGACCAACTACTGGGCCCCACATCATGGAATTGTGGACGGGAAAGTACGCCCGGTTGTGCAACAATGAGTTGATCTCTCATGGGTAAAGTAACGCACCTCTGCAGAGTGTAAGAACTGTAACTTGTTACTCCCTGTTCCGGGAAGGAGCTACGAACGCGGCAGGAAAGGAACTCCATGAAAGTTCTGGTCAACCTGTGGAGGCTGATTGTCATAGTTTTTCGGAATAAAATCAATCTTTGAAGAAAGATTTACAAAAAATGTATAGTGCCAAGGATTTATAATCCGAGGTGGTAGTTAGAGCATCAAACTTCCCACCTTGCATATAATGAACTTGTTGGGCAACGCTGTTACTCATTCTTTCCTTTGATCCCTTGCTTAGAATCTGAGGATCCCGAAGACGTGCCAATGTATGCAGCCGAATGCCAGGAAGACGTGTTCTACGAGGAACCTGATCTATCCAGAGGAGTTGAAGGCATCGACTACGAGATCCGGTACGGTGTCGATGAGAACGAGTCCACTTAAGTGTCTAGTTAGTAGTAACTAACGGTGCTGAACAACATAAACTCTATAGAATAAGTTGTTGAGCCCCACTCCTAGTCGGAGTTGGTACTTTTAAATTTCCGCTGAACATCTTATATTTTGGTTTGTAAGTTGGATCTTTTGGAAGTCTTGAACTTTCGGTATTGTAATAATAATGTGTGTACTTTTGTAATATAGACCCATAATGTTTCTGTTGTACCACTCTGAGGGATGTGATATTTATGGAACGGTGTTCTGTAGATGTCATGTCAACGACTATAGTGTACTACACATGCAGTGGTATGCTGGGTCACCGCAAGGAGCTTCATAGATGATGTATGCCACAATTTAACCATAGTTATTTTCGTAAACTATTGTATTTAGAAACCTAGCCTGCCGTATTTTCCGCCCTTGAGACCGTGGATGGCGAGGACCCTTGCTCCTCACCCTCATTGACATGTCTGGTTGTTTTGTGCACCTATGGATTTAATCCACAGGATCTAAAAACTGTCATTTGGGAGAGGTCAATTTATGGGAAGCTGGAAGGACCGAGATATGCATGAGAGATCCAATATTTTTTTTGCCGTTGTCCAATGCATTCATTTTGGTGCTTTATGGGATTTAATATGGATTTCTGATTCCTTTTTTAAGATATACTAATGATTCTTCATAAATCAGGGTTAGTGAATTGTGTCCGCTTCTTCTAGAGAGAGAGATTGAGCCAAGGGGATAAGGTATATGCTCTTCCATGTTGCCTGAACTAATTGCAATGTTTAGGAATTGAGTTAAAGAATCATTCACAAAATGGAATTATATAAGAAATAAGAAATTAATTGGATATTATATGTGTCATACACTGCTTGCATACTCAATGGAGTTCTTAGCTTGAGTTCTCCTTTTAAAATCCACTCGAGTCGGAACCTTTTGCCGGTACTACTACAACCTTGTATATGTCACAACTTTTCACCTAAATCGGTAATAATTCAGTAATCTCGTATATTATCACTATATTTTTAGTTAAATTTAGTAACCTCGTATATTATCACTACCTCACAATAGAAAGTGAGGTTGTTTCATGTTTGAATTTGTACTATCATTTATTATATATCCACTGGATCAATAGGCTTGATGGAGAAATTGTTCCCACGCAAGATGTTGCCATTTTGTTTTTTTTTCTGCAAATGGAGATCAAACACTCGAAATAGTATTGATGAGGTCAAGATTCTGTTTTTTGTAGATGGAGAAAACCTTTAAAATCAATATAATTTGTGTCTATTTCCATTTCACCTCCTATTATTTTGCGACATAACCTTAATATAAAGTATATGATGTACGTTTGGTTAGCCCATACTCCAGCAAGATTGCATATAATCCAAGTTCTAGCACATAATGCTTATTTATATTAGTTGCCTATATTTCATAATTGGTGTCTTAAAGCTAATCCTGTTGGCTTCTCTACTTTATGAAAAAAAACAGATTTATCACTCTTTAGTCTAGATATTATGCCATAGTGTTCTCATTCCCTCTTTGTTAGTATAGTTTTGTAGTGACTTTGATGCTACACTGTTGCACTTATCAGTATGTTTATTTCTATAGCTGAGAACAGTTTGTATTCGCACTCTCTCCATACTGTAAAACTAATGAATATACATTTCCTGGCAGATTTTGAAGATCCTGTACAAAAGACATCGAGAGAAATTCAGAAGAGAAAATGTGCAAGTTTAGTTATTTTGATTTTATCGAGAACAACCCATTCCCGACAATGGAGACTCCATTGCAAGCAAGTTCACCACTTCCCCATGGAATTCCTAATTACAAATACAGAAACTCTAAAATAAATCTTTACTAATGAAATTGTTTATCAATCCAAACAAATGTTTTCTTGGACATAAATGTTGCAGCGTTATTGATTGTGTTAAGGCTAGAATTCCTTAGAAATTACTGTATTATGCTTGATTAAAAATGCGTCTGTCTTTTAAGTACCAACTATATTTCTACATGGTCATATACACAATGGAAGTTCTATGTTTTCTCTTAATGTAAGTTGTTGTCTAATATAGTTTTTGGAGGTGTCCATTTACCTCTATGTGAGTTCATTGCCTATATAAGATGAATTTGATGGGTATGTTTCTATGTAAGCTACATAAATTTGCCTAAAAATATGATTGTTCATGTTCCACTTCGGTTCCATGATACAATTTTTTTACCTACAGATAGCACCTACTTCCTCTGTCCCGTAATATATAATGTCTTGGGTACCAGTGTCAATTAACTCTGGGTTGCTAACATGTGGACCCGCCATGCTTTTATTACACGTTAATTCCTTGCCTTTCTAAGGTAATTGAGTGTCGACCATGGATAATATGGAAAAAAAGTTGTGGCTACAATATTGTCTTGATTCCGGTATTTTTTACGGCTACAAAACTTATGGATAGCATGGATAAAAACTTAGGGCTACAATGGATGGCATAAAAGCACATTTTTAGAAAACCATTGCATTCCTTTTGTTCCATAAAAATAAATTAGACCGACATCCATCGATCGATAATAGGTTTTGTCATCTCTAACCATAATAACAATTCTTTTGATAATAGTTGTATCTATAAGCTACATACAATTTACTCAACGTGGCTCAGTTTTAGATAATTAAATCTATGGCTAAAATATTGTCTCTCTTTTGGCCTAGGCGCCAGTGGCGCAACCGGTCATCTAGTCCCACCAAAGCAACAAGTGCTGGGGAGGAATTAGAGAGTAAGAACAATGGTGGAAATATACCAATGATTTTAAGATCTAGATACAATGGGTTCCTCTCACTTAGAGGAGGAATTGATTGGTGGGGATTGTAGATCTAGATCTCCTCTTCCAAATCCCTCAAAAAGATGCAAGAATCATAGGAGGGAAGAGAGAGAAAGCAAGCTCAAGAGGTTCAACAATGGAGGTCAATTTCATGGTCAAGAACACTTAAAATGTTGGGGAAGAACCCCCTTATATAGAGCAAAGAAAATATGTCCATTTGTAGGATTCTTGCAAGGACCTAGTCTATAAGACGTCGGACCCCTCGGGACCGGGAAAACCGGTCCCTAGGCCGAAGTACCGGCCTACAGACCGGAATGGCTTAGTATACCATCTCGGAAAGACTCAGAATAGATACGCGAAAACTGGGAAATTCAGTCTACGGGCCGGTCTACCAGCACTAGCACTGGACCGTCCGGTGTGGGAACCGGTCGGATCGGATCCACAACCAGGATGCAACATACTTCACCAAAAATGTAATAACTTTTGCATCTATATTCCGATTTCGATGATCTTGGGCTTGTTTTGACAAGGACAACAAGCACTACAAGATGGAGCAGAGAAACATCATAGTACAATAAAGGATGATAGAACAAAATGAAGAAAGTTATGAAGCCTCCCTATAAGAAGAATTGGTAAAACCCCCAAACTCGAAAATGCAAAAGAATATGCATATGAATTCCATTTTTGATGAACTTGAGCTTTTTTAAGATCTAGCAACAAGCTCAAGAACCTCATCTGGAGAAAAACAAAGAAGAAAAAATAGTAAGATGCAAAGTATGCAAAGGATTGAACTCCCTAAGATGATGTGATCAAGTTACCCAACCGAAATCCCTCTTGATAATGCGGCTATCTATCCTTCCGGAATGCTTCACTTGATCATTGTTGCTTCGTGAAGAGTCATAATTTTCTCCCCATACACCACTATGGGATAGCTTCATTAAGGCATGCGTTCACATGTCCATTATCACCAATTTGGACGGCAAGCTTCAAGAAGATTATCTTCTCGAGATGCTTATCTTGAACTTGGCCTTCTCAACCTTGATGGCGATCACCACTTGATGTCATCCTCTCATGGGATATATGAAATCTTCACTTTTGAAGCATGCCCATGAAAACATACCTATATCATATAGAAAACGCAAAGGCACATAGTAATGGGTTAGTTCATGATGCATAATTGACAAGGCTTACCATACCACAAGATCTATATGATACATTCTTTATGCTTCATGTGTTGACCAACTTGAAATCACTCTTCACTCTTTGTATTGGTTAACCATTTATCTTCTCATGCTCCACCTTAATATCTTGAGGTACATAAAGAGCTCTTCATTTGATTACATGCTCTAAATATTAGTCAATCATAAATATTATTCAATCATAGCTCAACTAATGAGGCTATCATGACATCAACTTAGAGCCATATCTTGAATTCTTCTATTGAGATCACACTCTCAAGATCTTGATCTTGATCATATTATATTCTTCTCTTCAATTATCTGATCTTGATGCCAATACTCAAGGTATATCTTTATCTTCAGGGCATCCATACTTGAATCCAACACATGTATTACAAGCATGACCTATGGAATATTCCTTCATATAAAACTCAATGAAAACATTAGTCCATAGGGATTGTCATTAATCACCAAAGCCACACATAGGGGAAATTACCCTTTCAATCTCCCCCATTTTGGTAATTGATGACAATCACAGCAAGAGGGTTTTAATAATGAATAATAGAAACAAGTACATGGATTATCCGAGAATAAGTTGTATATAAGAGGTTGTATTTGATATGGTTAAGTGACACAAAGATACTAGCCCATATCAAAACCGATTATACTCACACAACAACAAATAATGCATGAGATGTGAGTAGAACCAACATATATAGAGCAAACTTCCCCACAATATATGCACGTGTGATGAACTTGAATTTCATTGCATATATTGTCAAGCATAACCTTTGGGAGAGTTTACACTATATATCCAACCATGCACAACATAAAAAAGATGAGATGCATGAAAGGAAAACACTTAAGAACAAAACAATCTTAAGTATAAAACCATTTCCCTTCAAACCTATAAACTTCTCCCCATTGACAACAAGTGCCAAAATAGATGACAAGGTTAGACGGACAATATAGTATTAGTTCCTACCCTAGGTGTGAATTACTCGTAATATGAGTGAAATCACATGCACATATACAATGACGAATACTTGGAGGAAATCAAACTATATTGAGGATCAAATATGGCTAAAAGGATAACAAATTGAAGAAACTTCAACGGATGAAGCAAGAAATCGAAAGATCCAAATAATAAAATGAACAAATAGTCCTCTAAATGAAATAAGGAAGCACCACAAGGTTCATGCATAAATTAGTTGTTTCATTTGAATACGATATGCACAAACATGGAATCCTCACTCCCTCTATATAATTTAGAACACGACCAAGATACAAGGAGTATATATATATAAATCTATACACTTTTGAAGACAAGCTTAAGTCCAAAAGTAACCAAATATGAGATATGAGTGCGTGAAGATGCAATAAAGGTAAACCAAGAACTTATAAATCAAGACCTTACCAATACCTTTAAAAACCAAGAGGATAAGAGAGATGGTTGGCAAAGAGCAAGGATATCAAGGCGAGAGATTTAACACTCTCATGTATATAAGTTTCTAACTGGACAAAACATGAGAATAATCCACAAAGATACATCCACACATAAGAGGTTAATAAAAATAAGAAAACATGATATCCAAGAGGAAGTCATTAGATATACCAAACAACATAATTTTTTCTTAACTGCATATATAGCCCATGGCTCTATTTTCTCTTTTGGTATATCAATAAACTTCACCAAATAAAAAAAACTCAAAAACATCACAACTAACACTAAGGGAACTAATGCTAGTTGGGATATTTTGAGAAAGGCAACAAGTATCAAAAGTAAGGATTCAATGCAAGTTAAAACAATATTGCACATGCGAGTACCTTGAGGAATTGATATGCAATAAATTGCTAGAAGGCATATTTGGAATTGGTGAATCATGAACATGATTTTATATACTCCCCATTATATGCATCATCTCAAATTACTCACATAAGCAATAAGGATAGAGAAGTCTTGCAAAGATCCTTGCAAGAACTAAAAAAATTACAAAAAAATAAATTCATGCCAAGATGCAACCTACAATAGATTGGATAGAAGAATTGTATGCATGAATAAGATATTTGTTACCGAGATAGCATTTGTATGATGTAGTAGATAAGAATTCTTTGATCATCCTATCTTGGCTCCAATTGTCATGTGGTGAAAACACGTTCCTTATAGATGAGACAATCATCTATTGCATCTTCAATGTACCTAAACCAACATTCAAGTAAATCTTGGTCCCCAAACTTATTGGGTCCAAAGTGGTTATACTAACCACAACACATAGGATACACTCCATAAAAATATGTGTATATTAGAGATGAAATTTTAATTTCATGCACATATTAGCCATTTAAGGATTTGATGGTGGATCAAAGAAAGAAAAACAAGATATAAGATATACATAGTAAACATGCATTCACGAGACTTTCAAGATCCAACAAATATATAATTTGGACAAAACATCAAAAAAATTAATAAGGCATACAAGGTGTGACATAACACATTAGTTGCCCAAACTATATCAAAGAATCAAATCAACACAAAAATTGTTAAACAAATTTCAACAAATGAACCAAGCAAAAGATAATTTATCTCATTCAAGCAAATAAAATAGAGAAGAACGAATGGGTTAACAAACTCCAAAAAGATCAAGGTTTCAACAAATAAACCAAACCCTTAACACATTTCACAATGGCACAAGGTTCCGAGAAGAAAAGGTTTGTCTTCCACTTAAACCCATTTGATAATAATCAAAAACATCATCAAAGAGATGTTCAAAAGCCAAGGAAGACAATGGGAGCCACAACAATTTTTTGGAAAGAAAAGGCAATAAGAGGCAAAATCCAAGGTGAAGATGATCCAAAAATGCTACCGCACACAAGTATATCAATTGGCGAAGACAGTGAGTGTATTGGAATTGATCACTAGTGGTATATTGCATGGATATTAAAGAAAAATCTTCACAATAAAAATCATAGGATAGGAATAAAAATATTAAGCACTATGCAAAGATAGATTTTCTTGATAGCTTAAATTAGTCACACAATCATGCAAAGTGTTGGAGACTGTCCTAGGAGAACCTGGAATATTCTAGTGAGTATTAGTATAGTAGTGTTGTCCTAGGAGTGCCTAGAACATTCCAGTGAATGTTGGTGTATAAGTTAGTGTCCTAGCGGAGTCTAGAGTATTCCAGTGTACTAGTTAAGATGTACCTAAGTTTAGCTATATATAGAAGGGTGTGGTGGTCCAAGGGACTAGCCCATCCCAGAATTTTCCCCCTAAAGACTACATGGTATCAGAGCCTTGGTGCTCCTGAGAAGTGGCAATGGTGATGAAGCAGGGTTGCTCTGTTGTGGCATATACCGAGGAAGGGCGTGCTTGGTCCTCGTGGTGTCCGATGGTGAAACATCGACTTGTGGAGGAGCTCCATCTATTCATGTGTGAGTGTAGGCAGGGGTACCTAGATCAGGTGGAAAAGTGCTGGCCATGTTAACTTGCAAGGAAGAAGTAAGAAGAAGCAAGGGAGCTGCAGCTGCTCAAAGCAGATGTGATTGTTTGTGGTGTGTGCTAGCAGAGGACAGAAGAGAGAGCTTTGTGAGCTCGTGTCTCTCAGCAAAAGTAGCAGGAACCAGACGTTGTGCTGCTCCACTTTGAGGACTCTGTGGTGGCAGACGGCGGTGTGTGTGTGCAGTGTATCTAGGAGAAGTGGTCACACAGTGCAACTAGGAGTGGGTTGTACTACAGCGGAGGAGCGGTTTGGGTTGTGATATAGCTACAGAGAAGAGTGTGTGTGCAAGTTGGACTTGTAGAACAACTGAACAACATTGTGGATTCAGTCTCAAGTACTAAACCTAGTCGTTCACTATGGTTGCTCAAGTGATCTACAAGATAAGGTCAACTAGAGCAAACAAGAGTCATAGAAGATTGTTTGTTGGTTCTTTTCAGCAACACTGGTCAATAGAGGAAAATCAAAGAATTGAGAAGCTACTTGATAAAATGACTCAATTGATGAAGGAGATAGAATAATTGAGAGAGTCAAAGAATATTGCGCAAGTTCCAAAGCAAGGTGAAAAAACAAAAGCCCTACGAAATTGTGTAAATCTTGCACAAGCGGAAGAAGGTATGTCAAATCAAGATCCTACATTAAATGGAACTTGTTAAAACTGGAGACTAGATTCAGGAGCATCTACACATGTCATGGGAAGGTGGAGTGAGTTTGCATCATATGCTCCAAATACACCCATGCATAAAGAGACCGTCCAAACATCTGATGGAACTTATCAGCCTGTCAAAGGAGTCGACATGGTGAAATGCACTCTGTAAATTACATTGTCTTCGGTCTTGTATGCTCCATCATTTCCAATGAGTTTGGTGTCTATGAGTGCCTTGGTTGATGACATTGATTATCGAATTATTGCTGACCGATAAAATTGTATAATTGAGGAGAGGACAACTAGAAAGAGACTTAGGGTCGGTATCAAGCATAAGGGACTATGGTACTTGGATAGACATGAAATAGATGATGCATTATGCACCGCTTTGATAGCTGTTACTGGTGAAGATGAAGCAAATGTGATACTCTTACATTGTCAGATGGGCCATATGTCCTTTGATACTATGAGTAAGATATTTCCCGAAGAAATGAAGAAGGTGGATAAAAAACTTGTGTGCGATGCTTGTGAATATGGAAAACACACAAGGACATGATATGTGAGTCGTGGACTCCGAAGCACATCGTCTTTCGTGCCGATTCACTCTGATGTCTAGACTTATTCAATGGTCTCTATTAGTGGAATGAAGTACTTTGTCACCTTCATTGACTGTTACTCGCGGATGACTTGGATATATCTCATGAAACAAAAAAGTGAGGTGCTTACTTGTTTCAGGGACTTCTATGCATATATCCAAAATCGTTTCAACATTGGTGTTCAAATTATTAGGACTGATAATGGGACAGAGTATGTGAACCATGACTTTGGCAACTTTCTTTCAGAAAAAGGAACACTTCATCAAACTTCATGCCATGATACTTCTCCATAGAATGGAGTAGCTGAGAGGAAGAATCTACATCTACTTGAGGTAGCCCGGTCGCCTATGTTTATTATGAATGTGCCAAAATTCTTATAGAGTGAAGCATTTATGACTGCTACTTATCTCATCAACCAAATTCCATCAAGAATTCTTGGGATGAAGACCCCATATGAAATGATCTTTGGTAAAAATGAGTTCATTGTTCCACCAAAGGTGTTTGGGTGTACATGCTTTGTTAGAGAGCATAAACCTTCAGTAGGAAAATTGGACCCACGTGATGTGAAGTGCATCTTCATTGGATAACCATCTAGACAAAAGGGATACAAGTGTTAGAGCCCTAATGAGTAGAGAACATTTTTTAGCATGGATATGTCATTTAGAGAGTCTGATCCATTCTATGGAGAGAAGACGGATCTCAGGTTGTTGTTTGACTTTGACTCTCCTATCACAACTGATGCTAGTTGAGAGGGGGATACTGAACTATTGAGGACAATGGAAGATGAATCTTTGAGTGTTGTGGTTGGTTCTGTTGAAGATGAACCTTTGAGAGTTGTGGTTGATTCAGTCCCATATCCTATGGTCGAAGAGAGATGGAGAAATCCGAACGAGGAAGAAAGCTTAAAAGTGTATACACGGAAAAATTGCAACATGAGCATCGGCAACAACATCCCCCTACGGCAGGTGACACACAGGTGCAGGGGGAGCAACAAGCTCCAACAGGTGTTGAAATTGTTGAATTGCCTAATGAATAGGTCCATCTACTATGAGGGATTCAATGGACTTGCCCATTGCCTTAACAAAAGGAACATGAGCTGGAGCTAGAAAACCTCCAAATTGGTATTGGGAGGAGCATGACATAGCTAATTATGTATCATATACATCTCTATCTATGAACATGGCCTTCATCGAATCACTACAATCTGTGGTGATCCCAAGAGACTGGAAAGTAGCAAATCAAGACCCGAAGTGGCGCAAGGCCATGATAGAGGAGTTAAATGCTCTCGAAAGGAATAAAACTTGGGAACTTGTACATCTTCCAGCAGGATAGAGATCTGCTGGGTGTAAATGGATCTACACCGTGAAACAGAATACTGAAGTAAAAAATGAAAGGTACAAGGCAAGACTACTTGCGAGAGGATATAGCAAAACATATGGGATTGACTATGATGAGACTTTTGCGCCGGTGGCAAAGATGAATACAGTGAGGATCCTAATATCATGTGCAAATAACTTCGGGTGGCCTTTGCATCAATTGGATGTCAATAATGCATTCTTGCATGGAGATTTATAGGAGGAGGTATACATGGATATCCCACCTAGTTTCTGCACTCCTAGAACATCAGGAAAGGTATGCAGGTTGAGGAAATCTCTATACGGCCTCAAGCAATCTCCGTGGGCATGGTTTGATAGATTTAGAAGAGTTGTATGTGGTATGAGATATAAGCAGTGTGATGGGGATCATACGGTGTTCTATCGGCACTCAAATATCCAAATTACAATCCTTGCCGTATATGTTGATGATATCATAATCACCGGAGATGATGAAGTGGAGATATCACGATTGAAAGACAACCTACGCAAGGAATTTGAGGTAAAGGATCTTGGCCAACTCAAGTACTTTCTTGACATAGAAATTGCTAGATCCCCCAAAGGGATTGTTCTCGCCCAGCGAAAGTACGTATTGGACTTGCTTAGTGACACATGAATGCTTGGGTGTCGGGTTGCATCAACCCATATCGATCAAAACCACAAATTATGTGTCGAATCTGGGGAACCAGTGGATAAGTAGAGGTACCAGAAGCTTGTTGGAAGGCTGATCTATCTATGTCACACAAGACCTGATATTTCATATGAGTCAGTGTAGTGAGCAGATACATGCATGATCCTAGGAGCGGACACTTGGATGCGGTCAATAAAATCCTCCGGTACTTGAAGGGTAGTCCAGGAAAGGGACTATGATTCAAAAGGAATGGTCATCTAAATGTGGATGGGTATTGTGATGCTGACTGGGCAAGTTGCTTGGATGATAGGAGATTAACATCTAGTTATTTTGTGTTTATTGGGGGAAATTTAGTGTCATGGAAAAGTAAGAAGCAGCCGGTGGCTTCAAAGTCAACAGCTAAAGCTTAATATAGAGCTATGTCGCAAGGTTTAAGTGAGATGTTATGGGTGAGGAATCTTATTTAAGAACTGAAAGTGTTGAGGAAAGGCCCTTTAAATTTGTGGTGTGACAACAAGTCGGTGATCAATATCGCAAACAACCTTGTTCAACATGATAGAAGCAAGCATGTGGAGATTGGTCACTTCTTCATAAAGGAGAAGTTGGATGACAATATAATTAAGATAAGTCATGTAACCTCTAGCGAGCAAATTGAAAACTATTTAACTAAAGGATTAGGAAATAGAGAGTGCATTTCAGCTTATAACAAGATGGGAATGATAGATAACTATCAACCATCTTGAGGGGGAGTGTTGGAGACTGTCCTAGGAGAACTTGGAATATTCTAGTGAGTGTTAGTATAGTCATGTTGTCCTAGGAGTTCCTAGAACATTCCAGCAAATGTTGGAGTATAAGTTAGTGTCCTAGCAGAGTCTAGAGTATTCTAGTGTACTACTTAAGATGTACCTAAGTTTAGCTATATATAAAAGGGTGTGGTGGTCCAAGGGACTAGCCCATCCTAGAATTTCCCCCCAAAGACTACATAAAGCAATGATTAGAATAACTTGAATAAAATAGTCTCCCAAATAAGATATAGAGATATGTATTTGATAAAGACCACACCAAGAATTTATTACTCAAACAAAGACCAAAAAGACGATCAATAAAATATTCTAACAAAAAATAGGACCTTGTTTGAGCTAACATGTCACCTAGAAATAACATAATCAACAATATCAACTCTAAGTGGCACAACCTCATATGTTCACATTTCCTAGGATTTTTATATTCAAAAAAACTTAATAAGAGGCAAATCAACCTCAACTAGATATAACTAAAGGGCATTTATAATTTGAATTTGTCATGATTATGGAACACCACATAGTGACTAGATAAGCTTGCAATATCGATACTAAGTGGTAGGACTCATGTACACACATTTTAAGGTTTGAGAGATGCGCGAGGCATATCACTCCCCCAAAATGGGATGTTCCATTAACCACTTGAAAAGAGCGAAATAAGATATCAATAAGATGCATTAGAGGCTCAAAACAAAACACACGAGTAAATGATGTGCCAAACACCTATACATACTTGAATACACAAAATAAGAAAGCATGAGGCACAACAAATACAAACACATACTTGGTACAAAACCAAAACATATAAAGGGGAAAGTAACTTACAATATAAAAGAGTTGAGTTCGAGTTACCACAAAGAGGAGCATGAGGTACATGGTAGGGAGATGATAATTATTATAACTTGGCTTGATCAAATATAATATATGAAGATCCCTTAATTCTTCATGACTTAGCCAAGTCTCCAATGCCCTCCACAAACACCTATTAATCAAGTTTGAGCTTATTGGTCTCCAACCAAGTTGGGTCCTAAGAGGTTAGTCACAATAGGCTTAGCAACCCAAATGGTTTTTTTCTTGACACCACTTTGAATTCCAAAAAACATCGCAAACACATTGCCATCTTATCCTTTCCAAGAGAATCATCATCATCAACAATGATAGGGTTAGATAAGGTACCGTTTGAACATGAAGAGGAAAAGTTCCCTGTAACATCCCAAAATTTCTTAATTTTGGAATGTAATAAAATAAATAAAATAAAATAAAATAAGTTTGGTTGATTGATTAAATTTTTTGAAAATTCTCAAGGAAAAGAAACCTTTTGAATTGAAAATTCCCTTCGTTATGACCTAAGTAGCCATATAGGCAATAATGCATGGATTGAATTTTAGTTTTAGTATTTGTGTGAATGTTTGCAAAATGAAAATCATGTGGCATGCATTCATAAATCATCATGGTATCAAATAAAACCAAATCAAAGATATTAGAAAACCTCCAAAATCTTATATTTGAATTGCCAGAATGTTACTATAAGGAATATATAGGGAGTTATAAAATACGCTATTTAGAAACTAATGAAAAGGTTACAAAAATGATCTTACAATGATCTATTGAATTTTAGAAAAATTTAAAAACAAAAATCATATCATTTAGAGTTCGTATGCAAAAGATATAGAGGAAATACTAAAACTAAAAAAGAAAAAGAAAAAGAAAAATAACTAAATGGGCCGGCCATACCAGCCAACATCCTATCCATTCACGCGGGAAGGAGGAATCGATCCCACCTTTGCATTAAAAAGCATGCAAATCCTGTTTTTCTAAACCTATCTCTATTCAAGCTCCAATATCTTCACATCTACAACTATGAATTGACTTCTGTTTGTTTTTACTTGTTCCCTACTCCCACATTGATTTCCCCACCGTCTTCAACCTCCATATAAACCCCCGGAGCATAGCTATGTCACTCTCCCTTCTCGAAATTCTAAATCTACACATGCTTGAATCTTATTTCGTTTCTTAACCCATCTAGATTTCGTCGTTTGCCTTTGGCTAAAACACGAAAGTTGTAGATATCGTCGAAATATTTCAATCCCAACAAACATCACCTCTTTTTATCCACCACAGTCGAAGAATTTCGCACCGCAATATTTCAGATATGATGGTGTAAATCCAAGATGTACTCGCGCTCGTTTCTTGGAATCCAAATTTGGTAGACCTGATGATTTCTCACATCTACGAATTTGTATCTCGAACACAGATATATTTCTTATCTATTCTAAGCCAAAATCAAACAGATCTAGAGCCAACTTTCTCTCCTAGCCATCGGATCCCGTCCCGACGGTCGAGATCCAATCAAACCGGTACTAACCACTCAGAGCATGCCACATCATTGTCCCGGTTAGCTGCCTCATTATAGCCACGTCATCAAGTTAGCATCTAGGCCTAGTCAGCATGCAAAGTCAACCTGCCCAGTCAGCAGAATATTTCCTAGAATATTCCTTTCGAATTTAAAATTGCAGATTATAGATCCAACTTCTAAAATTTATTAGAAATTCATATTACATAAAAAAATTACATATAATATATCAAATTGAAGATAATTTTGTGTATATTAATACGATATGGTTAGATCTAACTTTTGCTTGACATATAACAGTTAATTAATTTAATTAGTATTAATGATCTTTTAGAGTATTAAATTCGTAGTAAATTAATTATAGATAAGAAAAATTTAAATAATATGTCCCTGGATTCACAATTTAGTGTATATTACAAATATGGTATTAGATTTAATTTTTGATGAAGTAAAACTTTTAGATGATTTAAACTCTATTAAATAGTAATTAAATCACAGAGAAAGATCTACTATTCGTTTTAGGATGAATCCAATTCCTACTATTTCGTATTAAAGTCATCTATCCAATACACCCTAGAACCAAATTTAATTCGACCATTAGGATAGAAATTGCAACCGGACTATTAAAATCCCTATATTGGCAATCAAGGATTAATAATAAATACATTATTGCATCAAATACTTTTATACATGCATTGTATGATCTAATACTGTTTAGAGAATTAACTAGAACCATTTTGAAATTTTAAATCGTCATTCATGCATCTGTGCCTCATTGTTTTATTGTATTGTTGCATGTTTGCAATGTTTTGATTGGTGTGTTTGTTGTGCTTGCTTCAAACGTTAGATTGCAAGGAGTGCAACTACTGCGATTGCAACTACTATGATTGCAAGTATTGTGATTGTGATGAGTGGAACCATTATAATTGTGAGGATTATCTAATCGACTAGATCTACAACAAAGGCAAGTGGTGCTATCTTGGTCATAAATGTCCTACTGTTTTCCTATGCATTGTAGATGTTTTTTGTAGATGCATGTGTAGGAATTAATATTGCTATGCTATGTCCTATGTACATTGGTAGGAATCTCTTATAATTGAACCACTGTATGATTAGATGTGCTTAGCCATGTGAAATATCACAGATGTCGCCTAGAGGGGGGTGAATAGGAGGTTTAAAACTTTTACAAGATGGGCTTAACAATGGCGGAATAAAACTAGCGTTTTATTTCGTTAAGCACAAAGTCTATATATACTAAGGTTCACCTATGTGCACCAACAACTTATGCTAAGCAAGACAAGCAACAATGTGATAGCAAGATAGATTACTTCAAGCATGAAGGCTATCACAATGTAAAATGCATAATTAAAGAGCTCGAGTATAGAGATAACTAAGGCACGTGAGGACGACGATATTTTATCGAGTTCCTTACAACATGGAAGTATATATCGTTGGAGGAGTGGGCGGTACTAAGACCACCAATGCCACAATAGGCCTCACCCTATTCACCTGAGCACCTGCTGCATGGCAAGCACCCGATCCACTATGGGACCTTGAGGGTGGTCACCAAACTCGTACAAGATTGGGGCAATCTCCACAACTTAATTGGAGGCTCCCAATAAACACCACCAAGGACACTAGCTTGAGGATAGATCCACAACTTAATTGGAGGCCCCAAGAACACACCACAAAGTCCACACACCGTCTAGGGTTCCAAGAACCCAAGAAGACAAGCTTCTTGATTTCACCAAACCAAATTCTCCGAGGAGAACTCAAACCGATGCACCTAATGCAAATGGTAAGAACACCATAAGATGCTACAATTCCTCACTCTCAAGTTCCAACAAATCTATTAAAGCTATTAGGGGAACAATAGAGGAAGAAAACAATGATAAAATGGATTGGTCAAATTGTATGGATCCCAAATCCTCCAAGATCTAGATCCCAAAGATTCCAAAGATTCACTCACAAAGAGATGAAATGGATTGGTCAAATTGTAGATCTATATCTCCTCTATCTTCCTCTCAAATATGTGAAAGATCCATTGGAGGGGAAGAATTCAATCAGGCTGAAAGGGGGTAAGAACAATGGGGCAAAAGGCTTGAAGAAAGAGGGAGAAGATCTAGCTCAAAAGAGAGAGAAAGGGGATTACAAAGGAGCCCCCAGGAATCTGCACGTTGGGGAAAATCCTGGCCTGGGCCGGTACTACCGCCGGTGACCTAGAAGAGGATGCAATGATCGAGCGAGTAGGCAGCAGTCAGGGAAAGGGGATTAGTGAAGCGAGCTATCGAGTGGGCAGTCACGAGCCAGAGCGAGCGGGCTGGCGGGAGTCGCGGGGTGCTGGTGCGCGAGAAAGCATCAAGCGGCGGAAGCAGGGAGCTGGGCCACGTGAGCGGATAGGCCGGCCTGGTAGTACCGGCCTGGCCGGGCGGTACTGCCGGGTTGGGACAGTACAACCGGTCCTGTGTCGGAACTGCTACTACACGGGGCAGATAGAGGAGCAGATCGCAGAGGCAGCCGGTAGTACCCAGCGATACTACCGATTGGCCCACAAACAAATCCCTTTTTCCTTTTTCTTTAAAAATCAAACAAGAGGCAAAATCAAATGGCAATATCTTGAGATAGGAAATTCCGATCAACCCCAAACAATTTTTGTTGAAAATATTGGTTATCACCAAGTGAGAATATTTGATGTATTATAATGTGAGATACCTCCCTTGGTGAGAAACCGGAAAACCTCCAAGATCAAAAACGCAATAAGATACAAAAGGGAAATACATTTATGATGAACTAGAGCTTGTTATGAATATTACCACAAGATCTAGAACCTCACATGGTAAGATCCAAATAACAACCAAAAGGATGCTCTAAGAATGCAAAGGTTTGAGCACTCTCTGAAAGATAAGATCGAGTTACTCACTCGAGAGCCCCTCTTGATAGTACAACTATCTATCCTAAACCTAGTCTCCCAACTGACAACATGAGACCAGCAAAAGGGAAAACATATCAAGATTATACCTTTGCCTTGAGAAATCCACTTAAGTTCGATGAAGAAAATCTCGTCCTTCTCAAGATGGACACCATTCTTGATTCCCCATCCACACACTCGCTTGATGAAGACTTGCACCTTGCTCCCCCATACGCCATGGGAAAACCTTTTCTTTGACCTTGTCTTCATCGATCCATGATCATCGAGGATGGCAAGCAACAAACATGAGATCTTCTAGAGATGGCGCAATTTGAGATTGCACAACACTTCTTCTTATTCAAATCATCTACCTTGAAGCCAACACATGATCCAAGCGATGCCAATGGACAAATCCTACAAGTGCAACTTAATACACACATTAGTCCATAAAGATTGTCATTAATTACCAAAACCACACAAGGGGGCCCACATGCTCTTTCACCATGCTATGTAGACGAGGGCTGGGATTACGTTATATGGTAGTTGTTTCTACTATTATTGTTTTGTGAAAACCAAAACAACTTAATTAATGAATATCCTAGGTCTGATGGGATTGATATTTTTTGGTGGTTTCAATGCAGAAAGGCACCTAGGCCACTGATAAAGGATTGGTCTTCTTTATTTGGTTGCTTACGTGTATAACCATGTGCCAATAATGAAATGGGTGGTTGGCTGGACTTAGTAGGTTGTGATGAATCGAACCCACATAGCCAGAGATGTAGTGAATGGTAGGTTGGAACGGTGCGTGTCGGGTTTGAGGAGCTACTTTCTGAATTGTCTCTTCTTGGACTTCTCCCTATCATAACACAATATGAGTGTGATGGTACGAGATGGATTGACCAGGTCAGATGGATAAAGTGTACAAACCCCTGCAGGGTGTGTGTCTAATCTAAGTACTTAGTCGTGTCCCTGATAATGGACAAATTGAGTTGCTAGATATTGAGGCTATGACATATTTCTCGCCCATCCTTATTTCTTAATTACTAAAACTTGATGGGTGAACTGAATGGGTTGTTGTGATCAAACATGGTTTCAAAAGTAGGAAAAATTGGTTAATAAAATGCAAGATAGCATGAACTCCACCAAGCCAATTAATCATGTAGTTGCTAGGTCTATTGTTAACCACTTTAGCCTACTTGCCGTATATTCAATGTATTGACCATTCGTGGCTACAACATTTTATGTTGCAGGTTATTACCTATCTGAGTGATCGTTCATAGGTCGTGAGACTCCACTCAAAAATTGTTCGCCTGTGGCACACTTGAAGGATGAAGATCTACCTCGTTGTTTCCTGTTGTGTACTTGAATAATATAATGTAAATTCTGGATCATACTCGTTATATTTATGATACACATTTATACTTGGTATCATTTTGTACTATGTCTGCTAGTGAACCGATCTAGGAATTAGCACTATACACATGAACTCGGCCTTATCAGGCGAGGGTATTACATGTACCTTCTCCCGACATATGTAGCAACAAGTGCTACCCTTTCTCTTCTTCATTAATTTCTTCGCTTGGGGAGCCTTATCTTGATTCTTCTTGGGAAGTGGCCTAGATTCAAATTGAGGTTGAGATTTGTCTTGACCTTGAACTTGTGGCTGCTTCCCTTGTTGCTTCTCACTCAAGTGCTTTTTCTTTATGGACAAGATCTTACATGATGTCCTACAACCTTGCACTCGAAGCAAATAATATTGGCCGAATTCTTGACTTGGTATTGGAAGTTCCTATTGTTACTCTTGGACTTTTTATTATTATTGGATTTGAATCCAAGTCCACTTTTATCATTAGGGTTTTTACACACTCAAAATATTATCAAGTGTGGATTTCCCTTCATGACTCCTTTCCAAGTATTTCTTGAAAGAAGTGACTTGGGACTTGATGTCTTTGATTTCCTCTACAAGGTTAGTAGAAATAGAGGTACTAGAGGAAGTAGAGGCTTCATTGTTAGAGCAACAAGGCAAAGCAAGTAATCCAACATAAGGTTTATCACTAGTATGACTATAAGGATAACTAGGACGAGCACATAGCAAAATAGCATTTTGAGTAAAAGTTGTGCTAATGTCCAAAAGAGGCTCACAATATGTTACCTTAGTAATACTTGCCTCATGAGTTAACATTCGCCCATCATGGGAGATTATAAAATCATTATGAGAGATCAAGATCTTTTCATGAGTTTCTTCCAATTTCCTATATATAATTTTTAGTTAGCAACTCAAGTTGAGCCCTTATCTCAACATTCTACTTTAGGGTAGATGCTTCACAAGAAGTAGAGTCAGTAGCACAAGCATCATTAATGGAATTTTCTTTTTCAAGCTTATAAGATTCATTTTTTTGTGTAAGGAGACAATTAGTGTGCTTCTCCTCGGCAAGATCTTTCTTAAGGAGATTGAATCTCTGACTCCCATCATCAAGTTGGAAATCCAACTCCTCTATGGTTCCCGTTTGTTTAGTTATGGTGTCCATAACGTGTTTGAGTCAAGCAACGACCTTATTATTACCACGAAGAGAGGTACATAAAAAGTCAACTCAAGCACGAGAGCACTAGTATCCTCATAAATGTCATCATCACTATCATCATTATCATTGCTATTATCTTTAGAAGATATGTTGGGATCCAAAGTAGGAGATACCTTTAATCCTCTTGCCATAAGGCACATGTGAGCATGAGAGGATGAAGATGAGGATATTCTTGAATATCCTTTCATGATTGTGTCTTGCTCCATAGAATGTTTGATTTCCTTTACATTGTTAGATACACAACTAGAGGAAATAGAAGAATTTTGCTCATGGGAACAAGATAAAACAAGCATATCATCTACATTAGTACTCAAATAGTTTCTAGATGATATGCAAGGACTAGGAACACAAGGGGATTATATAATTATTGTTGCAAGAAGTGTCTAAGTCCAAACTCTCTACACCATTATCATTTATAGAACAAGAATCATTGGTGTAAATAGAAACACTACCATCATCACATATGATTTTTCCACTCACCATGCCATTAATTTGTGACTTGTCACATGTAAGTGAAGTAGAAATAATTTATATCTCATCACGACCAAAGGTGGAATAAACTTGGAGCTCTTCATGATGTGAAGGATAAGAGAGATCCTTGGAGATACCATCGACCCTATGAGAAATGGACCCACCAAATATTTATTTAAGCTTGGTCCACATCTCATGAGATGAATTGCGCTTTACAATCATCAAGAACAAATTAACTATGGGGCTCAAGGATAAGCTCGTTAGATACTTGAGCTTCGAGATATAAATTTTTCTCATCCTCTAAAGATAGATTTTGAGGATCCATTGGAGGATAAAACCTACATCTAGAAATCTCTCAATATTTGGACACAAGGTCCAAAGATTACAAACAAAGCAATTTATCCACAAAGTATAATTTGTGCCATCAAACATAACTGTGGCACTATGCACTATACTACTGGTCGACATATTTACACTCTAGGCGGTGAAGCCTAAACAAGGAGAGACCTTGCTATGATACCAATTGAAAGTATAGAGATGTCGCCTAGAGGTGGTGAATAGGAAATTTCAAAACTAATACGGTTTTCGCTTGATAGAATGTGGAACTAAACTAATGTTTATTTTTCAAGCACATAACCTAAATACACTAGGATCAACTAAGTTCACCAACAACTAGTTAAGCTAAGAAAGATAGCACAAGATATAAGTACTTCAAGCTTGATGGGTATCACAAGGAAAGTAAGCTTGGTTATATAGATAATCGAGGCACATGGAGACGAATATTTATTCTAGTGTTCCCTTATAAGAAGGTACATCATGTTGGAGAGGTGTGGGATTCCACGATGGATTTCCCAACGCCACGAAGGATCGCCTTCTTCTTGGAGTCTATCCCACGAAGTCATAGGCCCTTTACTTATGGCTAGCTTTTCCTCTACTCCGGAGATGGCAAGCTCCACAACCACTTCACAAGATCCACGAAGGAGAATCCCGAGACTCTTCACAATCTTCCACGAACAGGTGATACGTCCAAAACGTATCAACTTTCCCAAACACTTTTTTTTATTGTTTCTCCTCTAAACTTGTGTGATTTGGATACAACTAACACGGACTGACGCTGTTTTCAGTAGAAGTACCCTGGTGTCTAGTTTTTGTGCAGAAAATCAACTATTAGGAAAAATCCCGAAAAATATGCCAAAAATCCTATTCCACCAGAAAGATCCACGGAGCCAGAATACGATACGGAGGGGAGCCCTGGTGGCCCACACCCCCTGCCGCGCCGGTTGGCCCACCCTGCGCCTGGGAGGGGTGTGGCCAGCCTAGGCACCACCTCAGCCTCTTGATGGCTCAGTTGATGTGGAGCCTGTTGGGAACCCCAAGAGCAAGGTGTGAAGCAGCACAGCAGCAAGTCTTCCCTCAGTAAGAAACTTAGGTTATCGAACCAGTAGGAGAAAGGAAACATCACACAGGTGTTGCAAGCAACGTGGAAACCTGCACAACACAAACTCAAGACTTTGCCCCAACTAACAGTGAGGTTGTCAATCTCACCGGTTTCTATAATAAAGGATTAACTGTATGGTGTGGAAGGTAATGGTTTGCAGCAAGTAAACAGGTAATAGTGGAAGATGTATCAATGGTAAAGATTGGATTAGGGTCCATAGTTCACTAGAGGTGCTCTCCTTAGATAAAAAATATTGCATGAAGGGTAAACAAATTACAGCAGGGCAATTGACATGAACTGAGCATGGCATAACAATGCAATACTAGACAAAAAGATCCTATAAGATTCGATTGGGAAATACAACAATATACATAGACCGCCATCCAACTGCATCTATGACTAGAATTCCACCTTCAAGTTATCATCCGAATCCCCTCCAGTATTAAGTTGCAAGCAATAGACAACTGCTTTAAGCAAAGTGTGTAAGGTAAACAATCCACTTGTTCCATGAACAAGACACCGTTGTTTTCTCCCTAGTGGCAACAACACATCTACAACCGAAGAGATTTCTGTCACTTCCCTTGGAAACTAGAGGCATGAACCCACTATCGAGCATAAATACCCCCTCTTGAAGTCACTAGCAACTACTTGGCCAAGATAGCTACTAACAACAGAGAGCATGCAAGATCACAAACAACACAGGCATGATAGAATCAAATAGACAAAACCATTAATCAATCTGACATAGTAATCTCAATATCCATCGGATCCCTGCAAACACAACATGCATGATTACAAATAGATTAGATCTTGATCATGAACGGAGCTCACAAGATCTATACATGAAAGCACAAGGAGGAGATACAACCATCTAGCTACTACATGGACCCGTAGTCCAAGGTGGAACTACTCACGCTTCATACCGCAGAAGAAGGCCTCCGGGATGATCTCCCCTCCGGCAGGGTGTCGGGAAGAACTTCAGATCCCCCTCCCCCCGATCTAGGGACGATGGTGGCAGCGGCTACAAAAGGTTTCATGGAGTTTTGATCGGGTGCCTAGGGTTTTTGCATCCGGGGCTTCTTATAGGCAAAGGGGCGAGCCAGGAGGGCCACTAGGGGGGCCACACCCTACCCAGGCGCGGGGTGGGCTCACCCGCGCCTAGAGGGGGTTTGGACGCCCTATGGCGCCTCTCCGTATCGTCTTCTGGCTTCGTGTCGCCCACGGTAAAATATTGACTTTGGCTTTTGTCCCGTCCAATTCCGAGAATATTGATTTTCTGCCTTTATGGAACCAAAAACAGAAGAAAACAGGCAACTGACAATGTGGCAACTTGTGAATAGGTTAGTTCCAGAAAAGATATAAAAACACCTCAAAGTGTAGACAAAGAAAAGCAAAGTAGATACTGAACAAGCATGGAGCATAAAAAATTAGACTTCTGATTCAATAGGCCCCTCAAGTAAAGAACAAAAAATTCAGGTGCGATCGAGGGCTGGGATGGGCGGATACCCCTTCGCGCCTGGGGGTAGGATTGGCATACATAAAGGTTACATCGCGCGCGTAGAGCCCTCCAAAGCCCATACAGTCCCTAAGTGGATAAGTACGTGCATATCCTGCGACGCGATGTGGATTCCCGTATTCCACCTCAGCAGTCTGACGTGGCAACACCTCTGCGTGGTTTGCTGGGCCACATTTCTGTTCCAACCGGCGGGCCGTTTGTGTTGCACGCACGGAAAAGAGCGGGGGCTCGCGATAAGAGCGGGGGCTCGCGATACATCACATGCGGGAAATAGCAGCACCCCCGTCACCTCCGATGTGGTGCACGTCTGACACAACCCGTGTGAAACAAAACTAGAAGTGAATTGTAAATGTGATTATGACGAGGCAGGGATGTGTCATCATGACGCATGCAGGCCAGATGCATGCACCATTGTATCAACACCGAAGTGTCATTGAATTGTCAATCAACTTAATGGATCATCCAATCGGTCGCACCGTTGCAGTTCTCTGCCCGCCACGTGTTCACAAAACTTCTCTGAGAAGGCAGATGCCACAGTAGGGGAGAGGACGGTGGGGTGCATAAGACTGGTCTGCCTAGGCTTTTTGACTATCTACCTTCACTCGTCACTAGCGCCCTCCTCCCTTTTTTCTTCCTCCTGCTCATCCCGCTCCTGCTCCCTCTCTGTACGCAGGCATGGCTCCCTCTCGAAAGCGTGCCGCAGCGACAATGTGCGAGGAGAGAAAAGAGAGATCTCGCCGTGATACTTTACGCACTGAAGAGTCACAACATATGCTCATGGCTGTGCCCGCAGGCGAGGGATCCTCCGAGTAGATCATGTACTTCTTCTCCTTAATAGTGTTACCCATCATTCTTCTTCTCCTTAATCATCACCTACTTCTCCTTCTTCAGAGCCGTCAGTTCACCGGCAGACATGTTCGCCTCAGATCTCTAGATCAGCGAGGTAAACACTGTACACTGGGGGTTTTGCGACTAGGATTTGGGGTTTTTGCTCCTGGATCTTTTCCACACCGCCCATTTCTGCATAAAGCTCGGTGCTATAATGACACGTTACTGTTGTTCCCGTTCCGTGATAGGATTGAAACCACGTATTCTTTGTCCCAGGAAAAGAAGCCAAAACTCATCAATCAGGTGGATGCTTGGCTTAATGCACGAATAAGCAGCCACAGGGAGAAAATGCAAACACAAGAACTGGAATTAGAACGGCTCAAATTAGATGTGAATACCCTTATTGAGGAGCACGACGAGCTGAAAAGGGACAACGCTGCCTGGAAGAAACTATATAAGAAGATCCAAGCCTCGAACCGACTAAATACATCCATCAACGAGGGGCTCTCGAAGGATAATGCGAGGCTAAAAGATGATAATGTCGACCTCCGTGTCAAGAACATGAACCTGCTTTGGAAGATCGAGGGTTCGCTCAGTGAGCAGGTCAAGATCAGGCAGGACATTCTCGTACGTCGCCTATGACTTGAAGATATTGATGACGAAAACAAGCAGCTCCTCGCCAGGCTACGAATGTAATGTAGCAGACTTTCCTCGGTGCTGCTCTGCTGAATTGAACTATGTATTTCTATTTTTCAACTGTAAACTGAACTATCCGAACAATGAGTTGCAACGGGAGACACCTTTTGCGCAGTCCGAAAACTATCTGCTTTCCTGTTGTTTCTATCTACTGGGTGGGACCATGTTGGACAATTGTCAATTTTGTTGTAAGAAAACCTTAAACTTAGATATTACACACACTCAACCGTGCATTAAAATTCAAATTGTGTATTCCAAACTCAACTTCAAATAGTTGCAAAAGGAGGTAGCCACGATTGGAAAAGAGAGGGTGGGCCACTGGCGGGGGTCAGCAGAGAGAGAGAGAGAGAGAGAGTGAGATTCGTCAAAAAGAGAGAGAGAGAGATTTTTGGCGAATGGGGCCACCGAGCGCGTGAGAACCGTGCATTTACTATAGGCGTGTCCGAGGCGCACCGTGCGCGTGTGAACTGTGTAGTACTGTACTACGCATGTCCGCGGTGCACTGTGCGAGCAGGTGCGCGTGCGTATGCTGCTGAACCGTACACATGTGAACTGCGGGAGAACGAAACGTCGGCGTCTCACCATATAGAGCCCATCCCTCTGTCTCTCTTCGCCTCCCCTCATTCACTCCATCACGCCACCGCTTCCCAACGCCCCCTAGGCCCCTACCCACTACCCTTCCCCACTCCTCTCTCTCTCCGTCGACCAGGAAAAAACCCTCTCCCCTTTCGCTTCCGCTCCACTTCCCATTCCGGCGATGTAGCACCCATTCGACGCTGTCGCCGCAGTGGAGGAGAAGGCTGCAACGATGGCGTTAGCCGCGGAGGAGGCGGCCATAGCCGCGAAGTAGGTGGCCAGAGCTGCGACGGAGGCACAAAATGCCGCAAGGGCGGCAATCACAGTCGCAGCGGATGCGAAAGATGAAGCGGTTTCCATTACTGAAGGGCGGCCCATCGGTCCCTCATCGGCTCCCTCCGCTATCAGTACTTGTGCGTACAATCTTGGGAAGCAGCCGCAGGATGACAACGAGGAGGTCGAGCTCATCATGATGCCACCGCCGCCGGCCTTCGACGAGAACATCGTCGCTGTAACACCCTCGCCAGATAAGGCTGAGTTCATGTGTATAGTGCCAATCCCTAGATAGGTTCACTGGCACACCCAGTACAAAATGATACCAAATATAACTGTGCATCATAAATATAATCAATATGATCCAGAATTTACATTATTTATTCAAGTACACAACGGAAAACGAATACAAGGTAGATCTCCATCCTTCAAATGTGCCACAGGCGAACAATTGTTGAGTGGAGTCTCGCGACCTATGAACAATCACTCAGATACGATATAACCTGCAACATAAAACGTAGCAGCCCCGAAGGGTCAATACATGGAATGTATGGCAAGTAGGCTAAAGTGGTTAACAACAGATCTATCAATTACATGCTTATTTGGCTAAGTGGAGTTCAAGCTCATTTGCATAAAGCAATAGTTTTATCCTAACATTTGTAACAAAGTAGTTTTCCAATATGATAAATAGGACACTCTGGTTCACTCCCAGGTGCTCCTACCCAATTAAGTTCACCCAACAAGTTTTAAGTAATTGAGAAATAAGGATGAGTGAGAAATATGTCATAGCATCAGTATCAGGTCATTCAAATTGTCCATAACCAGGGACACGACTAAGTACTTAGTTTAGACAAGCTACAGGGGTTTGCACACTTTACCCATGTGACTTGGACAACCCAGCTCGGACAACCACACTCATATTGTGTGATGATAGGGAGAAGTCCAAGACAAGACATTTTAGAAAGAGCTTCCCAAACTCATCCACGCACCGTACCAACCTACACTATTCTACATCTCTGGCTATGTAGGGTTCGAGTCACCACAACCTACTAAGTCCAGCCAGCCACCCGTTTCTTACTGGCACATGGTTGCACATGAAAGCTACCAAACAAAGAAACCAATCCTTTATCAGTGCCCTAGGAGGCATTCCCCACCATATATCTTCACTCTGATGACCCAATCAATGCCATTCCACCTAGGTGGTTCATTAAAATCATGTTGGTTTGTCATTTAGCAAAATATAAGCCTTTCAAAACATATAACTTCTCATGGTGTGATACCCTTCCTCGTCTAAATAGCATAGCTAAGCAATCTATCAATACAACGGCTCATAAACAAGGAATGCTAGGGAATAATATGAAACATAGCATAGCATATACACATCAATTCCTATATATACAATTCTACAAAAACATCTATAATGCATAGGAAAACAGTAGGACATTTATGACCAAGATAGCACCACTTGCCTTTGTTGTAGATGTAGTCGATTAGATAATCCTCACAATCCTCATAGATTTAATGGTTGCACTCACCATAACCACAATACTTGCAATCATAGTAATTGCAATCATAGTAGTTGCACTCCTCGCAATCTATCGTTCAAAAACAAAAGCACAACAAGCACACCATTAAAAACATAGCAATTATGCGCAATACAATAAAACAATGATGAACAAATGCATGCATGATGATTTAATAGGTCACTCTTGTTGTATTTAGTGTTCTGAACATTATTAGATCACATGATGCATGTGGAAACTCATTTAATGCATTAAAGCATTTATTATTAAAGCTATATGAATTTAATACGGTTTATCTCACTTTAATTCAACTACTGATGTTTATATTGTATTAAATTGTGAATTAAATGCTACTGTATAGGTAATGTAATTTAGAGACAGTAGCAATTTGAATCACCTAAAAAGGAGTTATAGATATTGCAATGAGTTTATAGTTTTCTGCATGGATTTGTATTTTAAAAGTACCAAATAATTTTGCATGCAATTTATCTGGATAGATTTTATCAACAAAAACACATTACCAATTGATTTCACTAATTTTAGAGTTCTGGTTAATTTTCTGTGATTTAAATACTAGTTAGAAGGCTTTAAATCATTTAAATTATTTTATTAGACACAAATTATATACAATGCCATATTAATGTTCTAAATGAACCAGGGATTCCATAGACATATTACTTGAATTTTTATGATCTATAAATAATTTACTATGATTTATTTACTCCAATTTGTCCATTAAATCACTTAAATAACTACAGAAAATATGTAATGTAAAAGTTGGATATAACGGCATGTTAATGTTCTTCACAATTTTCTGAATCCAATGGTATATTATTTGCAATTTTTCTACTTACAAATCTTTTTATATGAATTTTACAAGGTTAATAGAATTTTTGTAATTTTAATTATCAAATATTCCAGTTTTATTGCGTCACCGCTAACAGTGCAATGCTGACTGGACGTTGTCTAGCTGACCTGGGCAATGTGGCGACGTGGCGAGTTTCTACTGGCAGATGCCTCTTCGATGTATGACCCGATCTTGAGCGTACATCCGCGATCAGACGGATGGGAACGATTTCTTCCGACTGTCTCCGACGAGTTGGAGGTCGTTGGTGGCGGCCGGCGGTGGCGCTCGGGCATCGATGGCAGAGTGTGCTCCGGTGGTCTCCGGCGACGATGGAGTGTACTACGAGGCGCGTATCGGCATGGATCTTCTCCTGGAGTCTTCGGTGTCAGTGCTTGTTTCCTGTAATGACGACTGCGGGCGGCTGAAGGCGTGCAGGTCCGGCGAACCTATGGCGGCTTGGACAACTTGTCATGGTGCGCTGTAGAAGAAGGAAGAGGGTCAAGGCAAGGCGGTGAAACCAGACGAAGTCGACAGGGGAAAACAGAGGGCGAATGGACGACATATGCTCGAGTTTGAGCTCCTTCCGAAGCTCCATGGCACGGCGGCGGAAAGATCCGGTTGAAGATGCCAAGGTGGCTAGGGTTTGAGGAATTTCCGAAAACAGAAAAGGAGCAGTGGGGCCAGAGTATATATGGAGCAGAAATCTGGAGAGGGGGGGTTTGGATTCGAGCGGATTCATTGGGGAAATCGTTCGGGATCGAAGGGGAGTTTGTCTCGAGTTCATTCTCCCAGTCCAAGGAGGAAGAAGGCCGGGTGGTCCCCACCTGTCAGTGAGAGGGGAGAGGGGAAAGCGGGCTAAAGGGCTGCTCTGGTTATCACGTGGGAGGCTGATGGGCTGCTGCGCGCTGCGCATAGCGAGTGGGTGGGCGATAGCGAGGTTGGGCGGGCTGGTCCTGGTCGTCCAGTCCGTGGTAGCTAGGTTTTGTTTTGTTCTTTTTGGTTTTCTTATGTAGATTTAGTTTTAGTTACCCAATTTAGGTCAAACTAATTTCTAAATACTTGAAATTTCACAAGAATTATTTTAGGACAGTAATAACCTATTTTCCATACATTCCAAATGTTTCAACTAATAAAAATTTGAGTTTGGTTTATAGGGCTTTCACTTTAATTCTTTTATTCCTTTTTTCTGTTTTAGTAATTCTTTTATAGGATTTGTTTTATAGATCCAAATGGACTCAAATAAATTTCAGTGGTTTTCTAGAATTGTCCTCTATCAATATAACCATTCACTAATATCCTTTCTCAAGTTTTACTATGGACAAACCATAGGTATTTGGTTCCACTTAGAATGGGAAATTCCCATTTTAGGGTTTTGACTTTCTTTTTGGGCAATACTATTTCCTTCTTGGGGTTTATATGCAGTGATGCTCATGCATGCTTCATGATTTTAAATTTTGAAATCTTGCACACCAATTCTACATTCAATAAGCAATCCATGCCCTTTAGCCTATATGGCTACTTAGGTCATAACAAACCAACATAAGGTTTTGAATCAAGGTTGAGAGGATTTTCAATTCAAAAAGTTTCTTCTCTTTGATAAATTTCAACAAAGTCAAACAATCAATCAAACTTATTTTATTTATTTCACATTCCAAAATTAGGAAATTTTTTGTGATGTGACAGACTACCAATCTTAAAAGAAATCTTGTCCCGAGATTTGGGAAGGCTAGAAAGAAAGAAAGGTTCGGGATCCATTAGGATGCTACCACCCTTAAAAGAAAATTGACTAGGTCATTTCTCGAGGATTCACTTAGCTCATATTGGTTCTCCTTTAGACTTCTGGTGGCACAATGTCTCTTGCACATTCTAACCTTCATGATTGGCAGATTCCAAGAAAACACTACTTGAACTAGTAGAACTCTCGTGGTGGTCAATTAGGGGACGTTTACTTCACGATACCCATTAAACATGGTTGAGATTCATCCTTACCATGCATTTCAACGCTCAGCAATGGATGCTTATATAAAGGTGGGACATCATACCATTCTAAGTTCTAGGCTCAACACCGGCTCTCTTCTAGGGTTCAAAAAGACACTCAAGATTCAAAAAACCAACAATACAAAAGCGAATAATAAGAGTAGTAGGAATGGTGATCAATCCATCCTGCACCCAAATCATTACCATGCATGAGGATAGGTGAATCACGTTTTTCTATCACTCGGGCATCATAACTTGCCTTCAAGAAGGTTTCCATGGGCACGAATTAATGCTCGATGTAGACTCACATGTATTCAATCACAAAGCTACTACAAAACTAAACTATCGATACATCAACTTTCAGGTTGCGTAATCTACTACATAACATCATTGCAACACTTCGTACTTTCACATCCTTCTGTTGCATTAGATGAACTATTCTACTTTGTCAATGCATTATATTGTAAAACTTTCCACTTAACACATCATTATATCTCCAAGGGTTCAAGGTAGGGAAGAATAGATTCTATTGAAAAGAAACTACTAAGAAAATAATCCTACCCATAACTATATGAAGCAATCAATGTCACAAACAAGGAAACAATCATAGGCAATCAACACACAATCAAATACTTGAATAATAACATTACAGGGGTATAAATATAGCAGTATATAACCACAAAATAGTTTGAAAACATTAAGGACAATACTAGAGTAAAATAAAGCAACATATAAGCACTAAACTAAATCTGTCAAAACGATACAGCAGGTTTCACGATTTTTTTGACCAACTTAGACTCATTAGGAATTTTATCCAATTTCTTTGCATATAATACAGGTAATTATGCTCCAGATCCTATTTTTTTAGATTTTTCTGAGTTACCAGTAAAATATGAAAAATCGCGCGGTACAACAGGTCAGGCAGAAAACTGCAGCAGTAATATCACGAATGTCAATCAATTCACACCATTAAAATAATTTTAAAACCTCACAAAAACTCCAGAAACTTTAGAGTTTCAAAATAACAGATCCTAAATAAGACATCACACAATATGGTTCAGTACAAACAAGCAAGCAACCTATATTGTCATACCTCATAAGTTGGTAAGATCAATATGCTAACACGATAGCGATGATCTCCTAAAGAGATAAATATGGTGGTCTAGGTCTAACCAAGCTTGGTGATTATGTCATAATATTTGTTCTTTTACTTAGCTAACTCTCATATAGGTATCAAAATAATGGACAACTACAAATTTGAACAAGAAGAGATTATAGAAAAGATAGACAAGGAATATAAAAACTCTAATAAGTATAAAATATGATAGTTCTCCTAATAAAGGTCTTCTATTACTAATCCATTTCTAAGTTCACGATCCTACAGTCAACGCACAGATCTGATACCATCTTATAACACCCTCGCTTGATAAGGCTGAGTTCATGTGTATAGTGCCAATCCCTGGATCGGTGCACTAGCACACACAGTACAAAATGATACTAAATATAACTGTGCATCATAAATATAATCAATATGATCCAGAATTTACATTATTTATTCAAGTACACAGCGGAAAACGAATACAAGGTAGATCTCCATCCTTCAAATGTGCCACAGGCGAACAATTGTTGAGTGGAGTCTCGCGACCTATGAACGATCACTCAGATATGATATAACCTGCAACATAAAACGTAGCAGCCCCGAAGGGTCAATACATGGAATCTATGGCAAGTAGGCTAAAGTGGTTAACAACAGATCTATCAACTACATGCTTATTTAGCTAAGTGGAGTTCAAGCTCATTTGCATAAAGCAATAGTTTTATCCTAACATTTTTAACAAAGTAGTTTTCCAATATGATAAGTAGGACACTCTGGTTCACTCCTACGTGCTCCTACCCAATTAAGTTCACCCAACAAGTTTTAAGTAATTGAGAAATAAGGATGAGTGAGAAATATGTCATAGCATCAATATCAGGTCGCTCAAATTGTCCATAATCGGGAACATGTCTAAGTGCTTAGTTTAGACACCCTGTAGGGGTTTGTACACTTTACCCATGTGACATGGACAACCCAGCTCATACCACCACACGCATATTGTGTGATGATAGGGAGAAGTCCAAGACGAGATATTTCGGGAAGATTTTCCCAAACCCATCCACGCACCGTACCAACCTACATTATTCTACATCTCTGGCTACGTAGGGTTCGAGTCACCACAACCTACTAAGTCCAGCTAGCCACCCATTTCTTACTGGCACATGGTTGCACACAAAAGCTATCAAACAAAGAAACAAATCCTTTCTCAGTGCCCTGGGCGGCATTCCCCACCATATATCTTCACTCTGATGACCCAATCAATGCCATTCCGCCCAGGTGGTTCATTAAAATCATGTTGGTTTGTCATTTAGCAAAATATAAGCCTTTCAAAACATATAACTTCTCATGGTGTGATACCCTTCCTTGTCTAAATAGCATAGCTAAGGAATCTACCAATACGATGGCTAATAAACAAGGAATGCTAGGGAATAATATGGGACATAGCATAACATATACTCATCAATTCCTACATATGCAATTCTACGAAAACATCTATAATGCATAGGAAAACAGTAGGACATTTATGACCAAGATAGCACCACTTGCCTTTGTTGTAGATGCATTCGATTAGATAATCCTCACAATCCTCATAGATTTCATGGTTGCACTCATCATAACCACAATACTTGCAATCATAGTAGTTGCACTCCTCGCAATCTATCGTTAAAAAAAGCACAACAAGCACACCATTCAAAACATAGCAATTATGCCCAATACAATAAAACAATAATGAACAAATGCATTCATGATGATTTAATAGGTCACTCTTGTTGTATTTAGTGTTCTGAACATTATTAGATCACATGATGCATGTGGAAAGTCATTTAATGCATTAAAGCATTTATTATTAAAGCTATATGGATTTAATACGGTTTATCTCACTTTAATTCAACTACTGATGTTTATATTCTATTAAATTGTGAATTAAATGCTACTATATAGGTAATGTAATTTAGAGATAGTAGCAATTTGAATCACCTAAAAAGGAGTTATAGATATTTTTTATGATTAAAACACTGTTGAAATGAGTTCATAGTTTTCTGCATGGATTATTTTAAAAGTACCAAATAATTTGGCACGCAATTTTTCTGGATAGATTTTATCAGCACAAAACATTACCAATTGGTTTCACTAATTTTGGAGTTCTGGTTAATTTTTATGTGATTTAAATACTAGTTAGAAGGGTTTAAATCATTTATTAGACAAAAATTATATACAATGCCATATTAATGTTCTACATGGACCAGGGATTCCACAGACATATTACTTGAATTTTTATGATCTATAAATAATTTACTATGATTTATTTACTCCAATTTGTCCATTAAATCATTTAAATAACAACAGAAAATATGTAATGTAAAAGTTGGATATAAGGGCATGTTAATGTTCTTCACAATTTTCTGAATCCAACGGTATATTATTTGCAATTTTTCTACTTACATATCTTTTTATATGAATTTTACAAGGTTAACAGAATTTCTGTAATTTTAATTATCAAATATTCCAGTTTTATTGCGTCACCGCTGACATTGCAATGCTGACTAGATGTTGACTAGCTAACCTGGGCAATGTGGCGACGTGGCGAGTTTCTACTGGGAGATGCCTCTTCGCTGGATGACCTGATCTCGAGCGTACATCCGCGATCGGACGGATGGGAACGATTTCTTCCGACAGTCTCCGACGAGTTGGAGGTCGTTGGTGGAGGCCGGCGGTGGCTCTTGGGCATCAACGGTAGAGTGTGCTCTGGTGGTCTCCGGCAATGATGGAGTGTACTACGAGGCGCGTATCGACATGGATCTTCTCCTGGAGTCTTTGGTGTCAGTGCTTGTTTCCTGTAATGACGACTGCGGGCGGCTGAAGGTGTGCAGGTCCGGCAAACCTCCGGCGGCTTGGACAGCTTGTCATGGTGCGTTGTAGAAGAAGGAAGAGGGTCAAGGCAAGGCGGTGAAATCAGACGAAGTCGACTGGGGAAAACAGAGGGCGAATGGGTGACAGATGCTCGAGTTTGAGCTCCTTCCGAAGCTCCATGGCACGGCGGCGGTGAGATCCGGTTGAAGATGCCAAGGTGGATAGGGTTTGAGGAATTTCCGAAAACAGAAAAGGAGCAGTGGGGCTAGAGTATATATGGATCAGAAATCTAGAGAGGGGGGTTTGGATTCGAGCGGTTTCGTCGGGGAAATTGTTCGGGGTCGAAGGGGAGTTCATCTCGGGTTCATTCTCCCAGTCCAAGGAGGAAGAAGGCTGGTGGTCCCCACCTGTCAGCGAGAGGGGAGAGGGGAAAGCGGGCCGCAGGGCTGCTCTGGTTCTCGCGTGGGCTGCTGATGTGCTGCTGCGCGCTGCGCATAGCGAGTGGGTGGGCGGTAGCGAGGTTGGGTGGGCTGGGCATGGTCGTCCAGTCCGGGGTAGCTAGGTTTTTTTTCTTCTTTTTTGTTTTCTTATGTAGATTTAGTTTTAGGTACCCAATTTAGGTCAAACTAATTTCTAAATACTTGAAATTTCACAAGAATTATTTTAGTACAGTAATAACCTATTTTCCATCCATTCCAAATGTTTCAACTAATACAAAATTAAGTTTGGTTTATAGGGCTTTCACTTTAATTATTTTATTCCTTTTTTATGTTTTAGTAATTCTTTTATAGGATTTGTTTTATAGCTCCAAATGGACTCAAATAAATTTTAGTGGTTTTCTAGAATTTTCCTCTGTCAATATACCCATTCAATAATATCCTTTCTCAAGTTTTACTATGGACAAACCATAGGTATTTGGTTCCACTTAGAATGGGAAATTCCCATTTAGGGTTTTGACTTTCTTTTTGGGAAATACTATTTCCTTCTTAGGATTATATGCAGTGATGCTCATGCATGCTTCATGATTTTAAATTTTGAAATCTTGCACACCAATTCTAAAATCAATAATCAATCCATGCCCTTTTGCCTATATGGATACTTAGGCCATAACAAACCAACATAAGGTTTTGAATCAAGGTTGAGAGGATTTTCAATTCAAAAAGTTTCTTCTCTTTGAGAAATTTCAACAAAGTCAAACAATCAATCAAACTTATTTTATTTATTTCACATTCCAAAATTAGGAATTTTTTTGGGATGTGACAGTCGACGACGAGGAGGAGGTAAGTTCCAATTAATGGATTATCTGCTTGGGGCCTAGGGTTTTCACTTAGCGTCAGATTCGTTTGTTATCTGTTAAGCTTGGGGCCTAGGGTTTTCACTTAGTGTCAGATTCGTTTGTTATATGTTATGATTGATGTGTAATTAATGGATCTATGGATTATTGCTAGCTAGGGTTTGATTATGGACAAAATCGATTAATATTTGTGGATCTGTGGATTATTGCTAGCTAGGGTTCGATTATGGACAGAATCGATTAATATTTGTGGATCTTTGGATTGTTGTTTTCATTTCTATGGATTAATGCTAGCTTATTGACCTACGGAAGTGGATTATCTTCTTGATCCCTTGATTACTTTCTGTTATTGCTAGCTGGAGACTGTTATCTGTTGCTTCCTTTGTTAAGCATTCAATTTTAGTTGCAGTTTCTACATATTTGCTTCACATGTGTATTTTGCATATTTCAGTAGGCTACTGATGATGTTGACCGCGATGCCGACTCGTGTCAAAGGAAGACCATGGCCACTCTCAACAAGCTTAAAGCGGGGAGGTTTAACCGGTTCTGGAGTGAACCCTGGACTGATGGCATGAACAGCTGCCCCTTCTGCAAAAGGAGCATAAAGACGCACTTCCAAAGCATCCTGCAGCATGCTGAAGGCTGTGGATCTGGCCGTGTCAAAGTTGGGGAAACTGTCAATGTCCATGGCTTCATGGCCAATCACATGCCCTATGGCATCTTCCTCAGGAACAAACTGAACCGAGCTATCGAGCTCGGTCGTGTGCCTTCTCCCAAGCCCAAGCCACCGAAGGTTCCAGGTATGGGCAGCAGGAAGCAGAGGAAGCGGGACAGGGAGGAGCAGGACCGGGAGGAGGCGGTGAGGAGGCAGTGATGTAATGATGTGCCTATTTGTGTGTGCTCTTGTTGTTGGTTTAAGCAGCATCCTTTTGTTTGAACTGTGTTTATGTTGGCTACTTAGCAGCGTTTGTGTTGAACCTCTGCCTTATCAAGTTTGTGTTGAATCTTTCTTAATTAGTTGCTTGTTATGTTTCTACATTTTAGATGCTTAATTAGTTTGTGTTGAACCTTGCTTAATTAGTTGCTTGTTATGTTTCTACATTCTAGATGATTACTATCTACATTTGTTTTTGTACATGCTGGTGTGTGGTGGGATTTCCTATTTCGGAAAGGTTCAAGGGAAATAGTTAAGCAATTGAGAAGTAGATGCTGGTATAGATTTGCTACCAAATTGGGCAAAAAGGAATGAATAAGGTGAGCCTGGCAGAGATAGACAAAAAGTGGTGTATGGATTTATTTTCAGAAGAGAGAGAGAGAGTTCTTTGATTTGTTGCCAAATTGGGCTGGCTGGTTGCGTTGCCCTATTGTAGCCTTATTCTGCTCTTCTTTCCTTTTTCATATAGTTTTTGATTTACAAACTAGCCTGATTTGTCTCACCTGAACCTCTTTTTCTAAAAAATGACAAATCTATAACTAGCCTGTTTTGTCTCACCTGAGCCTCTTTCCTTCATGAAATAACCTCAATATTTTTTACACATTCTAAAATACGCAGACTTAGCCCAGCCCAGCTCGTGTTCCTGTGCCCGTGTTATTGCTGCAGCGGCTGCCTTCTTATTTGGGCCGGTCCAGCCGCGCCCAGCAGATGCGCGTGGGTATGACAACGTAGACGCGTTAGGTATTTAGTCACTCCATGATCGCCTCCGCCCACGACTCGCCTCCTATCCCTCCTCACACGAGCGCCTCCACTAAAACAACCTAAAAAATTCCATCGAAGACCGCCTCCAGTATTCAACGCCTGCGATGACACAGGTTCATGGAACAGAGATTCAAGGATCATGTATGTTTTCACCAACTCCTATATGAAAATCTAGAACGAGCGATGTATAGAAATTTCGTCAGATCCAGAGGAAATACGATCAAATTTTAAAAATGTATGATGATCATAATTGTGTAGATCAGATCTACATATGAACTAGTACAATAAAACTCTATTATATGTTAGCACTAAAAGCATCTCGTGTTAGATCTATATGTACTATTAAGAAAATTTTATTATTTAATGGACACTACTCGGTGCTTTGGAATATCATGCATGTTTATGAAGATGCAAACCATGTTTAAGTATCTAAAATAAGAGGTGGTAGAATATAGATTTCTTTATTCTAAAAAGTTTGTGTACATGGCACTTTCTGGTTAGGTCGAGGAGTATGCTCACACTCATCATGTTCGTGCTGCTCTTAAGTTGCATAAACCTCTGCATATAAGAGGTATGTAATGTAAAATAAAAAATCAATGTAGTTATAATATTGCTGCTTATGTATGTATTTGTTACATGCAGGTCCTGGAATAAAGTTCGAGAAAGAATTTGAATGTTTCTGCCATTATGGCAACCATGTAGCGATGGATGATGCCAAAATTAATGTACTGAAGTATGGAGTTGATAAGAACCTCCCAAAAAGACCTATGTATGAACCATAAATAAATCAAACACCTTGAAAGGCAAAGCAAAAATGGTAAAACTTTTGAACTAGTAACAATTTTTCAAATTGTTACATTACTACTATTAGGTACTGAAATTTGTATGTATATATTGGTGTAATCTATATGCAGTACTTTTCGAGAAGCTTCACCATGGAGCATATTGTTCCATATATTGAACTACCAGCAGGCATTCAAGTATTTTGGAACAATATGGAAGTTGCAATAGTTAAAATGGTGATGACCAAGTCAAACACTAGAGGCAAACTGAAATGTGGTGCCAAGTTAAAATGGATGGAGGTTGTGAACAAGTTTGATATGAGAGCTGGTGACATCTTTGTGTTTTGGTTCCGTGGTAGCTCGGCTGGCCTCAAGCTCCTTATTAATCGTTTGTGAAATCAATATGCAGTCCATGCAATGTTGGCATGTGTCCACAATTGCCACAAAGTGTTTCTAGCCAACTTAGTAATCACTAAGTTGATGAATTCAAAGTCCTTCGAATGATTTCTAGCCAAGGCTATAGATCTCTATAGGTTGGCTAGAAAGTCCTTCATCAACTTAGTGCTTATGTGATGATAGAATAGTGTTGTAGTTTATAAGTTAAGTCTTATCTCATTTTTATGACTTAATATTACACTAAAAAGTACCAGTGTTAGACCTGAATGATGCATAGATTACCCCTCACTAAATCATAACTAAGAATAGTGAAATATTCATATTGTTTAAATTACAAATTCATAAGCCATGTTTTGATGTATTGATGCTAGCTAAATGGACTCAATTTTGGCACAAGGGTGTATCACCACGTGCCTAATGATGCTAGCATTGTATCTAGCCTAATGATGCTAGCATTGTACCACAAGTGTGATAGGTCTAGATCTGCCACAAGTGTGCTATGACTTTGGATGATGCACACTTGTAGCACGTATAGCCTCATGCCAACATTGCATGGGGTCTTGACCTATGGGAGTTGTCTATAAACACCTTCATCATCTTTGTGGTTGTATGAGTCAATAGTTGGTCAACGTGATCCCACCTAGTTGTTACATCAAACTATACAACTACTATGCCAAATCATGACATTGATTATAAGTATAAAAGTGGTATGCCCATGGCATGATGCACACTTGTGCCTCATATATCCAAACATTGCATTGGGCTCTAGACCCATGGCATGATGCATATTCCATATTTCTAGATAACTTTCTCTCATGTTATTCTTTCTTAGAGTGGGAAAACATGGCCATGATCCTTGTGTTCGTGCCATCGCATGAACGGATCGTTATCCGTGCGACTTGCTCCAGTTTGTAACAACAGAACCAGAGCTAGACCTATGACTAGATCAACAATCTAAAACGGCTAAGTGCTAACCTGATGGAACTGAAACTCTGACAGACTAACACCTAAACTGAAGCCGAGCACGTCAATCGTGGCGTCCAACTTCGCATTTTGGGCTCTAGCCTTTAGGTGCCCGACGGAGTCCGTAGAGTGGCTTGTGCAGGCGCATCACCTAGTGCCCCTGGCCAGCAGACTTGACGTCCATATGGTGCATAGCCCACCCGCGGTGAGCGGCAAGCGCCAGCAGGAGCCGCATGGACTACAGCCGTGCAACGGGCGGAAATGCGTCCACAACGTCGATGCCCTGCTGCTTCAGATATCCCTTTTGGCGACGAGGTGAGGCGGGTGTTCGGCTGCACGATGCCGTCCATGGTGCGCGTGGTCATCGGGTGCGCCTTGCGGCGAGGCAGATGTGATGGCGGCGTGGCTTCAGCTTCGCGTGTCGGAGAGGCTAGCTCGGTGCGCGAGGATGACGTTGCCGGCGACGTGTGCTCTGCGGGAGCTGGTGTCGATGGAGAGCTGATGCCGGCCAGTCTTGGCCTGCCACCTCAGGTGTAGCGGTACGCAGTAGAGTCGAGTCGAGTACACATAGCAGTCCACCGTGAACGCCGTGCTCACAGGGTTGTCCTCGTGCGTGCTCTAGTCCCAGCTCGTGTCCTCGTCAAAGACTACGTTTCGTGTGCGTGCACATGCTTGGCGACGGGATCATAGACACGGTAGCCCTTGGTGCCGCTCTCGTAGCCGATGAAGACCATTGGCGTGCTCCGGTAGTCCAGCTTCTTCAGGTGAGGACGCGCACTCTTGACGTACGTGCGCGACGTAGCTGAAGGTCCGCAGATACCAAGCCTCATATGGCTTCATGCCGGTGACGCTGCGCATGAACGCCCGGTTCAGGTTCAGCACGTAGACCGCTGTCAGCACGGTCTCGCCCCAGAAGTGATTTGGCATGCCCTTGGCCTTCAGCATGCTTCTGGCCACCGCTACGACCGTCTGGTTGCGCCACGCGATCACTCTGTTCTGCTGGTGTGATTACGACGCCGTGAGGTGGCGCTTGACGGTGGTGTTGGCGCACTGTGCACAGCGAACGTGGCCGACACGTGAACTCGCCGACGCAGTTCGTGTGCAGTACTCGGATCTTGCGCCCGCTCTCCGTCGCAGCTGTAGCTTGGTCCTCGGTGGCCAACGTGAAGGTGTGCGCACCCCCATTGATGGTGAACAGAACGGAGTCCAGATCACCAGGGAGAGGCCCTGGTGATCGACATCAAGCGCAGGCTTCTCCACGGAACACGCTCCTCATTGCAGAGAAAGGCTTCACTGGAAAATTTAGAGCGAGTGTGATTGTGAAAGAACGAACAGAGACAAGTATTTTGTGCTGCTCAAACTTCCTAGTGTAGGGTGACATTATAGACCTATATATCTGAGTTAGTTAGAAACACCTTGATCACCTTCTGGTTGAATGAGTCAACGATTGGTCAACATGTGATCCCAACTAGTTGTTAGATGTAACTATATCATTGCACTCTTATAGCTAGATCTATCAAGTGGGTGGGATCATGTTGGCCAGGTGTACTGACTCACACAACCTCTAAGTTGATGATGGTGGTTCTAGCCAGCCCAGAGAGGTCTAGACCCCATGCAATGTTGGCATGGCCCCACATTTGCCACAGGCTAGTGAGTGTCATGGCTTGGCAGCCTCAAAATTATAGCTAGATCTAGCAAGTAGGTAGGATCATGTTGGCCAGGTGTGATGACACATACAATAACAAGTTGGTGAAGGTGTTTCTATCCAGCCCATAGAGGTGTCTAGACCCCATGCATGCACTGTTGGCATGGACCCACATTTTCCACAAGCTAGTGTGTGTCATGCCTTGGCATAACACTCTTATAGTTAGATCTATCAAGTGGTTGGGATCATGTTGCCAGGTGTAGTGACTCACACAACTACTAAGTTTATGATGGTGATTCTAGCCAGCCCAGAGAGGTCTAGACCCCATGCAATGTTGGCATGGCCCCACATTTGCCACAATCTAGTGTGTGTCATGGCTTGGCATAGAAGAATTATAGCTTGATTTAGCAAGTAGGTAGGATCATGTTGGCCAGGTGTAGTGACTCACATAGCCACTAAGTTGATGATGGTGTTTCTAGCCAACCCAAAGAGGTCTAGATCCCATGCAATGTTGGCATGGGCCCACATATTCCACAAGCTAGTGTGTGTCATGGCTTGGCATAGCACTCTTATATCTAGATCTATCAAGTGGGTGGGATCATGTTGGTCAGGTGTAGTGACTCACACAACCACTAAGTTGATGATGGTTTTTCTAGCCAACCCAGAGAGGTCTAGATCCCATGCAATATTGGCATGGGCCCACATTTGCCAGAAGCTAGTGTGTGTCATGGCTTGGCATAGAAAAATTATAGCTAGATCTATGAAGTAGGTAGGATCATGTTGGCCAGGTGTCTCTATCCATCCCAAAGAGGTCTAGACCCCATGTAATGTTGGCATGGCCGCACATTTGCCATAGGTGTGTGTCATGGCCTGACATAGCACTCTTATAGCTAGATCTATCAAGTTGGTGGGATCATGTTGGTCAGGTGTAGTGACTCACACAGCCACTAAGTTGATGATGGTGTTTCTAGCCAACCCAGAGATGTCTAGATCCCATGCAATGTTGGCATGGGCCCACATCTACCAAAATTGTGTGTGTCATGGCTTGGCATAGCAAAATTATAGCTAGATCTAGCAAGTAGGTAGGATCATGTTGGTCAGGTGTGATGACTCATACAACAAGTAGGTGAAGGTGTTTCTATCTAGCCCAGAGAGGTCTAGACCCCATGCAATGTTGGCATGGCCACACATCTACCACAAGTCTGTGTCATGGCCTGACATAGCACTCTTATAGCTAGATCTATCAAGTTGGTGGGATCATTTTGGTCAGATGTAGTTACTCACACAACCACTAAGTTGATGATGGTGTTTCTAGCCAACCCAGAGAGGTCTAGATCCCATGAAATGTTGGAATGGGCCCACATCTACCACAGTTGTGTGTGTCATGGCTTGGCATAGAAAATTTATAGTTAGATATATCAAGTAGGTAGGATCATGTTGGCCAAATGCTTAGTCACACAACCATAAGTTGGTGAAGGTGTTTCTAGCCACCCCAGAGAGGTCTAAAGCCCATACAAAAATTTAAAATTTGACCGGGCCACCAAAAATTCAAAAAAATATCAAAATTGTGTGAAACCTTGGACACATTTAAAATTGCTTCTATGTAGAGGATGCCATGTTTTAGCATGGAGCATGTCTCACATCACAAAGGTCTAACCCCTAGGCATCCGTACTAGACACCTTGATTTTTGGCAATTTGACCGGGCCACAAAAAATTCAAAAACATTCAAATTTGTGTGAAACCTTGTATATGTGTCTTAGTTTGTGTATGTTAGCATGTGTAAAAAAATCCAGGTTGTTTCATGAAAGTCGAAATAAACACATTGCTAGGAAAAGGGGCATAGGTGAGACCAAAAGGGCTGTTTGTAAATTTCTCAATTTTTTGATGTTCATCAAATGAACCCAAAAAATTTGCACATGCTATACCAATGGTGCCTGTCAAGAATATGTAATTTATTTGAAAAAATTCAAAATTGTAAAATAGCTATTTTGTTCAAATTTTTAAATAGAAAATAATAGGATAGAAGAAAAAAGTAAGACTTGGCGTGCAGGCAACAAGCCAACCCAACTCCTACTCCCGCGCCCGCGTCATGGCTGCGTCCGGGCGTCAAGTTGATTGGGGCGGGCCATCTTAATCCCGGGCATCAAACAGTAATTGGGCTCTTTCGGGCCCAACGGAAAACCATAGCTAGAAGGACTAACGTGGGTGTGATTTTAGTCCCACACCGCCCAGCGAGAAACGATTCTACCAGCTTATATACCCTGCATTCATGACATTGGCATGAGCTTCTCTCAACAATTCAACCTCACACATACTGCTGTCATTTATCTGCATGTTGGACTACACATTAAAATTTTGCGCTACGCGGGCCTGCATCCTAGGCCAACAATGGTCTTCTAGTGTAGGTAGGCCGCGGTTAGCTTGAGAAATATCCTGCTAGTGGGTGGGCTTTTTTTTTCTTTTTCTTTACCTTTTTCTCCTATATTTAAACATAAACTCTGGCGTTATGTATAACAGTTTGGTTGGCATAATGGATATAGAGCACTTTCTCTACACTTCTATTCGTTTTGATGTTACAGAAGATAATACAACATTGCAAAATCTAGATAATTCTAATTACTCAAACCATTTCAAATTTTCAAACAATACTAGAATGTGCGGCAACTATCAAAACCATCCAATTTAGAAATGACACAATGAAAAAAATATTATTAAGTGACAACACTGCTATCATGCCACTTCACAGATAGGGAAATAATAAAGAAGCAAATGACTTCATATTACCATAACCATATATACATTACTAGTAGAATAACATAGTATTCCTACGGGAACATCACCAACAGAAGGTTACCAGTGCACATCACACAACCAAAATAACCAAGTTCTCGACCCGGAGACTTACTTAAGCAGTTCAACATATTTACCCTACATAAACATCATCACTATAATGATGATGTACCATACAAACTACCAACTTCCATTCACTCCTCTTCATCCTCCGACTCGCTGAAATCAAACTCATCTGGCTCGAGGACCCTCAGGAGAGCTTCATGCCTGCCATGATCACGCAGGTCACCCTGAAAGTCTTCACCCAGACGTCCTCGAGTGGCCATCTCACGGACATGCTGGACAAGCCCCACCCTCAGGCCCCTATGTGGCTTGAAGTGGTGGAATGGGCACCTGTAGTACTCTGTGGTGAATGGAAGGTAGGCACAAATTCCCTGACGCCTCAACTTCTTCTCTTCTTTCTTCACAAAGGACTTGTAGGTCCATTGCTCCACATCAACATCTGAACCAGAAAAGTACTACATAATCAAGAAAACAACAAAATAGTTAGTACTTCCTAGTTAATACAATGGCTACTACTTTTGTGCATGTCTAAATGCACTAGAACAACTTCGAAGAAAAAAACTTCTCATCGGGCCAAGGGGAGAGTACATCATAGACAACACCTGGGTTTGGTGCCTGCCATAAATATTTAAAACAGTAATTATTAAAAGCATTCAATATAAGTAAATGAACAACACTAGCAAAAAAATATAGCATAACAATTAAAGGTTCACAAATCTGATCATTAAACTAATAGTGGTTAAGTAGTACATCAATGCTATTTATGCTACATGCCATTAAATTACAAGGATTAAGCAATTATGTTACATGTACATAATTGCACCATAATTATGCAACCTTTGTTCTATCATACATATAATCAAATTTTCCTATTACTACAACTTGCCAACATAACTGCTGCAATTCCACCATTTCACTATGGCAACATCACTACTAGATGATCCATAAAAGAAAGATTTCACAAAGGGCAACATCATTCAATATGATTAACTAATATATCAAATATATTTACGCTAGATGACAATAAATAAGAAGGATTATGAACTTATGTTACATAAAAATAAAATACAACAAATGCAAACTTTCTTCTATCAAATATATGACCCAATATTCTATTACTTAAACATGGCAACAACACATCAACAATCCCAACATCACACCGTGGAAAAATCACTACTACATGATCCATGAAAGAAATATTCCAAAACAGGAGACATCATTTAATAAAGAAACATTTAACTGCTGCAACATGTTCAAGGATTAGAACATTTTAAATTGTGTCATTTGTAAATTGGATGGTTTTGATAGTTCAAGGATTACAACAAAAATATGCACGCACCATTGTGTAATTTCATAGTTAATCATCCCGAATAATCCGATGCACTGAACTATTTCCTAGGGCTAGATATATGCTGCAACGAATAACTTTCGTTGAAATATATAAATCCCTTAAAAAAATCTACACCAGGAATCTACAGAACCAAGCTTCCATCCAAAGAATCTCTAACATATGTCAATCCCTAATACTGATATAGCTAAATCTACAGAACCGAGATTCCATCCAAAAAATCTAAAGAGGGAAAACGAAAGTTAGTAGAAAAAACCTCTTATCTGCATCACATCAACCTCCTGAGGCTGCACCGACAACAGATCCTCCCCGGTGCCGAGCACCATGTTCAGATCTAACCGCTCCGCCTCGCCGACCTCCGCATCCAGCATCTCCTCCTCTCCTAGAGCCGCATAGGCCAAAAAGGCCAAAGTGGCCGTACCACCAGCGCCACCGCCATGGCGCTCGACCTCCCCGACTGCATCTGGGCGGGTCACGGCTCCCGTCCCCACCCTAGCAGAACTGCCTGCATCGGCTCCGGAGCCCACTCCCGCCATCGCCGGAGTCAAAATCGCGCGGAGGAGGACGACACTCAGGCCGAAAGTGGAGGAGACGACGGCGTGTGTAGGGTTTCTCACTCCTCACTCCTTTCAGTATCAGGTGAGACAAAAGGGAGGAGGAGGAGGAAAATGGTGGGGATCTAGCGACGCGGAGCGGCCGTGAGGGATATTATACGTCCTGTCGATTCGTTTCCGCTGACGTCACCGGTGCACGTGACGTCCACCTCATACTACCAACATTGCATGGACTCTAGACCAAGTGTTCACTTTCATCAACTTGTGGCTGTATGTGTGAACACTTGGTCAACATGATCCCACCTAGTTGTTACTCTCTCAGTCCCAATTTAGGTTGCATATAATATTTTATCAAAGTCAAACTATATAATGTTTGACCAAATAGTTTGATACAACTATAAACTAATACGGTGCCAAAATAATATTATTAGAATTGTCTTGAATTATATTTTCATAATATATACATTTTATATCACACATATTTATATTATTTTGTATATTCTAGGTCAAAACTTTGCAAAGTTTGACTTGCACGCAAATTATGCGCAACATAATATGGGATGGAGGGAGTAGATAAAAGTTGATGAAGGTGTTTACAGACAGATCATATAGGTTTATATTGCATAATATGTTGGCATGGGCCCACATCTACCATAAGTGTGTGTCATGGCTTGGCATAGCATTCTCATACTTAGATCTATGAATTGGGTGGGATCATGTGGGCCAAGTGCTGATCCACAAAACCACAAGTTGGTGAAGGATTTTCTAGCCAACCAAGAGAGGTCTATAGCCCATGCAATTTTTGCATGGGTCCACATTTGCCACAAAGTGTCTTGTCATTTCTTGGCATAGAATGTTATACTAAGATATATAAACTGGGAAGGATCATGCTATCCAACTGATGCCTCATGCAACCACAAGTTCATAAAGGTGTTTATAGATAGCTCAGATAGGTCTAGATCCCATGCAATGTTGGCATGGACCCACAACTGCCACAAGTGTCTGTCATGGCTTGGCATAGCACTCTCATACTTACATGTATCAACTGGGTGGGATCATATTGGCAAAGTTCTTAGCCACACAACCATAAGTTGATCAAGGAGTTTCTAGCCAACCCAGATAGGTCTATAGCCTATGCAATGTTTGCATGGGCCCACCTTTGCCACAAAGTGTATCATCATGTCTTGGCATATAAGTGTTATTATAATATCTTTCAAATAGGAAGGATCATATTATCCAAGTGATTACTCATGCAACGACAAGTTGATGAAGGTGTTTCTAGACTTCTAGGATAGGCTTCGATCCCATGCAATGTTGGCATGGGCCCACATCTACCACAAGTGTGTGTCATGGCTTGGCATAGCATTCTCATACTTAGATGTATCAGTTGTGTGGGATCATGTTGGCCAAGTGCTGATCCACACAACCACAAGTTTATGAAGGAGTTTGTAGCCAACCAAGAGAGATCTATAGCCCATGCAATGTTGGCATGGGTCCACATTTGCCACAAAGTGTCTCACATTTCTAAGCATAGTAGTGTTATACTAAGATATATAAACTGGGAAGGATCATGCTATCCAAGTGATGACTCATGCAACCAAAAGTTCATGAAGGTGTTTCTAGACATCTCACATAGGTCTAGATCCCATGCAATGTTGGCATGGGCCCACAACTGTCACAAGTGTGTGTCATGGCTTGGCATAGCATTCTCATACTTAGATGTATCAACTGGGTAGGATCATGTTGGCCAAGTGCTGATCCACACAACAAGTTGATGAAGGAGTTTCTAGCCAACCAAGAGAGATCTATAGCCCATGCAATGTTGGCATGTGCCCACATTTTCCACAAAGTGTATCATCATGTCTTGGCATAATAATGTTGTACTTAGATCTTTCAACTAGGTAAGATCATGCTATCCAAGTGACGACTCATACAACCACAAGTTGATGAAGGTGTCTCTAGACATATTAGATTGGACTACATCCCATGCAATGTTGGCATGTGCCCACATCTGCCACAAGTGTGTGTCATGGCTTGGCATAGCACTCTCATACTTAGATGTATTAACTAGGAGGCCAAGTGATTAGACACACAAGCACAAGATGATGAAGGATTTTCAAGCCAACCCAGAGAGTTCTATAGCCCATGCAATATTGCCATGGGAACACAATTGCCACAAAGTGTCTCATCATGTCTTGGCATATCACTCTTATACTTATATGTATCAACTGGGTAGGATCATGCTGTCCAAGTGACGAGTCATCCAACCATAAGTTGATGAAGGTGTTTCTAGACATATTAGATAGGTCTACATCCCATGCAATGTTTCCATGGGCCCACATATGCCACAAGTTTTTGTCAGGGCTTGGCACATCACTCTCATACTTACATGTATCAACTGGGAGGGATCATGTTGGCCAAGTGCTAAGCTACACAATCACAAGTTGATTAAGTAGTTTCTAGCTAACCAAGAGAGCTCTATAGCCCATGCAATGTTTGCATGGGCCCACCTTTTCCACAAAGTGTCTCATCATGTCTTGGCATATAAGTGTTATAATAAGATCTTTCAACTAGGAAGGATCATGTTATCCAAGTGATGACTCATGCAACCACACGTTGATGAAGGAGTTTCTAGACAGCTTAGATAGGTCTACATCCCATGCAATGTTGGCATGTGCCCACACCTGCCACAAGTGTGTGTCATGGTTTGGCATAGCACTCTCATACCTAGATGTATCAACTAGGTGGCCAAGTGCTGAGCCACACAACTACAAGTTGATGAAGTACATTCAACCCAACCCAGAGAGGTCTATAGCCCATGTAATATTTTCATGGGACCACATTTGTCAGAAAGTGTCTCATCATGTCTTGGTAAAGCACTCTTATACTTATATGTATCAACTGTGTAGGATCATGCTTTCCAAGTGACGAGTCATGCAACCACAAGTTGATGAAGGTGTTTTTAGACATATTAGATAGGTCTACATCCCATGCAATGCCATGGGACCACATATGCCATAAGGTTTTGTTAGGGCTTGACATAGCACTCTCATACTTACATGTATCAACTGGGTGGGATCATGTTGGCCAAGTGCTGAGCTACACAATCACAAGTTGATTAAGGAGTTTCTAGCCAACCAAGAGAGTTCTATAGACCATGCAATGTTTGCATGGGCCCACCTTTGCCACAAAGTGTCTCATCATGTCTTGGCATATATAATAATATATTTCAACTAGGAAGGATCATGTTATCCAATTGATGACTCATGCAACCACAAGTTGATGAAGGAGTTTCTAGATAGCTTATATAGGTCTACATCCCATGCAATGTTGGCATGTGCCCACATCTTCCACAAGTGTGTGTCATGGTTTGTATAGCACTCTCATACCTAGATGTATCAACTAGGTGGCCAAGTTGCTGAGCCACACAACCACAATTTGATGAAGTACATTCAACCCAACCCAGAGAGGTCTATAACCCATGCAATATTGGCATGGGACCACATTTGCCGCAAAGTCTCTCATCATGTCTTGGCATAACAGTCTTTTACTTAGATATATCAACTAGGTAGGATCATGTTGTCCAAGTGATTACTCAAACAACCATAAGTTGATGAAGGTGTTTCTAGACAGGTCAAATAGGTCTATATCCCATGTAATGTTGGCATGAGACCATATTTGCCACAAGTGTGTGCCATGGCTTGGAATACCATTCAGATACATAGATGTATCAACTTGGTGGGATCATGTTAGCCAAGTTTTGAGCCACACAACCGCAAGTTGATGAAGGAGCCAACCAAGAGAGGTCTAAAGCCCATGCAACTTTTGCATGGGTCCACATTTTCCACAAAGTGTCTCATAATTTCTAAGATATATCAACTGGGAAGGATCATGCTATCCAAAGGATGACTCATACAACCACAAGTTCATGAAGGTGTTTCAAGATAGCTCACATAGGTTTAGATCCCATGCAATGTTGGCATGTGCACACATATGACACAAGTGTGTGTCATGGCTTGGCATATCACTCTCATACTTAGATGTATCAACTGGGTGGGATCATGTTGGCAAAGTTCTGAGCAACACAACCACAAGTTGATGGAGTTTCTAGCCAACCAGATGGGTCTATAGCCATGCAATGTTTGTATGTGCCCATATTTACCACAAAGTGTCTCATCATGTCTTGGCATAACAGTGTTGTACTTAGATCTATCAAATAGGTAGGATCATGATATCCATGTGATGACTCATACAACCACAAGTTGATGAAGGTGTTTCTAGACAGCCTAGATAGGTCTACATCCCATGCAATGTTGGCATGGGCCACATCTTCCACAAGTCTGTGTCATGGCTTGGCATAGCACTCTCATACTTAGATATATCAACTGGGTGGGATCATGTTTGCCAACTGCTGAGTCACACAACCACAAGTTGATGCTGGTGTTTCTAGCCAACCTAGAGAGGTCTATAGCCAATGCAATGTTGGCATGGGACCACATCTGACACAAAGTGGCTCATCATGTCTTGGCATAGCAGTGTTATATTTATATCTATCAACTAGGTAGGATCATGTTGTCCAAAGTGATGACTCATACAACGACAAGTTGATTAAGGTATTTCTAGACAGCTCAGATAGGTCTAGATCTGCCACAAGTGTGTTATACCTTTGGATGATGCACATTTGTAGCACGTATAGCACCATGCCAACATTGCATGGGTTCTTGACCTATGGGAGTTGTCTATGAACACCTTCATCATCTTTGTGGTTGTATGAGTCAACACTTGGTCAACATGATCCCACCTAGTTGTTACATCAAACTATACAACTACTATGCCAAATCATGACATTGATTCTAAGTATAAAAGTGGTAATGCCCATGGCATGATGCACACTTGTGCCTCATATAGGCTCATATATCCCAACATTGCATTGGGCTCTAGACCCATGTGAGTTGACTAGAAACACCATCATCAACTTGTTGTAGTATGAGTAAAAACTTGCTATGCCATGGTATGATGCACACTTGATGCTACACTTATATATGTGTGTATGCCTATGCATAGTTGTTCATGTGTTTTCATTGCTCAATTTTAATTTCATTAATTTACAATGTAAGATGCATCGATAATTGGAAGTATGAAAAACTCGTGATGCAAATTCCATATGACAATCCTATTGTTTGAATTTGAACTAAAGCAAACGAGACCTAAATCATCAGCTTATTGTAGTAAACTAATATACTTCTGCTGAAGATTTCAGGTAATTTATATTTGAAGTATGTTCAATCCCATACATGAAAAATTGTGTGATAGAAATTGGAAACGGGCGCTAGATAACGGGCCGGCCTAGTAACTCTGCTGCTCTGGTCATGCTGTTTCACGCACCGTACGCGTACGCGATGTTTACGGCGTATGTGGTGGTGGAGGAGTGACGTCGGCAAAACCGAAACGACACCACGTATAAAAGGGTTCGTCGGCTGATTCGTCTCCTTTTCCCCGCCCATTTACCCCCAAATCGGGAAGAAGAAAACCCTTGTATCACTCCATCGACTCCAGCCCCTCCCACTCAATTCTTCTCCCTCTGTTCTCGCGCATTCGTCGACTCCGCCTGCGATGAAGGCAGGGAGCAGCGCAGCCGACACGGCCGCTGCTACTGTGGACAAGAAGCGCGTCGTGACCGGCATAGATGCGGTGAAGGAGGTTGGCGGTTCCCACGGAAGTGCGGTTGGTGGTGCGGCCAAGTTGGCCGATTTCGTCGCAGCGGCGCCGGATCAGGACGAGAAGGATAATGTGGCGGTCGTTGAGGTGGACGTGCTAGATCTGGGCACGAAGCACGGCTCCGACGAGAATCTAGTGGTGAAGGCCCAGGAGCTTGCGGTGGTGCATCTATGTGTTTTCTTTAACCTCCACTTCTCATTTTTTTGTACTTATAACTAGGGTTTGATTTTTAGGGTTGATTCTTAGGATTTGAATGTTAGTATGAGGTTGGTGTAGTACTTCGTTCAGTGGTCAACACCTTTTGGGGGCATTGAAGAGTAAATGGACACACTCTATGCCTCGTTGATAGGACTTTGCAGAGATGATCATAGATATTGAATGTTAATAGTTTGAAGAATTATGTGTATGATAAAATTTCTCTGGATTGAATGCTGGAATTCATTAGTGCATAATGACAATATACATCTTCGGCAACTGATAAGTTATAATATTTAATTGCGGTATAAAAAATATAATTCATGATATCTAATCATTCAGAAAAAGTCTACACGTGTTAATAAATTATTCATCTCTAGACATTACTAAAGATGTATATAAATGCATCATGTTTACATAGTCTAAGTGCACCACACAAAATTATATATGTTAGGAGCTTTAAATTTGTTCCTTTTACCCAGAGCTTAAACGTTTGATTTTGCATGAAATGATACTTCAGTTTTATGTGTCTGAAATTAAGTATGTGTGTTTTTTGACAACTTTTATATGTATGGAATTATTATTTTCAGTCTTGTACTATTTGCCGAGGGAGCATGTGCTTCAAGGTGTAGTTTTGTTCATGCATTGTTTATATTCTAGTTGCTGATCTACTATATAATTATTACTTGTGACCACCAACAAATAGACTATAAGAGACCCCGACCACAAACAAATAGACTTATTTTTTATAATCTTGTGGCTGATCAACTATATAATGATTCTTGCCAACAATTATAACTGCCAAGCTTTTATTTGTCATTTATTGAAACACTGGTATCTGTTGTGAACTATGCACTGGAATTTATCAAATTGCTCCCATCATTTATAGTATTGAGTTTGAACTTTGGCATCATGGAATAGGTTGGCAGTTCCATCTTATATGTTGTCATATATCTTTTTCTCTCTTGGTCATTTGCCAAGTGGACCATAGTGAGTTCGTTTTAAGTTTTTGTGTACCTTAAACTGTGCATGAATACTAATTGAATGGTTATGTACCATCTAAGTGTGTCTTATTTAGATGGAAAGTTGGTGTTGCATTTGCAGAAGGATAGGGCCCTTTTTTTATTGTTTTTGCAATCGACATATGCAAATCTAAGACACATTCTAATCAGTACATAGACGTGACAGTAGTATGTAATCCGTGAAGATTGCTCCCCTCTTTTGGGGTTCTTTATGTTCTTTATGGTCTTGGCATAACACTCTTATAGATAGATCTATCAAGTGGGTGGGATCATGTTGGTCAGGTGTACTGACTCACACAACCACTAAGTTGATGATAGTGTTTCTAGCCAACCCAGAGAGGTGTAGATCCCATGCAATGTTGGCATGGGCCCACATCTACCACAGTTGTGTGTGTCATGGCTTGGCATAGAAAAATTATAGCTACATCTATCAAGTAGGTAGGATCATGTTGGTCAGGTGTGATGACTCATACAACAACAAGTTGGTGAGGTGTTTCTATCTAGCCCAGAGAGGTCTAGACCCCATGCAATGTTGGCATGGACACACATTTTCCACAGGTGTTTGTCATGTCTTGGCATAGCACTCTTATAGATAGATCTATCAAGTGGGTGGGATCATGTTGGTCAGATGCAGTGACTCACACAGCCACTAAGTTGATGATGGTGTTTCTAGCCAACCCAGAGAGGTCTAGATCGCATGCAATGTTGGAATGGGCCCACATCTACCACAGTTGTGTGTGTCATGGCTTGGCATAGAAAATTTATAGCTAGATCTAGCAAGTAGGTAGGATCATGTTGGCCAACTGCTGAGTCACACAACCACAAGTTGGTGAAGGTGTTTCTAGCCACCCCAGAGAGGTCTAAAGTCCATGCAAAAATTCAAATTTTTACCGGGCCACCAAAAATTCAAAAAAAAATTCAAAGTTCTGTGAAACCTTGGACACATTTAAATATTGCTTCTAGGTAGAGGATGCCATGTTTCGGCATGGAGCATGTCTCACATCACATAGGCCTAAACCCTAGGCATCCTTACTAGACACCTTGATTATTGGCCTAAATTTGACCGGGCCACCAAAAATTCAAAAACATTCAAATTTGTGTGAAACCTTGTACATATGTCTTAGTTTGTGTATGCTAGCATGTGTAAAAAAATCTAGGTTATTTCACGAAAGTCGAAAAAAACACATTGCTAGGAAATGATCCCAAATTTCTATGCCAAATTTCATGGATTGATATAGAACTCTTACAGCTAGATCTATCAAGTGGGTGAGATCATGTTGGCCAGGTGTAGTGACTCACACAACCATTAAGTTCATGATGGTGTTTCTAGCCAACCTAGAGAGGTATAGATCCCATGCAATGTTGGCATGGGCCCACATCTACCACAGTTCTGTGTGTTATGGCTTGGCATAGCAATAGTATAGTTAGATCTATCAAGTAGGTAGGATCATGTTGGTCAGGTGTGATGACTCATACAACAACAAGTTGGTGAAGGTGTTTCTATCCAGCCCATAGAGGTCTAGAACCCATGCAATGTTGGCATGGCCCCACATCTGCCACAAGTTTGTGTCATGGTTTGACATAGCACTCTTATAGCTAGATCTATCAAGTGGGTGGGATCATGTTGGTCAGGTGTAGTGACTTACACAGCCACTAAGTTGATGATGGTGTTTCCAGCCTGCCCAGAGAGGTCTAGACCCCATGCAATGTTAGCATGGCCCCACATCTACCACAAGTGTGTGTCACGGCTTGGCATAGCACTTTTATAGCTAGATCTATCAAGCGAGTGGGATCATTTTGGTCAGGTGCAGTGACTCGCACAGCCACTAAGTTGATGATGGTGTTTCTAGCCAACCCAGAGTGGTCTAGATTCCATGAAATGTTGGCATGGTCCCACATCTACCACAGTTGTGTGTGTCATGGCTTGGCATAGCAAAACTATAGTTAGATCTATCAATTAGGTTGGTCATGTTGGCCAACTGCTGAGTCACACAACCACAAGTTGGTAAAGGTGTTTCTAACCGCCCCAGAGAGGTCTAAAGCCCATGAAAAAATTAAAAATTTGACCTGGCCACCTAAAATTCGAAAAAAAGATCAAAATTGTGTGAAACCTTGGACACATTTGACCGGGCACAATTGGCCAGAGACAGGACGATCGTCATATGGGCTGGCCAAAGCCCATGCATCATACTCCCACGTCATTTTAATCCATGGACCTAAAACCTAAACCCCATAGCCCCCACCCACCCACCACGCACACACCCCACGTTGTACGTGCGCACAAAGAGGCAACAGAGGGGTCGTAAATCGTATCTCGGGATTTTCTTGTTCGATCGCCTCGACTCCGCCCATCGCCGCCAACGATGAGATTTGAGTTCTTTTCGTCCTGCCCTACGTGAGAGCTAGACATCGAGGACACACCGTTTCTTTTTGAGGAGCTTCATAATCACAGCACACGCACTACCGTTGCAGGTATTTTTGTATGCACTGTGGATTTATCATACAGTATTACTAGTTCTAAGTTCAGCAGAACTTTCATTAGAGCTCGATCCATATTGATCCGTTTGTTTAGTCGTTAGATTATCCGCCCAAGGGTAGTCGCCGTTATGTCAAAGAATTGTTAGTGGATCTTCGTTAGGAATTCCAGTTGTTGGGCTCTATTTAAGGGCGGGAAATCGTTTGGCAGGTCGTTTCCTGTTAATTCTGCTGTAATTTTCTTGTGTTAATTGGTTCTGTGTTAGACATCGCATCTCAGGCCTACATGCGGTGTGGAGATGCAATTTAGCTGGTTTGGTGTTTAAAAATGAATGATGTAGAAGTCCCTTTTGATAAAAAACAAGACGTTTGATTCTCCTGTTGTTATTCAATTTAGCTGGTTATGTGTAATATTGTTCATATATGTTTGCAATAAAAGGTCTATAAACACATGCACTACAGAAAAACTATGTGTGTAAACTCTTTATTTGTAATTGTATATATGTGTAAACATTTTTTAAATGAAGTATATGTGTAAAAAAAATTATACGCAATTGCACATATAGAGATTTGTAATTATATTTGTATGTGTAAGTATATTTGTAATTGTATATATATATGTGTAAACAAGTTCAAAATCCCGTTCTCGATTTATCAGTATTTAGGCGCGTCCAGAGATTTACCCGACATGGTGTAGTATAATGTACTCTTAGTGTTATCCATCTTAGTCTATGTGTGTTATGAATAGTATTATTTCTTCGGATGCCAACAAAACACCTAAATAAATATAGTTATTTTTCAACAGAATGGACGAAATCGGAGAAATGTGTTGTGCTGTTGAGAAGTGGTGTCATTTCGTGAAAAATATGACACCGGCACAACGTGCCAAAATTGGAGAAAATGACTTGCAGTGCATGCTTGAGATTCCCCTAGTGAAGATTCCCCTAGTGAAGTCAAGATGACTAGTGATCAAATTTATGACAGAAAAATTTGATCCAAAGACAGAAAAATTTAATGTACGCAAGAATGATGGTGAAATATCCCTTACGGAAGTGGACGTTGAGTGCATCTATGGTTTAAAAAATCATGGATTGAATATATCGGACATTCTTTATGAGGAAGCTGGTGACGCAAAGAACCGTATACTTGATAGCTTTGTAAGCAAAAAGACAGGTAATCTTGTAATTGATGACCTAATCGCCGACGTCATCAAGGATAAAGTCGCGGATAACGACTTTATCCGCAAGGTGGTTCTGGTTCTGATTGGAACAGTCCTTGCCCCACAGAACTAGAAGATCGTCCCAAAACAATACTATGCACTAGTAGAAGATGTGGGACGCATCAAAAAGCTGAATTTCAATGAGTATGTACAAACATACCTCATTGTTATCCTAAAACAAGTAGGCAACGCATATAAAGCAAAGCAATGGCCGACTGGCAGCACCATCTTGTTACAGGTAAATTTCATTCGCAACTTACGTACTTCCTCCGATTCAAACTAATTGATTTGGTTTTGTCTAGATTCGATATATCTAGCACTAAAACATGTCTAGATACATCCAAATCTAGACAAATCTGAGTTAAATAATTTGAATCGGAGGTAGTATATAATTATCTACAATACATTTTTCTTTGTTTTAATCTAATTTTTTTGTGATATTTGAAGTATCTGTACTATGATAAGATACTCCCAGATGGCGCCGAGTATACGTCCAGAAGGCTATTGATGAGGAATTGGACGGAAGATGCGGCTTCGGCGAGAGACGCTGTACAATTAAAGGGCCGTGCTTTGGGGAAGGTACGTAAATACAAGTGATATCGTGGCTTATTTTTTGTTCTGCTAACGGTTCTAGGTTGTCAATATTAATTGGTTTATATACACATATCTTGAAGATTAACGATGACATAACTCAAAAGCATCGAGAAGAGGTTCTCCATACACCCAAAATTGCATCTGGTAAGAAACGTAGTAGAGGGCCCTACAAGAAGAAGGATGGAGGTTCTACATTCAGCAGGGCTAAAGGAAGGACATAAGTCGTGTTGGAACAGATGACGAAGAATCTAATAGAGCATATTGATAGAACAATTGAAGAAATCTTTCATAGAAAGATGGAGGTCTTCTCAGAAGCTTTGCTAAGGTGATACACCATATGTGGCATCTGCTCTGAGTTAAACATGACATGATGATTCATTTATTTTCAATCTTGCAGAAACTTCTTATTATGATGAACTCGACAGGAGTCGCGTACAGACCTTCTAAATAAAAAATGTGATGATAATAAAGAGGAGGAGGTAGATAAGGAGGTAGAGAATGGTGAAGGAATCGCCTCTACTAACACCAAATATATGCCAAAAGATTTCATGGACCATGCAGACACCTCAGAAAGTATCTCCTTTGACTTTGTACAGGACTCTAATTTAAAGAAGGATTCAAATAGTAAGGAGAAAGAGGTTGAAGGTGACATATTCATGTTACCCACAGACAAGAAGGAAATGAATGCTACTGATGCTTGCCACACCGCACCATCAAAACTCGGCAGTACCCAAGCGTCACCAATACTAATTGATGGTAGGGGTCCTTCACCGACGCGACCGGACCCAGAGCCGATTCCATTAGAAGCATTCACAGATGCATTGAAAAAGCGGTGGGGAGGAAAAAAGGTGAGGTAGGAGACACTCTGTCGAATGGATCATCTGACTCGTTTAATAGCCTACAAACCATTTGTCGGAAATCTATTAATGGTAAGAAGAGAGAAGTCGTTGGCGAGAAGCGCAAGCTCAGGTCGACGGACAAAAAGGGTAAAAAAACCAAAAAAACGATGTTAGAAAAGGTAGTGCAACATCATTGAATTTCATGGTTGTACATGTATTAAATTAAAACAGTTACATGCACGTATTAAATATTTGTTTCTATGTGTACAGTTCTTTTCGAAGACACAGAAGTCCTGGACGGTTTGACAACACAATAAATAGATGCTGCAGTGTTGTACATTGAAATAGAAAAAAATAAAGATTTTTTGGAATGAAAGTGTCTATGATAACAAGGGCTACACTCAGGTCACTGCCAACCATATTAGTGTGATCCTTGATAAATTATGGCTAGGTAGCAATGTAAGCCCAAGAACCACGGTTTTGTTATTTTATGCAAACAATAAGGATCGTTTGTTACACGTTATTAAATTTTTCTGTAGGTTATAGATGCTTACATGACAGAATAATACGTACTCCACCAAGAAGAAAACCTAGATCCCAGCATAAGAAAGAAGCCTTGGACAAAAATTCAGAAATGGTGTATGATATATCAGGATGCTCTAAAAGATGCATCGAAGAATACTTTCGTGCTGATAAGGTAAATACTGTTTGTACAAGAAAATGCAGGGTATAAACCAGTATGTAATGTGATAACACTTATCTCTTTTTGGTAGGCATATTTCGCGTTGAATATAAACGATTGACACTGGTGCTGTGTCGTCCTGAATAGTCCAAAGAAGATATTTCAAGTGCTCGACTCGTTGTTTGAATTTAAAAGGGTCCAGAAAAATGTCGAAGCTCTGATATGTTTTCTCTGTATACATTTAGCGACGATATGGTTACTCCAAGCATTACAATAAACCTCTCTGTTTCATAGAGAGAGCAAATTTCGAAAGACATACAAGTGGCTAAAAAATATACGAAGTATAAGTTTGATGATGTTTCCAATTGGGAGACCGTAAGCTGCGAAACACCACGGCAAAATGATGTGTGAGTTTCTGGTTGAACTAATGTCATTTCTTTTGATGTGTTAGTACTGTTATTCAAATTTAGATTCGTTATGATCAGAAACTCGTGTCGAATGTTCGTGCTACGCTGTATGGAGATCTTTGACGGAGATAAATTCACAGATGTAGTCTCGCAGGTATTCAAAATTTCTATTTGGCATTTGCATATTTATATACACTAGCATGTGACCTTATTAATCCTGCTAATATTTTGTTACAGGAAAGGAGAAATGATTCTAGGAGATGTACTGTTGCAGAAATTATTCTGTCGAAGACAAACAAACTCTACAAGGTAAAAAGCAGAGTTCTTGAGATCGCGGAGCTGCGACAGATTCTTGAAAACTCAAGAAACAAAAATTCCTACTAACGATTCCCTAGCGAATGTTGGTATACCATTAAACAATTTACGGAAATTTGGGTTGTTTGATTGCTAAAAAGTTTGTGCATGACGCTGTGTTTTTGTCAGAAGAATGTTTCATGACTGTGGTTTTGTCGTTTTGCTTAATTTATGATTGTAATCTAGAGTTTGGGTTGTTTATGTTCACCAATTTGTGGATTTGATGAGCAATGTTCATAGGCCTAGTTGTAGTGCGTATGCTTAAAATACAACGCTCGCCAAAATAGTAACAGACTAGACATATAAATGAATGTGAATTACATTATACAGTTTCAAAATATAAGAGTTTTTAGCTTTGTGATCTAGACCTCTTTAGGTTGGCTAGAATCTCCCTCACCAACTTGTGGTTCTGTGACTCATCACCTGGCCAAAATATCAAACCCAGTTGATACATCTGAGTAAGCCATGACACACACTCGTGGCAGATGTGGGCCCATGCCAACATTGCATGGGATCTAGACCTCTCTAGGATGGCTAGAAACATCTTCACCAGCGTTTCTCCTCTCGCTCAAAACGGTGTGTATTTATTTGGTATAGTCCTCGTCACAAAGGAGTAAAATGCCTTGATAGTACTACTGGCCGTGTCTACGTGTCAAGAGATGTAGTTTTTGATGAAAATGTTTTTCCCTTTGCTACACTTCATCAAAATTGCGGGTTGTCGTCTCCATGATGAATTTTTTTTGCTTCCTTCAGATAGTCCCTCCTCGGTAGAAACAACTAGGGGTGTGCATACTAATGACCAATATATATGTGCCGATTGTTCCTGTCGTTAATCCTATGCAGGCCACAGCTGACACCCTGCCCACAAGCTGTACCGAACTAGTCACGCAAAATTTTGTCGAAAATACTGATGACAACACATAAGATAATGAGGTTGAAGAAAACACCGCTACAAGCCAAGAAAAAACGTACTCTGAGCATGATACGGGGGCAAAATCCGCCTCGGATCCGCCCCTGAGACTCTGACGCACCGTCACCTGGGCGTATCAATCCGCGCTAGTCCACTCACGCCACATCCCCAAGGTCTGGGCCCTCCCTCGCGTCGCGTTCTGCGCGTAACTATGGCGGCCATGGGGAGCCTGACACGTCTTCCCCGTGGTCCCCACCAACGCGTGTACGCGCGGATCTCCCGCCCAGCTCTTTCCCATGGTTCTTCTGACTGCTTCGGGAGTGACACCTCGCTAGGAGATCCAATCGGCACGTCGTCGAGCGCTGGTGCCCAGGTATATTCTGCACCTGTACAATCTTCAGCGCCAGAATCTTCTGCAGCACCTGCTGCTGACGTATATACTGCTGATGAACTCCGCACTCGAATACAAAAAAGGTACTACTACCTCCGTTCCAAAATGTAAGGCTTTTTAGCAAACTAAATAGCTTGCTAAAAAGGTTTATATTGTGAAACGAAGGAAGTATAAAGGACCCAAAAATTCGTACTGAGGGCACAATTCGGTTGGCACTGTTAACATCTTGTTGCCTGCCAAAACTCACCGGCGAGCAGCGACGAGCAACACGAAGAGCCGGGAGGCTCCCAGAACTGCTGGTGGGCCCTGGTCCCTCGGGCAACGACCCGCAAAACTCCGGCACACGTCCTGGCTTGGTTCGAGGGCGTGCCACCTGATCTATACCTGATCAGGAAGGTGATGGATTGCTCCGATTGGTTTCCTGCATGGTAAACAAGTATACGTAAAATTCAAGCCGTGACCGGCTCCCAGGTTTCCCTGTGAATCGGCTCCTAGAGCCGATTAACCCATGGTTCTGCATTAGATCTATGATAACATGGGGTTTTGCTTCATCGATACAAGTTAAATCGATCTACGATAGTTTAATGTTTTCACTACATAATTGGAACGTCCTACACGTAATTGAGCCTGGTAGATATAAAATATGATGGAAAACTAACCCTAGAGAAGGCCTAAAAACCAACATAAAGTCAATTCCCGGAACAACTCCTCTTGGATTGGCAAACCATATCTTACATATTACTGGATCGTTCAACCCGTTTGCAAGGCCTGATCATGTAGATATCAAACTAAACCTTGGAGAACAAGGCACAACTATAACAGATCAAATCGACTTAAATAAAGATCAAGCAAGATGCCACCCTTACACCCGGGAAGAGGTGCAAAGGCGGCGAGATAGCTAGAGGCAGCAAAACTAAACAATCATAGCGAAAAGTACTGTTGCTAGCCTACACAAATCTATGATAAAAGTATTACTCGCCATCAACAAGGCTTCAGTACGAGTAACACCAAACAATCGCATAAGTAAATACTGCCTAGATCGCAAGATGCGATCTAGGCAGCATGGCACTTACCCGAGAAAAACCCTAGAAACAAGGGGTGGCGATGCGCCGAGATTGTGTTTGTTGTGAACGTGATTGTCCTCCTTTTCTCGATAACCTTAGGTACATATTTATAGTCCGGAGACTCTCTACTTTTGGAATAACTCTACAACTCTATCTTTATCTAAACTGAAACAAAACCTACTATGATACAAGATACACGGGCAATTTAGCCCAATTCTACGCACTAGGCCGATCCAACAACACGTTGAATATACGCATCTTCCAAGCCCATCTTGATCACGGCCCATCTCCTTCGTTGGCCAAAATATGGCGATAACACATGCCCCCCTGGTTTTGGCAATGATAATTCCAAAACCACTCTGTGTTTTTTTCTCTTCTCCTCTCCCTTTTTTTTGTATCGGGTTGCGCGTTGACAGAATGCGTGGCAGAACAGAATCATCACGCTACCCCTTCATCATGATGCCCTGTCTTCTCAACTCCTTCGCACTGCATGATTCGACGATTTTGGCAGTGCAATCTGGGAAACCACTATGGCATTGAACCGTCTCTCCAATATTCCCCTTATTTAAATCCGTCTGAGCAGTTCGCAGTCCCCATCTTCCTCCAGTAGCCAGAAACCCTCTTCCTCCGCCGAAAAAACCCTCTTTCTCCGCCATGGCCTCCTCTGCTTCCTCTGCCTCCTCTGGCCTGTCCTCCCATGCCTCCAACAGCATCAGTGATCGAGAGCCAACGCCAGAGCACCCGCCGATGGCGGCGTACCACGCTCTCGCCCCACAATGGTGGGACGAGAGAGACTGGGACTTCGCCGCTTGGTCGGAGGACGACGCGTCCATGACTGACGGCGAGGAGGACCTGCAGTTCCTCGTCGATGGGGAACTGGAGGCGGACAGCACCGACGATGCCATGTCCTGGGACGGCGTCGACTCCTCCGACGAGGAGGAAGAAGAGGAGGACACCTCCTCCGAGGAGTACCAGCCGGTGAAGTACTTCCGCGCCGGGTCCGAGGACGACGACGACGAGGACGAGGACGAGGAGGCCCCCGCTGGCTTCTTCAGCAGCAGCAGCGAAGACGACGCCGGCAGCAGCGCTGATGACAGCGAACAAGACGGCGGCGACGGCAGCGACGACGACCTCGGCCTAGATTAGGAACCCGTAGTAGTAGTAGTAGTAGTAGTGTGCTCCCTTTTGTAATCCATCAGTCGCTTGTAAGCAATCTGCTTTTGAATGAATGAATGAAAAATCCGTTTCTCGCAGATTTGTCTTTCCGCCCCAATTTTGTCGATAACACAAATAAGTCGATGCTCCAGGAGCCGATAGCAACGCATCGGCTTTCACCTTGTTACGTTCTCACAGTCAACCAAGCCATAACTCAAAGAGCCGATGCACATCGGCTTTCCCGAAATTGTTGACAAGGTCAACTCAGTCGCATACTTAGGCAAACCTAAACGGTCACTTCTTAGTTTCAAACGGTAACCTGCGACTCCCTTCAAAAAGGGCGACCTAGATCTTCAATCTCCCACTGACCAGATCGAGCTCATAGCAACAAGAACCCCCAATCCTCAACTTGCACAGATCCATCTTCGCCGGCAACTAAATGGCGGAATCCTCTAATACCAATCCAGAGGTCTTCAGTCTGAAGGTACGCCTACTCTTCGCAGTCTGAACGCGATGTTAGAATTTAATGGCGAACACCTGAATTAATGCCTTTACTCCACCATTAAACTTTCTAGGTTTCAGACATCCTGCTGCCACATCCTTCTCTCCCAAATTCCCTTTGTCTTGGCCCTCGTACAGATTCTAGTCCTGCCCATCTGATTTCTTGCGAAGCAAATAGAATCCCCTTCGTAAGCCAAGACTAGATCTGAACTCTTGGGCCGACTGCTTGCGAGCCTGGCCTAATCCCCCTGAACAATGGGTCTCCTGGTTCAGTAGAGTAGCTAGAGCTTACCAATCCCAATGGGAAACTACAGGGATAGCCGATGCCTTGCACTTATCATTGTCTCCTCTTGAAAAACATGAGAACCTTCTGAAAACCATCGGCTACTTCTGGTCTGACGCTCTGAACTGCTTTATGTTTGGTCATGGCCCTATGTCACCAACTTTGTTAGACGTGGTGATGATTACTGGCCTGGATGTCACCTCGCCCAGCCCCTCTGCTTTTAAACTGACCAAAGTCCCCTATAAGCTGTCTTCTAAAACAGACTGCACGAACTGGGGTGCCTACCTCCAACGCCATATGAAAACAAAGGGCCCTGTCTCAGAGAAAGAACATACAGCCTTTCTCAACTTCTGGCTGGAGCATTTCATATTCTGTGGCCCTTCCCTGGCTCCAACCAAGAACTATCTCTCCCTAGCCCACGAACTAGCCAAAGGTACTCAACTTGGCATCGGCAAACTGTTCCTTGGAGAGGTCTATCGATATCTCCAGCTGATGTCTGTTAAGCTGTTCTCAGGCATAGCAATCAAAACAGGTGGTCCTTGGTGGTTTATTCAGCTATGGGCTCAGCTATACTTCCAAAATCACATCCCAAACTTCCCCCTTTTGGCGAGTTGCACCTTCCCAGATGTCAAAGGGAAACAGATCCGATGCACTAGTTACGGCCAAGCTTTGTATAGGCTGCCAGGCAGCAAACTATCCCCTCAGGAAGCATCCAAGTGGTTCAGCACTTTCTTCCAGGGCCTGGACAACCCTACCTTCTTCCCTTACATGGAGGAATCAGAACACTTTGAAAATCCACTCTCCTTCAGGCTGGATAATTTTGCCGATGACACTAGCACTCGGCAGCTCTTTTCCACCGTAATTCGTCCCTGTTTCCTTCCAGTTGGCATGAGTACGTCCAACAGAATAATCAAACCTGGGTATGAATTCTACCAGCCAGTCTTAATGGCCCGCCAATTTGGCCTTGGACAAGTAGCACCCCACTTCTTTCTCCATCATCTTACGGAAAGCAGAGCCGACCTGCCTGATCCTCTTACCAGCCAAAGGTGTTACTCCTTTTTTGACGCTCTGACCATCCCAATTCCCAACGACCTCATCTTTGCCTCATCAACCGATGGCTTTGAAGACTGGTGGATGATGTGGAAAACTCACGCCTTCAGGAGGGCTCTGGGACCGTTGTTGAAACAGCTCGATGCTGACTATGACATCCCCGTGGAACAGGTACCACAACTTGCAAATTTTCTTGATGCAGCCTGCAATTGATCCTTTTACTAATCCATTCTTTCCCTTTGCAGCAACAAGATGGCCCTGAGCCTACACACAGTGATGGCTCCCCCTTCGAGTTCTTTCCACCAGCTCCTGTGGTTCTCTTCTGCAAAAACTCGCCACCTCTGAAAAAGGTCGTAATGCAGAAACAGCCGATAACACCACAATCGGCTTCCAAGAAACCAGCAACTCCTAAGTCAGCTGCCCCTCGAGTTCCGACTAAAACCAGAACAATGGTGAGGAAGGTAGCTGCTAGGAAGACCTTGAGGCGCCGGAGCCCTTCCCCCAACAGCTCGCATGTAAGCTAATTCAGGCCTTGGTCGATCCTCGTCATTCCTCCATTCTTGTAAACATACTCACGCTTACTGGTTCTCCTCTTTTACAGGCTTCCATCGAAGACACCTCCAGTGAGGATACCCAGACTAATCGAAGAGAACTAGGCCCAACGGATTCTGAGAGGACCATCACTCTGAACCAGCCAGATTCACCACCATCGGCTTCCAGAAAAAGGTCGGCTCCTGAACCTGCTGCCCCCCGAGCACCAGTCGAGGCGGGGCCAACTACGGGTCCTAAGAGAGCTCGCAAAGGACAACAAGCTTCTTCATCGAGCCAGGAGGTTTCAAAAAAAATCACCACCCTTCATACCCTTACTACTTGTTTCCTTTAGTCTGCCGATTTATCGTTATTTACACCGGCTAAGAACACCCTTCATGCAGACGACTGACGTCCTCAGCGGGACAGCTGGGGCAATGCCGACGCCGGATCTGGGGATCCCCGAAGGTGTAGATGAAACGGCTACCAATCTGGCCAAGCCTCCAGCGACCACACACAAACCGATGGTCTCCTCATCGGCTATCCCCTCGATAGGAGAGGTGCGTTTAAGTTCTTTTGGTCCATCCTTGCACGTTTAGACGCATACTGACGCTTTTCTGGCTGCCAGAGTTGTGATCTTTCAGGTTTGCTGTCGTTCGATCCTGAATCCATCGAACCAACTCCCTCTATTGCCCACATTGAACCACAAGCCAGGGTTGCTCTTCCTCATTTCCAGCGTCTTAGAACCTTGCTGTCCACCCCAATCGAGGAGTTGATCGAGGGTTCTGAGGAAGTGAAGAGCGTTCTTGCCGAAATCCAGGACCATCTTCCAGTAGCATTGCAGGTGAAGCTTTGGTCAGTTGCAAATCTGTCCTTTTTTGGGCCACGGGTGAAGTTAGCTCGTGAAAGGATCAATCTGCGCCACGCCCAACTTCCGCTGAAAGCCGATATCGCAGACAGATGTCAGCAGCTTAACGAGAAAAAGGCGTCTCTGGATGCTAAAACTGACACCTCCGTCAGTACCGCCGAGCTCGCATCCTTGAAAAAGGAGCTAGAAGATCTTGAGGAGAAGGTCCGGGTGACTAAACAGCTCATCCGCGACAAGGAAGAATCCATCGCCCGTTCCCAAGAAGAGGCGGAAGGCCTCAAAGCTCAACTGAAGACCGATCTGGCAGACATACGTGCCCTGAGCAAGCAGCTAGTGATGGGTGAGGATGAAGATGACGAAGCCGAGATCGCCGAGGTGGACCGTGTCCGTGTTGACGCCCTCCACGCCTTCGAGGCATTTCTTCAGTAGTTCGTATGTGCAAACTGGCATCTGTTTGTAATGTGTGTGGACCTCTAGAGTCGATGACCGTGCATCCGCTATATATTTTTGCTTTTATTCGGCCGATTTTTGGTATCGGCCCCCACATTTTTACTGCCCATCATCTCACGTGCTTTTTTACCTGGCCGATTTCATGTATCGGCCCCCATGTTTTACTGTCCATCATCCCACATGCTTGGGAAATATTTCTTGAGATGTTGACCGTTGACCGCCACCGGGAATTTCACGCCGTCCAGCTCTTCCAGTATGTACGCGTTTCCTCTTAAAACCTGATCGACCCTGTATGGCCCGTGCCAATTTGGAGACCATTTACCATATGCTGCATCCTTAGTCCCTAACGGCAACACCGCTTCCCATACCAGATCGCCAACGTGGAACTCCTTATGTCTCACCTTCTTGTTGTATGCACGAGCTACTTTGGCCTTGTTCTCTTTGATTTTCTCAAGTGACCACAGCCTAAGCTCAGTCACATCTTCAACACTGTCACTCATCAAAGCTGCATATTCTTCAGCCGTTAGATCGCTCTGAAAGGTGACGCGTCTCGATCCAGCCGTAATTTCCCAAGGCAATACGGCTTCTTGTCCATAGACCAGATGGTACGGCGAGGTTTTTATCGCTCCATGACATGACATGCGGTAAGCCCATAAAGCCTCTGATAAAACCTCATGCCAACGCCTAGGGTGCTCCTCGATTTTCCTCTTGATCAGCTTGATAAGGCTCTGGTTGGACGCTTCAGCTTGCCCATTTGCTTGAGCATAGTACGGAGATGACCGAATCAGCTTAATCCCTGTATCCTCACAGAACGTCCTGAACTCGTGAGAAGTGAAAACCGAACCTCCATCGGTCGTGATAGTCTGGGGAATCCCAAACCTATGAATGACGTGCTCTTTCACAAAATCGACAACATCCTTTGAACTTACTGACTTCATGGGGACGGCTTCCACCCACTTGGTGAAATAATCCGTGATGGCCAAGATCCACATGTGGCCCTTGCTTGACGGAGGATTGATCTTGCCGATCATATCCATGCCCCAACCTCGGAATGGCCAAGGCTTGATGATGGGATTCATTGCTGACGCGGGTACCATCTGGATTTTTCCAAATCTCTGACATGCTTGACACCCTTTGTAGTACTTAAAACAGTCCTCGAGCATGGTAGGCCAATAAAACCCTGATCGCCTGATCAACCATTTCATCTTATGAGCCGATTGGTGAGTTCCACAGGCGCCTTCGTGTACTTCATGTAGGAGCCGATTGGCCTCGGCTGTCCCCAGACATTTGAGCAATAACCCCTCAAGAGTCCTGTAAAACATGTCGTCCCCGATGAGCACATACTTCATGGCCTTGTATCTTATCCGTTTAGGTGCCCCCCGATCCGAATCCTTCAAGTAATTGAAGATATCGGCTCTCCAGTCGTCTGCGTCCAGGAATTGCACCTGAACATCGGCTCCCTCTGCTATGTCCTTGTAGCCTGAAGCCATTTGTGCAAGATCGTTTGCTTCGGTATTCTGCAATCGCGGGATCCAGGTGAAGTTTATGTATCGGTACTATGCCATCAGCTCACGGCATTGCATCCATAATGGGAAGAGCGACTCACTCTCACACTTATATTCCTCCGTGAGTTGAGAAATCACCAGCTTGGAGTCTCCAAAAATTTCCACTGCTTCCGCTCCAGCTTCAATGAGCAACTCCATTCCCTTGCGTATCGCCTCATACTCGGCTACATTGTTGGTGCGAGAGGTAGACAATCTAATGGAGAAGGAAAATGTTGCCCCCCGGGGCGACACGAGTAAAATGCCGATGCCGCAGCCATCGTCGCAAACTGATCCGTCGAAAAACATAGCCCACGCTCTTATGGACAAGGCTGCTATGTTGGTGTTGATCCTTTCAGCAATAAGATCGGCCAACGCCTGTCCCTTAACTGCTTTCGCGGGTTGATACCGGATGTCAAACTCTGATAATGCAAACATCCATTTGCCCAGTCGGCCTTTTAACATGGGAGCCGACAGCATGTGCTTTATGACGTCTGATTTGCATATGATGATGATCTCTGCTGATAGCAAAATGTGGCGCAGCTTGGTGCAGGTGAAAAACAGGTAGAGGCATAACTTCTCAATATCAGGATACCTTGTCTCTGCGTCCAGCATCCTCCTGCTTATGTAAAAAACGACTCGCTCCAGCCCATCATAAACTTGCACCACCACCGAGGCGATGGACGTGTCAGCTACTGACAGGTAAATGTAGAACGGTCTGTCCGGCTGGGGTGGAACCAACACTGGCGGCTTCGTCAGATATTCTTTGATCTCGTCAAAGGCTCGCTGTTGTTCTGCTCCCCAGCGGAATTCCTCGTCAGATTTAATTTTTACTAGTCCCATGAACGGCTCTATCCTTCCTGACAGATTGGAGATGAACCTTCTGACGAAGTTGATCTTGCCGATGAGAGACTGTAGCTCTTTCTTTGTGGTGGGTGGCTTCATTGTTCGCACTGACTCCTGACTTTTCAGGCCGATCTCAATCCCGCGTTCATGGACCAAGAAACCCAAGAATTGACCGGCCGTTACCCCGAAGGCGCACTTCTTTGGGTTCATCCGTAGCCCGAATTTTCTCGTTCGGTCTAGGACGCGTTGCAGATCGCTCAAGTGTCCTTCTACTGAGGCAGACTTGACCACTACGTCGTCAATATAAATTTCCACGAGCTTGCCGATCAGATCATGGAAGATGTAGTTCATGGCTCTTTGGTACGTGGCACCAGCATTTTTCAGTCCAAACGTCATGACAACGTATTCAAACAACCCCACCGAGCCTGGTACTCTGAACGCAGTCTTGTGTATGTCTTCTGGAGCCATAAAAATTTGGTTATAACCGGCATTTCCATCCATAAAGCTCAAGATCTTATGGCCAGCCGCTGCGTTGATTAACGTTTCTGCCACCGGCATTGGGTACTCATCCTTTGGGGTAGCTCTGTTGAGGTCCCGAAAATCTATGGCGACACGCCAACGGCCATCCTTTTTCTCCACAGGTACGATACTAGAAATCCATTCAGCATACCTGCATGGCCTGATTAAATCGGCTGCCAACATTTTCTCGATCTCTTTCTTGACTTGTTCCAGAATTTCGGCCTTCATCTGTCGTGCCCGCTGCTGGAACGGCCGAAATCCTTTTTTAAGCGGGAGTCGGTGCTCAATGATGCTCCTGTCTAACCCGGGCATCTCTGTGTAGTCCCAAGCGAAGCAGTCTGGATATTGTTTTAACAGAGCTATCATCGGATCCCGCAGACTCGGGTCCAACCTTTTGCTGATAAAAGTTGGTCGTGGCTTATCCCCAGGACCAATGTCGATTTCTTCTAGTTCATCAGCCGATGTAAACCCATACCCTAGCTTTCTGTCACCTGTCAAATCGATGCTAAGCACAGGGCAAACAGTAGGTGAGGTTAACAAAAATAATTTGGGCCGATTGCCTGAATCGCCCCCCTTTCTTGTTGCATTAGTCAAGGACGGTTTACACCTTATGGTTTTACAATGGCAGGGAATCTCCCTGCTACGACTACATGATCTGCTTGTCGTAAGATTGCTGAGTTTTGTTTTTTGTGGCCGATCGCAGGGATCGGCCGTACCACGCACCGTCGTGGACTTTGCTACTCCGTCAGGCCGGTGGATAAGACCAGCCTCACCCCGTTTTTTGTAGCCTCGATGCGTTCACAGCCGTCTAGACTGATTCCAGAGATCGGCTCTTGGTCTTCTGCTTCCCAGACGTTCATGCCAGCAATGGAGACCTCGACAGAATCGTCTGCGTGAATGACTTCTACCTCATCTCCATCCCATTGTATCAGGCACTGGTGCATCATGGATGGGATGCAGCAGTTAGCATGAATCCAATCTCTCCCTAGTAGGACGGCGTAGGTGCTTTTGCTGTCCACGACGAAGAATGACGTGGGGATGGTTTTTCTGCCCACGGTCAGATCCACGTTCAGTACGCCTTGCGTTTCCGAAGTCTGACCGTTGAAGTCGCTTAACGTGACGTTGGTTTTGATCAAATCTGCGGTGGAGCGTCCCAAACGCCGTAGCATGGAGTATGGCATGATATTGACTGCCGCTCCGGTGTCCACCAACATCTTGGTGACAGGCTGCCCATTGATGTAACCTCGTAGGTACAGGGCTTTCAGATGCTTGTAACCCTTCTCACGCGGCTTCTCGAAAGTAACTGGCCGTGGGCCGCAGTCGAACTGTGCCACTGGTAGCTCGCTGGTTCTTGGTGCGCAGAATTCTGACGGAAGTATGAACACCATGTTTGTGCCAGCCGATGTCTTCGCATCGGCTTTTACCGGTTTGGGGCGCCACTCCTTCCTTCTCGGGTGATCTTCCGTTTCCAAAGTCTGCCTCACTTTGACGGCCAGATCAGGCCGTGCTTTCTTTAAAGCGTGGAGATACTGCGCTTCGGCTTCCTCCAAGTTACGTAGCCGCTGCACTCTGCGCTTTTGGGTGTGTCTGAGTCCATCGGGACCCCACCTTGGACGGTGATACCTGTCTTCTTCTTTGTCACCCACTGGCTCCTTGAGACCTTGTGTTCGGGATGCTCCCCTGCGTCTGTTCTGTGGTGGGAGAGGCCCTAGGCGCTGGAACACTGACACTGGCTCTGTGTCCTCCCGCTGCTGTCCGCATTCCGGGCAGTTACCGATCGTAGGCAATCGGCTCATTCCCGCGTCCCAGCAATACTTGAAGAACGGGCAATCCCAATGTTTGTCCGCGCCTTCCTTTCCTCTTGGCGGTCCCCTAGCGAGGTGCTCATATCCTTCATCTTCTCCGTCGCGCCGGCGATGTTGGTCATATTGCCGCTCATACTTGTTAAGGAGATGCGTGGAATGTGGCTTCTGATATCGCACTCTCCTCACTTGTTCCTCTGTCAAGTACCGCCTGTCATTGTGGCTGGGCCGGTCGCGTGGACTAGCCTTCTCTCTTTCTTTGGCCCGAGAGCGACCACCCTCCTCCTTGTAGTCATGGTGGTACCCCGACCCTGCCATATTAACGCCGAACGAGAAATCCAACTGACGCCTCGCGGAGCGACTGAGCTCTACCATGTTGACGCCGGGAAATGGGTTTGTGTCCACTTTCATTGCGACCTGCCCAAGGATCAGCCGGCCTTGTTCTATCGCCGTTTGGATCTGGCGACGTAGCTCTTTGCAATCATTGGTGGTGTGGGTGAACGAATGATGCCACTTGCAGTATGGTCTCCCGTGCATTTCCTGAGCCGTAGGGATTTTGTGGCCTTCGGGTAACCTCAGCTGCTTCTCCTTCAGCAGTACATCGAATATCTGCTCGGCTTTGCTCACATCGAAGTCGAACCCTTTTGTAGGCCCTTGCTGTTTCACCCATTTGCAGGACACAGGATCTGCCCCTCGAGCCCATTCGGCTACGGCCACTTCCTGGTCTTGTGTAGGATCATCTTCTTCTGCATCGACCAGGCCTATTGGACGTTTGAATTTGTCTTGGTACAACTCAGGGTGGCGCTGTTCATACATCATCAGTTTCTGGGCCATGTGCGCTAATGAGTTGTACTCCACTTGGAAAGCCAGATCCTTGATGGGTGCTAAGAGACCCAACACTGCCAGCTCGACTGCTTCCTTCTCAGTTAAACAAGCTGAGTAACATCGGTTCTTGACGGTCCTGAAGCGCTGGATGTATTCGGCTACAGTTTCTCCCCGCTTCTGCCGCACTTGCGCTAGGTCTGCAATGCCAGCCTCAGTAGCCTCTGAATGGTACTGGATGTGGAACTGCTCTTCCAGTTGCTTCCAGGTACGAATTGAATCAGGTGGCAGCGAGGTGTACCACCCAAAGGCTGGTCCTGTCAGAGATTGCGCAAAAAATCTTACGCGCATCTGATCCGATGCCGAAATCATGCCTAGCTGTGCCAGGTATCGGCTTATGTGCTCGATCGAGCTTGACCCTTCTGACCCGCTGAACCTTGAGAACTCAGGGAGCTTATACTTGGGTGGCAGCGGAATCAGATCAAACTCGTTGGGGTACGGCTTTGAATAGCCGATTGTCCTTCTCTTCGGCACGAAGCCGAACTGGTCCCTCAGGATGGTACCGATTTGCTCCACTGTTTGAGCTGCAGGGGCTAGATTCTCATGATTTGTTCCAGTGGCATACTTGGCTAGCCACGCCTGTTTGTCAGCGTCCATCCCAGAGATTCCTGCTCCAGAAACACCTGCTCCCGAAGCCCCTATTCCAGAAACTCCTGCCCCAGCAATCCCTGCGGTTGCAATCTGGTTCGTGCGCGCTAAGCTGTTGCAGTCCGGTACGTAAGTGTACACATATCCATGTGGGATTTCTTTAGGTGGTTCAAACAGGAACTGGCAATCGCCAGGGTCGCCTCCGACCTTGTAGACGACGTACGCCGGTGCCCCTGGCGGCTCTGGAGCTGCAAGTGTGAATGGCAGCTGTGGCCTGGTCTAGAGCGGTCTTTCTCCCTGGTGAGTCCCCAGAGTAGGCCCCGACGGAGAGTACTGATGTTTCATGATCTCCTGAACCACGCGAACTGCTACCCGCTCGAAAGCGTTTACCAAGCTCTCAGAATGGCGGTGAAGAGAATGAGCCACCATGTAGTTGACTTCCTGTCGCAGAGCTCTGGTACGTTCATCCGAAGGAACAGACAGATCTACCTCATCAAGAGCACCCTCGGCGGAGAACCCTCTCCACTTGATGCCATGCTTACGGGTCCTCTCGAAAGAGCCGATGAGATCGGCTTCGAAGAGATTTCTGATCTCATCGTACTTCGCCTTGTGCTCTTCAGGCAGCTCGTCGTACGTGACTGGTCTGCTCTCCATCGCAGCGTCGGATGTTGATGTAGACGTTGTTGAAGGTCCCACCGGGCGTGCCAGAATGTGTTGCCTGCCAAAACTCACCGGCGAGCAGCGACGAGCAACACGAAGAGCTGGGAGGCTCCCAGAACTGCTGGTGGGCCCTGGTCCCTCGGGCAACGGCCCGCAAAACTCCGGCACACGTCCTGGCTTGGTTCGAGGGCGTGCCACCTGATCTATACCTGATCAGGAAGGTGATGGATTGCTCCGATTGGTTTCCTGCATGGTAAACAAGTATACGTAAAATTCGAGCCGTGACCGGCTCCCAGGTTTCCCTGTGAATCGGCTCCTAGAGCCGATTAACCCATGGTTCTGCATTAGATCTATGATAACATGGGGTTTTGCTTCATCGATACAAGTTAAATCGATCTACGATAGTTTAATGTTTTCACTACATAATTGGAACGTCCTACACGTAATTGAGCCTGGTAGATATAAAAGATGATGGAAAACTAACCCTAGAGAAGGCCTAAAAACCAACATAAAGTCAATTCCCGGAACAACTCCTCTTGGATTGGCAAACCATATCTTACATATTACTGGATCGTTCAACCCGTTTGCAAGGCCTGATCATGTAGATATCAAACTAAACCTTGGAGAACAAGGCACAACTATAACAGATCAAATCGACTTAAATAAAGATCAAGCAAGATGCCACCCTTACACCCGGGAAGAGGTGCAAAGGCGGCGAGATAGCTAGAGGCAGCAAAACTAAACAATCATAGCGAAAAGTACTGTTGCTAGCCTACACAAATCTATGATAAAAGTATTACTCGCCATCAACAAGGCTTCAGTACGAGTAACACCAAACAATCGCATAAGTAAATACTGCCTAGATCGCAAGATGCGATCTAGGCAGCATGGCACTTACCCGAGAAAAACCCTAGAAACAAGGGGTGGCGATGCGCCGAGATTGTGTTTGTTGTGAACGTGATTGTCCTCCTTTTCTCGATAACCTTAGGTACATATTTATAGTCCGGAGACTCTCTACTTTTGGAATAACTCTACAACTCTATCTTTATCTAAACTGAAACAAAACCTACTATGATACAAGATACACGGGCAATTTAGCCCAATTCTACGCACTAGGCCGATCCAACAACACGTTGAATATACGCATCTTCCAAGCCCATCTTGATCACGGCCCATCTCCTTCGTTGGCCAAAATATGGCGATAACACATCTACAGGAGAACCATAAAACTTGCATGAAGCTAAAACGGATAAAAACTGAAGTGTGCTATGGAAGATCCCACCAAGCTCTAACAAAAATGTTATTGATTGCACCTTGTCCCACCAAGATCTAACATGATCCCACCCAGTTGATACATCTAAGCATAAGAGTGCTATGCCAAGCCATGACACACACTTGTGGCAGATGTGGACCCATGCCAACATTGCATGAGATCTAGACCTCTCTTAGCTGGCTAGAAACACTTTAACCAACTTGTGGTTGTATGCCATGTTACAAAATCGAACTAGTTTCACATCATAAAAATTCACTTATAGGTAGAGGATGCCATGTTACAACATGGACCTAGTTTCACATCCTTACCAGGCACCTAGAGTTTTGGCCTAAATTTGACCGGGCCACCAAAAATCCAAAAAAAAATCAAAGTTGTGTGAAACCTTGGACACATTTAAAAATTACTTCTAGGTAGAGGATACCATGTTTCAGCATGGAGCAACTCTCACATCACAAAGGTCTAACCCCTAGGCATCCTTACTAGACACCTTGATTTTTGGCCTAAATTTGACCTAGCCATTATACTTGTGGCAATTATGGACCCACAACAACATTGCATGGGTTCTAAAATTAACCAATCTAAATTGTCTAGAAACAACTGACCAACTTGTAGTAGTATGAGCCAACACTTCCTCAAACATGATCCCATATAGTTATACTTAGATCTATCAAGTAGGTAGGATCATGTTGGCCAAGTGATGACACATACAACAACAAGATGGTGAAGGTGTTTCTATCCAGCCTAGAGAGGTCTAGACCCCATGCAATGTTGGCATGGCGCCACATTTGCCACAAGCTAGTGTGTGTCATGCCTTTGCATATCACTCTTATAGCTAGATCTATCAAGTGGGTGGAATCATGTTGGTCAGGTGCAGTGACTCACACAGCCACTAAGTTGATGATGGTGTTTCTAGCCAACCCAGAGAGGTATAGATCCCATGCAATGTTGGCATGGCCCCACATTAATTTGCCACAGGCTAGTGTGTGTCATGGCTTGGAAAACTCAAAATTATAGCTAGATCTAGCAAGTAGGTAGGATCATGTTGGCCAGGTGTGATGACACATACAACAACAAGTTGGTGAAGGTGTTGCTATCCAGCCCAGAGAGGTGTCTAGACCCCATGCATGCAATGTTGGCATGGCCCCACATTTTCCACAAGCTAGTGTGTGTCATGCCTTGGCATAACACTCTTATAGCTAGATCTATGAAGTGAGTGGGATCATGTTGGCCAGGTGTAGTGACTCACACAACCACTAAGTTGATGACGGTGGTTCTAGCCAGCCCAAGGAGGTCTAGACCCCATGCAATGTTGGCATGGCCCCACATTTGCCACAAGCTAGTGTGTGTCATTCCTTTGCATAGCACTCTTATAGATAGATCTATGAAGTGGGTGGAATCATGTTGGTCAGGTGCAGTGACTCACACAGCCACTAAGTTGATGATGGTGTTTCTAGCCAACCTAGAGAGGTATAGATCCCATGCAATGTTGGCATGGCCCCACATTAATTTGCCACAGGCTAGTGTGTGTCATGGCTTGGAAAACTCAAAATTATAGCTAGATCTAGCAAGTAGGTAGGATCGTGTTGGCCAGGTGTGATGACACATACAACAACAAGTTGGTGAAGGTGTTTCTATCCAGCCCAGAGAGGTGTCTAGACCCCATGCATGCAATGTTGGCATGGCCCCACATTTTCCACAAGCTAGTGTGTGTCATGCCTTGGCATAGCACTCTTACAGCTAGATCTATCAAGTGGGTGTGATCATGTTGGCCAGGTGTAGTGACTCACGCAGCCACTAAGTTGATGATGTTGTTTCTACCCAACCTAGAGAGGTATAGATCTCATGCAATGTTAGCAAAAGTATAGTTAGATCTATCAAGTAGGTAGGGTCATGTTGGTCAGGTGTGATGAATCATACAACAAGTTTTTGAAGGTGGTTCTATCCAACCCATAGAGGTCTAGACCCCATGCAATGTTGGCATGGCTCCACATCTGCCACAAGTTTGTGTCATGGGTTCGCATAGCACTATTATATCTAGATCTATCAAGTGGGTGGGATCATGTTGGTTAGGTGTAGTGACTCACACAGCTACTAAGTTGATGATGGTGTTTCTAGCCAATCCAGAGAGGTCTAGATCCCATGCAATGTTGGCATGGCCCAACATCTACCACAGTTGTGTGTGTCATGGCTTGGCATAGCAAAATTATAGTTAGATCTATCAAGTTGGTAGGATCATGTTGGCCAACTGCTGAGTTACATAACCACAAGTTGGTGAAGGTGTTTCTAGCCACCCCAGAGAGGTCTGAAGCCCATGCAAAAATTCAAAATTTGACCGAGCCACCTAAAATTCAAAAACAAATATCAAAATTGTGTGAAAGCTTGGACACATTTAAAATTGCTTCTAGGTAGAGGATGCCATGTTTCAGCATGGAGCATGTCTCACATCACAAAGGCCTAACCCCTAGGCATCCTTACTAGACACCTTGATTTTTGGCCTAAATTTGACCGGGCCACCAAAAATTCAAAAACATTCAAATTTGTGTAAAACCTTGTACATGTGTCTTAGTTTGTGTATGTTAGCATGTGTAAAAAAATCCAGGTTATTTCACGACAGTCAAAAAGACACATTGCTAGGAAAAGAGGCCTAGGTGAGACTAAAAGGGTTGTTCGTAAATTTGTCAATTTTTCGATGTTCATCAAATGATCCAAAAGTTTTGCACATGCTATACCAACGGTGCCTGTCAAGAATATGTAATTTATTTTAAAAAATTCAAAATTTTAAAATAGCTATTTTGCTCAAATATTTAAATAGAAAATAAAAAGGAATATAGGATAGAAGAAAAAAGTAAGACTCGGCGTGCAGGCAACAAGCCAGCCCAACTCCTAATCCCGCACCCGCGTCACGGCTGCGTTTGGGCGTGAAGTAGTTTGGGGCGGCCCATCTTAATCCCGGGCATCAAAAAGTAATGGGCTCTTTTGGGTCCAACGGAAAACCGTAGCAGGAAGGATTGCCGTGGGTTCGAGTTTAGTCCCACATCGCCGAGCGAGAAACGATTAGACCAGCTTATATACCCTGCATTCATATGTGGCACGAGCTTCTCTCAACAAATCAATGATGACACGTACTGCTGTCAGTTGTCTTCCTTTTGGACTACACCTGAAAAATTTGAGCTACGCGGGCCTGCATCCTAGGCCAAAAATGGTCTTCTAGTCTTATGCTGGCCGTTGAGCATGAAATGTGTATGTAGGCATATTTTTTTCATTCCCTTCTGTATTACAATAATATTTGGCATTTTGAATAAGTCTGCACGAATTTAATTACTTATCATCTCATATATACAAGCTTGTTGTTTGTTTGCTGAACATATTTTACAATATATTTTACATGAAAAAACTTGCGTGTGTGTCATGGTTTGGCATAACAAAATTGTAGTTAGATCTATCAAGATCGTAGGATCATATATACAACAACAAGATGATCAAGAATTTACTAGACAGCTAAGATAGGTCAAGATCGCACGCACTGTAGGCATGGAGTTTTACAAAGAAAGTACGTATCAGAATTACTACATGTACATAGAAAATAGCGAAATTGAAATAGGTCAACACATGATCTTTTTAAAACATAGACCATCAATTGTATTACAGGCACACCATACAACTTGCACTTGCATATAATTCACAGACGATAGAGAATACAACAGGACCAAACCAACATGATCCATCAATCTAATCTGACGGGTAGCCGTCGTAGTAATCATAGTGGGTGGTACCATATTCGACATAAGGCGACACCATATGTAGTTCAGAATGCTCAACGATTCTGCAATACTCCACCAGCAATCGATCGAGTTTGAAAGGATGGTCATTGATCCATAATCTTCCTACTCCATACCCATGGTCAACCCTTGGCTCCTCTTCCCACGCAAGAGCCTCAAAGTTGTAAGATCTAATCTGGGATAGGTCCGGATAGTACGTAGATGCTGCCGGCTTCACCATGGGTACCCTGGCGCTGTCAATGCAGATGCATCGATTATCAGTAATGAACAGAGCACGGCTGCCAATGCCTCTGATCGGCTGAAGGACACGGTTCTGTGTATCAACCCGGTAAACAACGGACCTTCCACCGTAGACAGGTCCAATCACAACGAACAACAGCTCCCCGTCAGTATCGACGAGGTAAAAACGATTCTCCGGGTACCGGCAGCCCGTAACAGGGCCTTCGACGGTGGCATGCATCTTCAGGGTCCGTGCGGAGCGCTGCATCTGGACATCTCCATGGGCAGCATCAGCCATAGTTGAGAAGACATACCCATATCTGTCTGTGTCGAAAACATCACCGGCATAAGAAGTCATGCTCTAGAGTTCCGCAAAGTCATTCGGCGTGTACCACCCTTCACCAAAGTTTGGGCGACTGTCTTCCTCCGTGCCCTCATCCGCCCACCGAATGATGGTGTTCCCAAGGTTTGATGTAAAGACCATCAACGACGGGAACATCGTCACAGCGACAGAAGCCACCTGCTCGGTTGGTATCTCCACCCTCAGGCTCTTGATAGCGCCCGAGAAGGTTTTGTACAACCATGTCTTGTACGGCTGCACCCTCTGTCCAAGCACAAGGAGGCCGCAAGTTGTGCTATCGACGTAAAAGTACCTTCCGGAGACACAGAGAGGGAGAGAGAGAGATGAGAAGCAGAGATTCATTCAAGGTAAACATACAGAGATTCAATCAAGGTATAAAAAGTAGATGGAGAAACAAAACTTGAAAAACATATCGTATAGGAGGTGAATGCAAAAAAAAGGATCGCATATATACAGATGAATATCAAGAAAGCACCTGCAAATAACCCGACTAATCTTCTTCTCAAGGTAGCGGCCGGTTCTCACGTTCAGCAACGTGATGGCGGCGTCGTCTACCCCATACTCTGGCGACAACTAGTACTCTAGAACAATCCAGTTGGCTGGTATAAAGCGCTCCTCCGTGAAGCCGCGCCAGGCGCTGCAGACTGCCCGGAAGGCGGCGTAGTAGTCAAAGTCGTCCATCGACAGGAAGATGTCACCTATCTTCTGCACGACTCCTTCAGGGAGATCAGCCCACGACCAATCCTGCATCTTGTTGCCGACCATGGATGATGGTGTTTGTGTGGTCTCGGTCCAGTCAACTGGCAAAGGTAGCGGTTCCAGAGATAGACCACCGATTATTTATTGAAGAAGGCCTGGGAATTCTAAGGGAAGCGTCCGAAAACGAAACGACCGCATGCACACAACAACCGCCGATTTGGCGCACGCGAGAGCCCGCGCGAACCTCCAGCGGACGCGCGAAAACTTTTTGCCGCGCGCGCGCTTTTGCGCCATCCTACGCGCCAAAGTTGCCGCGTCGACTGCCACGCGCGCGCGTACCCAACCATCTGAAAGTTTCACATCCCCTGCCTGTCGCTTCGCCACCCCCGCCTTGCTCCCCCTCCCGACGAGATGCCGCCCCGCCGCCGCTCGACCTCCGGCTACCGAGGCGTCCGCGCACTCCCGAGCGACACGTTCTACGCCGAGATCCGCAGCGGCTCCGAGCGCATCGGGCTCGGCATGTTCGAGACAACACACGAGGTGGCGCGCGCCTACGAAGCGGTTGTCTGGCACCTTGGCCGCTCCCGTCGGTCGATGAACTTCCACGACGTGTGGACGCGGGAACAGGCGGGATCTCTCGCGCCGTCGCCTCCGGCCGTCACGCGCGAGCAGCAACAGCGCCAGCACGAGCTTCAGCAGTGGCTCGTCAAGGTGGAGCTCGACGAGCGTTTCCGCCTCGAGTGGGCGCGGCAGTTCGCGGAGGATGTCGCCGTGATGGAGGCATTCTACGAGAAGAAGGCGGCGGCAAAGAAGACGAATCGCGAGGAGAGGAGGGCGAAGTCGGCGGCGAGGAAGAAGGAGAGGTAGGAGAAGGCCGCAAGGAAGGCTAAGGAGAAGAAACACGGCACCGACTCATATACAATCGTCCTCTCATCCTCCTCCTCCTCCTTCGATTGGACACCCACTGCGGTGTCGTCGACGACTCTGGGCTCGTCGGATTTTGATTGGCATTCTGAGTAGTTTAGGGTTGTTTCGAAATAAGTGGTTGTAGGGTCGAAGTTTGTAATATATTTCGTATTTTCAGTTAATTTTCCATGTTTTGTTTGATCTATTCAGTACGCAAAATATGATCTATCAACTCGGTAGGATCATGCTATCAAGTGATGACTCATGCAACCACATATTGAACTATGTCATCAAGTTTCCTCTTCTTCTTCTGTGTTGTCGCTTGACTTCCTTCTGTAACAGATTCCTGCATTTTTGAATCTTTTGGTATACTTGTGAGTACATCATAGTAAGATGATCCAAGATGCAATACATTCAACATTCAAGATACACATATGCAATACATACATGATGATCAACATGTTAGACTTACATTCAGTAACACATTACAGTAGAAACAACATCCTAAACATAGTGACTAAATTCAGTAACACATTACACTAGATACAATATGTTCAACTCACTAAACAACACGACTACATTAGACTTCAACACTAGATGAAACAAGAAAAGATGACTATCTAAATAAGCTTCTTCCAAGGTGAAACACTACATGGTAATCTCAACAAAGTTGAGACCAAGTTGCTCCTGCATATGCTCTACTTTCATCAGAAGTAGAGATGCCCATCCAACATCAGCAGCAAATGTGAAGTCATTCCACCCTGTGGTGAAGCTGACATGTCCATGGTCCCTCTGTACAGTATAAGCACATGCAACGAAATTATCTTCTTATCCTTCAAGATCATGTCCCTGCCTGTACAGATGTGCTATGCCCTGAGTTGGGTACCTGAAGCCATCTACAGCCTCACTTGGCATGAACTGAAATTATGTTTAAACTTAGTATTCGAACAATCATTCTAAACTAACAAATGCATTCAATTCTATGTGGAAACTAAAAATAACATATAATGAATCATGTGGAAACTAACCAGAGCATTATGTTCATAGTTTTCCATATCCATCTTGTGTACCCAGAAATGCTTTTCATCTTTACTTTCAAAAAACTCATGTCCAGTGACATAAATATCTTTGTAAATGACAAATAAGATGAAAGCCATTTCCTGCTCAGTGAGTGCATTTATGTCTGAGAAGATGGTCCTGTGCAGAATGCTTATGATGGAACTAGGCACATCTCCAACCTCTGATCAATTAGGGGAAATACATGTTAATTATTAAAAAATGTTATTATGATGATTTAGTAGTAGGACAAGGAGAAACTATAAGTGCAAATTATTTACAGTAAATAAGGGAAATACCAGTTTCTTCATGAACCTGTTTCTCTTAACCATTAGAGTAAACAGTGACATGAATAAGTTGGTCAAGTTGAAACCAACATGATCAAGGGGGTCATCGTCAGCATATTCAAAACGCACTACATCTCCAAGTCCTATATCATAAACCCTCATCAAGGACTTCCAGTATGGACCACAGATGATTGTCCTAACATTAGACTTCTTCAGGAACAAATCAAAATTCATTAATGCTTCACTGTTCGCAACCATCGAATTATTTGAAGTGAAATCATTCAGTCTTTCCCTAAATGATCATGGAACTACCTGAAGGTAAAAAATAGCACAGTTCAGTTCATGGGAAAACAACACAGTAAAAGAAATAGTACATAAAATGAAAAGATGTAAAAACTTACCACACCATTAATGGGAAAATCATTAACAATGTTAACAAGGAAGCTGGCTGCTCTCCTCTGTGTCCTACCACAATTGTGGGCAGGCTGCCCACACACGGCATAGTCCATTCCAAGAAACACCTGAAAAAAGTAACACTACACTAAAGGAATGAACTGTGCATTAAAACTAAAGGGCAGTATATGCATTTAACAGTGTAGAACCCTAATCTAGAAAGTGAAAATAGATCAATTATCAGGCATAAACTACAGCACACTATGCATTCGTTATCAAGCATGCACAATCTGAAATCTAGTGTAAATTTTTGCTCAAATTTTGAAGTAGATTTTGACAAATGAACTAAAGATAGGACTTTGGTGGGATCCCAATTGACACCCTAATCGAAGGAAACGATCCCCCGGCTCCCTGCTAACACGCACGTTACCACGCTGGCCCCATCAAACTGGAAACTACCATTAACTTTCTATTTCCATTCTTCTACCTACAGATCGTGAGCGAGCCATGACTGATTTGAATTGGCTTCGTTGTGCACCCAGCGCCTCGTGCCCCATGTATCCCCGCGCCACCGCGCCCCACACCTCCGCCTGCTCTGCACCGTTGTGGTCATCGGGTGCGCCTCGCGGCGAGGCAGATGTGATGGCGGCGCGACTTCAGCTTTGGGTGTCGGAGAGGCTAGCTCGGTGCGCGAGGATGACGCTGTCGGCGACGTGTGCTCTGCGGGAGCTGGTGTCGATGGAGAGCTGATGCCAGCGAGTCCTGGCCTGCCACCTCAGGTGTAGAGGTACGCAATGGAGTCGAGTCGAGTCGAGTGCACGTAGCAGTCCACCGTGAACGTCGTGCTCATAGGGTTGTCCTGGCCTACACAAAGTTCTATGTGTTGTGTGTGTGGTGCACTCTGTCTTTGGTATGAGCAAAGTTTATTAATTAAGGGCAACGTCTAGTTTTCTGCTACCTCCACATACCTGCATTCATAACAGTAAGGCGCAGTTAGCTATTGACAATTTCAAAGAAAGTTTTGATAATGCTTTTTAGTCGTACTCAAGTAATGACTTACTGTGGATGTAGTTTGCATAATTTAGCGTTTCGTCTGTTATGACCAGCAGTATTGCATGTGCTGCACAGGTGGTTCCCCTTCTTCTTCTTCTTTTTTTTTCATCGTATGATAGTGGTCTGCCATTTTTACTCATGCATGGATTAGCACCGTCATCTTCAACTCGTTTGTTTTTCTTAGACGCGCCTTTGGATTTAACTTTTAGTGGATCACCAACTTGAGGTGCTTTTCCCTTGTTGCTCTGTGCATCTGCATTGAAGTAGCTTGTTTGAATATTGTTGAGCCCCTTTGTCCTTTGCATTATTCGATCCATGATGTAGAGGTCCCAACCTTTAATAAGGTAGAGATCCCTGTGTTTACAATGTTAGTCCCTGGATCAATATCTAGCATCCACAGTTAAGATGTAATATCAAGAAACAAAGGTCATAATACAACTTTATAACCAGGAATAAAATAATTCATTACATCTTACATAGCTCATTTGGCTATCTCATTACAATGCAGCGGAAATAACTATAGCATGGAGTCCTTCATCTTCAAAGTGCCACAGGCAATCATGTTGGTTGTAGACTTGTAATCCTAATCAACACACTTCACTAACATCAAACAAACCTGCAACATAATAAGTTACAGCCACAAGGGTCAATACATTTGAATTGTATTGGCAAGTGATACTATGGTAGTATAGTGTAGTCTATCATCTATATGCATTTGGCTAAGTGAAGTTCAGGCTTCCTTTGCTCAAAATAGTTTTTCCTTATTATTTGAAAACACTAAGTTTTTGTTTGTCAAATCACCCAAGGCATCTACCAATCATTGATTGAAGACCCTTTAACCCTTGTTCATCCACAAGTTTTTAACTTAGAAATTGGGATGAGGAGATTCTTGATAGCTTCCATGTCTTGATGCTCAAATTGTCCATTGCCGGGGACACGACTAAGTACTTAGATTTTACTCTCTCGAGAGGTGGTGCACTTTCCCCACAAGACTCGACATGCATCGAGACAAGATCTTTCGGAAGCCTTCCCTTAGACCAAAATGGATGTGTTCCCAAACCTATCACCCCCTACCACCAACTGTCCATCTGGCTAAGTTATTGCAACCTATATGATCCAGGCAGAGCCCATAATGCCATGTGGCTGCACTTGAAGCTTCTCAACATTTGACATCTCAAATCTCTTTGTTCCTGGGTGGCTTTCCACAAGTGAGATACACTAGGGTAGGCCATATATATGGGCCCCTGTGTAACCACTCAACATAACCCATTCACAACCATTCCACCAAGGTGATTCATTCACATAGTTGTTTTATTAAACAAAACACAAGTCATTGACTTAGAAATATTCCATAGAATGATTATAATTCACCCTTGTTTTCTACTAGCTAATCTAAGCATGATAGTAGTAGGGATCTTAACTTAGGTAAAATTCTACTAAGGCATCATCTACTAGGATTTCCCATGGCATTGCATACTTAGTAAAAATTCCATGCAAGTCCTACTCAAAACATCACTAATGCATAGTGAAAATAATAGGACAAAGGTAGGAAGCACCACTTGCCTTTTTAGTAGATAATATAGATTCACTCCTTGATCTTGCAATAGTCACACTCTTCAAATTTCACTACAATTCAATCAAGGCGCAAATTCAATCTAGCATTCAAACAATTCACCACATAAAATAAATAAACAAAAACAATGCATGCAAGCATGCAAAAGATTGTTTTATTTGTAAGGGTGGTTTCTAATTGCCTATAAACATTTTGAAACACCTATTGGTCATTTGTAAAAGTGGCAAGGTCATTTGAAAACAAGTTAGTGGAAATGGCCATTTAAATCATTTTTATTTTGCTAGAGATGATTTAAATCAAAGTGATAATCTCTAGTGTTTGTCAAATATATTTTTCAACACAACATGTTAGTGTTTATGGTCAAAGGTGTTTTAAAACAATTCCATTGACAAAAGGGTTTGACTTAAAACCATTTTTAAATCAAAGCAATATTTTATTTTGTTAGAAATGCTTTTAAACAAAGTAATAACTTACTACGGTTTTATCAAATATATTTTTAAATCCCAAAACTTGGTGTTTAGAGTCAGAGAATTTAATTTAACCCATTTGCAAAAGGTTTTACTCAAAAACTATTTTTAAAACATAATCAATAGTTTTATTTAACTAGAAATGATTTTATTCAAAGATTTATTCCTTAGAAACACAAAACATACTTTTAAATCTACAAGTTGGTGTTTATGGTCAGTAGGTTCAAAACAAACCATTTACAAAAGATTTTACCCTAAAATCATTCTAGAATAATTTTTATATTCAAAATATGCCTAAACTAGTTTCTACAAAAACAACCAATTTTACAGAAGCAATTCACTAAAAAGGGCATAGTTGGATAGTATTCTTTTTCCTGATTCCAATGATATAAAGTTTGCAAATTTTGGACGTGTGGATCAAAAGTTTTGGAATTTACAAATTCAAACATCTAATAGGATAGTTTCTGTTTTTAAATCGAAACACAGGCCACGCGTCACTTTCTTACTGGTGCGTACCGGTTCGTGTGGATTGTGCAGCTACAGCCGTTAGATCTAACTTAAATCACATGGTGCAGATGTCATCTTACCCCTTCGTTTATGATTCCATCGTGACCACTAGATCAACATCTAACGGCTCTAGGTGCTGTGACCAAGGATGGGCGGCGCTGCGACGGTGGCAAGCGGCAGAGTGCTCTGGTGGTGGCGTACCTGCGATTCTAGGAAGGGAGAGGAGGAGTGGCATGGTTCACCAGATTTGTCGAAGCTTGCTGACGCTCGAGGTTGTCTTTGTTGGCGAAGGGGCGCTCGGAGCTACTGGCAATTACTCATTGTAGTTGTTGTCGGCGTCGGGCGCCTCTGGGCATTGTCAGGGGCGAGGCTACAGATCACGGGAAAACCAGAGAAGGGTGGTGTTAGACGCACAAAGAAGAGGCAAAGGTGCGAGCGTCAAAGAGAGGAGGAGGCGTGGTCAGAAACTACCGAGGGAGCTCGACGGAGTTGCTGCAGACGGTGGCGGTGCTCTGTCAAAGTCGTTGCCGAGGCTATGGGGCACGCGCGAGCGAGATGGTGCTACAGGAAGATGAGTAGGGAGGTGGGGAGTGTGCTCGTAGGTTCTAGGGAGCAAGGGGAGGCGAGGTCTGGCCAAAATTCGCAGATAACCTTGTCGGAGGCCGCGGCGGTGCAAGCAAAAATGGAGATAGCCTGGGGGCAGAGAGGGGATGGCGTCTGGGGGGAAATGGAGAGAAGAGGGAGGATATTTAACACGCGCGGTCTCCGGGCGGATTTAGTGCGGTGTTTACTCGAATTGATCCAATTTATTTGTTCCAGAAACAGTACAGAAATTAAGGGGGAAAGGGGAACTGGTCACGCAAGGGTGGAGAAGACGATGACCTGTCGGTGGGGTCGATCTGTCAGAGGGGTGGAGGGTAACTACGCGAGTGAGAAATCTTTTTGGGGAGAGGAAGGAAGTGGGTTGCGCTGCTGGGCTTGGGCCAGGTTAGTTGGGTTGGGCTGCTTCTTTTTATTTTTTTCCTTTCCTGATTCTTTTTCTTTTTCTGTTTTGATTTTCTGTTTTGAATTCAAACTACCATTTGAATTCAGATTCTTTTTTCAAAACTTTTCCAAATATTCAGTATGTTTCTATACTATTTTAAATATGTATTTAAAGTCCATTTTAGAATTCATTTATGGTTTATTATTTATTTAAAATAGGCACTTGCCTTTATTCAAATAAGATTTAAATATATTTTCAAACTCTTATTTGAATTCTAATTTCCACCAAATCTTTTTCAGTAGGTTTTATTTATTCCAGAGTGCAAATAATTCACTTGAATTATTATTTTAAATAATTTAATAGGATTTATTAATCATTCAAATTGGGCAATTGTCTTTATTAAAATAAAATCAAATATGGTTTTAATCCCATATAAAATTTATTCAAATAATTCTTTTATTCCATTTAATTTAATTAAGTAACTTTTATTCCACTTATGAAATTCCAATTTATTATTTTCTCATGATTTAATTAATCATTTATCTTAGGAATTTTGTCCCCACTTATATATAATTTTAGAATATGGTTTAATGTCATATAATTGTATTTGAATATTCTTCATCCTTTTATTTTATTTGGGTTTTCTTTATTCCATTTTCTTAAGGATTTAATTCAATATTTAAATTGTTTTCTAAATAATTTTATTGGGATTTATTATTTAGGCAATTTGTGATTATTTAAATAAAGTTGGATGTTGTTCAATCCTTATGATTTTATTTAAATAACCCTTTTCTCCTTTTTATTATTCTATAATCTTTATTTCATTTGTTTGGCCAAGATTTAATTTGGTTTTTAAATATTCCTTATTTATTTATTTCTATCTTTATCTTATAAAATCCATATCTATTTATTTTATAAATCCAAAATTAGTGATTCCAATTTGTAGAATTTTATTTAATATTTGTTTATGTTTTTAAATCCTTTTAAATTTATTTTTCTCATAATTTTGCCATGGATTTAGTTATGATCTTTATCACCTTTGGAAATTATTTTCCTTTTATCTTAATAACTCCATAAGTTTTTATCCATGGTTCCAAATTAAGTGGAACCAATTTCTATGGTTTTATAATCTTTTTATTTGTCATTTTTATCATTTATAAAATGTTTGTTGCTTAATTTTTAGATGGATCATATCCATAGTATTAGAGAGATTTTGGAAATGATTTATTCCATTAGGGTTTTGGGGATTTTGATTTAACTTTTCCAAGTGTTTAAATTTCAAGATACATTATTTGATGATTGAATTTCACTTGATTGAAATTTGTTGGATTCCATTTTATTCAAAGTTTGTTCAAGATGGGTTTTGATGTTTCCATTTGGAATAAAAAAGTTTCTTTTCATCCTAAATTTCAACAATTAATTCTTTTATTTATTTATTTTTCACATTTCAAAATTTGGAAAATTTTGGGATGTGACAGGCTACCACCCTTAAAAGAAATCTCGTCCCGAGATTTGGGAAGACTAAAGGTTACAAGTTGGCTTCAAAACAACTAGGGTACTACCACCCTTAAAAGGTTTTCAGCTAGATTACATCTTGGCTTACTTGGGATCTTGATGTATCTTCTCTGGATAGTTGTTTGTATAATGGCCTAGCTCTTTGCATTTGAAACACATTTCTTGACTAATATCCTTTTTCTTCTTTGGTATCATTGCCTATTGTTTGTTTTCTTGGTTCTTCTTCTTTTATGGGCAATCACTGGCATAGTGTCCCATCTCTTTGCAATTGTAACATTGCAATTGGCTTTTGTCCTTCTTGTTCTTTTTGGGTCTCTCCAAAGCTAGGATTTCTTCTAGTTCATGATCTTCATATTTCATCACAAAGGTGGGAAATCTTTCTCTCTTCTTGGGGCAGTTACTAGAGTTATGGCCTTCTTCTCCACAAGGTAGCAACACTTTGTGGTCATTTTGGGTATGGCTCTATGAGGCATGGTTCTGACTTTGCCTTCATCCTTCTTGGTAGAATTTGTTCCTTTATGGAGGTTTCCAAACATTTGATGCATTCCATCTTGTTTCATTTGTTCAACTATAGGATAGATAGGGCATTGCATAGGTACATGATCATGTCCTTCACATAGGAAACAAGTCACTTGGGATGTGGGGCATTGTTTAGTTGGATGTTTCTCTTCACAATTAGGGCATTGGTCCACATGTTCTTTCTAAGTGTGTCCTATGTCTCCATAAATAATGCAAGCTTGAGTTCCTTCCATAATATCATCCTTGACATCATTGTTGTAACAATCTCCTTGGGAAAGGTTGTCTCTCATGTTGATCATTTGATTGGTCATCCTTTCTAACAAATGGGATTGGATTTCCAAAAAAAATTGCAGGGTTGGGTCTAACTCATTGATGTTGGCTAAAAACTGAGTTGTCACTTGATTCAACTAGGCTTGGGTTGCTAGAAGTTGTTCTCTCATGTGCATCTCTTGGTTGTTGTCACCATTCTTGATGTTGGAGTCTCTTGGAGAAGTCATTTGTTTGGGTTGGATTGGGATTAGAATAGGCAAAAGATTCCTAGAGGAAGAATTCTAATCACTTTCGCAGCCCAGCACCCGGCCCATGCCAGCCCGCTAGTAGCCCGGTACCACTTCACCCGCTCCCATGTCGTCTTCCTCGCTGACGGCAGGCAGCTCATTGTCACTGCCACGGCCGCCCGATGCCGCCTCGATGTTGCGATGCGCACCGCAGACGCTCGTAAGGATAAGACCCGCCGGCGCCGTGCTCCATTTTCCCTGGACCTCACTTTCCCCTCTCTCTCCCTCTCTGCACAGTGACAACCCGAACCCTAGCCGTCATGGCCGCTAGCTAGCCGGCGTTGTCGGCCTCCCCGAGCCCATCCGACACTGCCACGAGCTTCGCCTCGCTTCGCTTCGTCCTCCCGCAGAAGGAATCGACAAGGGGCGTCGGGATTCATCGCCATTGACCGCTTCCTCTCCGACTCCGACATGCTCAGTCACAAGCCTCGCCGCCGCTCCGGTCACCACCTCGCCTCGCCGTTGACACCAATCGCCTTGGGGTGAGATCCTGGTGCTCAAGGCACCCTCCTTTCCCTCTCTAGCCCTTTGTGTCGCGCCCGCACCGTAGAGCAGTGAGCTCCGCCGCCGTACGTCGCCGTGCAGCCCGCTCCGGTGACCATTCTGTAGCGGTGCCGCCCGTTCCTGGCTCAGCAGGATGCCCTGATTCGAACCCGCCCAACCGCGCCTCCCAGAACGCCCCCTAGCGCCGCCAGTCGCCGCCGTCTGGCCGTTCTCCGGCGAGGTCCGCGTGGCGCCTGCGTGGCTTGCTTGCGTGGCCTAGGCCCACCAGTCAGCCCCTCTGGCTAGAGCCAGCCCCGGTGAGAAACGCCCTGACCGCCACTTTGCGCGTGTGGCTGCTAATGTGGTTCCGGCCCCACCAGTCAGTCACTGTGGGTAGGTTCAGATGTGTTAACAAAATCCCTGGGTTGTTTTATGACGTCATCCTGATGTAATATATTAATTTCAGAAAAGGTTTAAATATTGTAAAATCAATAACTTATTATTTATAAGTCAGAAAAATACAAATAATATATCAAAATGTTCAGAAAAATGAGTTCTACCTATTTAAGCTATAATCATGTTCAGAAAAGTTTCAGAAAAGGTTGGGTTCGTCTCGAAGGGTCTTTGTGCCCTTGACTCGATTTGCCGAGTTCAGTTCTCGGATTGTGATATCCACATCTTGCTGTAACTGTGCTAACTCCTTTGCTTTCTCCAGAACCTTTATCCTGGCTTCCTCCAAATCGGCATGCACGCGTGCCGGATCAGTTGCTTGCGCTACTGGCTCTGCCAACTTGTGTATCGCATCTTGCAGCTCTTTAGCTCTCTTACTTCTTGCTATGTTTTCTGGCTTTTCTAGCGGTGCCTTTGCTGTTCTTGCAGCCCTTGGCGCTTCCTCTTGATTTTCTCCCTCAGGATCCGCATTCACTACAGGAGCTACATGAGGTGCTTCTGGGTTAGGAGCTATCATCATTACCTCAACGGAGACGAGCTGATGCAGCTTTCCTGTGATAGGAACCGCAGGTGGATCCGACGCCAGGACGACGCGCTCCGGATATGCGCGCTCCACGCGCACCACAACGTAGACCTGGTGCTCGCCGAACTTGATGAAACAACCTCCCCTTGGGAATGGTTTTGTCCCAAAGCACCCCGCGTTGTCGCTGACGAAGTTGAGCGCTCCAAACCTCTAGATGAGGCTGGAGTAGACGCGTTCGCCGGTCTTGGCGATGATGTTTCCCGTCCGGATGAAGACTCCATCAAGCACCTGCTTCTGCCCCAAGGTGGGTGATGACCCACAAGTGTAGGGGATCGCAATAGTCTTCATGGGTACTATTACCCAATTTATTGATTCGACACAAGGGGAGCCAAAGAATACTTGCAAGCCTTAAAAACTGAGTTGTCAGTTCAGCTGCACCTAGAAATATTTCTTTCTCACAGAAGTTTATCAGTAGCAACAGTTTGTAGTAGCAACAACAAAGCAACAGCAGCAGTAACAGCAACAATGAAACAGTAGCAATAGTAACAGTAACGGTAACAGTAGGATTCGAGTGTGGTAGGCATAGGGATGGATGGATGGGCGTTGCATGGACGAGTCTAAACATGTAACTTCAAAGTCTAGGGCATTGCAGATAAATAATAACAAACATCCAATTACTAAACAATCCTAGGCATGTGCTCCAAATATAGTCATACGTGCTCGCAATGAGAACTTGCACAACATCTTATGTCCAGTAGCCCGTGGCAGCGGGGCCTCTAGGGAACTACTGGCAATTAAGGTGCTCCTTTTAATAGAGCGCCGGAGCAAAGCACTAACACTCCGTGAACACATGTGATCCTCACACCACAGCCATCCCCTCCGGTTGTCCCAATTATTGTCACTTTGGGGCCTTTGGATCCGGACAATGATATGTGTACACAACTTGCAGATAAGATCACAAAAAATACTATCATAATGATTCAATAATAAGTTCGGATCTGAGATCAAGGCACTCAGGCCCTAGTGACAAGCATTAAGCACAACAAGTTGCAACAAAGTCAAATATCACTAATAGAGATACTAGGCACTATGCCCCTAACAGATCTTATTCGATTACATGATAGAAATCATCCAATCCCTACCATCCCCAAGCCTACAGTGGGGGGTTACTCACTCATGGATGAGGGAAACATCGGTGGTTGATAGAGATGCGTTGGTGATGACTATGGCGATGATCCTCTCCAAATTCCTCGTCCCGGTAGGGTGCCAGAACAGAGTTTCTGGATCCGAATCTTGGTTTCTGGTGGCGGCGGCGGAGAGGAACTCTTTCTAGAAATCTATCGAACCGCACTGAGTTTTTAGGTCAAAAGGCAACTTATAGGTGCGGAGGGAGGCCGAGGAGCTGCCTGGGGTGGACAAACCCCCTCCAGGCGCGGGGTCAGGTGGGCCCGCGCCTGGGGTGGGTCTGGGCCTGGCCCCCCAGGCCTCCCCTCTGTCTCCCCTTCTGGCTTCGTGGATCTTCTGGTGAAAAATAGTTTTTGGCATATTTTCTGGGATTTTTCCTGATAGTTGATTTTCTGCACAAAAAACAATACACCAAGGTAATTCTGCTAAAAACAACGTCAGTCCATGTTAGTTGTATCCAAATCACACAAGTTTAGAGAACAAACAATAGCAAAGTGTTCAAGGAAGTAGATACGTTTTGGACGTATCAACTCCCCCAAGCTTAGCTTATTGCTTGTCCTCAAGCAATTCAGTTGAAAACTAAGTGCGATAAAAGAACTTTCAAGAACACTTTGCTTCATATGATGTATATATTCTCATCACGGTAGTAGATGCTTGGACAATTCATAATAATAAGTATGTAACTAAGTCTACTCAATAGTCATTGCAAGCTATGAAGAGAAACCAACTAAATAATAATAAGTAGCATGGAACAAAAACATAAGAAACATTGCAATGCTCATAATAATGTATGATAGAGTGGTATCTCGCTTGCCTTTGTTTGAAGAGCACAATATGAATGCCAAGGCACCTCTAAAGTTCACATGAAGACTAGAGATAAAGATATCAGAGATACAAGCATCAAAGTCATGACATAATTAACCAAGTTTTGGAACAAACACAAGAATGACAACTATGCTCTCAAGAAGGTGCTCATAGAATAAGTGGTGACTCAACAAAGTTGTGAAAACGGTTTTGTGAAGGTTTGAAAGGCTTCCTAATGCTGAAAGGAAGGTACTCATTAGCTTTGAGCTCTCATTGCCCCTATCATAGGCATCTTCATGTGGTTAATGTGAAAGTGAGATCCACTCTGAATCATATGCTTGACAGACCATAGACTGGAAATCCCAAGTCCCTTGAGTACGAGGGTCGCTCCGCATGCTACTCAACTTTGGTCATCTGAAAGTTCTTGTCAGTGTAAATACATGCATATCATCGAGAACCGCCAACGGGGTACCCCTTACATATGGCACAGGAGCTTTCCCATAACCAACATGACAAGGCAAGCAGACAATGAGCATCTCAGCAATCTTTTATTTACCATATCCATAGCTTTTTATTGAGGACGCTTCATAGATGCTCATTATAGTGTTTCTGCAAGTTTCCACCATGATTAAGCATGGCTTAGGCTAGCGTCCCAAGCGTTTCTCTAACACAATGTATAAACTCCATGAACTAACAACTTCCCCTTTTATTTCACATCATCGACATCCATAAACAAAATAGCAAGGAATCAACTTGATGAGATATCCAACAGGTGTTGAAAGCGTTCCCCGTGACAGCACGGTTCTTCTGACTCCCAGTATATAATAAGCAAGCATATAACTTTTTTGGACTAGTCACAATGGTTTAGAATTATTAAGCGTAAGGAATAAAGTGTGCCATCAAGTTCTTGAGAGCTTTACTAACTAACTTTCTCAAAACAGACAAACATTTTATTTGGAAGAAAACAAGGCATATTGAATATGCACTGAAATAGCAAACGATGCTAATAGGTAGGTATGGTGGACACAAATGGCAATATTGGTTTTGGGGAGTTGGAAGCACAGGTAGAGAACATACTCAGTGCAAGTGAAGGCTACCAATAGAGAGGGAGCGACAAACGACAGAGCAATAACTATCATAATCATGCTTGCAACAAAACATGACTAATTATGGCATGAAGTGATACAAGAACTCTGAGGCAAAATAAATCATCGAGGCCTACTGACTATTGATTAGTCATATGCATGCGTGAGCATGTGCCAAGTCGATTCACATGAACAGTCAGAGGAGGATACCACAATACCATACCAAAGTATGAATAAAACAATGCAAGAAAAAATTCATATGACATGCTACATACTATTAGCAAGGTGGAGCTAATCATAGACAAGCAAGAACTACTAAGCATCCATAATGACATACACCTTACACAAACAGGCTAAGCATGCTCACAATGATGAGTATATGTACAAAAATGAAAAACAAATAGAATTCGTTACCAGCCTCTTACCACACCTCGAGTTGTCTTAATCTTCATTATTGCCCTTCACTTGTGTGAATTGAATAATTAACATGAAACCAAAACCACTGAGGACGGCTGAACCCTGCAAAGAACTCACAAACCCAAAGAAAAACAAAAAATATTTTTGGTTTTTTTGATTTTTTTAGAAATCAACCAACGCAAAACCAAACGAAGCAAAATAAAACCAAAAACAAAAACTAAGACGCTCCAAGAACAACACAACTTGTGCATGAAACAATAAAAACGAAGAGTTTACAAAGACCTGAGATTTTTATTGATGAAGAAGAGGATGCCTTGGGAAAACCCAAGTTTTGACGCTTGTACCTCTCAAATATTTCTTGGGGTTACATGGGGTGGCTCCCCCAATCTTGAGCTTTTTTCCATTCTTCATCTCATTACATCATCCTCTCTCTACACCTGAAATTTTTCTTTCATGCAAAACTTCACACAATCTTCATTAGCAACATTAGTTTATTCAATAGATATTAGACCTCTAGCAAAGCTTTGGAACAACAAGACTTTTCATTAAAAACACAATCTACTGTAGCAACTCCTTCCAAAAGCTCAATTTCCCAAGAAGAACCCGAAAAGGAATCAATAAGAAGCAAATGCAAATAAAGGCAGAAATCTGTCAAAACAGACCAGCAGGTAGAAACCGATTTTCCGAAGACCTTCTGTTGCTCAAATAAAAATCATTGAACTAACGAAAGTTAGCTAACATACTAGGGGTTTATTCGTAAATTTTCAGCTCAATTCGACTTACATAGACTCCTCACGAATTTATATGGTGGAGGACAGAAATCTGTTTCGGGACAGCAACTCCCCAAATCTTACTTCCCTCTCATTAGAGGTCATTCTTGGCATAAAAAAAGGATAAGGATAGGTCATTACTGAAGTAATAACTTCCAAGACTCAAGGAAACTCTTGGGTTATCTCCCAACAAGTACTTTTCTTTAACGCCTTTAAGTTAGGCATGACAAAGAGTAAAGATTGGAAAGGAGAAAAATAAAAGTGAGCAAGTATAACCACTGTGAAAACATTATTTTGTTCATAAAAATCCTTTTATTAACAAGGTTGATCAAGTCTTGTTACCAAAACAATTTTATATGAAACAAAACTTTGCATTCCACAAGGTGATTATGTTAATAGTTTCAAAATTTTCAATGGTCCCAATCATAATAGTTTCAAAATTTTCTTGTGGAATGGGACAATATATTTCTCCAAGCTTGATTCTCTCACTATTTTCAATGGAATTCAAGCAATAGCTTCTAACAACCTTCTTGGGGAAATAGACAGTGTGCTCTTTGTAATTAATATTAAATGTTATTTTTCCTTGATTAGAAGTTTTGGTATTTCCTAGACTAGCCATAGTAGCATCTAGAAAAGGACCTAGTGAACCACTCGCATCAAGCACAGTAGAAGTAACATCATGAGTATCAAAAGAAGTTTCAGATTCAACAGTAGTAGCAGTGTGTGTAGCATGTGTATGTGGTGGTGGTGTGACAAGCTTACTTATAACAGACGGTGAATCAAGAGCAGCAGAGGTGTTTAGGACTGTACCTCTTCTTGTATTGGATGGTAAAATTGGGAACTTTCCATCACGAGACTTACCCATGATGAATAGAGTAGCAGTGAACAATAGTAGATCCAAGTGAACTTACAAATAAAGCTATGCTCCCCGGCAACAGCGTCAGAAAATAGTCTTGATGACCCACAAGTGTAGGGGATCGCAACAGTCTTCGCGGGTAGTATTACCCAATTTATGGATTTGACACAAGGGGAGCCAAAGAATACTTGCAAGCCTTAACAACTGAGTTGTCAGTTTAGCTGCACCTGGAAATAGTTCTTGCTCACAGAAGTTTATCAGCAGCAACAGTTTATAGTAGCAACAGCAAAGCAACAGCAGCAGTAACAGTGATGGGGATATGCCTACCGGGGTATACCTAGCAGGACGTTTCCTACTGGCCCAGGTGCCTGCGAGTGGGCCTACAGGACGGCGACTGGATCAAGATCTGGCATGGACTCAAGCGACTGGAAGCTGAAGGCCCAGAAGCATAGATAGGCCTAGTCAGATTAGGTTAAAGAATCTCTGAAACCTTAACTGATTCGGTTAGATCTATAAACCCTAGGGAGGTGAGTCTATATAAACCTCCCTAGAGGACGCATAGAGGATACGTTCCATCATACACCCCAACGACTCGCCGCCTAGCCGTCGAGATCGCCCCATTGTACTCTCACCATAATACAATCTAGCAGGAGTAGGTCTGTACCCTCCGGGGGGCGAACCTGGGTAAACCCTTGTGTCTCAGCCCTCATCTCGCACCGCAGATGGCTGGCCGCCCTTTCCCCATGTTCTACTACTCGCTGCCGATTGCAGCATCTGCCGTGGTCATTCCCACGACAGTGGCGCCCACCGTGGGGCCTGGCCGGTCAGGCCGGTGTTCTGCGGCGAGATCCAATCTGCCCATCAACGAGACGATCGCCACCGGCCGCATGATCATGATCGGCGAGATGCTCCAGATCTTGTCGAGCAGCTATGTCCCGGTGGCGCGACCCGTCACGCATAGCATGATCCTGTCGGTCGGCACGATCAGCCTCTTTGTCGGCCTCACCGACGTCATCGTATCGGAGGACTCGGCTCGCATCCGCGAGTCGCCGCCACGCGACCGGCTCTCTGAGAGCCAGGTCTGCACGATCCACCGCCTCGCCTCCGAGTATGACTCGGGCCACAGCAACGTGGCCGAAACCACCGCGGCCGCGGAAGACGCGGCCCTCAACGACGATGCCGATTCGGCGACCCCGGCATCACTCGCCGGGTCCATTGTCGCTGCGTCACCCGCGGGCTCCATCACCTAGGTCTCCAACGTCGGAGACTTCGAGGATCCCTCTATCCTTGGGATCTTCGACTTCGACTCCAGGTCGGAAAACTCCGCCGACCTCCACGACGGAACCGGCCGCCACGCCACGACCTACATGGCGACTGGCGCCGACCCGCCGGAAGATCCATTCTCCACGCCGATCCCTCCCAACACGACGGCAACGGAGGTCGAGGAACTCCGCCTGAAGCTGGCGAAAGCAGTCCGCAAGGAACAAGCTGAGTGTGAAAATTTTCGCCTCGAGCAGGTGACAGCGCAGGAGCTGTCGTGCTACCACCAGCTCTGAATCAGGTCGCGCCTGAACCCCACTGTCCAGGGGCGCGCCCTGAATTTCGACGATGAGAATGACACAGCCCGCGTGGCCGAGCGCGCGATCTGCGAGAACGCGCCACCAGGAGGAAGCACTCAGCTCCCACCAGGGTCCACGGCCAATGGCGCCCCGCCAACACCCAACCGCGCACCCCCCAGGGACCAGCCGAGGATCGTGGTCTCCTCACGGGAGCGAGACGGGAACGGCCTACCGCTGTTCTCCACCCCAATGGACAACCTCGTCGCGGGCCGAGCAGCAGTCGACAACATCACAACCACTGGTGAAGGTGCCCTGCAGATCTAGTACGCCAAGGCCCTGCTCGCAAAAGCGGTCGAGCAACAAAACGCAGGCGTCGACTCACAGGGTCGGATGTACTCGCGTTCATCGGGCAGCAGAGCGGCCTCAAGCGGCCGCCCCATGGTGGCAAACACCCTCAACTGCCCGCCACCCGAACCACTACAGCTCCAACACCGACCCGCGAATGCGGCACTCTCCACCAACGACCCCCGGCCGGCGACCAACTTCGTCGCCGCCAACGGTCAACCTGTCGACGCCCGCACCCACATCATCAACAACCAGAGCTGGCGCGCACGCCATCCCGACGACCTGCGGCATACCCTCACCAACCGCCGCGATGGTGAGCCGAGGGGGTCGCTAAGCTGACTCGGGCCCCGGTGCTTCGGACCGATGATCCGAGGTGAGAGACACCCGGCGAACTTCAAAGCGCTGAAGGAAATAGAGAAGTACGACCCCTCGTACGATCCCTCCGTGTGGCTGGATACCTACCTCATGGCGATGGGGATCGCCGGCCACACCGATCTACTAGCCGCCCGCTACCTTCCCCTGATGATGGAGGGGGCGTGCAGGCAGTGGATTAACACTCTTCCCGCGGATAGCATCGACTCCTGGGAAGAGATGCGCGACGCCTTCGTCAGGCACTTCGAGGGTTCATATACCCCGCGCCACCACCATCGAGGACCTGGAACAGTGCGTCCAGGGACCTCGCAAGTCGACCCGCAGCTGGGTCCAACTGTGGAAAGACCTTTGTTACAACGCGGTCGGCATCCACCCAGACACCGCGATCCACTTCTTCAAGACCTTGTGCCTCTACGAGCCCCTGGTAGCCAAGCTCAAACGAGTGTACCGCACACTCGACAACATACCGGATCTCCTGGAGATCGCAAAAAGGTACGCGGAAGAGGACCCAAACCAAGAAACCGACGACGAGTCGGGGGGACAACGCTGCACAAGCGGCCACGACAACGGGAGGTGACCCGATCTACGCTACAGCAACACTCGCCTCACCGGCAAGCGCCGCAGTGATGGGCGAGTCGACTTCGTTGCCAACGCTGGATACGCGCAGCGCGAGCCCAAGAGCTTCCGCCGCGACGGGGGACAACGCCGCGACGGTGGCAACTACAAGGCGAAGCCGAGGTTCGACCCCGTGGCCCTTCTTAACCAACCTTGTGTATTTCACAGTAGGGAAGGAGATCGAGAAGGCACGGCACGCGCGGGAAGACCCCGACAACAACCCGCCAAACGGCGGAAAATTCGGCAGCATCGCCGGCTCGCTCCACACCTTCACAGGCTTCAACACGAAGCGCGAGAAGAAGGTCATCGCCCATGCCGTCGCCGTCAACGCGGTGGCCCACGTGGACATCCCCCAGTTCCTTAACTGGTCTGATCAACCAATCACTTGGAGCCGCCAGGACCACTCACCACGGATCGAGTACCCAGGCCGGGTCACCCTGGTGGTCAAGCCCAGGGTGGGAGACTACTGGCTCCCCAAGACATTGATGGACGGCGGCAGCTCCATCAACATGTTGTACCTGGACACCTTCAGGCGACTGCGGCTCCCGCAGTCGATGATCGAGACGACCTACACCACGTTCCAAGGCATCGTCCCCGGTCGGAAGGCGTACCCGATCGGCAAGGTGACGCTGCCAGTCACCTTCGGCACACCGGCAAACTTCCGCACCGAGCGGATTGTCTTCGAACTGGTGCCCTTCGACAGCCCCTACCACTGCGTCCTGGGGCGCCAGGCTTTCGCCAAGTTCATGGCAGCGCCCCACTATGCGTACAACGCGATGAAGCTACCCGGGCCGCGCGGCGTCATCACCATCCACGGCGACCCCGACATGGCCGCCGAGTGCGAGGACAAAGGAGCCGAACTCGCCGACGCCGTCATCGCGGCAGAGGCCAACCACGCCAACGAGCTCGCCAAGTACGCGAGTGGGGTCAACAACGACGACCCCACCATACTCAAGAAGCCCAACTCGGAGGGAGGCAACCCCTCATCCTTCGAGGCAACAACGCATACCCGCACCGTCGAGCTGGTCCCAGGCGACCCCAGCCAGACGGTGACGATCGGGACGGGCATGAGCCCAGCATAGGAAGGCGCGCTCATCGAGTTCCTCTGTGAGAACAGGGACATCTTCGCATGGAAGCCCTCTGACATGCCCGGTGTCCCTAGGGAACTCGTTGAGCACAAACTCAACGCCGACCCCAAAGTGCGAGCTGTCAAGCAGTCGCTGCGGCCCTTCAATGAAGAGTGCCGCCAAGCCATCGCCGAGGAAGTGAAGCGTCTACTCGCTGCAGGCTTCATCCGGCCAATCAAGTACTCCAAGTGGCTGGCAAACCCAGTCCTGGTCGAGAAGAAAAACGGGACCTGGAGGATGTGTATCGATTACACAAACTTAAACAGCGCCTGCCCGAAGGAGCAATTCGTCCTCCCGTGGATCGACCAAATTATCTATTCCACCGCGGGCTCGGAGTTGCTATGATTCCTCGACGCCTACTCTGGGTACAACCAGATCAAAATGGCTGTTGAGGACGAAGAAAATACGGCATTCATCACGCCATTCGGAGCCTTCTGCTACACTGCCATGACCTTCGGCCTCAAGAACGCCGGGGCAACCAACCAGCAGTGCATGTAGGAGTGCCTTGCGAGCCAAATTGGCCGCAATATCCACGTCTACATCGATGACGTGGTGGTGATGTCCGCTCGCCAGAGCGACCTACTCGCTGACCTGGCGAAAACATTCGCCAACCTGCGGAAATACAAGATAAAGCTAAACCCAGGAAAATGCACCTTCGGTGTACCAGCTGGGCAGCTACTGGGATACGTTGTCTCCAAGCACGGGATCGAGGCGAACCCCACAAAGTTCGACACGATCACTTGACTCGGCAAACCCGAGTGCCTGCGCGACATCCAGAAGCTGGCCGGGCGAGTCGCGGCTCTCAGCCGCTTCATCCCCCGGTTGGGCGAAAAGGCGATGCCCCTCTACCGCCTGATGCGCAAGAACCCCACCTTCCAGTGGGACAAGGAGGCAGCTGATGCGCTCCGCGACCTCAAGAAGGTGCTACTCGCAGCACCGCTACTCGCCGCCCCCGTCGACAAGGAACCCATGCTGGTCTATGTCGCGTCTTTCGAGCGCGTCGTCAGCACCGTCATGGTCGTCGAACGACCAGAGGAAGGAAAGGAGCGGACAGTGTACTACATCAGCGTAGTCCTCACCGAATCGTGCCAGCGCTACCCGGAATACCAGAAACTGGTATACGTGGTCTTCAGAGCATAGCGGCGACTGCCACACTACTTCCAGGAGCACCCGATAACGGTCGTCTCCTCAGCACCGTTGCAGGACATCATCCGCAACTGTGAGGCGACCGGGCGAGTCGCCAAGTGGGCCGTCGAGATCGGCGTCCACAACATCAAATACGAGCCGCGCAAGGCGATCAAGTCGCAGGCTCTCGCGGACTTTATAGCCGACTGGGAGGAGGCCCAGCAGCCAGAAAAGATGCCATACCTCCATTACTGGAGCTTACACTTCGACGGCTCCAAGAACACGGACGGCGCAGGAGCAGGTATCGTGCTAACTTCTCCGAAGGGCGACAAGCTCCGCTACGTCCTCTGCCTCGACTTCACCCCCTGCACCAACAACATGGCCGAGTACGAGGCGCTACTCCACGGCATGCAAGCTGCCAAGGAGATGAACATCAACCGCCTGCGCTGCTATGGAGACTCCGACCTCGTCGCCGGGCAAGTCGCCGGCACCTGTGACGCCGTCTCCCCCACCATGGCGGCATACCGCCAAGCAGTGGACAAGCTGGGTGGACACTTCGCAGGCTACTCCGTCGAGTGGATTGACAGGCGGAAGAACGAGGAGGCCGACGCACTCTCTCACATCGGCTCGGCTCGACTCCCACCACCCTCCGGTGTCTTCCTCGACCATATCACCAAGCCTTCCGTCTCTCCCCCAAGGGAGATCGACATCGGAATCCCGCTGCAACCAGAGGCAGCCCTGGTCGCACTTATCGCCGAGCCAGACGACTGGACCGCGCCGTACACTGCCTACTTGGAGGGAGGCACCCTGCCAGCGGATGAAACGAACGCCCGGATGATAGAACGCCGCTGCAAATCCTTCGCCATCATCAACGGCGAGCTCCACAAGGGCCGCGTGACCGGCGTGTTCCAACGCTGCGTTCAACCCGCTGAAGGACGCAAAATCCTCCATGACATTCACTCTGGCGACTGCGGCCACCACGCCGGCGCCTGCTCGCTGGTCGCAAAGGCTATGCGACATGGCTTCTACTGGCCCACCGCACAGTGGTGCGTCGGATGCCAGAAATACGCCAACCACACCCACGTGCCGAGCTCGGCGCTCAAGACAATCCCCATCACCTGGCTGTTCGCCGTGTGGAGCATGGACATGGTAGGCCCTTTCAAGAAGTCCCCCTCCGGCTTCACCCACCTCCTGGTCGCAGTCGACAAATTCACAAAATGGGTGGAGGCCAAGCCAGTCCGCAAATGCGACGGAAAGACCGCCACCAAGTTCCTACGCGAGCTCATCTATCGCTACGGGTTCCCAAACATCATCATCACGGACAACGGCACCAACTTCGCCAAAGGAGCCATGGCCGAGTTCTGCGAGGAACACCACATCTGACTCGACCTCGCCTCAGTCGCCCACCCGGAGTCCAACGGCCAGGCGGAACGAGCCAACCAGAGCATCCTCCATGGCATGAAGCCACGGCTCCAAGTACCACTCGAGCGCACCGCCGGGTGCTGGGTCGAGGAGCTACCCTCCCTCATTTGGGGCATTCGCACCTCCGTCAACTGGTCGACAGTATTTACACCCTTCTTCATGGTGTACGGCGCCGAGGCAGTCATGCCCACTGACCTCGAGCACGACTCGCTAAGGGTGGTCAACTACATGGAGGCTGCAAACGAACTCGCATGACAAGACGGAGTCAACCAGCTCGACGAGGCACGCGGCCTAGCTCGCTCCCGCACCGCCATCTACCAGCAAGGGCTCCGCCGCTACCATAGCCGGCGAGTAAGGACTCGCACTTTCCAGGAAGGCGACCTGGTACTACGCCTCATCCAGGACAAGAAGGGAATGCACAAGCTATCCCCCCCTTGGGAGGGACCATTCTCCATCGGACGAGTCCTAGGCAACGACGCCTACTTCCTCACCGATGTCCGAGGAGACGGGAAACTCGACGTCAAGCGACTGTGGAATGTAAACCTCCTATGGAAGTTCTACTCCTAGAACTCCATACATGTACCTTCCACCTGCTATGAAATAAAACAGATAGCGACCGGCACGGCCAAGTAGTGCGGTACAAGGGCACTGGGAGACCCCAGGCCTTGTAACGTCCACAAAAAACGCCAACCCGGAGCCCCACTGGAGTCGCCTAGCCCGACTGGCTTACCGAGCCAAGACAACTGCCCTTGCTTCTCACAGCGACCAAGGTCGTCCGCATCCTCGGCACAGCGACTCGAACGGCCAAGTACCACGCTCGGGGACTGACGACTAGTCAAATACGAGCGTCTAGGGAAAAACGCCCAGTATGAGAGCGTGCCCAGGACTCGCCATGCGACTGATCCTTCGGGTCAGGCAGGAGTGACGCGCTTAATCTAACGCGCTTAGTCCTCACCTACCTTGGAGCTGTGAATAGAACCATCAAGTACCACGCTCGGGGACTCGGCTACCCGACCTCGTTCGCACACGAGAAAACGGTCAAGTAAAGAGCACCCACGGGAGTCGCCCTACGACTGGCTCTCCGAGCTCTGGCGAGTCGACCTCAATCCATTAAAAATTCGCAAACACATAACAAACGAGGTAAACCCCATAAAAAGGGCGGAAGCGCTCGGGGACTCGTCCAATCAACATTCAAAAACGCGAAACAATTGACAAAACAACACGAATTTCTATTACAGTAGAACAAAGTCGTTCCAAAATACAAGAAAAGTTCAATGGCTATTTGTTACTAACGCCCCAGGACACAATGCTCTGCAGGTTTCGACACCGACTCGCCGCCACCCCTGCGGTTGCGAATGAAGGGCACGTACGGGTTCAACGGGTACATCGTCAACTCACCCGCCATCGCCGCACGGAACGGCTGCTCGACTTTGAAGTCCAGATGCTTTGGTTCGGGATCATTGGGGGCGACAATCGTCTCCTGATAGGGGAGGAGGTCGCCCATCGCCCAAACGCGATCGAAATACACCGCGGCCTGGTCCGTCAGCTTCAGCACCTCGGCAATCTCCACAGAGCCCGTCGACAAGGGGTAGCCACTCGTCACATCATCAAGGTCGAAGTCCTCCGGGAAATGGGCAAGCCCAAGGCTGAGCGCCGTCGCCGCCCCGCGCCGGAAGGCCGACCGCGTCATGACTTCGACGACTGATGGAGCCTTCTCTAGATAATGCCATACCTCGACGAGGTCGCTGGGAATCACTTCCGTGGGCGATATCTCCTGAAGATATGCTCGAATGCAAGTCGCAGACAACGCGGCCGAGTCGACCAGAGTGGTCACACACTGCCGCACGTCGTATGACTGCGCCTCCTCCGAGCTATCAATAATCCGGCCTGTGGACAGAAGCAGGCAGTGAGTACGCCAACGCAGTCGTTGCAGGCAGAGGAAAGAGGAAGAAAGGTTTACCAATAAGCGGACAGTAGAGGCCCGTGATGAAGCTTTGAAGCGAGGAGAAGTCGTTCTGCAGCCCAACAACGAGTGCGTCAGACACTTTCCGCTCTTCAGCGGCAGACGTAACAGCAGCTTTCGCTCGCCCCTCCGCCGAGCTCGCCTCCGCCTTCGCCTCCTTGATCTCACGCTCCAGATCAGCGATTCGCTTCTCGGCCGTACTCAAAGCAGATTGAGCCGCCGTCAGGTCACCCGCCGGGACAAGGCCCCGGCGGACCTCCTCCACCTCGGCTGCAATTGCTTGGAGTCCCTTGTTCGTCTCCTGGACGGCAACGAGTTCCTTCTCCATGCGACACTTTGCTGCAAGCCGATCGGCCGATTCGCGCTGCAGGCCCTGCGCACAAACTAAACCATCAACGACATTGAAAATCCTAAGTGCCCACCCGCTGAAATTCAGCGACTAGGCACTCAGGGACTGGACATTGAAAATCCTAAGTGCCCATCCGCTGAAATTCAGCGACTAGGCACTCGGGGACTGGACATTGAAAATCCTAAGTGCCCATCCTCTAAAATTCAGCGACTAGGCACTTGGGGACTGGACATTGAAAATCCTAAGTGCCCACACACTGAAATTTAGCGACTAGGCACTCGGGGACTGGACGCTACAAAAACATTAAAAATCCGACCACTGAAATTCGGTGGCCCGATCCTCGGGGACTGGACATACCTGGATGGAAGCGCCCAGCATACCGTGAAGTTGCAGCGCGTCCACATACGCAAGCACGACCGGAGTGTGGCCGCGACGCTGCTCGACCTCCGTCTCGGCGACCCCAGGCGTCCGGCTCGTTGGCGTCGTGCCACTCGCTGCGGCCTCCTTGGCCATGAAGCGAGGGAAAGTTGCCGCGAACGCTGCGGCGCTACTAGGAGCCGGCTCGGCCACTTCAGGCGAGGCAACAGCCTCCTTGGTCTTCGAGGCCACTTCCGCTGCAGTCGGAGGTTCGCTCGGAGCAACCGCCATGTCATCAGAGACCGCGACGACGTCGTCGCCTTTCGCCCTCTTGGCACCGTCGGCGGGAGCAGCGACTTCGTCAGTTTTCCTCTTCCGTGAGGGGTCCTCCTCGGTGATGACTGGCGGAATCTTGGCCACGGAAGTATGGCCGATCTTTTTAACTCCAGTCCTATGAAACAACGATATGAATAAGACTGTCCGACTACAACGGAAGACAAGCAGATGAACAGGACTTACTTGGCGACTGGTATGAACCGTAGACCGGTGCGGATGCTGGCCGGCCTTTCCAGCTCGGGCCCCAACTTCCGACTAAGGCCCTTCTCGAACACACTGTGTGCCCAAGACACAGAGGGCTTCTTCGAAGACGAGGCCGCGGCAGGAGCCTCCATGATGACAACTGCGGGAGCTTTCCTGGGAAGCAAAGCTGCTACGGCTGGAGTAGCCCCCAACCCAGAGACCGGGGCGAATGGAGGTGGAAGCGATGCCAGAGGCACCTCATCCAGGGGAGCGGCAGCATCCGGTGCTACGGAAGTGCGCGCCGCCTCGCCCTTAGCCGAGCTGGTGGCGTCAGAACTGGTCGCAGATCGGGGCGGAGATGTCTGCTTTGCCGGCTTCGTCTTCTTCCTCGGCGGATCCTTCACCTCTTTCTTCTTCTTCTTCTTCGACGGCGTGGCCTCACGATGTGAGGTGTGCTCGGGAAGCTCGTCGTCATCATCATCGTGAGGCTCGAGGCTTCTACTCGCCTCGAGCTCGCGCTGATGTTGCCCGCGAGTCTTGCGAACTATCGGGGCAGCGTCTTCCACGGGCTCGTCTTCGTCGTTGTCATAATCATCACCCTCGTCGCTCCCGACGTCGCCTTTGGCGGGTGGCGACTCGCTCCCGTCCTGGACGGACGAGCTCGAGTTCTCGTCGTCTGCGGGTGGGAGCCACCCTTCCACCACTTGGAACAACTACAATAAGCATGAGACAACGTCAGCACAACCGTGAATGCATCATCTGCGACTGCGAGTGGTGGTGAAATGGCGACTTACCGTCGGAGCTGGGCGCCTTGCGGTATAGGGGGCGACCCTGGCCTTCACGTCCAGGTACACCGCCTGGGTAATTTTCTTTAGGGCCAGGGTGTAGTCGTCAAGATGCCATTCGGCGAAGGAAGACTTCGTCGGATCGTCCTTACCCGTATACTCGTACATGTAATGGTCGCGGAGGGCCAAGGGCACGAGACGCCCCCGAACAAGTAGTTGTAGAGGTTAATGGTCTGGAGGCCCTTCTTCTTTAGACCGCGGATGGTTTGCAACATTTCGTCGACAACCATCAGCTGATCTAGCAGGAGCTTGCTGACCTGGAGCCGACGCGGTTCGGGCCGGTCGGAGGAGTACCTTGGAAGCGCCACCTCGCCGTCTGGAGTCGACTCGGTGACATAGAACCAGGATTTCTTCCATTCGTTTGCCGCCTTGGCAGGCAGCATCAGGTCGAAGAACGACGCCTTCGACTTCAGCTGGAATGTCAGGCCACCCGCAGCCAGCATCGGGCCGCCTGATTCTTCGCGGCTGATCCTCCAATGGAACAAATCTTGCCACAAGGGGAAGTAGGGCCTGCAGCCCAGATAGCACTCGCAGAATGCCACGAAAATGGCAAGCTGCTCGATGCTATGCGGGCCTAGGTCCGACGGCTGGATCACGTAGTAGGCGCAGAAACGCCGGAAGAAGAGGGAACTGGGAAACCCAGCCCCCGCTCCAGGTGGCTGGTGAAGCAGATGAATTCTCCCTTGCGCGGGTCCGGAGTCACTTCTCCGGCCGCAGGGATGTGCCATCTGCCGGCGCGCAGGATCCCGGACTCCTCGAAGGACGCCAGTAGCGCCCTGGTACACTTGGATCTGCCCCATGGTTCGGTGGAGGGGGCCATTGGTTGGAAGTTCGTGGAGGTCGGGGCTCTCTGGATTGGTTGGATCGCGATGCGGAGTGGAAAACGGAGATGGGCGAGATCGGAGGAAGGACGAAGGAGTGTTTCCCCGTTCGCCTGTCATTCTCCTTATATAGCGGTTGCTACCCGCCAATTTCAAGAGCCGTTACTACGCGGTAATTACGCCGAAGTTACCGTTGGATTACCCCAACGGCTAGTTTGACCCCAATTGATGGTCCAACTTCATCCATTCGACTCGTCGCTCCGCGCGACTCGACGATTCGCCGACCCGGTCACTATAACAGTGACTGAGTATTCGCCGACCCGTTCGCCGAGCTGCGACCCGATTGGTCGCCGTTATTGCGACTAGAATAACTAGTCTTTCCTTTATTCAGGAGTCCGCCGCTGATTCGACTGGGCGTACGCATTGGACCCGTATACTCCGACTGCCAACGAACGCCTGCGACCAATCAACGACGGCCTCGGGGACTACTAATGGGGATATGCCTACCAGGGTATACCCAGCAGGACGTTTCCTACTAGCCCACGTGCCAGCGAGTGGGCCTGCAGGACGGCGACTGGATCAAGATCTGGCGTGGACTCAAGCGACTGGAAGCTGAAGGCCCAGAAGCGTAGATAGGCCCAGTCGGATTAGGTTAAAGAATCGCTGAAACCTTAACTGGTTCGGTTAAGATCTGTAAACCCTAGGGAGGTGAGTCTATATAAACCTCCCTAGAGGACGCATAGAGGATATGTTCCATCATACACCCCAGCGACTCGCCGCCTAGCCATCGAGCTCGCCCCATTGTACTCTCACCATAATACAATCTAGCAGGAGTAGGTCTTCACCCTCCGGGGGGCCGAACCTGGGTAAACCCTTGTGTCTCAGCCCTCATCTCGCACCGCAGATGGCTGGCCGCCCTTGCCCCATGTTCTACTACTCGCTGCCGATTGCAGCATCTGTCGTGGTCATTCCGACGACAAACAGCAACAGTGAAATAGTAGCAATAGTAACAGTAACGGTAACAGTAGGATTCGAGTGCGGTAGGCATAGGGATGGATGGACGGGCGTTGCATGGACGAGTCTAAACATGTAACTTCAAAGTCTAGGGCATTGCAGATAAATAATAACAAGCATCCAAGTACTAAACAATCCTAGGCATGTGCTCCAAATATAGTCATACGTGCTCGCAATGAGAACTTGCACAACATCTTCTATCCAGCCAGCTCGTGGCAGCGGGGACTCTAGGGAACTACTGGCAATTAAGGTGATCCTTTTAATAGAGCACCGGAGCAAAGCATTAACACTCCGTGAACACATGTGATCCTCACACCACGGCCATCCCCTCCGGTTGTCCCAATTATTGTCACTTTGGGGCCTTTGGATCCGGACAATGATATGTGTACACAACTTGCAGATAAGATCACAAAAAATACTATCATAATGATTCAATAATAAGTTCAGATCTGAGATCATGGCACTCGGGCCCTAGTGACAAGCATTAAGCACAACAAGTTGCAACAAAGTCAAATAGAAATAATAGATATACTAGGCACTATGCCCCTAACAGATCTTATTCGATTACATGATAGAACTCATCCAATCCCTACCATCCCCAATCATACAGCGGGGGATTACTCACTCATGGATGAGGGAAACATTGGTGGTTGATGGAGATGCGTTGGTGATGACGATGGCGATGATCCTCTCCAAATTCCCCATCCCGGCAGGGTGCCGGAACGGAGTTTTTGGATCCGAATCTTGGTTTCTGGTGGCGGCGGCGGAGTGTAACTCTTTCTGGAAAACTATCGAACCCCCCTGCGTTTTTAGGTCAGAAGGCAACTTATAGGCGCGGAGGGAGGCCGAGGAGCTGCCTGGGGTGGCCATACCCCCTCCAGGCACGGGTCAGGTGGGCCCATGCCTAGGGTGGGTCTGCCCCCCCCCCCCTAGGCCTCCCCTCTGTCTCCCCTTCTGGCTCTGTGGATCTTCTGGTAAAAATAGTTTTTGGCATATTTTTCGGGATTTTTCCTGATAGTTGATTTTCTGCACAAAAACAATACACCAAGGTAATTATGCTAAAAACAGCGTCAGTCCATGTTAGTTGTATCCAAATCACACAAGTTTAGAGAAGAAACAATAGCAAAGTGTTCCAGAAAGTAGATACGTTTTGGACGTATCAGTGGTGTAACACCCTCAGAATCGACCCTATGCAAGTTTCAGCGCTTCCCGCCAAACCCGCATAGAAACGATTCAAAGGTGCCCACCAGGCACTTTCGTGCGGGTGGAAAACGAAGTAATAACATTACACAACAGTCCTCGATGGGACCCACAGAACAGATATATACAGCAGCGACTCAAAGAGTCAAGAATACAGATATACAATACAAAGATCCAAATCACCTTGAAAATGATAGAGCGTCCGATTACGGACAAGATGCAAATGGGGCTAAGAGCCCTGAAGAATAACCAATGGCGTCCATAACCCTGCCCAGGCCAAGCCGGAAGGGTAACCCTGCTAACGACGTCGATCTCAAAACCTGCTTAAACAAAAGGGGTGCCGACAAAGGGCAAAGGAAAAAGAGAGAGCGGTCAGTACTGAGGCCAGTACACGGCGAGGCTAGAATTCGGCGGTCCTCGCCTACATAGGTATGGTGGACTGAAGCGGCAGCGGCAGCATGCACTAAACAACCTATAGAGACTCGATACAACTGTCGGCTATCAGAGAGGGATAAGAAAGACCTATTCGGAACCAACCTGATTCTACCATCAGACAAACCCATCCTGGTGTTTCCCCCTCGAGACCAAACGAGGAAGTCAACCGAGGAACTCACACAGTTGGTGGTTTTATTTATTCAGTTATCGTTGCAGCAATTACTAGTCAAGTATAGATAATCACCCTGATAAAATAATCAGTGGGCAGTTTTAGTTAACCATTCCGTTGTAGTTGCAACACTTACTAGTTAGATACAATAAGCATGAGATATCCCAAAAACCCAGCAGTTGTTGGTACTTTTATTTAGCCATTCCGTTATAGTTGCAATACTTACTAGTCAGATACAATGGTCGCCAGCGACAACCCAAACAAGCAATTGTTGGTAGTTTTATTTAGCCATTCCATTATAGTGAAGCTGATTACTAGTCATTATAAAGTCAAATTTATAGCACTACTTTAGTTATAGTTGTCTATGATCGAGATACTGTGCTCCAAGTCGTCCATAACCGTGGACACGGCTTTCAGAAAGTTTTACCCGGCCGGGGTGCAAAAATAGCAACACACACTTGATCAACCTCGGAAAAACCAAATCAAAACCCAACGAGGCCTTCACGACAAAACAATCACAAGATTCAGAAATATTTCTGGGGGCCACCCCATTGAGTAGACCCGCAACGAAGTTAGCTGACTCCGAGACGGACTCAAGGTTTGCGTCAGTGGCTGTAAACGACTGGGAACCCAAAATTGGGATTGTCGATACCGCAAAAACACTCCGCTTACCTAAACAGTACAGTGTGCTCCTCGCACAATCGTAAATAAAGCAGTAAAGCATGGCATAAGTACAGTATCGTAAATAAAACCTCAAACTAGTTTGTGGCCCCAATAAATAAGAATGAATCAAGCTCTGGCTCAGGGGGGTCCCATAATCCTCCCGGATGTGGATAGCGCGATAAATCAAGGAACAGGTATCAAGTACTCGGGGTCCTACGGGACACAAGTGGACGGTTAACAACCAAATAACATCTATTGCCCACCTGTGCCTCTACTTACTTACTTCAATTTTAGTTGTTAAACAGGAATTAAAGTGAACGATAATTAAAGCCATGATCATCTCCAACATTGAACATGCAGCAATACTCCAACAACTGTGGTACTTGACGACACGCAATAGCACTTGAGCAAGCGACTACGACGCGCAGGTCCAACTATCTACCAATCAACAGGTAATAGGATGTGTCCAAGGCAATATAAGGCAGCAAGGGTTATCACGTGTACGAAAACTAGAGCATCGCAACACAGATATCAATAGATCAACAGGAGGGAATAAATACTATAAAAGTAAGATAGGTAGAAAGGGGGAGATGCTCGCCTGAAAACATTGCCGAAGGTTCAACCGAAGATCGGGTCGACACTCGCATCAACTCAACGGCCTTATCCGCGAAGAAGCAAAACACTAGAATAAACACCGGATGCAATATTTAATACTACGGCAAAAGATCGGGCATGATGCATGTGTGATGTATGACATGGCAAGGATGCGATGCAATTAGGCCATATTAAGCGGAACCGGGGTCCCGACAATTAATTAGATGGTTCATGTTATTTATCTACCCTGCAATTTAAATGTTGTTTGAACAAGGCAAAATATAGCACCGGTTCGCTATACCAATTTAAATGAGGCCAATATGAGACTAGATTTGTCCGCAGATGGGCCCCATATTTAATTATTAGGTGAATCGGCATAAGGCCCCCAAACCACACAAGATGCATGCGAGATGAACAATTAATATGCAACAGGTTTTATATTTAGCATTTATAAAATAGGGGCTCGGGAAAAGGTTCACACATTAGGGTTCGGCGATCTTGGTTCCGGGGTTCGGGGTTCGGTCTCAGGGTTCAGGGTCCGACGGGATTGGGTTCGGGACGGGAAGAAGGTCTCGTCGCAACCGGGAAGCAGGACTTGGCGTATCCGTGGTTTTCGGGTCATGTCGACGGTCATGGCGTATCGAACTTCTCGCGTCCTCGGTAGATCTTGTTGACTCCACTCCGAAGACCTTGTCGTTCTGCAGCGGAGATCATGGGGTCATCGGGGTCCGGGTCTTGGTCGGGTCGCCGGTAGCTCTTGGTGTCCAGGGGATGCTCCGGGTCCGGGGGTCGCCTCTCTGTGAGGTCGATCTTGTCGTTCCGCGGGCTTATGCTCCGGTAGAAGTACATGTCGCACCATGTTGGAGGCCTAGGGTACCGGTCGTCTGCGCTGTTGGCACCCGGAAGGTCTTGTCGATGTCGCGGAAGGACACACCAAAATAGGCCACCTGGGTAGCCGGAGAACCACACCGGGACAACTGACGCAGGACCGGACTCGCGCGGGCGGACGCGGCCGGTGGAAGATGAGTCCGACAGCAGCAGCTGGAAGGGGGCCACGTTGACAGGGCTTCGGGGCGAGCTCGGTGGCGCGGGACCCTCACGGAGGCGGGCGGAGCGGGCGAGGGGGGTCGAGGCGAGCAGGCGCCGGCGGCCGGAGCAGGGCGGCCGCGGAGGGGGCGTGACCGCAGGAGTCGGTGGAGGCCGCGGAGCGCTCGGGGGACGGCGAGGAGGACGCCGGCAGAGGGAGGGTGGAGGAAGGCCGGCGAGGAGCTTGCGGGAGGAGAGGGAGTCGGGGCCGGGCGGACGCGGGCGTGGGGGAGCGGTGCTCGCGAGGCCGCGCGGCGGCGCTCGAGCGGGGCCTGCGAGGCGGAGGAGGCGAGGCGGCCGGCGGGCTCCTGGGCGGCGGGCGGTGAGCAGAGGCGGAAGCGGCCGGCGGTGGCGGCGTCCGTCGGGCAGAGGCGAGGTGGGGGTCGGGCGAGCTCGGGCGGCCGCGGAGGAGGCGGCGCCGCGGGGAAGGCAGGCCGGAGAAGAGCGGAGGGGGTCCGCGGGATCGCCGGCGATGGATGGCGCTTGGCGAGGAGGGGCGGGCCGCGGACTCGAGCGGGGCGGAGGCAGTTGGAGGAGGAGGACGGCGCCGGAGGAAGGAGAGGGAGGCGGCGAGGTGGAGAAGGCCAGTGGAGGCGCGGCCGAGCGGCGCAGAGAGGAGGGAGGCGGAAGGAGGAAGAGGATCGGGGGAGAGCGGGCGCGTCGGGGAGAGAGAAATGGTGGGGAGGGGAGAGAGGGAGTGGTGGGGCCGGAGGGGTGGGGTCGAGGCCACGGGGTCAGGTGGTGGGACCGGGGGTGAGTGGAGAGTGGGCTGGCGTGTGGGGCCAGGGGGGAAGTGGGGCTGCTGTGTGTGCGTGTGTTGAGTGTGTGCTGGGGTGGGTCCGGGCTGGAGAGAGAGTGGGGAGGGGAGTGGGTTTGACCAGGGGGGTGGGGCCGAGGTGTAAGGGAGAGGGGGTAGGTGGGAGCTGGGTGTGAGAGAGGGAGTGGAGGAAAAAGAAGGGGATTGATGAGGTGGCGGGGTGGGTAGGGATTGGGTCCAGGGGTGAGGTGGCGAGCTGTGAGTAGTGGGTAGATTAGGACTAGGTAGTGTTAGGAATTCGGGTGGACTGGTTAGATATTTTAGTCTAGGGTTTTCTTTTATTTTAAAATAACTTTTGTAAATGGTTTTAGACAAATAAAAGACCGGAACAGACCGATGTTTTAATTTGAAATAAGACGGGGGCTACTTAGAAAACAAAACTAGGCGTTTCGAAAATAGTTTCAGACAAACAATGCATGATGATGACGATGCAATGCACAAAAACAACGCGATTTTCTAGTAGTGGTTTTGCGGGATGCCACAATTCGACACCACTAACAATGGATCTCGCCCTCGAGATCCGCCTCATGGTACCGGAAAGAAGGTCGGCGATCTACGGCTTCTCGCTTCGTGTAGATCCTCGCGACACCACTAGCAAGAGGTCGTTGTCTGTGATCGTCGAGAGAACACTCCGGGAACAAAAGGTCGGAGGTAGAGGTATCAACAAATAAAGCCACCTCTAGCTTCGATAGAAAGAGGGAACCGATACATTATCATCCACTTCAATGTACAAAAGCGAATAGAAGGGGTAGTCGGCATGGGGGCCAATCCATCACGCACCCAAACTATTACTCTGCACAATTCAGTAGAGAAGAGTGCAACCATTCTCGGAATCAGACTGAAGATCTCGACAATCGAGGTTCAGAAACAAAGGAGTGATGCAGACTCTGCATCGGATCTGGCGTAGATGATGTCGTCATGTCGGAAAACACCGGAAGGCACGAGAAGGAACAAAGAGAAGTCCACCAGACGAAGGATTCCTTGGATAGCATGAAGACCAGATGTAGCAACACCGTCACCGAAGGAGGAAGTGAAACCCTAAAGATACGACGGAAAACCCAACCACGAGAAGTCCTGGACTCGAAGAGAGAGAAGAGAGCGGATTCAAAACACGCAGAGGTGAGAGGAGAGCAGCAGAGGGGTAAGGAGTAAAATCAGACCTAATCAGAACTATCCAACCGACTTTGCAAAAAATAGTTTTTGACACTCTACTTCGGCCGTTAGCTAGGTTATCCTGCAGGCTGGACTTGTGGGGTATCGCAACTGCTGAGCTCTGATACCACTCTGTAACACCCTCAGAATTGACCCTATGCAAGTTTCAGCGCTTCCCGCCAAACCCGCATAGAAACGATTCAAAGGTGCCCACCAGGCACTTTCGTGCGGGTGGAAAACGAAGTAATAACATTACACAACAGTCCTCGATGGGACCCACAGAACAGATATATACAGCAGCGACTCAAAGAGTCAAGAATACAGATATACAATACAAAGATCCAAATCACCTTGAAAATGATAGAGCGTCCGACTACGGACAAGATGCAAATGGGGCTAAGAGCCCTGAAGAATAACCAATGGCGTCCATAACCCTGCCCAGCCCAAGCCGGAAGGGTAACCCTGCTAACGACGTCGATCTCAAAACCTGCTTAAACAAAAGGGGTGCCGACAAAGGGCAAAGGAAAAAGAGAGAGCGGTCAGTACTGAGGCCAGTACACGGCGAGGCTAGAATTCGGCGGTCCTCGCCTACATAGGTATGGTGGACTGAAGCGGCAGCGGCAGCATGCACTAAACAACCTATAGAGACTCGATACAACTGTCGGCTATCAGAGAGAGATAAAAAAGACCTATTCGGAACCAACCTGATTCTACCATCAGACAAACCCATCCTGGTGTTTCCCCCTCGAGACCAAACGAGGAAGTCAACTGAGGAACTCACACAGTTGGCAGTTTTATTTATTCAGTTATCGTTGCAGCAATTACTAGTCAAGTATAGATAATCACCCTGATAAAATAATCAGTGGGCAGTTTTAGTTAACCATTCCGTTGTAGTTGCAACACTTACTAGCAGATACAATAAGCATGAGATATCCCAAAAACCCAGCAGTTGTTGGTACTTTTATTTAGCCATTCCGTTATAGTTGCAATACTTACTAGTCAGATACAATGGTCGCCAGCGACAACCCAAACAAGCAATTGTTGGCAGTTTTATTTAGCCATTCCATTATAGTGAAGCTGATTACTAGTCATTATAAAGTCAAATTTATAGCACTACTTTAGTTATAGTTGTCTATGATCGAGATACTGTGCTCCAAGTCGTCCATAACCGCGGACACGGCTTTCAGAAAGTTTTACCCGGCCGGGGTGCACAAATAGCAACACACACTCGATCAACCTCGGAAAAACCAAATCAAAACCCAACGAGGCCTTCACGACAAAGCAATCACAAGATTCAGAAATATTTCAGGGGGCCACCCCATTGAGTAGACCCGCAATGAAGCTAGCTGACTCCGAGACGGACTCAAGGTTTGCGTCAGTGGTTGTAAACGACTGGGAACCCAAAACTGGGATTGTCGATACCGCGAAAACACTCCGCTTACCTAAACAGTATAGTGTGCTCCTCGCACAATCGTAAATAAAGCAGTAAAGCATGGCATAAGTATAGGATCGTAAATAAAACCTCAAACTAGTTTGTGGCCCCAAGAAATAAGAATGAATCAAGCTCTGGCTCAGGGGGGTCCCATAATCCTCCCGGATGTGGATAGCGCGATAAATCAAGGAACAGGTATCAAGTACTCGGGGTCCTACGGGACACAAGTGGACGGTTAACAACCAAATAACATATATTGCCCACCTGTGCCTCTGCTTACTTACTTCAATTTTAGTTGTTAAACAGGAATTAAAGTGAACGATAATTAAAGCCATGATCATCTCCAACATTGAACATGTGGCAATACTCCAACAACTGTGGTACTTGACGACACGCAACAGCACTTGAGCAAGCGACTACGACGCGCAGGTCCAACTATCTACCAATCAACAGGTAATAGGATGTGTCCAAGGCAATATAAGGCTGCAAGGGTTATCACGTGTACGAAAACTGGAGCATCGCAACACATATAGCAATAGATCAACAGGAGGGAATAAATACTATAAAAGTAAGATAGGTAGAAAGGGGGAGATGCTCGCCTGAAAACATTGCCGAAGGTTCAACCGAAAATCGGGTCGACACTCGCATCAACTCAACGGCCTTATCCGCGAAGAAGCAAAACACTAGAATAAACACCGGATGCAATATTTAATACTACGGCAAAAGATCGGGCATGATGCATGTGTGATGTATGACATGGCAAGGATGCGATGCAATTAGGCCATATTAAGCGGAACCGGGGTCCCGACAATTAATTAGATGGTTCATGTTATTTATCTACCCTGCAATTTAAATGTTGTTTGAACAAGGCAAAATATAGCACCGGTTCGCTATACCAATTTAAATGAGGCCAATATGAGACTATATTTGTCCGCGGATGGGCCCCATATTTAATTATTAGGTGAATCGGCATAAGGCCCCCAAACCACACAAGATGCATGCGAGATGAACAATTAATATGCAACAGGTTTTATATTTAGCATTTATAAAATAGGGGCTCGGGAAAAGGTTCACACATTAGGGTTCGGCGATCTTGGTTCCGGGGTTCGGGGTTCGGTCTCAGGGTTCAGGGTCCGACGGGATCGGGTTCGGGACGGGAAAAAGGTCTCGTCGCAACCGGGAAGCAGGACTTGGCGTATCCGTGGTTTTCGGGTCATGTCGACGGTCATGGCGTATCGAACTTCTCGCGTCCTCGGTAGATCTTGTTGACTCCACTCCGAAGACCTTGTCGTTCTGCATCAGAGATCATGGGGTCATCGGGGTCCGGGTCTTGGTCGGGTCGCCGGTAGCTCTTGGTGTCCAGGGGATGCTCCGGGTCCGGGGTTCGCCGCTCCGTGAGGTCGATCTTGTCGTTCCGCGGGCTTATGCTCCAGTAGAAGTACATGTCGCACCATGTTGGAGGCCAAGGGTACCGTTCGTCTGCGTCGTTGGCACCCGGAAGGTCTTGTCGATGTCGCGGAAGGACACACCAAAATAGGCCACCTGGGTAGCCGGAGCACCACACCGGGACAACTGACGCAGGACCGGACTCACGTGGGCGGACGCGGCCGGTGGAAGATGAGGCCGACGGCAGCAGCTGGAAGGGGGCCACGTTGACAGGGCTTCGGGGCGAGCTCGGTGGCGCGGGACCCTCACGGAGGCGGGCGGAGCTGGCGAGAGGGGGGCGAGGCGAGCAGGCGCCGGCGGCTAGAGCAGGACGGCCGCGGAGGGGGCGTGACCGCAGGAGTCGGTGGAGGCCGCGGCGCGCTCGGGGGACGGCGAGGAGGACGCCGGCAGAGGGAGGGTGGAGGAAGGCCGGCGAGGAGCTTGCGGGTGGAGAGGGAGTCGGGGCCGGGCGGACGCGGGCGTGGGGGAGCGGTGCTCGCGAGGCCGCGCGGCGGCGCTCGAGCGGGGCCGGCGAGGCGGAGGAGGCGAGGCGGCCGGCGGGCTCCTGGGCGGCGAGCGGTGAGCAGAGGCGGAAGCGGCCGGCGATGGCGGCGTCCGTCGGGCAGAGGCGAGGTGGGGGTCGGGCGAGCTCGGGCGGCCGCGGAGGAGGCGGCGCCGTGGGGAAGGCGGGCCGGAGCAGAGCGGAGGGGGTCCGCGGGATCGCCGGCGGTGGATGGCGCTTGGCGAGGAGGGGCGGGCAGCGGACTCGAGCGGGGCGGAGGCGGTTGGAGGAGGAGGACGGCGCCGGAGGAAGGAGAGGGAGGCGGCAAGGTGGAGAAGGCCGGTGGAGGCGCGGCCTAGCGGGGCAGAGAGGAGGGAGGCGGAAGGAGGAAGAGGACCGGGGGAAAGCGGGCGCGTCGGGGAGAGAGAAAGGGTGGGGAGGGGAGAGAGGGAGTGGTGGGGCCGGAGGGGTGGGGTCGGGGCCACGGGGTCAGGTGGTGGAACCGGGGGTGAGTGGAGAGTGGGCTGGCGTGTGGGGCCAGGGGGGAAGTGGGGCTGCTGTGTGAGCGTGTGTTGAGTGTGTGCTGGGGTGGGTCCGGGCTGGAGAGAGAGTGGGGAGGGGAGTGGGTTTGACCAGGGGGTGGGGCCGAGGTGTAAGGGAGAGGGGGTAGGTGGGAGCTGGGTGTGAGAGAGGGAGTGGAGGAAAAAGAAGGGGATTGATGAGGTGGCGGGGTGGGTAGGGATTGGGTCCAGGGGTGAGGTGGCGAGCTGTGAGTGGTGGGTAGATTAGGACTAGGTAGTTTTAGGAATTCGGGTGGACTGGTTAGATATTTTAGTCTAGGGTTTTCTTTTATTTTAAAATAACTTTTGTAAATGGTTTTAGACAAATAAAAGACCGGAACAAACCGATGTTTTAATTTGAAATAAGACGGGGGCTACTTAGAAAACAAAACTAGGCGTTTCGAAAATAGTTTCAGACAAACAATGCATGATGATGACGATGCAATGCACAAAAACAACGCGATTTTCTAGTAGTGGTTTTGCGGGATGCCACAATTCGACACCACTAACAATGGATCTCGCCCTCGAGATCTGCCTCATGGTACCGGAAAGAAGGTCGGCGATCTACTGCTTCTCGCTTCGTGTAGATCCTCGCGACACCACTAGCAAGATGTCGTTGTCTGTGATCGTCGAGAGAACACTCCGGGAACAAAAGGTCGGAGGTAGAGGTATCAACAAATAAAGCCACCTCTAGCTTCGATAGAAAGAGGGAACCGATACATTATCATCCACTTCAATGTACAAAAGCGAATAGAAGGGGTAGTCGGCATGGGGGCCAATCCATCACGCACCCAAACTATTACTCTGCACAATTCAGTAGAGAAGAGTGCAACCATTCTCGGAATCAGACTGAAGATCTCGACAATCGAGGTTCAGAAACAAAGGAGTGATGCAGACTCTGCATCGGATCTGGCGTAGATGATGTCGTCGCGTCGGAAAACACCGGAAGGCACGAGAAGGAACAAAGAGAAGTCCACCAGACGAAGGATTCCTTGGATAGCATGAAGACCAGATGTAGCAACACCGTCACCGAAGGAGGAAGTGAAACCCTAAAGATACGACGGAAAACCCAACCACGAGAAGTCCTGGACTCGAAGAGAGAGAAGAGAGCGGATTCAAAACACGCAGAGGTGAGAGGAGAGCAGCAGAGGGGTAAGGAGTAAAATCAGACCTAATCAGAACTATCCAACCGACTTTGCAAAAAATAGTTTTTGACACTCTACTTCGGCCGTTAGCTAGGTTATCCTGCAGGCTGGACTTGTGGGGTATCGCAACTGCTGAGCTCTGATACCACTCTGTAACACCCTCAGAATTGACCCTATGCAAGTTTCAACGCTTCCCGCCAAACCCGCATAGAAACGATTCAAAGGTGCCCACCAGGCACTTTCGTGCGGGTGGAAAACGAAGTAATAACATTACACAACAGTCCTCGATGGGACCCACAGAACAGATATATACAGCAGCGACTCAAAGAGTCAAGAATACAGATATACAATACAAAGATCCAAATCACCTTGAAAATGATAGAGCGTCCGACTACGGACAAGATGCAAATGGGGCTAAGAGCCCTGAAGAATAACCAATGGCGTCCATAACCCTGCCCAGCCCAAGCCGGAAGGGTAACCCTGCTAACGACGTCGATCTCAAAACCTGCTTAAACAAAAGGGGTGCCGACAAAGGGCAAAGGAAAAAGAGAGAGCGGTCAGTACTGAGGCCAGTACACGGCGAGGCTAGAATTCGGCGGTCCTCGCCTACATAGGTATGGTGGACTGAAGCGGCAGCGGAAGCATGCACTAAACAACCTATAGAGACTCGATACAACTGTCGGCTATCAGAGAGAGATAAGAAAGACCTATTCGGAACCAACCTGATTCTACCATCAGACAAACCCATCCTGGTGTTTCCCCCTCGAGACCAAACGAGGAAGTCAACTGAGGAACTCACACAGTTGGCAGTTTTATTTATTCAGTTATCGTTGCAGCAATTACTAGTCAAGTATAGATAATCACCCTGATAAAATAATCAGTGGGCAGTTTTAGTTAACCATTCCGTTGTAGTTGCAACACTTACTAGTCAGATACAATAAGCATGAGATATCCCAAAAACCCAGCAGTTGTTGGTACTTTTATTTAGCCATTCCGTTATAGTTGCAATACTTACTAGTCAGATACAATGGTCGCCAGCGACAACCCAAACAAGCAATTGTTGGCAGTTTTATTTAGCCATTCCATTATAGTGAAGCTGATTACTAGTCATTATAAAGTCAAATTTATAGCACTACTTTAGTTATAGTTGTCTATGATCGAGATACTGTGCTCCAAGTCGTCCATAACCGCGGACACGGCTTTCAGAAAGTTTTACCCGGCCGGGGTGCACAAATAGCAACACACACTCGATCAACCTCGGAAAAACCAAATCAAAACCCAACGAGGCCTTCACGACAAAGCAATCACAAGATTCAGAAATATTTCAGGGGGCCACCCCATTGAGTAGACCCGCAACGAAGCTAGCTGACTCCGAGACGGACTCAAGGTTTGCGTCAGTGGTTGTAAACGACTGGGAACCCAAAACTGGGATTGTCGATACCGCGAAAACACTCCGCTTACCTAAACAGTACAATGTGCTCCTCGCACAATCGTAAATAAAGCAGTAGAGCATGGCATAAGTATAGGATCGTAAATAAAACCTCAAACTAGTTTGTGGCCCCAAGAAATAAGAATGAATCAAGCTCTGGCTCAGGGGGGTCCCATAATCCTCCCGGATGTGGATAGCGCGATAAATCAAGGAACAGGTATCAAGTACTCGGGGTCCTACGGGACACAAGTGGACGGTTAACAACCAAATAACATATATTGCCCACCTGTGCCTCTGCTTACTTACTTCAATTTTAGTTGTTAAACAGGAATTGAAGTGAACGATAATTAAAGCCATGATCATCTCCAACATTGAACATGCGGCAATACTCCAACAACTGTGGTACTTGACGACACGCAACAGCACTTGAGCAAGCGACTACGACGCGCAGGTCCAACTATCTACCAATCAACAGGTAATAGGATGTGTCCAAGGCAATATAAGGCTGCAAGGGTTATCACGTGTACGAAAACTGGAGCATCGCAACACATATAGCAATAGATCAACAGGAGGGAATAAATACTATAAAAGTAAGATAGGTAGAAAGGGGGAGATGCTCGCCTGAAAACATTGCCGAAGGTTCAACCGAAAATCGGGTCGACACTCGCATCAACTCAACGGCCTTATCCGCGAAGAAGCAAAACACTAGAATAAACACCGGATGCAATATTTAATACTACGGCAAAAGATCGGGCATGATGCATGTGTGATGTATGACATGGCAAGGATGCGATGCAATTAGGCCATATTAAGCGGAACCGGGGTCCCGACAATTAATTAGATGGTTCATGTTATTTATCTACCCTGCAATTTAAATGTTGTTTGAACAAGGCAAAATATAGCACCGGTTCGCTATACCAATTTAAATGAGGCCAATATGAGACTAGATTTGTCCGCAGATGGGCCCCATATTTAATTATTAGGTGAATCGGCATAAGGCCCCCAAACCACACAAGATGCATGCGAGATGAACAATTAATATGCAACAGGTTTTATATTTAGCATTTATAAAATAGGGGCTCGGGAAAAGGTTCACACATTAGGGTTCGGCGATCTTGGTTTCGGGGTTCGGGGTTCGGTCTCAGGGTTCAGGGTCCGACGGGATTGGGTTCGGGACGGGAAGAAGGTCTCGTCGCAACCGGGGAGCAGGACTTGGCGTATCCGTGGTTTTCGGGTCATGTCGACGGTCATGGCGTATCGAACTTCTCGCGTCCTCGGTAGATCTTGTTGACTCCACTCCGAAGACCTTGTCGTTCTGCAGCAGAGATCATGGGGTCATTGGGGTCCGGGTCTTGGTCGGGTCGCCGGTAGCTCTTGGTGTCCAGGGGATGCTCCGGGTCCGGGGTTCGCCTCTCTGTGAGGTCGATCTTGTCGTTCCGCGGGCTTATGCTCCGGTAGAAGTACATGTCGCACCATGTTGGAGGCCTAGGGTACCGGTCGTCTGCGCCGTTGGCACCCGGAAGGTCTTGTCGATGTCGCGGAAGGACACACCAAAATAGGCCACCTGGGTAGCCGGAGAACCACACCGGGACAACTGACGCAGGACCGGACTCGCGCGGGCGGACGCGGCCGGTGGAAGATGAGTCCGACAGCAGCAGCTGGAAGGGGGCCACGTTGACAGGGCTTCGGGGCGAGCTCGGTGGCGCGGGACCCTCACGGAGGCGGGCGGAGCTGGCGAGGGGGGTCGAGGCGAGCAGGCGCCGGCGGCCGGAGCAGGGCGGCCGCGGAGGGGGCGTGACCGCAGGAGTCGGTGGAGGCCGCGGCGCGCTCGGGGGACGGCGAGGAGGACGCCGGCAGAGGGAGTATGGAGGAAGGCCGGCGAGGAGCTTGCGGGAGGAGAGGGAGTCGGGGCCGGGCGGACGCGGGCGTGGGGGAGCGGTGCTCGCGAGGCCGCGCGGCGGCGCTCGAGCGGGGCCGGCGAGGCGGAGGAGGCGAGGCGGCCGGCGGGCTCCTGGGCGGCGGGCGGTGAGCAGAGGCGGAAGCGGCCGACGGTGGCGGCGTCCGTCGGGCAGAAGCGAGGTGGGGGTCGGGCGAGCTCGGGCGGCCGCGGAGGAGGCGGCGCCGCGGGGAAGGCGGGCCGGAGAAGAGCGGAGGGGGTCCGCGGGATCGCCGGCGGTGGATGGCGCTTGCCGAGGAGGGGCGGGCCGCGGACTCGAGCGGGGCGGAGGCAGTTGGAGGAGGAGGACGGCGCCGGAGGAAGGAGAGGGAGGCGGCGTTGTGGAGAAGGCCAGTGGAGGCGCGGCCGAGCGGCGCAGAGAGGAGGGAGGCGGAAGGAGGAAGAGGACCGGGGGAGAGCGGGCGCGTCGGGGAGAGAGAAATGGTGGGGAGGGGAGAGAGGGAGTGGTGGGGCCGGAGGGGTGGGGTCGAGGCCACGGGGTCAGGTGGTGGGACCGGGGGGTGAGTGGAGAGTGGGCTGGCGTGTGGGGCCAGGGGGGAAGTGGGGCTGCTGTGTGTGCGTGTGTTGAGTGTGTGCTGGGGTGGGTCCGGGCTGGAGAGAGAGTGGGGAGGGGAGTGGGTTTGACCAGGGGGTGGGGCCGAGGTGTAAGGGAGAGGGGGTAGGTGGGAGCTGGGTGTGAGAGAGGGAGTGGAGGAAAAAGAAGGGGATTGATGAGGTGGCGGGGTGGGTAGGGATTGGGTCCAGGGGTGAGGTGGCGAGATGTGAGTGGTGGGTAGATTAGGACTAGGTAGTTTTAGGAATTCGGGTGGACTGGTTAGATATTTTAGTCTAGGGTTTTCTTTTATTTTAAAATAACTTTTGTAAATGATTTTAGACAAATAAAAGACCGGAACAGACCGATGTTTTAATTTGAAATAAGACGGGGGCTACTTAGTAAACAAAACTAGGCGTTTCGAAAATAGTTTCAGACAAACAATGCATGATGATGACGATGCAATGCACAAAAACAACGCGATTTTCTAGTAGTGGTTTTGCGGGATGCCACAAGTGGGCGCCAACTATCATGGTGGTGTCACGGCAGATGCCATGGGTAGGCTTAAGTTGGGGGCCGAATGGGTGCTTGTGGTCACCGGGGAGGGAGTGCACGGTCTAGCCATGCACGAAGAACAAGATGAACTCTCCACACTTAGGAATTTTATTGATGCTAGAGGTTTACAAGTGCTCATTGAGTTGTATCAACTAGTATTTTGTACCCGGCTCCTTTCGTGTCACCCGGCGGCGCCCTTCTCTTTTGACCATGCTTTACCATGGTCCCTCCTGAACCTCACTCGAAAAGGTGCCACCCGTCCTATCTGACTCGACCTCTCCTCGGGAGACTCAGCTCGTTGGTTCCTGCAAGATTAACATCTTTGTCTTATATGGGCCGACATAATTTCTATGTCGGCTGCATACAATCCTCTTACCCGGTCGTACTTACTCGGCCTGGTTCTTTCTTCACTCGGTGTAAGCCAAGCTGGGTTGTGTTTTACCCCTTGTGACCCTACCGGGGGTCATCACCCCGACATACTTGTCTTTAACGCCTTTAAGTTAGGCACAAGAAGCAAGAAATCAAGTATTTTCAAATGAGGAATTATTACCCCTCTTGCTCCTTCCTTTCTTACCTTTCTTCTTCTCTTTAGGGAAAATATGATTTCTTACTGGAGGAGAAAAATGCATAATGCCTTTTCCCACATCTATTATTGCTACAAGGTATTTTAGTACGGATCTTCCTAGTGTAATTTGTCCTTTGCCTACACATTCAATAACAAGATAATCAGTAGACACCATTTTCCCTGAAATTTTTGTGAACACACCTTCAGCTATTCCAATGGGTAATAAAGTGACATTATTAGTAAGAGAGATTTCCTCTCCTCCTTTAGAAAGCCCCCAAATACTCAAAGACTCATAAATATCTTTAGGCATAAAGCAAAATTCAGACATGATATCACAACGAGCATCAAAAGTTGCACTATTTATAGCGACTTTGATTGTGGGAAGCCACTTTGAAGGCTCGGAATTCATTGGAACATAATTATAGTACTCCCTAAGTGTGTGATAGCAACTGTTCAAAGCAGCAGTACTGGACTCAAGAGTGTTCAACCTAGCAAAATTATTTATGAAAGAGGAATCAGACTTGCCAGGTGTATTATAAATTATAATCAATTTCTTTATGGCATCAAAAGCTTCATCCTCAGTACATTGAAAAATATCTTTCCCGGCCACAGCATCCAAAGCATATCTATAACAAGGAGGAATATCGCGGTAGAAACTATTGATAACTAAGCTAAGCCTCATCTTAGGCTCAGTTTCCCTTTGTAAAGCAGAGATTTTAGACCAAGCTTCTTTAAAACTCTCTTCACCTTTTTGCTTGAAAGCAAAGATTTCCTCCATAGGTGTCAGAGAGATAGGACCAAAACTAGATATGGTAGAAACTAGGGTAGGAACTAATTTTTTTGTGTTTTTGATAAGAGAAAGCAAACCAAACTAGACTATTTTTTTGGAGTTTTTGATAAAAAAGAGGCAAACAAAACCAAGCAAAAGAAACTAAGAAAACTAAAAACAAAGTAAAGAGAAAGGTTGAGGAGGACTCCCCTTGTGAAGACGTCCTTAGCCTCCCCGGCAACAGTGCTAGAAAACTTGTTGATGGCTCAATTGATGTGGACCCTATTGGGAACCCCAAGAGCAAGGTGTGAAGCAGCACACCAGCAAGTCTTCCCTCAGTAAGAAACCGAGGTTATTGAACCAGTAGGAGGAAGGAAACATCACACAGATGTTGCAAGCAACGTGGAAACCTGCACAACACAAACTCAAGACTTTGCCCCAACTAAGAGTGAAGTTTTCAATCTCATCGGTTGCTATAACAAAGGATTAACTGTATGGTGTGGAAGGTAATGGTTTGAAGCAAGTAAATAGGTAACAGTGGAAGATGTATCAATGGTAAAGATTGGACCGGGGTCCATAGTTCACTAGAGGTGCTCTCCTTAGATAAACAACATTACATGAAGGGTAAACAAATTACAGCAGGGCAATTAACAGGAACTGAGCATGGAATAACAATGCAATACTAGACAACAAGATCCTATGAGATTCTATTGGGTAATACAACAATATACATAGACCGCCATCCAACTGAATCTATGACTATAAGTCCACCTTCAGGTTATCATCCAAACCCCCTCCAGTATTAAGTTGCAAGCAACAGACAACTGCTTTAAGCAAAGTGTGTAAGGTAAACAATCCACTTGTTCCATGAACAAGAGACCGTTGTTTTCTCCCTAGTGGCAACAACACATCTACAACCGAAGAGATTTCTGTCAGTTCCCTTGGAAACTAGAGGCATGAACCCACTATCGAGCATAAATACCCCCTCTTGGACTCACTAGCAACTACTTGGCCAAGATAGCTACTAACAACGGAGAGCATGCAAGATCACAAACAACACAGACATGACAGAATCAAATAGACAAAACCATTAATTAATCTGACATAGTAATCTCAATATCCATCGGATCACCGCAAACACAACATGCATGATTACAAATAGATTAAATCTTGATCATGAACTAAGCTCACAAGATCTATACATGAAAGCACAAGAAGGAGATACAACCATCTAGCTACCACTTGGACCCGTAGTCCAAGGTGGAACTACTCACGCTTCATACCGGAGAAGAAGGCCTCCGGGATGATCTCCCCTCCGGCGGGGTGCCGAGAAGAACTTCAGATCCCCCCTCCCCCTGATCTAGGGACGAAGGCGGCTATAGAAGGTTTCGTGGAGTTTTCATCGGGTGCCTAGGGTTTCTGCATCGAGGGCTTATTATAGGAGAAGGGGCGAGCCAGGAGGTCCACCATGGGGGCCACACCCTACCCAGGCGTGGGATGGGCCTACCCGCGCCTAGGGGGGTTTGGCCTCCCTATGGCGCCTCTCTATCTCGTCTTCTGGCTTCGTGTCACCCACAGTAAAATATTGACTTTGGCTTTTGTCCCATCCAATTCCGACAATATTGATTTTCTGCCTTTCTAGAACCAAAAACATAAGAAAACAAGCAACTGGCACTGTGGCAACTTGTTAATAGGTTAGTTCCAGAAAAGATATAAAAACACCTCAAAGTGTAGACAAAGCAAAGCAAATTAGATACTAAACAAGCATGGAGCATAAAAAATTATAGATACGTTTCTGACGTATCACCTCTTTCTTCGCCTATAAGATGCCTTCTGACCTAAAAACTCAGGGGGGTCGACGTTTTTTCCAGAAAGAGTCCGCTGCGCCGCCACCACCAGAAACCACGATTCGGAACCATAAAATCCGTTTTGGAACCCTGTTGGGACGGGGAATTTGGGGAGGATCATCGCCATCGTCATCACCAACGCCTCTCCATCAACCATCAATGTTTCCCTCATCCATGAGTGAGTAATCCCCTGCTGTAAGCTATGGGGATGGTAGGGATTGGATGAGTTCTATCATGTAATCGAATAATTGTTAGGGCATAGTGCCTAGTATCTCTATTAGTGCTATTTGACTTTGTTGCAACTTGTTGTGCTTAATGCTTGTCACTAGGGCCCGAGTGCCATGATCTCAGATCTGAACTTATTATTGAATCATTATGATAGTATTGTTTGTGATCTTATCTGCAAGTTGTGTACACATATCATTGTCCGAATCCAAAGGCCCCAAAGTGACAGAAACTGGGACAACTAGAGGGGATGGCTGTGATGTGAGGATCACATGTGTTCATGGAGTGTTAATGCTTTGCTCCGGTGCTCTATTAAAAGGAGCACCTTAATTTCCAGTAGTTCCCTTGAGGCCCCGCTTCAATAGGCTGGCAGGAGAAAAGATGTTGTGCAAGTTCTCATTGCGAGCACGTATGACTATATATGGATCACATGTCTATGATTGTATAGTACTTGGATGCTTATTCTTATTTATCTGCAATTTCCCTAGATCTTGAAGTTACATGTTTAGACTGTCCATGCAACGCCCGTCTATCCATCCATATGCCTACCGCACTCATATCGTACTGTTTGCTACTACTGTTACTATTGCTCCTGATTTACTGTTGCTATTGCTTTGTTGTTGCTACTATAAACTGTTGCTACTGATAAACTTTTGTGAGCAAGAACTATTTCCAGGTGCATCTAAATTGACAACTCAGTTGTTAAGGCTTGCAAGTATTCTTTGGCTCCCCTTGTGTCGAATCAATAAATTGGGTAATACTACCCTCGAAGACTGTTGCGATCCCCTATACTCGTGGGTCATCAAGACTATTTTCTGGCACCATTGCCGGGGAGCATAGCTTTATTTGTAAGTTCACTTGGATCTATTATTGTTCACTGCTACACCTTTCATCATGGGTAAGTCTCGTGATGGAAAGTTTCCTATTTTAGCATCCACTACAAGAAGAGGTACAGTCCTAAACACCTCTTCTACTCTTGATTCACCGTCTGTTATAAGTAAGATTGTTACACTACCACCACATACTCATGCTACACACACTACTACTACTGCTGAATCTAAACTTCTTTTGATACTCATGATGTTACTTCTATTGTGTTTGATGCGAGTGGTTCATTAGGTCCTTTCCTAGATGCTATTATGGCTAGTCTAGGAAATACTGAAACTCCTAGTGAAGACACTGTTACACCTGTTAGCTCACCTGAGTTTAGAGAGAGAGATATGATATTAATGATGGTTACATTGAGTTTACTGATGAATTTGTTGAGGAGTGCCAAAACACACATGGTGCTAGTGCTATTAAGTGTCGCCTTGCAAGACGTACCATTATTCCTAAATTGTCCTCTGATCCTAAGTTTGCCACCTCTCCCATAGATATTAAAGATGAAGATTATGATTTTTCTCTTGATTTATCCTATTTAGACATTGTTGAGAAAGAACCTTTTTGTGGGACTGAAAATGAGAGTGGTGTAGCTCATGTGAATGAGCTTTCTACTATGAGTGCTTTGTTCTCTGATGATTTTAAGATGCACAAGTACTTTGTTACTAAGATCTTCCCTTTTTCACCAAAAGGAGAAGCTAGGGCTTGGTTTAATAGATTACCTCTTGGTTCCATTGATAGCCCTAATTGCTTGATTGCTTCTTTCTTCCATAAATATTTTCCTCCCAGTGCTAGACATGATGCTTTGCAGAGACTTTTTGATTTTAAACAGGGAGAAGAAGAGAAATTGCCTGAGTCATGGACAAGGTTATGTGCCTTGATTAATGCACATCCTGGATGTCCATTACCTAAAATGAGCTTCTTGATATTTATTATAATGGACTAACTGATGATGCCCATTGTTATGACCTTGGGTTTTGGAGAAGGTGGGGATACTGTAGATCGTGGAACTGTTAGCAAATAAGCAACATGGGGACACGAGGTTTACCCAGGTTCAGGCCCCTGGAGGGACAACCCTACTCCTGCTTGTCTGCTCTTGGTTATGGTGGAAACGAAAATTACAGGGGTGCGCAGATGCAATCTGGCGTGGAGGTGTGTATGTGGTGAGAGAGGTCCTCCTCGTCCTGCCCTCCTAGCCTTTATATAGATAGGCAGGTCCCAGGCATAGGTCGAGTCGGTTACAGATTAGGGTTTGTCCTTTGAAATTCTATCTACACTAGCTTCGGTCCCCAAGCATCCGAAGGCATCGTGGGCTTGGACCATTCGGAATCTCCACAGGCCGTATATCTTGTAGTGGGCTTCCTTCGGGCTGGACAAAGTATGCTGATGGTGTGTACCCGTGGGGTATAACCACGTCAATAGCCCCCGAGTGCTCATTTGAATCGCAGATTCGGCTGAGGACTCCTCAATCTTTTGGGTGTAGTTTTATACCTATTTACAAGAGAATGGTTTTAGTTTGTAGGGATTGCTGATACGTGTGCCTGACTCTCCTGACGGATCAGGGCCAGCTAACTGTCATAGGACAAAACAACACGATCTTCTTAAGATTCGAGTCCCTAGACTCGAACCTGAAATAGATGCTGGTGTAATTCGACTCAGGCCGTTGAGGTCTTACAGTAGTCGAATCCCAGTAATTTCCGAGTAATGTACCCAACGCGTCCGTCAGGATTTTCATCGCATCTGTTGACACGGGGTTTTACTGGCAGGGCGCAGTCAGGTGTGTTACCAGGCCATCAGATGGTATCTGTAGGTCTTATCTTTGCGTCGTAGACATAGCATCCGAAATTTTACCACCACGGAGGTGTTTCGGGTGGCCAAGGAGATTGCTTCACACTTAACGTCGGTTTTGGGCAAAGTTGCCAGAAAGTTTTTTGCATTTTGATCTGAAGGATCAAAGTCGAATAATTCATAGGATGCGCGACCAACGCTCCCTATAGGAGTAGCCCCCGAGTGTATGTTTGAATCGTAGACTCGAGCAGAGACTTTAGTTTAGTTGTTTGGCTTCAGGTCCAAAGGACACAATTTTTCGGATGCTTGAATCAATCCTCCCTATGGGAGTAGCCCCGAGTCCATAGTGGAGCCATAGACTCGACGTAGGACTCGAAGAATCATCAGTTTTGTAGTTCCTTAATCATGCCTCAGGTGCGCGGTCAGCGCTCTTGATAGGAGTAGCCCCCGAGTAGTTCTTCGAATTGTAGATTCGAGGGAGTACTTATTTTTTAGTCGAATCAGAAGTTGCTATGCTGCTTGATGACGTCAGTGCTGACGGTCGATGATCTCAACCATCCGCGACGCCAGAGGTGACATAATAGGACGATCGCGGGTCCCACTTTCTGACTTGAAGTTGACTAGTCATGTGCAACGTGGCGAGAATTATGGCATCTCCTCGATTTCCGTGCATAGTGGACGGCGTGCGGGCGACGGTTCGCTGCTGTATTGACACGTGGACGGTTGGATCTGTTCCTGGCGTTAGGGCTTCTGGATGAATGGCTATTGGTCATCGTCTTATCTTTATAACCATGGGGAAAACAGTGATTTGTTTTTCACCCTTTCCATTTTCTTTCACTGCCTCCATTTTCGCTGAGCTCGTCCTCGCGTGCACTGGACATTCTTCGATCTTTTCCCTCCTTGTTCCTGCACGCGCACCGTCGTCGTCGACGCTTCACCATGGTGAAGTCAAAGAAGGCTTCTGCTGGAGCAGGCTCAAGCGCCGCCGCCGGTGGCAAAAAAGCTGCCACCGCCACTCGCGTTACTGATGGCGGGTGGAGGCATACGGAGACATGCGAGGGTGACCTGCGCAAGCTGCACGACGCGGGTTTAATCCCACAGGACAAGGAGTACTTCAAGATCCCCAGGGATGAGGTAATTCCCCGTCCACCCGTAGGGTTTCGGGTGATTTTTGTTGCTTTCGTTCTTCGCGGCCTCTCGCTCCCAGTCCACGATTTTCTTCATGGACTGATGTTCTTCTATGGCATCCAACTCCACCATCTTTTGCCCAATTCTATTCTCCACATCGCCTGCTTCATTACTTTTTGCGAGTGCTGGCTCGGTATTGATGCGTGCACCAAGTGTTGATGTGGAGCACTTCGTTGGAACCACAAGAGCAAGGTGTGATGGAGCACAGCATTAAGTTTCCCTCAGTAGAGACCGAGGTTATCGAACCAGAAGGAGGAAGGAAATGTCACACAGGTGTTGCTCACAACGTTGAGACCTGCACAACACAAACTCAAGACTTTGCCCCAACGAATTAGTGAAGTTGTCAAGCTCACCGGTTTGCTGTAACAAAGGATTAAACATATGGTGTGGAAGGTAATGGTTTGCAGCAAGTAAACAAGTAACAGTGGAAGATGTATCAATGGTAAAGATTGGACCGGGGTCCATAGTTCACTAGAGGTGCTCTCCTTAGATAAACAACATGGCATGAAGGGTAAACAAATTACAGCGGGGCAATTGACAGGAACTGAGCAAGGCATAACAATGCAATTACTAGCTAGCAAGATCCTATGAAGTTGATTGGGCAATACAACATTATACATAGACCGTAATCCAACTGCATCTATGACTAGAAGTGCAACTTCAGGTTATCATCCGAACCCCCTTCAGTATTAAGTTGCAAGCAACAGACAACTGCTTTAAGCAAAGTGTATAAGGTAAACAATCCACATGTTCCATGAACAAGGGACCTTTGTTCTCTCCCTAGTAGCAACAACACATCTACAACCGATGAGATTTCTGTCACTTCCCTTGGAAACTTGAGGCATGAACCCACTATCGAGCATCAATACTCCCTCTTGGAGTCACTAGCAACTACTTGGCCAAGATAACCACTAGCAACGGAGAGCATGCAAGATCACAAACAACACAGACATGATAGAATCATAAAGATAAAACCATTAATCAAACCAACATAATAATCTCAATATCCATCGGATCCCCGTAAACACAACATGCATGATTACAATTAGATTATATCTTGATCATGAACGGAGCTCACAAGATCTATACATGAAATCACAAAGGAGGAGATACAACCATCTAGCTACTACATGGACCCATAGTCCAAGGTGGAACTACTCACGAATCATACCGGAGAGAAGGCCTCCAGGATGATCTCCCCTCCGGCAGGGGGCTGGGAAGAACTTCAGATCCCCCCGGTCTAGGGACGATGGTGGCGGCTACAGACGGTTTCGTGGATTTATGATCGGGTACCGAGAGTTTCTGTATTGGGTGATTATTATAGGCGAAGGGGGGTGTTCGGGAGGCCAGCAGGGTAGGAAAACCCTACCCAGGTGCAGGTCCACCTGACCCCACGCCTGGGGGGTGGCCTCCCTGGCCCACTTCTCCGTCTCCCCTCTGGACTTCTTGTTCCCCATGGAAAGTTATTGACTTTGACGTTCGTCCCGTCCAATTCCGAGAATATTGCTTTACTAACTTTTATGAAACCAAAAACAGCAGAAAACAGGCATCTGGCACAGTTGCAACTTGTTAATAGGTCAGTACCAGAAAACATGTAAAAAGCACCTCAAAGTGTAGACAAGTAAAGAAAAGTAGATACTAAACAAGCATGGAGCATAAAAAATTATAGATACGTTTCCAACGTATCAGCATCCCCAAGCTTAACTCCTACTCGTCCTTGAGTAGGTAAGTGATAAAAGAATAATTTTTGAGGTGAACATGCACCCTCACAATAAAGATCCAACTATTTGCAAACATTAAAAGTTGGGATCAAAGAACTCTAAACATGTGCATGAAAGATGGGGTTCTAACAATAGGACATAGTAACTATGCATGCAACATGGCAAGCTACAAACAAAGATCATGAATAATATGTATTGAAAAACGTTTGTTTGTTTCACATGTAGAAAACATAGCATAGTGGCAATCCGCTTGTCCCTCATAGAGTAGCAATATAATGCATAGGACACCTGCAAAGTTCACAAGGGTGACTAGAAACAAATAGCACAAGAGCAAGTAATAACACAATATGCATCAATTAATAAGCTTTGGAACATTGCATACAGAATGACAACTATGCTCTCTTAATGGTGCCTAGAGGTAGAAGGTGGAGACTCAAATAATGGTAGAAGAAAGGCCTTTTTGTAAAGGAAGCATGGATTACAAGTTTCAAAAAGAGCTTCCAAAAATTATGGTACTTATTAGCTTTCAGCCCTCATTGCCCCTATCATAAGCATCTTGAAGTGGTTAAGGTTAAAGTGGCAAAGCTGGATTATATGCTTGACAAAGTATAAGTTGGAAATCTCAAGCCCCTTGAATATGAGCGCTACACCTCATGGATACTCAACTTAGGGCCTAGGCAAGTTCTTGTCACTGTAAGTATTTGCATATCATTGAGAACCGCCAACGGGGTACCCCTTGCACATGGTACAGGAGCTTTCCCATAACCAAAATGACAAGGCAAGCAGACAATGAGCATCTCAGCAATCTTTTTATTTACCATATGCATAGCTTTTTATTGAGGATGCTTCATAGATAGCTCACTATGGTGATGCTGCAAGTTTCCACCATGATTAGGCATGGCTTAGGATAGCAGCCCAGGCGTTTCTATAACACATAATACAAACTCCATGGACTTACAAGTTCCCACTTCATTTCACACCGATAACATCCCTAGAAAAACAGCATGATATCAACGGAGTACAAAAAGTACAAGTGCAATGTTGAAAACGTTCCCCGTGACAGCACGGTTCTGCTAATCCCAACTTATAAGTGCAAGCATATACAACAAAGTTGCCTCAATGGTTCAAGTTTATTAGGGGCAAAGAATAAAATGTGCCATCAAGATCGTCAGGGCTTTAATCACTAAGTTTTGACATAACAAAATAGTTTTTAATGGGAAGATAGTTGAAAACAAGAATATACTTGGAATGGTGTAACACACCATGCATAGGAGTTTATAGTGGACACTTTGAAATAACTTGGTTTCTTGGGAGTTGGAAGCATGAGAAGAACTTACTCATACAAGTGGAGGCTAGCAAAAGACTGGGAGCAACCAACTAAGAGAGCAATAATGGCCATAATTATGCAATGCAACAAAGCAAACTAATCAAAGAAAAGAGTGGTACTACAAGTCAAGTACTAAATGATCATAGAGGCTAATGGTGACTTGTTATAGTCATAACATGGTGTGAGCATGTTCCAATTCAACCCAAGCAAAACATCAAAGGAGAATACCACAATACTATGCTTTTGCATGCTAAAACAACGCATAATTTCTTCAAGGCACACTAAGCAATCCCAATTGTTTGGAACAAGACATGCTACATCAATAATCACTAAGCATAATGCAAAAACAGCACCTAGCATGTCATGCTAAAGTCTTAGTCACAGTCAATGCAAGCTTCTCTTGCACTTCAAGCAAGAACTTACTACTCCTTTCCAAACACCAAGCAAACTTATTTGTAAAATAACACAGAGAGAGCGGGGGTACAAACTACTAAAACAAACTAAACAAATTAAGCAAAGCAAACAAAAACTAAGACGCTACAATAACAACACAACTGTGCATGAAACAATACAAGTGAAGTGTCTAGACTGACCTGAGCTTTTTATTGATGAAGAAGGGGATGCTTTGGGCATCCCCACGTTTTTACGCTTGTACCTCTTGGATATTTCTTGGGGTGACACCATGGTGGCATCCCCAAGCTTGAGCTTTTGTCCATTCTTCATCTCATTGCATCATTCTCTCTCTACACCTGAAATTTTTCCTTCATACAAAACTTCACACAATCTTCATTAGCAACATTAGCTTATTCAAAAGGTATTAGACCGCGGGCAAATCTTTGGAACAACAAGTATTTTCACTAAAAAAACAAGCTACTGTAGTAACTCCTTCAAAGAAACTCAATTTACCTGAAGAGAGCTCAAAAAGGAATCAATAAGAAGCAAATGCAAATAATGGCAGAAATCAGTCAAAACAGACCAGCAGGTAGAAACGAATTTTTTAGAACATCGTCTGTTGCTCAAATCAAAATGTGTTGAACTAACGAAAGTTATCCAACATACTGGGGGATTTATTCGTAAATTTTTGGTGGAGGACAGAAATCTGTTTCGGGACAGCAACTCCCCAAATCTTAGTTCCCTCTCATTAGAGGTTATTTTTGGCACAAAAAGCAAAGAAAAAGGATAAGGAGAGGTCATTACAGTAGTAATAACTTCCAAGACTTAAGGAAACTCTTGTGTTATCTTCCAACAAGTATTTTTCTTTAACGCCTTTAAGTTAGGCGCAAGAAGCAAGAAGAATCAAGTATTTTCAAATGAAGAAGCATTGACATTCATACTTGCAAAATCTTCTATGAAAGATATCTCATCCAAATGGGTTTTGGAGGATCCTTTCTCATCTCTCTTTGGTCTACTACCTTCATCAAAAAGATTTTCAAGGCCAATCCAATCAAAGTTATTTTCAAAGGCTTCATGCATTCCAACAAGCTTATAGGGTATGGGTATATTGAATTCCTCCTTAGTTTTATCAGAAATACCGACAACATCTACACTTGAACCTAGCATATTGAAACATTCAAAAACCTTTTTGGCCTCCCTAGCAACATCATGGAATTCTTTTGATAAGGTTTCAAGGATGAATTCCCTTTTTTCAACATTCTTCTCTTATTTTAGTTTTAGGAATAAGAATTGTATGAAGGGGTTAAGGCTAACAAACCTAGCCTCCAACATATGAACTAAATAAGCTGTAGCAATCTCATATTTAGGAGCAAGTTCATCTATAGATTTATCATCAATATCCTCATGCTTTCTAACATAATTAAAGAATTCTTCAATATTATCTTTCCCAATTATAGAACCACTACCTATTGCAAGATCTTTCAGAGCGAACTTGGGGAGCAACATGGTGAGCAAGAGAAAGGTGGCAACTAGAGCAGGAACTAAATTTTTTGTGTTTTTGAATAAGGCAAACAAACCAAACTAGACTAAATTTTTTTTAAGTTTTTTGAAAAGAGACAAACAAAACCAAGCAAAAGAAACTAAGAAAACTAAAAACAAAGTAAAGAGAAAGGAAGTGAAGGACTCTCCTAGTGAAGACTTCCTTAGCCTCCCCGGCAACGGCGCTAGAAATCTTTGATGTGTGCACCAAGTGTTGATGTGGAGCACTTCGTTGGAACCCCAAGAGAAAGGTGTGATGGAGCACAGCAGCAAGTTTCCCTCAGTAGAGACCGAGGTTATCGAACCAGAAGGAGGAAGGAAACGTCACATAGGTGTCGCTGGCAATGTGGATACCTGCACAACACAAACTCAAAGCTTTGCCCGAACGAATCAGTGAGGTTGTCAAGCTCACCGGTTTGCTGTAACAAAGGATTAAATGTATGGTGTGGAAGGTAATGGTTTGCAGCAAGTAAACAAGTAACACTGGAAGATGTATCAATGGTAAATATTGGACCGGGGTACATAGTTCACTAGAGGTGTTCTCATTAGATAAACAACATGGCATGAAGGGTAAACAAATTACAGCATGGCAATTGATAGGAACTGAGCAAGGCATAACAATGCAATTACTAGCTAGCAAGATCCTATGAAGTTGATTGGGCAATACAACATTATAAATAGACCGTAATCTAACTGCATCTATGACTAGAAGTCCACCTTCAGGTTATCATCCGAACCCCCTCCAGTATTAAGTTGCAAGCAACAGACAACTGCTTTAAGCAAAGTGTGTAAGGTAAACAATCAACATGTTCCATGAACAAGGGACCGTTATTTTCTCCCTAGGAGCAACAGCACATCTACAACCAAAGAGATTTATGTCACTTCCCTTGGAAACTAGAGGCATAAACCCACTATCGAGCATCAATACTCCCTCTTGGAGTCACTAGCAACTACTTGGCCAAGATAACAACTAGCAACGGAGAGCATGCAAGATCACAAACAACACAGACATGATAGAATCATAAAGATAAAACCATTAATCAAACCAACATAATAATCTCAATATCCATCGGATCCCTGCAAACACAGCATGCATGATTACAATTAGATTAGATCTTGATCATGAATGGAGATCACAAGATCTATACATGAAATCACAAAGGAGGAGATACAACCATCTAGCTACTACATGGACCCATAGTCCAAGGTCGAACTACTCACGAATCATACTGGAGAGAAGGCCTCTGGGATGATCTCCCCTCCGGCAGGGTGCCGGGAAGAACTTCAGATCCCCCCGATCTAGGGACGATGGTGGCGGCGGCTACAGAAGGTTTCATGGATTTCTGATCAGGTACCGAGAGTTTCTGTATCAGGGGGGCTTCTTATAGGCGAAGGGGGGAGTCCGGGAGGCGACTAGGGTAGGGAAACCCTACCCAGGCGTGGGTCCACCTGACCCCGCGCCTGGGGGTGGCCTCCCTGGCCTGCTTCTCCGTCTCCCCTCTGGACTTCTTGTTCCCCATGTAAAGTTATTGACTTTGACGTTCGTCCCGTCCAATTCCGAGAATATTTTTTTACTAAATTTTCTGAAACCAAAAACAGCAGAAAACAGGCATCTGGCACTGTTGCAACTTGTTAATAGGTTAGTACCAGAAAACATGTAAAAAGCACCTCAAAGTGTAGACAAGTAAAGCAAAGTAGATACTAAACAAGCATGGAGCATCAAAAATTATAGATATGTTTCCAACGTATCAGGTATGGAGCCGCACTTTGGCCTCTTCCGGAAGCTCTATTCCTGAAGAGCTAATCCGGCACCGACGGGGTCTACCAGCTTGGCGGCTGCATTATTTCCCTCTGATCCTCTATTCTCTTCTTTTACTTTTATATGTCTGAGTGTGTCCAGTACTGGCGGAAGAAATGGTTTTATATCCGCGACTCCACAGTGGACGGGAAAATTTTTGGCCTTGCTCCCTTCGACTCCACCCATGAGATCATGCCGAAGAGATCCTGGAAGAACCATATCCTGGAGAGCGAGGTGGAGGAGGTAGAGGAGCTCTATCGTCGGGTGGAGGCCCTCCAGATGGTTGTGGAGAAGGAGGTGAATGGTGTGGACATCGGCCGCACCTTCCGCAAACGTCGGGTGTAGCCACTCTAGGCGAGGGCGCATCTGATGTTTCTTTACTCTGGCTGCCGCAACCCGACGAGGGTTTCAGCTAAGGAGCTCTCCAGGGGCGACCTCGATAGGGCTCTTCGGCCGCTGCTGAAGTTCAAGGCTAAAGAGGACCTCCCGAAGAAGTCTTTGACTGCCCCCTTCAGCTCTTCAAATCCAGTTCCTCAGGTTTTAGAACTGCGTCCTGCGCGTTGCACTTTTTTATGATTGCTATTTTTCGCATGACTAAGCGTTGCTTAATCACGTTCTTTGTCTTCTCTTGCAGGAACTGAAGGTAGCTGGCATGGTGCCTTCGCTGCCTGAAAAGTATTCGATTGCGCCGGACAACGAAGTTGTGGACTCCGAGTCTGCGCTTCCGTCGGCACAGTCGCCAACTCATGATGCCCTCGAGACGAGTGAGGGGCGGACCCGAAAGCGGGCATGGAGTTCGAGTGAGTCTTCGGATGCTTCTACTCCGCCAACACCTAGGGACCCATCCTTCCTTGTGCGCCATAGCGGGGATGACGGTGCTTCCTCCTCACCGTTCCCGGCCATGCCTCTACGGGAAATGGCACCGTAGTCGTCGGCCAAGAAGAAGAAGAAAGAGAAGGCGTCGCCCGTCTTTGATTTGAGCGTCATCGACTCGTAAGTAACTTCGGATGCTATTCGTTCTATTTTTTGCGTGTGCACTTTTCTTCTTGCTTTGATGAATGTTTTCCTTGCAGCCACTCCTCGGAGGGATCTCTTAGTGAGGGCGCTCAGGAGGCCGTAGAGGAGTCGAAATTGACGGCTCCTCCCTCTCAGATGGTGGCCAACTCTGGGGGCGATGCTCTGAACCCCTCTCCGCAAGGGGCTCAAGTGGTCGTCACTCAGAAGACTGAACCTGGACCTTCGGAGTCCCCGTCTGAGCATGTAAGTTGTTTTTCCTCTTGTCCTGGGGGGAGCCCCGGGCCTTTTTCGGGTCATTTTCTTTGATGCTTTGCTCATTTTGGGGTGCAGCCACCGAACCCTTTTCCTGATGTTTTCTTCATTGTTTTCTTCTGCTTCTTTCCACATCCCTTTGTGCACAGCACGAACCTACTCATCCAGCAGCATCTGGCGCTGGAAGCCAGTATGCAGCATCTCCGAGGTACATGTCTTGCTTGCTCTTGTCTTTTTTGCATGTTGCCTAAATGTAGCTTATGTTGCTCATGTGTGTTATTGATGCTTTGTAGATGAAAATAATGCAGCCCTTCGCTAGCTCGACGCTCTTCAAAAGAGCCTCGGTAGCGCGGAGAAGCAGGCTGCTAATGCCATGGAGGCGAAAGAGCGCCTGCAGCAGGATTTAGCTAATGTTGTCGAGGCCAAGGAGCGCCTGCAGCGGGAGGCTTTGGATCGCGAAGAGCAGCTCGCAACTGTTGCGGCTGCGCGCGAGAAGGAGGTGGCCGAGAAACTGATGGCTACGGCCAAGGCCTTCTCCGGTATGTGTCTTGCATGAAATTGGTCTGTTGGATTTTTGACTGTTCTTTCTTCTTGTCCTTATTCGACTCCTGCCTCTTCTTCTTTGCGCCAGATGCTTCGGGCATTGCATTTGAGCACAGTGTCTTGGAGCACGGGAGCGCTCTAGATGATGCCACCGCAGCGGTCGAAGATTGTTGCGGCACTGTTGTTGGTTCCCTTGCTAAGTCCAAGGAGGTCCTCCAGCGTTTCTACAAGGAGATCGTTCCCAAGGGCGCTGCCCTTGAGGATGTTGATTCTATGGCGGATGCGCTGTCATAGGATTCCCCTGTGGCCTACAAGCGTAAGCAGAAGTGCATCGGCGCCTCCACGGGGCTAGCCATGTCCATGGCGTCTGGAGTGGAGCTGGATCTTCAGCACGTCACCTCCCAGATGCCAACAGCTCTCGACGGCTCTGAGGTAGCCTTTGCTCTCTTTGCTTCTCGTTGTAAGCGGTATGGTCCGAAGCTTATCGACCTGCTGGCGGACTACGCGGCAAGGCAGCAGGGAGAATCCAGGGGCAGGCAATCTGGCTCCGAGGCTACCCCGGATGCGGGTGCCTAAATCTGCTGTAGCTAGGATAGATTTTCTTTTTCTGTTACTATAATATTTTGTCGAGCAATTTCTCCTTGTGCCACGCAGTGGCTTTTGATGTATATAAATGATGCTTCAGGCTGTTGCTAGAGAAACGTGGTGTTCATATTCTTACTTTCTTTGCCTTTAGGGACCTTCGAGTGAGGCTCCCATGGATACTTTGACCGTCCCTCAGTCGCGACCAGCTTTGGATGATGCGTCATAGCTTGTTTTTCTTTGTGAGCGCGTCCGTAGACTGGAGAAGAAGATCCTTGGCGTTCGAGGCCACGCGGACATGTGGAAGTCGAAGACTGAGAGGGCTACCACCAAGGAGGAGTATCTGGTGGGGGAGTTATGGCAGTTGAGCGAGCAACTGCAATGTGAGTTATCTTGAGCTGCTGCTCGTTTTTGGATGTGCCTTGTTGTCACGTCATCTTATTCTGAGTTTTCTACAGGTGCCAACCATGTTCCGAGGGAGGAGAAGGAGCGTGTTGCAATTTGGATCAGTTGCCTTACCCAACAGGATATGGAAGCCGGAGGCTTCTTCTGGATGGACCATGACCGGGCCACCGTCCTTGCGACGGTGCAGGATCATGTTCATCAGGTGCCGCGAGTGCTGAGGCAGGTGAAGACTTCCCTGGCGTCGATTATGTATGTCATGTTTCCTCTGGACGAGGCACCGTCCACCCTTTGGGGGTTGTTGTCGAAATTTCGGGACGTGAATCACGTGAGGGAGTTGGTGTGGCACCAGCTAGTTGCAGGGGTGAAAGCCGCCCTTTCGCTTGTTCGTCTGCATTGCACTGATGTTGATATCGCGGTGGTGGCGGCTGGGCCTCCCCCTCAACTAGATGTTGGCCTCTGGGACATGCGCCTGCATTATGCCGCTGTTAGGCAGTATGCCGAAGAGATCGTGGATCTTTTTGAGCATCGGGCACACGTGATTCTTCAGAATAGGTAGACCCTATAAAAAGATAGACGTAAAACTTGTATATATTCGTGTGGGCTTGCTATGCCCTTTTCTGTAAAGTTTGTTTGTGCTAGCACGTGGTGCCCTTGTTGTATGCATGTCCTTTTCGTTAGCCTGACGTGGTCAGCTACTCAGGTTACATGCGTTATTCTCAGTCTACGAGGTCGTGAGGTGAGGCGGAGCCCCCGAGTGTGTTATAGCGAAAAGTAATGCAAGGTGAAAGAAAATTTCGGGCGGAACACTTAGCTTTTATTCAAATCGTAATCGAGGAGGTACATTGTTTGGCTGAGTAGCCTTGGCTGAGTATCCTTATTGAAAGTAAAGGGATAACTAGGGGTAGATGCATCGCAGACGCGCGATGTTCCAGGGGTTGTAGTATTCGACTCCTGACGCGATGTCCATGAGGCGGTAGGCGCCACCTGGATGACTTCTGTGATGATGTAGGGTCCTTCCCAGGGTGACTCAAGCTTTTTCGGCCGCTCTTGCTTGAGTTGTAAGACGAGGTCTCCTTCGACGAAGGACCTTGGGCGCAGCCGTCGGCTATGGTAGTTGCGGAGGCTCTGCTGGTAGACCGCTGAGCGAGCCGCGGCGATGTCGCGTGCCTCGTCGAGTGTGTCAACAGCGTCTTCGAGTGCAGCCGTCGATTCGGCTTTGCTATAGGCGACGACCCGTGGGGCCTTTTGGCGTACCTCGGCAGGTAGTACAGCTTCGGCTCCATGCACCATGAAGAAAGGCATGAAGCCAGTTGCGCTGTTTGGCGTCGTGCGTAGGCTCCAGAGGGCGGAGGGTAGCTCCTCTGCGCAGGCTCCCACGAGCCGTTCGAGTGGGATGAGCAGACGCTTCTTGATGCCTCCGCCTATGAGGTCGTTGGCCTTTTCTACCTACCCGTTGGTCTGCGGGTGCGCCACTGAGGCGTATGATATGTTGATTCCAAGGCCCTCGCAGAAGTCCTAGAATTCTTTCGAGATGAAGTTCGAGCCGTTGTCCGTGATGATGCTATGTGGCACACCGAACTTGTAGACTATGGACTCGAAGAACTTGACGGCAGTTTTGCCGCTTTGGTTGGTGACGGGCATGGCCTTGACCCACTTGATGAACTTGTCGACTACGACCAGGAGGTAGACGTGGCCTTATTTTGAAGGTTTGGGCAGTTTGCTGATCATGTCGAGGCCCCATTGGGCGAAGGGCCAGGCCAGTGGTATGGGCCTGAGTTCCGACCCAGGTGCGTGTGGCTTGTCCGTGAACCTTTGGCAGTCGTTGCATCTTCGGACGATGTCCTTGGCATCGTTCATGGCTGTTGGCCAGTAGAATCCAGCTCGCAGAGCTTTGGCGACAAGGGCGCGGCTGCCTGCATGATGACCGCAGATGCCCTCATGGATGTCTTGGAGGATTGTTTTGCCGTCACCGATGGTGACGCATCTTTGGAGCACACCCGAAATACTGCGCTTGTACAACTCGCCATTGTGGAGGGTGAAAGCTTTGGACCGGCGAGATATGTGTCGGGCATCTGTTGGGTCGTCGGGCAGTTCCTTGTTTAGCAAATACCGAAGGTATGGCTGTGTCCATGTCTCTTCGATTGACATGACCTGCATCAGGCTGACAAGTTCGACCTCCGTATCGAGATTTTTGGGTCCTTCTTGTCCTTCGAGTAGCGTAGCCCCCAAGTGCTCTGCTTCTTCCGGTGATCCCTTAGGGAATTTCCTTTTGATAGAGGGTACGCAGATTTGTTCGAGGAACACACCTGGTGGCACCCGTGCGCATGTGGAGCCGATGTTGGCGAGTCTGTCGGCTTCTTTGTTGCTTTCCCTTCCAACGTGTCGAAGATCGCATCCGTTGAAGTCTCCTTCTAGTTTGTTTTAGAGCACGCGATATGCGATCATGTTGGCAGCGTGTGCGTCGCACTCATTCATCGTCTGATGGACGACGAGGTTCGAGTCACCGTAGATGACTAGGAGCGTTGCGCCGTAGATCTTGGCCATCCTCATGCCATGGATGAGGGCCTCGTATTTTGCCTCGTTAAAATTTCATCTGAAGGACATATTTCATCTTTTCGCCCTGGGGGGATGTCAGTATAACACCAGCTCCTGCTCCAGCCTCACACTTGGAGCCATCGAAGTGCATCGTCCATGATTGTGTCATGTCCGGAGTATCCGGCAGCTGGAGTTCCATCCAGTGGACGGGGAAGTTAGGGAGGACCTGAGATTTCATCGCCTTGCACCGCTCGTAGACTATGTCTAGAGGGGATAGCTCGATGCCCCACAGGGCCATGTGTCCCGTGGCTTCGGGGTTGTTCAGGATGTTGGACAATGGTGCCTCGTTAACAACCATTATCTGGTGCTCCTGGAAGTAGTGGCTCAGCCGATGGGCCGTCATGAATACGCCGTAGGCGAGCTTATGATAGTGAGGGTACCTCCGCTTTATTGGTGTCAGTACCTCGCTGAGGTAGTAGATTGGGCATTGGACCCCATGGGTCTTTCCATCTTCGGGTCGCTCAACCACGAGTACGGTGCTGACCACCTGGTGCGTAGCTGCGATGTACAGCAGCAGAGGTTCTTGCTCCTTTTGAGTGACCAGGACAAGCGCGGTGGAGAGTAGCCGCTTGAGTGCCTCGAATGCGTCGTCTACTTCGGGTGTCCACTCGAATTTGTCCGCCTTGCGCAGCAGCTGGTAAAATGGCAGGGCCTTCTCACCCATGCGGCTGATGAATCTGCTTAGTGCCGCGATGCGCCCAGCTAGTTGTTGGACACCTTTGAGGTTCTTCGTCTTCTCCATGGTCAGTATGGCCCGGATTTTTTCTTCGGGTTCGCCTTGATCCCTCGCTAGGAGATGAAGTAGCCGAGTAGGTGGCCAGATGGGACGCCGAAGGCGCACTTTTATGGATTCAACTTGATCTTGTAGTGATCAAGGTTATCAAATGTCTCGCGGAGATCGTCGATCAGCGTCTTGGCTTCCCTGGTCTTGATGACTATGCCGTTGACATAGACTTGGATGTTGCGACCGATCTGGTTTTTCAGACATGCCTGCATGCACCTCTGGTATATGGCACCTGCGTTCTTCAGCCCGAAAGGCATGGTGTTGTAGCAGAACACTCCGAACAACATGATAAACGTTGTTTTCTCCTGATCTTCAACCTTCTGTCGTATCTGATTGTAGACTGAGTAGGCATCAAGGAAGGAGAGTTTCTCGCACCCTGCAGTCGAATCAATGATTTGATCGATCCGAGGGAGAGGTAAATGGTCCTTGTAATAGTGCTTGTTGAGGGACGTAAAGTCCACGCACATCCGCAGGATGTTCGTGTCCTTTTTGGGGACCAGCACAGTGTTGGCCAGCCACTCGCTCTCCTTGATTTCACGGATGAAGTTGGCATCGAGCAGTCTATTGACTTCAATTCCAACTGCTTCGGCTCGTGGTTCAGACAGTCGTCAGATGGACTGTTTAACTGGCCTTGCATCGGGGAACACATTGAGTGTGTACTCGGCGAATTCCCTGGGAACTCCTGGCATGTCCGCAGGACACTAGGCAAAGATTTCCCAGCGCTCACGGAGGAATTCGACGAGTGCGCTTACCTATGCGGGGCTGAGGTCGTTGGCGGTCAGCGCCTTCTTGGAGGCATCGGTTGGGTGGACCTGCACCTTCTTCATGTTGACCTTGGCGAGTTTTGCCTGGCGACTGGGGGTGCCCCATTTTCTGTCACCTCTCGGAGCCTCGTGAGCTCCTCTTGCATGCTGAACGACTGGGAGATTCTGTTGAAATCTCTATCACAGTGGTCTGATCGGGTGAAGCTTCCCTGGACCGTGATGACGCCCCTTGGTCCTGGCATCTTGAGCAGCAGGTACGCGTAGTGCGGTACCGCCAAGAATCTTGCGAATGTCATGCACTCGAGGATGGCGTGGTACTGTGATGGCCAATCCACCACTTCGAATTCTAGCCGCTCGCATTGGAAGTTTTCGGGCTTGCCGAAGATGACGTCGAGCCATATCTTTCTCAGGGGGTATATGCGCTTCCCTGGGACTATGCCGTGGAACATCGTGTCAGATTGTTCCAGGATGCACAGTGGTATCCGCATTGCTATGAGGGTGCTGGCGAACATCAGGTTGATGCCGCTGCCACCGTCCATGAAGACGCGGCTCATCTCGAATCCTTCGATCTGTGCCTCGAGCACCAGGGCAGCATGACCTGGGCGAGGGATTTGGCGGGGGTGATCCGAGTGATTGAATGTGATGCAGGACTCCGAGCCACTGAGGTACTCAGGGATGGCGGGCGGAGCGGTCACAGTGAGGCTGACCTGTCGGCTCATCTTCTTTTGCACCCTATTGGTAGGGCGTCCCTTCTGAATCATCAGGGCCCCTTTTGGCGGCGGGTATCCACCCGTGCTATTGTTTGGTGCAGGTGCTGCTGCTGGATTTGACGGTCCCAAGGGTGGTGGTGGAGGAGCTCTGTGGGCGACGTCACCTGGTGCGGGCTCGAACCCAGGGTTTACGATCTGGCGTCGCATTTGGGTGAAACCCTCGCTGAGTTTCTGGAACTCGCGGCAATCCTTGAGCATGTGGCTGGCCTTCTTTTTCCCATCCTACTTGTCGATGTAGAAGTGGATGGTGCAGGGACCTGACAACTTGTCGTATGCCGAGGGTTCGTCGTCACGGCCGCGACGCTGCCATGTTTGCGTGGGGCGTCCTCCGTCGCGGAAGTTGCCTCTACGGTATCCTTCGCTGCTGCGGTTGTTGTCGTTGCGGTGGTCGGCGTAGCCAGCCGCAACCATGTCGGGTCTATCACGATTGTCATAGACGCACGATCTTCATTTTCTACGGCGTTCGCGCTTGCGGCCGTATTCATCCTCGTCATCCAAATGTGCTTGGTGGAGAGAATCCTCGCCATCTGCCCACCTGTTGGCAATATCCATGAGGTGGTCGAGTGTCTTGGGCTTGACACGCCCAAGTTCTTCCTTGAAGTCCGGGCGCTTGACGCCATCCTTGAAGGCGTCTATCGTCCTCTCCTCAGAGATGTGTGTCGCCGAGTTCTTGATGTTGGACCAGCGCAAGATATACGAGCGAATGGATTCACCCGTAAGTTGAGTGCAGGCCCGCAGCTCCTCGATCGAGGCTGGCCTCTTGCTGGTGCCCTTAAAGTTTCGGATGAAACTGTATGCCAGCTCCTCCCAACTTCGGATGGAGCCTGGGGACAGGCCGCTAAGCCAGATCCAGGTTGCGCCTGTCAGCTGCAGCTGAAGGCATTGCAGGGCGGTGTTCTTGTTACCGTCGTGCAACTTGACGGACGAGAGGTGGTCGCTTAGCCAGGTATTCGGATCCTGCGTGCCGTCGAACTTCGGAGTGTCCGAAGGAAGCTTGAAATTTTTCGGCATGCGCATGTGTCGAACAGATCTGCTGAAGCATCGTGCTACGCACAGTTCTCCGTCATCATCCTCTTCAGATTCAGTTGAGAACGCGCGTTTGCCGCATGCCTTGTTGACCTTGCGCTGAGCGAGGTCGTTTTGAGCGTCATAGCGCTGCTGCGATGTTTTGGGCTCCTGCGATGTCGAGGTAGATTGTGTTCGTCCTCGTGAGATGATGGTGTGGGGCCGCAGTTGAATCTGATCGCAGCCTTTTTCTTTGGCTCCGTAGGAGCATCTTCGTGGAGCGTAGCTCCGACGAGTCTGAGTCCGGCTAGCACGGACTTGTGCATGGCGCTCTTCGGGTCCCCCACCGGAGGTGGATGGGACGCGAGATACGTGGTGGCCGCCATGACCGCAGCCTGCAGTGTCTTCGGTATGACATTGTCGTTGGCGTCCATCTCCATGAAGGATGTGTTGAGGGTTTTTGTCAACTCATGTCGTGTGGTAGGGTCCATGTGCTCTGTGCGAGAGCGGTGCTTGTTGGCATGATTGCTGCGTGATCTGGAGCCACCAATGGCGGAGAGCGCAGCTCGCCGCGCGCTAGACTCCGAAGCTGCTTGCTTGCGTTTGTCGAGTACCTCTTGCATCTTCACCTGCTGGTTGTCCTTGCCAATGAGGAGCAGGTGGTATGCCATCAGCAGGTCCCGTGAAGCATCCATAGGCAGGATCTTGTTGCCCGCCACGGCTTCGCGTGCCTGGTGCCATCCTTCCTCGTTGAGGTTGATTCTTCGATAGGCGTCAGCGTCGTCTTCGTTGGGCTGGAGGTTAGGGTTTCCTCTGTTCCCGGCTTGCGGGTTGGGCGGTGGATTGGGTGGTGAGTTGGGCACCTCTGATTCACCATGGATAACCATGGCGCATTGGTAGTGCCTATGGATCGGATCGCTGCTGCCGCACCTTTCGGATCTGGAACCGTAGGTTCCTTCGTCTGATCGAGGGTCGCACAGATCTGAGTTGCAGTTGCTGTTATCAAAGGACTCATCTGTCAGCGTTGACGTGCGTAGCATGCCTATGGGTGGGACCCACGAAGCAGTCCTGATGGATGGTGGTGGCACCCGCTCTGGGAGGCGGAGGGTGCCAGTCTGCCCCACCTGGAAGGAGAAGCTCCCGAACAGAATCTCGAGCCCGTCGCCTATGGTCTCGAAATCCTTCATGGTGGCTGGAGAGTGGGCGGTGAAGTCGAAAGCGCCGAAGAGGAGATGGCTCTCCGTCGCCGATGAGTTATAGATTGCTTCGGATGGGACCGTCATGATCGCACAATCAGCGCCCCCGTTTCCCACAAACGGCGCCAATTGACGAGGTTTAATCTCGTAAATGCCCATTGTTATGATCTTGGGTTTTCGAGAAGGTGGGGTTGCTGGAGATCGTGTAACGGTTAGCAAACAAGCAACACGGGGACACGAGGTTTACCCAGGTTCAAGCCCCCAAAGTGAAAACCCTACTCCTTCTTGTCTGCTCTTGACTACGACAGAACCGAAAATTACAGGGGTGCGCAGATGCAATCTGGCATGGAGGTGTGTATGTGGTGAGAGAGGTCCTCCTCGCCATGCCCTCCTAGACTTTATATAGATAGGCAGGTCCCGGGCGTAGGTTGAGTCGGTTACAGATTAGGGTTTGTCCTTTGAAATTCTATCTACACTAGCCTTGGTCCCCAAGCATCCGAAGGCGTCATGGGCTTGGGCCACTCGGAATATCCACAGGCCGTATATCTTGTAGTGGGCCTTCCTTCGGGCTAGACTAGGTATGATGATGTTGTGTACCCGTGGGGTATAACCATGTCATACCTATATAGCTTTGCTGATTGTGTTTTCAGGAAAATAACTACTATATATGCTAAAGAATTAATGGCTAAAATAAGCAAGAATTATGATGATTGGACTTCAACTGAGCTAAATACACCTGAGCCTATTACTCTTAAACCAATTGTGTCTGAACTAGTCCCAATACCAACACCAAAGAAGAGGGGAGTAATTGCATTAAATGATGAAGTGATGAAAAAAGCTAAGAAATGTCTAAAGGAGAAAGGTATTAGAGCTGAAGATGTGAAGAATCTACCTCCTATAAAAGAATTATGTAAGCCAATTCCCCACTCATCTACTATTGAGGTGCACTCTCTCCACTTTGATAAAGGTGATATTCCCTATGGTAAGCCTCCTGATCAATGTCTAGAGGAACTTGACACATTTATTGTTAAACAAGGTAATTTTAATAAACAAGTTCAGAATCATTTATTGGAAAATTCTAGAGCTATTAAAGAGTTGAAAGGTATTGTGGAAAGAACTTCTAATGATATTAAAATGCTTTGTAAATACTTTCAAATGGTTCAAACCCAACTTGATCAACTTGCTAAGGTTAAAAAAAAGATATGCTAGTTAATGCCTCAGGAGATAAACATGCTTATGGAATTAGAACTAGGAGTGGTATAGCTACTCAAGACCCTTTATATCCTGAAGGACACCCTAAAAGAATTGAGAAGGATTCTCAACAAGGTGAAAGTAGTGGTAGTCCTTGTAAGAGAAAGAAAAAGAAACATAAAATAGTTGAGGAACCACTTGAACCTGCTGTAGATCCTAATAGTATATATGTCTCTGATGCTGAAACTAAGAGTGGTATTGATAAGAATGATGCTCCTGATAAGGAGGAAGTTGAGGAAGAACCTGAGAAGCACACTAAGAACACTAGGTACGCTAAGGAAGATTTTATTGCTAATAAACATGGTAAAGAGAGAGAACCTTGGGTGCAGAAACCTATGCCTTCCCCAAGTAAGAAACACAAGTCAAAGGAGGAAGAACACTACAACGAGTTTTGTGAGTGGATGAAACCTTTATTTTTGCAAATTCCTTTGACTGATGCTATTAAGTTGCCTCCTTATTCAAAGTATATGAAGGATATTGCCTCTAATAAAAGGAAGATTCCTAATGAGGAAATTTCCACTTTGCTTGTCAATTATTCCTTCAATGGTAAGGTTCTAAAGAAACTTGGTGATCCAGGTATACCAACTATTCCTTGCTCTATTAAGAATAATTATGTTAGAACTGCTTTATGTAATTTGGGAGTTGGAGTTAGTGTTATGCCTTTTTCTCTCTACAAGAGACTCCAGTTAGAAAATTTGATACCAACTGATATATCTTTGCAAATGGCTGATAAGTCAACTACTATTCATGTTGGTATATGTGAGGATGTTCCTGTTCAAGTAGCTCATAATTTTTTGGTTTTGACTGATTTTGTTGTGCTTGAAATGCCTGAAGATGATAATATGTCTATTATTCTTGGGAGACCTTTTCTTAATACTGCAGGTGCTGTCATTAATTGTAATCAAGGGAAAGTAACTTTCAATATTAATGACAAAGAGCATACTGTTTATTTCCCGAAGAAAGTTGCTAAGAGCTATTGCCTGAATTCCATTGAAAATATTGAGAGCATCAAGGTTGGAGAAATATATTGTCCCATTCCACAAGAAAATTTTGAAACTATTATGATTGGGACTATTGCTATCAAGTTTGAGGTAACATAATCACCTTGTGGGATGCAAAGTTTTGTTTACTATAAGATTGTTTTGGTAACAAGACTTGATCAACCTTGTTAACAAAAGGATTTTAATGAACAAAGCAATACTTTCACTGTGGTTATTCTTGCTTTCTTTTACTTTTCTCCTTCCTAGTCTTTGCTTTTTCTCTTGTTAGCTTTGGTTTTGCTAGTTGTTTGCTTTTTAGAGTGTCTTAGAACCACTGTGGTTTTGGTTTTGGTTTGCTTTTGCTTCTTCTAAAAAATCTTTTCTGCGAGAAAATCTATTTTCATACCCTGAAAATTGGCCAAAAATAAAGTTTTACAAAAAATACCAGAAAATTCAAAATAAATTTTTCCTCAAAAAAAGGGGCAGAGGGACACCTGGAGTGACCCAGGGGCCACCCCAGGCCAGCACACCCCTGGGTGGCGCGGCCATCCCCCAGGTGGTGCCTGGCTAGGGTGTGGCCCACCTGTGGCCCTCCAAAGTGCCTCCTCCCAGCCATCTTCTTTCTCTCTCCCGAAAAACACCGTAAAACTTTCTCAAGCTTGAGTTCCTGCTGTTCTTGCTCCTGATTTTCGATCTCCTTGCTCATCCCATCTTTGCTGCTGATTTTTGGAGGGATTGCTCCTTGGTATGTGCCTCCTCTGCTTGTCCAATTAGATTTGTGATTGGTAGATTATATCTTGAGTATTTTGCTGCTATAGGTGTCAGGTTGTGTGAGCTTGCATGCTTTTTCTATGCTTAGAGATTTCATTTTGATGCATGTCTAGCCCTCTAGAAAGTTCCTATAGTAGTTTCTCATCAATTTTCAACTTGGAAATCACTTGGTTTGATGTTTGTCTAAAAATTTCAGAAAAAAGAGGTCATGGACAACCACACCTTTGGTGAAATATTTGAGAGTGATGCACCTAGGAGGACAAGGCCTTCAAGATAACCCTCCCAAGCTAGGCCCTCATACAATGAGGATCTCATTACACCATGATTTGGCGATGAGGGAGATGAGGGGGATGCGCACCCTTCCACCTTTCCTTGTCTAACCTTTTTGTGGGCTGATGGGATTATCAATGATTTCCTAACCTTGGTTCAGAGGGTTGGATTAACGAGTTATATGCAGGATGAGAGCGTGCAATATGATATGCTCACTAAAACATTTGTGGAGAGCTTCTATTTTTTTAACAGCCTGTTCAAACGAGATGTGTCTTTCAAAATTTATGGTAGGCCTTACACCATGACATTGAAGAAATTCTGTGAGACCCTGGGTCTTGGTATAGCTGGGTCGGCGAAGAAGATTCCAGCTCAACCCACTGATTTGTTGGAACTCTACTATGGGATAACCAATGATGATGGTCGTAGAGCCCAGCGAGGAAAGATAAGAAATATTCAGCTCCTAGTATCAGGTACTTTTCTTATTATCTTGCCACTAGTGTTCTTGGTAGAGAGAACACTAGCAATATTTCGAACTATCATTTGGACTTCATAGTTGCTGCGCTCAACAATGAAACTAGGTACAATCTTGGTTCTCTCATTGCTCGTCGCTTAGCTGCTAAGGGACCCATTTATGGGGGAATTATTGTTGCACGTGTTGTTGATGCCTTGGACCTTGCTGTTGATCCAAGTGATACAGTTTTGGATCCTCAAAGGCTTGATCTTGCTGCAATGTAAGCGCATCACTTTGTCACTGCTGTCTCTACCCTTGAGAGCCTGGTTTATAGAATGTTGTTTACAGATGGGGAAGAGAGAGATATCCCTCTCCCCCAAACCACTTTGTTCAGTATCTCCCAGGGACCTTTATCACGCTCCAAGGAGGAGATGGACAAGAATATGCGTATTCTTGGCTTCCATGGACACTATTAGGGGGACGCACCCACATACGACCCATCTGTACACTACACAGGGGAGTCCTCGAGCTCATACCAGGACAAAGGGGCCTCCTCGTCGTACTACGGAGGTGCACCTTCTTGGTTACCATGGAGTTGATCCGCACTTAGGCCAAAAGCCTAAGCTTGGGGGGAGGTATACCGACATCACACTCATCTATATATCATGTTCCGTCGGTTCTTTGTATATCCATTGTTTCGCTTTATTTTTGTTTTTTCTGTTTTCTTAAAACACAAAAATACAAAAAAAATCGTTGTTTCTCTTGGTTTGTTTCTTTGATTTTTAGCTATGGTTTGCCTTAAAGAAAAATCCAAAAAGATTTTGCTTTTTTTATTTTTGCTTGGTTTGTTTTTGCTTTGTTTTGCTTTCTTTAAAAAATCGAAAACACCAAAAATATTTGTTGTTCTTCTTTGGTTTTGTGAGTTCTTTGCAGGGTTCAGCCGTCCTCACTGGAGCTTGGTTTCATATTATTATTCAAGTCACACAAGTGAAGGGCAATAATGAAGATTAAGACAACTTGAGGTGTGGTAAGACGTTGGTAACGAACTCTATTTGTTTTCATTTTTGTACATATATTCATCATTGTGAGAATTCTTAGTATGTTCATGTAAGGTGTATGTTATTGATGGATGCTTAGTAGTTCTTGCTTTCTTGTGATTAGCTCCAGCTTGTTAATAGTTTGTAGCATGACATATGAATGTTTGCTTGCATTGCTTTATTCATAACTTGGTATGATATTGTGGTATCATCCTCTGAATGTTTCATGTGAATCGACTTGGCACATGCTCACGCATGCATATTACTAAACAATAGTCAGTAAGCCTCGATGATTTATTTTTCCTGAGAGTTCCTGTATCACTTTCATGCCATAATTAGTCATGTTTTGTTGCAAGCATGATTATGAAAGTTATTGCTCTCTCGTTTGTCGCTCCCTCTCTATTTCTAGCCTGCACTTGCACTGAGTATAAGCTCTACTTGTGCATCCAACTCTCCAAAACCAATATTGCCAACAGTGTCCACCATACCTACCTATTAGCATCATTTGCTATTTCTGTGCATATTCATTATGCCTTGTTTTCTTCCAAATAAAATGTTTGTCTGTTTTGAGAAAGTTAGTTAGTAAAGCTCTCATGAACTTGATGGCACACTTTATTCCTTGCACTTAATAAACCTGAACCATTGTGACTGTCCGTGAAAGTTATATGCTTGAAAATTATAGGTTGGGAGTTACCAGAACCGTGCTGTCACGGGGAACGCTTTCAACACTTATGGATACATATCCAGTTGATACCATGCTCTTTTGTTTGCGGATGTTGTCGGTGTGAAATAAAAGGGGAGCTTGTGAGTTCACGAAGTTATATATATATATATGTGTTAGAGAAACGCCTGGGCCGCTAGCCTAAGCCATGCCTAATCATGGTGGAAACTTGCAGCATTACCATAATGAGCATCTATGAAGCATCCTCAATAAAAACCTATGCAAATAGCAAATAAAAAGATCGCTGAGATGCTCATTGTCTGCTTGGCTTGTCATTTTGATTATGGGATAGCTCATGTATCAGGTGCAAGGGGTACTCCGTTGGCGGTTCTCTATGATGTGCATGTATTTACAATGATAAGAACTTACAGGTAAATAAAGTTGAGTAGCACGAGGAGCGGCCCTCGTACCCAAGGGACTTGGGATTTCCAGTTTATGGTCTATCGAGCATATAACTCATATTGGACCTCACTTTCACCATTAACCACATGAAGATGCCTACGATAGGGGCAATGAGAGCTCAAAGCTAATGAGTACCTTACTTTTAGAATTTGGAAGCCTTTCAAACTTTTCAAAACCTTTTTCACTTCCTTGTTGAGTCACCACTTATTCTATGAGCACCCTCTTTAGAGCATAGTTGTCATCCTTGTGTTTGTCTCAAAACTTGGTTAATTATGGCATGATTTTGATGCTTGTATCTCTGATATCTTTACTTCTAGTCTTCACTTGAACTTAAGAGGTGCCTTGGCATTTATATTGTGCTCTACAAACAAAGGCAAGCGAGATACCACTCTATCATACCTTATTATGAGCATTGCAATGTTGCTTATGTTTATGTTTCATGCTACATATTATTATTGAGATGGTTTCTCTTCATAGCTTGCATTGACTATTGAGTAGACTTAGTTGCATACTTCTTATTATGAATGGTTTAAGTATATAATCATGTGCTGAGATTATATACATCATATGAAGCAAATGTGTTCGTGAAAGTTCTTTTATCGCACTCAGTTTTCAACGGAATTGCTTGAGGACAAGCAATAAGCTAAGCTTGGGTGGAGTTGATACGTTCAAAACGTATCTACTTTCCCAAACAGTTTTGCTATTGTTTCTCCTCTAAACTTGTGTGATTTGGATACAACTAACACGGACTGACGCTGTTTTTAGCAGAATTACCTTGGTGTCTAGTTTTTGTGCAAGAAATCAACTATCAGGAAAAATCCCGGAAAATATGCCAAAAATCCTATTTCACCAGAAGATCCACGGAGCCAGAATACGAGACGGAGGGGAGCCCTGGGTGGCCCACACCCCCTGCCGCGCGGGTGGGCCCACCCCGTTCCTGGGAGGGGTGTGGCCAGCCCAGGCACCACCTTGGCCTATCTCTTCTCCTATAAGATACCTTCTGACCTAAAAACTCATGGGGGGTTCAAAGTTTTTTCCATAAAGAGTTGCGTTGCGCCACCACCACCAGAAACCGCGATTCGGAACCAGAAAGTCCGTTGTGGCACCTTGTCGGGACGGGGAATTTGGGGAGGATCATCACCATCATCATCACTAGCGCCTCTCCATCAACCATCAATGTTTCCCTCATCCATGAGTGAGTAATCCCCCAGTGTAGGCTATGGGATGGTAGGGATTGGATGAGTTCTATCATGTAATCGAATAATTGTTAGGGCATAGTGCCTAGTATCTCTGTTAGTGCTATTTGACTTTGTTGCAACTTGTTGTGCTTAATGCTTCTCACTAGGGCCCGAGTACCATGATCTTAGATCTGAACTTATTATTGAATCATTATGATAGTATTGTTTGTGATCTAATCTAAAAGTTGTGTACACATATCATTATCCGGATCCAAAGGCCCCGAAGTGACAGAAATTGGGACAACCGGAGGGGATGGCTGTGATGTGAGGATAACATGTGTTCACGGAGTGTTAATGCTTTGCTCCGGTGCTCTATTAAAAGGAGCACCTTAATTGCCAGTAGTTCCCTTGAGGCCCCGCTGCAACGGGCTAGCAGGACAAAAGATGTTGTGCAAGTTCTCATTGCAAGCACGTATGACTATATATGGAGCACATGCTTATGATTATTTAGTACTTGGATGCTTATTCTTATTTATCTGCAATTGCCCTAGATCTTGAAGTTACATGTTTAGACTTGTCCATGCAACGTCCATCCATACCTATGCCTACCGCACTCATATGCTACTGTTTACTACTACTGTTACTATTGCTCCTGTTTTACTGCTGCTGTTGCTACTACAAACTGTTGCTACTGATAAACTTCTGTGATCAAGAACTATTTCCAGATGCAGCTGAATTGACAACTAAGTTGTTAAGGCTTGCAAGTATTCTTTGGCTCCCCTTGTGTCGAATCGATAAATTGGGTAATACTACCCTCGAAGACTGTTGCGATCACCTATACTTGTGGGTCATCAAGAGGACACCGTGGCACCAACCTCCAAGCCAACTAGGAGGTCACCCTCCAAGAGTAGCAAGCTCATGGTCTCCCACTCTAACAAATCATAATGGAGAGCTCAACACTTATTCAAGAATGCAAAGCAAGAACACCAAGGGTGTTTAAATATCTCACTCTCAAATCTCACAAAAGAAATAAGTGTTAGGGAGGAATTAGAGAGGAAGAACAATGGTGGAAATAAACCAATGAATTCAAGATCTAGATCCAATGGGTTCCCCTCACTTAGAGGGGGAATTGATTGGTGGGGATTGTATATCTAGATCTCCTCTTCCAAAGCTCTCAAAAAGATGCAAGGATCATATGAGGGAACAGAGAGGAAGCAATCTCAAGCGTTTGAATAATGGTGGTCAATTTCCTGGTCAAGAACACTCAAAAAACATTGGGGAGTAACCCCCTTATATAGGGGAAAGCAAATATGGCCGTTGGGAGGATTCCTGCGAGGACCCAGTCTAAAAGTTGGTCGAACTGGCACCGGTTCGGGAAACTAGGTCCCTAGGCCTACAGACCGGAACGACTTAGTACACCATCTCAGAAAGACTCAAAACAGATTTAGTTGTGAAAACTGGGAAACCTAGTCTACGGGTTGGTCTACCGGCGCTGGCATTGAACCGTCTAGTGTGGGAACCGGTTAGATCGGATCCACAGCCGGGATGCAAGAGACTTCACCAAAAATGCAAAAATATTTGCATCCAGACTCCAATTTCGATGATCTTGGGCTCGTTTTGACAAGGACAACAAGCACTAAAAGATGGTGCAGGGAAACATCATAGTCCAACAAAGGATGATAGAACCAAATGAAGAAAGGTATGAAGCCTCTCTATAAGAAGAACTGGTAAAACCTCCAAACTCGAAAATGCAAAATAAGAAGCATACGAATTCCATTTTTGATGAACTTGGGCTTGTTGAAGAGCTAGAAACAAGATCAAGAACCTCGCATGGAGAAACACAAAGAAGAAGAAAAATAGGAAGATGCAAAGTATGCAAAGGATTGAACTCCCTAAGATGATGTGATCAAGTTAACCAACCGAAAGCCCCTCTTGACAGTGCAGCTATCTATCCTATAACCCGGTCTCCCAACAACCACCTTGAGACCGGTAAAAGTAAAACCTAGCAAGGCCATACCTTTGCCTTGTGCATCCCACTTGATTTTGATGACAATGGTTCAAGCTCCATCCAAGCCGGAATGCTTCACTTGATCATTGTTGCTTCGTGAAGACTCATAATTTGCTCCACATACACCACTATGGGGTAGCTTCATTAAGCACGTGTTCAAATGTCCATTATCACCAATATGGACGGAAATCTTCAAGAAAATGATCTTCTTGAGATGCTTATCTTGAAATTTCCCTTCTCAACCTTGATGACGATTTGATGTCATCCTCTCATGCGCTATATAAAATCTTCACATTTGAAGCATTCCCATGGAAAGATACCTATCCCGTATATAAAACACAAAGGCACATATATAATGGGTTAGTTCATAATGCATAATTGACAAGGCTTACCATACCACAAGATCCATGTGATACATTCTTTATGCTCCATGTGTTGACCAACTTGAAATCACTCTTAACTCTTTCTATTGGTAAACCGTGTATCTTCTCATGCTTCATCTCAATATCTTGAGGTACATACGGAACTCTTCATTTGATTACATGTTATAAATATTAGTCAATCATAGCTCAACTAATGAGGCTATCATGACACCGACTTAGAGGCATATCTTGAATTCTTCTATTGATATCACACTCTCAAGGTCTTGATCATATCATATTCTTCTCTTAAACTAGATGATCTTGATGCCAGCAGTCAAGGTATATCTTTATCTTCATGGCATCCATACTTGAATCCAACACATGTACTACAAGAATGACCTATGGAATATTCCTTCATATAAAACCCAATGAAAACATTAGTCCATAGGGATTGTCATTAATCACCAACAACATACATAGGGGAAATTAACCTTTCACATTCTTCATCATTCTGTAAGAAATTAGCCTAATGGGAATCTAAAACATTTATAACCAGTTTTGGGAATTTAAAGAAATAAGGTAGATATATAGGAATACTTGAAAGGCAAGCCTAAATCAATACTTTTTAGCTGCATAGGAAAGCAATCCCCCTAGCCAGTGATTATTCATAAGACATTCTCTACCATAGGTTGTAAATCCTCTCTTCTAATCTTATCAAAATGTATAGGTATTTTTAAGTATTTAATAGGAAAACTTGCTACAACACACTAAAAAATATTTATAAAGGTTTGAACCTCCACTCCTTCCATATTAATAGGAATGAGTGCACTCTTATAGTAGTTAATCCTCATACCTAAAATTAGTTCAAAACATGTGAGGATCCACTTAAGGTTAACAACTCTTCTCTCATCATTCTATAAAACTGCAGACACACAACACCACCAGGAATAAATCTTTGGAAAAGCCCTTTAGCTACACCACAAATAGTGCCTTTAATTAACATTCTATAGAAGACATCAATCATGATGTTAAAAAGGAGGGGGAATGGCATCACCCTGTCTAAGGCATTTTCTAGTGAGAAATAAATCACTCTCAGTATCATCCACCCTAGGTGATCTTCTTAATTTATCTAATAAAGGTAGGGCAAAAACCTCTAAGCTCAAACACCTCAAAAAGAAAATCTAAATTAACTATATCATAATATTTTTTTTCATAATCTATTTAAGCACTAGACCCTTACTTTTATAGTGTTGCGCGACTATCCGTCACTTTTTCCAGTGGTGAGGCTGGCGAGTCTTGTGTTCATTCAAAATTACCACGTGTATTTCGGAGTACATACTTAAAGAATCTCCACTGGTGCACCCAACCCTGCCCGACAACTATGCTGGCAAGCCATTTGGGGGCATCGGTCTAAACCACTAGTAGTTTTGGGTGGCATTCCCACACTGGTGCCCCCAACAATCAACCCAAACATTTTAATAAACAAATTCCATTCAATTTTAGGGTTTTTACATAGCTTGAACATAATTTAACTTAAATAAACTAAATTAAACTATGACTGGTGGCGATGATATCTAGCGTTTGCCTCAGAGGATGAGGGAGCAGAAGACTGCCTCATCAAGTGGGTGTAGCAGTTTAACGAGTCCTCGTGTTGATTGCGTAGCTCAGATCACTATAGAGCTCCGTTGGGAAACCCCAAGAGGAAGGTATGATGAGCACAACAGCAAGTTTTCCCTCAGTAAGAACCCAAGGTTATCGAACCAGTAGGACGAAGGAAAGGACTCAAAGGTGTTGCTAGCAACTTGGAGACCTGGACAACACAAACTCAAGACTTTGCCCCAACGAACAATGAGGTTTTCAATCACACCGGTTTGCTGAAAACAAAGGATTAACTGTATGGTGTGGAAGGTAATGGTGGCTTGCAGAAAGTAAACAGTAACAATGGAAGATGTATCAATGGTAAGGATTGGACCGGGATTGATGTGTTCTCCTTAATAAATAACATAACATGTTGGGTAAAAAAATTACAGCGAGGCAATTGAAAGGACTGGGCAAGGCATAACAATGCAATACTAGACATTCATGATCCTATGAGATTTGATTGGGCATTACAAGAATATACATAGACTGCCATCCAACTGCATCTATGACTAGTAATCCACCTTCAGGTTATCATCCGAACCCCCTCCGCTATTAACTTGCAAGCAACAGATAACTTCTTTAAGCAAAGTGTGTAAAGTAAACAATACAATTGTTCCATGAACAAGAGATTGTTGTTTTCTCCCTAGTAGCAACAGCACATCTACAACCTTAGAGATTTCTGTCACTTCACTATATTCAATAGAGTCATGAACCCACTATCAAGCATAAATACTCCCTCTTGGAGTCACTAGCATCTACTTGGCCAAGATAGCTACTAGAAACGGAGAGCATGCAAGATCTCAAACAACATAGACATGATAGAATTAATAAGATAGAATCATTAATCAGTCTTACATATTAATCTCAATATCCATCGGATCCCCGCAAACACAACATGCATGATTACAAATATGATCTTAATCATGAACGGAGCTCACAAGATCTAAACATGGTAGCACAAAGGAGGAGAAACAACCATCTAGATACTTTATGGACCCATAGTCCAAGGTGGAACTACTCACGCATCATACCGGAGGCTGGCATCGTGATGAAGAAGGTGGGGATCTGATGGAAACCGAGGGGGTGCCCGAGGCGGCCGCACCCCTAGGCGCGGGCCAGGCCTAGCCGTGCGGCCAGGGGTGTGGGCCCCTCGTGTCCCTCCTCTGTCTCGTCTTCTGGCTCCGTGTTCCCCTCGGTGAAATATTGACTTTGGCTTTTGTCCTGTCCAATTCCGAGAATATTCATTTTCTGACTTTTCTGGAACCAAAAACAACAGAGAACAGGCAACTGGCACTGTGTCATCTTGTTAATAGGTTAGTCCCAGAAACATATAAAAATACCTCAAAGTGTAGACAAAGAAAAGAAAAGTGGATACTAAACAGGCATGGAACATAAAAAATTATAGATAGGTTTATGACGTATCACCCCGCTCTCCCTCGAGAGAGAGAGAGAGAGAGGTAGATTGCCTTCTACCTCTCAATCTCCTCCCGAGCTTGTTCTAGGCGGGCACGCGCGACCATGTCATCGTGGTTCTCCCCACCTCGCAGGGGCAATCCAAGCAAGCATCGTCAAGCTCTTGCTAGTGAAGCTGATCTGATAGGAAGAAGTCGTTGAGGACATCCCACCTGAAGGGGCGATCGGTGGTTCGGGAGCCTGGTCCTCGATGTTGTCATGTCGGTGTCCGGGAGGGACCGTTCTATTTCCCCCCGGAGCCCCCATTCTGTTGATTTTGCCCATGATGTGATTGTATGGAGGCAAGGAGCACTCATTGGTCGATTGGATCCTCCACCTTCTCTTCAAAGTCAGAGTCATCGACCTTGCTCCATCTCTAGGTGCAGCTATGGCTCCTCCGGTGCTAGGTAGCGAGCGCAAGTGTTTGGGAAGACGGCTGGGCATGGTGCGGATGTGGTTCATCGTTCCCACTGCAACTCGGCCCTTCTTTTAAAGCTGATAGGAACTTGCTGGAAGTGGCGGAGGAGACGCGGCGCCATTACTATAGAGTCAGGAGGAGAGCCATCACAAGCGCCCGAGTTGTGTTGCTGCGAGGGGACCTGTGCGGCTAATCCAACATGGCGCGCGTTGCCAGCAGCCGCAGTACATCCCTTGTGTGTCGGGGGCAAGAAAGTGTCAAATAGTTTCCTCGACCTCCCCAGTTACCAGCACTAGTTGGGGGGTGCCGGTTCATCAATAACCCGCAAAGGCCATAGGGGGAGGGTTGGGGTCGGGGCACCAGTGGAGATCCTCTTATATTATATACATGGAAAAACATAGGTTCTTAGTTTTTAGTTTTGAAGGATAGAGGTTATTTTTTAGGGAAGGACAAAAAATAAAGTGCCCCATCATGGAGAAAAGGGGCATATGTTGGGAACTTACTAGAAATAAATACCCGAGTCTCGGTACTATTTTTATTTTGAAGGCATACCCTACTTTTATAGAAGGCACAAAACAAATACAACATGAAAATCTTGTCCTAAATTGAGTACCCAAGTCACATCTCAACCAATGTCGGACTCGTATGATAAACAACAACTTTAAATGGACATTCCTTGTCAACGCACCATCCACCCTTGATGCCTACACTTGAGATGACAAGTAGATGGTGGAACTTGGTCAGTACCTAGAAGCCATCGTCTTGGACTCACCATAGAGGCCCTAAAGCTCAACCTTGGAAAACGACAAGCACTGGAGGAGTACAATGTAGGAACCTCCAATCAGTTTTCCCAAACACGATGCTCCCAACAAATGAACGACGGAGAGGACACCGCCATCACACTAATCCAACTATGGACCAAGGATTTCACCGGAAGACATCTACCAAACCGAAGAGAGAATGCGTTAAGTGTTGACACACCTTGGAGACTCCTCCAAGGTGGTGAAACAACACCCGTGGGTTCTTCATTGCAAGTACCAAGCTAAGACAGGTAAGACTTTCATCCGTATCATCGCACACTTCCTCCTAGCCGCTAGAATAGGGCAATCGTCTTTGTTGTGCACACTATCACCATGACAGCAACTTATCATTATGGTTGAAGCATCGTGTGGTTCACAAATGACCCACACAGATGAGATCATCACATTAACCCCTAATCCCTACCCTTCTTACAACTCCATATTGATAAAGACATGTTGCATTATCAAACCCTTAAACAAGAATCAAGCCCGTTTAACCTAGATCTAGGACACACCGGCACCAGCAGTGTGCATGCGATGTTCCTCCAAGACCATGCCTCCTCTAGGAACCAGTTGAAAGAGCATTTCACTCTCTAAGTGATTTTTCTATTGATGACCACACAACGTGTAACATCCCGTAGTTCAAGAGAATCTAAATGGGTAGGACATAGATGTATGCAATGCATTCATGCATGAAAAAAATCTAGAGAAATTAAAAAAATTGGTATAACTTGTCAAAGTGACTGAATTTACACTTAAGTTGATGATTTAGACATAGACCACCAAGTTGATTGTTAAAACTTTGAAATAACATTTGATAAAATTATATTCTTAGGAGGGTAGAAATAAGACTCGTGAATTAAAGTGAATCAAACACAACACATCCTTAAGGAACAAATAAAAACTTGTTGCTTAACTCATCTTCTCTAAATCATCAATTCGCACATGTGCTGAACAATTTTTTAGCACATGACCAAATCAACCAAAACAAGATCAATTTTATTCTTATCCTAACTAATCGGATCTTATCATGATCTTCCAAATCATAATCACCCCTAACACCTTTTGAACAAATGTGGAAAACCATAAGGTCTTAAGTGCATAATAGTCATGCATTACTAAATCACTCGTAACTTCAAAAATATATGGAATATAATTAAACTAAACCCATTTACATTCCCCAAAATAGATCAAACTATCTGAACAAATTAACTATGAGAGTTGTGCAACTCAAATGATCATGCCTTGTTGAAATTGAAACAATCAAAACTAAAGTCTTATTTAGATCCTATTTGATCATTCATATTGTTAATTGATTTTTCACTTATAAATCAAGGCCAAAAATGATCAACCACATTTTATTTAAGTTTTAACTTTTTTGTGGGGAATTTAAGTTTTAACTTAAAGAGGCAAATCAGCCAACATATCCAATTGTGTCGAAGTCATTGTCAACACCCAGATTTTTAATCCAAGATGCCTGTGATACCATACATCGCAATCCCAGGATTACCATTTTTGCGAAACATAACAGATTGGTACCATAGTTCATCATCCGTTACAAACCATAATAAAGGTCTTACAAATAAGGGATCTCATGATCTAGTCTTAATACAATCAACGCAGTGGAATATATAATAACGGTAGCATGGTCGAAGATCCATCTTCAGAGTCACAGGCAATGCTAACGATGGGAGATGATCCTAATTGTCATAGACTTCCTGTTGTCCATCATCCTGGTAGTCCTCCTCATAGTCTAGCCATAAGAATAGCCAGGTACAAAGCCATGAGTACTCTTTAAGTACTCGCAAACTATCAAAAACAAGTAAAGTAGTTCGAGTAGGAATCCTGAGCTCTAGGTTTATTTGCAAAAAGGCAGGTTTATTTCAAACTAAATTCAGAAGTAAATAAAACTAGTTTAATGTTCTATAACACCTAAGTGGGAACTTAGTTTTCATTTTGACAACCCTGTTGTGGTCAAGTCAAAGTCATAGTTCATTTCACAAGTCATTTTGAAAACATCTGACGACGGAACAGTATGTCCACTCCAGCTGTCCATGACCACGGACACGGCTATTCGAATAGTATGACACTCTGCAGAGGTGGTACACTTTCACTACAACATTCGATACATCTGTCAGGGATAACCATGAATCATCATACTGAGTATGCGGATAATCAATCCTAACCTTTCAATTACACACCCTAGTATAGGCACATCCCCTATGAGTTTGCCCTCCCAACTATGACCCTCTGTCATCTTGGGAACTGCATAGGTGGACATTCACATTCACGAGGTAGCCTCGGCTCAACCTCTTTCCGCAAGGGAACCCATACTAAGACATATAAACTTCCAGTCAAGCCCTACCCAAATTCGGGTATTGTGGCCGTATGGTAAAATTGGAATGGTATCGCATCCGAACCCAACCATCAATTTTTTTTTAAAAGGGCTAAGGCTCATGCCTCAACATTTTCATCATCAAATCATATTGTGTTCATAACACATGTCAAAACATTTCAATAGAATGAATCTTCATTCCAAGGTTTTCAAAATCATTTTCACCAAGTATTCCCATCTAAAGTGATCAACTTTTATGCTTAGCACTAGCCACTAAAGTTAAGGGTATTCACTAATGCGGGGTGCTAATCAAGTGTGACTATCCAAATCTAGTCTCATGCCTTAGTATGACATCTAGCTCTAACTACTTAGTCCTAGTTTTATGCTCTTTATGCTATCTATACTATCTTTCCAAAACTCACAAAGCACTAGTTAAAAGTAATAAAGAACTTTGGTTAAAAAAATATTAAATCTTGCAAGTAAAACTGGGAATTGGTATAATCAAGGTTGCATAACCCAAGCATTCCTAATGCATCTTGCATAGGTTATCTTGCATAAGTAGCATGCAAAGTTCTAGCTTGCAAGTGTTAGCTTGCATGGTTAACTTGTAGTGTTGGGCTTGCCTTGAGTAGTGCAGTGGTTGAAGTTTTCTTCTTCTTCCTCGTAGTACTCCTCCTCCTCGTAGCCTTGGTTGGTACTAGTGTATATAAATGAATACGAGGTACACAATCACCAAACAATACTTATCTACTTCTAGTTGGCACAAAAAGGTTCACACTAGAAGATCTATCATCATCACAATCACCACATGAAATAAAGACCTAGTCCTTTTATTTTATTTTGGAAAAGTAATTTATACTCATTGAAAACTACTTAAGATTTAATATTCTCCAATTAAAATATGGGATCATGTTGACACATGTCATCACCACATATTCTAATACTTGAGAATGTGATTTAAAATGGTGGTCATATTTTATAAAGTTTAAAATTACTATTTTATACAATTAAAGTGACTAGAAATGCCTATATAGCGTTCTTTTAGTACTAGTCCAAGATCACTTCATGTAAACCTAAATATTTATACATATTCAGAAAGATCTTGTCAAATTTATTTTTGAGAGTTGGAATAAACTCAAAAGCATTTATAGTTGATTTTTGAAAAATGTTTGAATGTGGAAAAGTCTTTGTCTTATTATTTTTAGTATAGGTGATCTATAATTTCAAATGGTTTAAATCCAACGGGCTTGTATAGGTAATTTGAATATCTTTCTAGAAAAATTGGAATCATGCAATTTGGTTTAGCAAATCTCTTTGAATTGATTGTTTAATCTATTGACAGAACTAGGGTTTAACTAAAATGGAAAAAGAGTATTTGAACTGCTGGGCTACGCGCGGGAAAGGAAATGGGCCAGCCCAGCTGCACTACGCGCGCGCATCAGGCTGCTGACAGGGGTCCTGCTAGTCAGTGGCTCATTTAACCCGAAGCGGTAAGTTTCAATCTAGGCCGTGCGATTAGAACAAGATCTACGGCCAATGTTTGTCGTCTCCGTCGAACAGCTCCAACGAGACCAAACCCTAACGGCAACAGTGGGGGTACGCGGTGGCTCATCTGGGCTCCATCTAGGGTCGGCGATGGGGGCGAACGACGTTGTCGACAATGGCGGTTCGAACAGTGGTCGCGGTGGCTCCTAGGGTGGCTCCAATCAACGGCTCCTCTCCTCCTCTACAGCGGCAGACTTCGGCCAAATTTCGATGGGCTGGTGCTCTCTTTGCTCCGGGGAAGGGTCAGGGGTGGTTCTGAGAGAGAGGGGAGTGAGGTGGTGTGAAGAATTGAGGCGGGGGTGGCCTCTATTTATGCACCGGCGAGAGGGGCATTGCAGCATGGAAAGGCTCCTCTGGCGACGTTGTTGCAGTGAGCTAACGGCATGGCTGGGGGCGTAGGACGGTGCGGTGTCTCCTGGCGATCATCACAGGTTTAAAGGCGTGGCATGGGGCAGTCGAAGATGGTCGGGACAAGGTCGGTGCTCTGCACGGAAACGGCGGTGTTCGAGACGGCGTACAGGGTCTTTGTGTCGTGCGGCGGTGATCGGTCATGTCTAGGAGGTAGCTAGGGTCATGGTGAATGCATTTACGCGTGGTGAGGGCGAGGCGCGGCGTGTAGGCTGCGGTGCTCTGGTGCGCTCTCAGCATGGTTGCAGAGAAATGGGCGCGGCGGTTTCTCGGTGGTCCACGGCTTGGCTGCGCTCGAGGGGTGGACAGGGAGTGGCGATGGACGGTGGACTGTCTCCTAGACATTGTGAACGGGCGCGGTGCTTCCTCCTGCGAGCTGTCCATGGTCGACCGGCGAGAGTGGCTCAAGTGGCGCGGCACTGGTGCAAACGGTGGACGGGTAGCTGCTTCAGTGTAGTGCTAGCCACTGGAGGACACCAGAGGAGTGAAATGGGGACAATGGGTGGACAAGGCATTGATCAAGAACAGTAATAGTTTGGTAGCTATTACTGTGCTCACCAGGTGTTTGATGAAATGGCTGCATGAATTCAACATTTTAATTTTTGGATGAATTTTGGTGAGTGCTCTGGTCATAAGCTTGGTAGTCTGAAGTTGCTTGGGTTTGCCAAGGTGAAGTGGTTTGGTTGGTTTTTGAGAAATGGCCATCTTAGTACCTACACTTGATTCAATTTTGAATTGTCCTTTAAATAGATATGGAATTTGTTTCTGTTGGTTTGTAAGGTGGTCTTGGTTTCATTGTTACTTGGTCTAGCAAGGATGAAAAGAATTGAATTTGTTTCTGTTAGAAATCTTTGGTTAGGAACACCCAAAGTGGTCTAGTGAACAAGTTTGCCAAAAATTACCATTTGCTCATATTTCTTATATTTGATTTTCTCTTCATTTGATTCTGCTTGGAAACGATCTAGATGATTTTGTCTTCATCTTTAAACTAATCCTTAGCATTCATAGCAATCAAACATGGAAATTGCAATCATTCATGCATTACTCACACACACACACACATGCATTCATATTATTTTTAATAATAAAAGTTTTTGTTAACCCTAAACTTGGGTGATTAGAACTTGATAATCTTGTTTAATATTTTTGGGATGTTACAAACCTTCCCTCCTTAAACAAAATCTCGTTCCGAGATTTAAGAAAAAGAAAACTCAGAACTAAAGAGATCTGGGAACTCAGTCCTAATGTAATCTTCTCGCTCCCATGTAGCTTCTTCTTCAGTATGGTTACTCCACTAGATCTTGAGAAACTTGATACTCTGAGTTCTGGTGGTTCTGAAGTCTTCTTCCAAAATATGAATGGGTACTTCACGATAAGTTAGGTCCTCGTTGAGCTCTATGGTTCTGTGATCAATATTCTTGAAAACTTCGGCCTTCTCCGGGACTTCTAGGCATTTGCAAAGTAACGAGATATGGAACACCTCATGCACGGCTGACATCTCCTCGGGTAGTTCCAGTTGATATGATACTTCTCCTCAGCGATTCAAAATCTTGAAGGGTCCAATATAACTAGGGGCTAACTTCCCTTTTAGTTGGAAACGTTGCATTCCTTTCAAGGGTGATACTTTAGATACACAAAATCTCTGATATTGAAGGCCAGGTCTCGATGTCTCTTGTCAGCATAGCTCTTCTATCTGGATTGGGCGGTCTTGAGGTTCTCACGGATCTTGTGAACTTTCTCTTCACCTTCTCGTAGGATATCGGGTCCGAAAATCGAACTCTCTCCTACTTCCGACCAATTCAGTGGGGTACGACACTTTCTTCCATACATAAACTCAAATGGGGCCATTTGCAAACTGGCTTGATAACTGTTGTTGTATGAGAATTCTGCGAAAGACAGTCAGTCTTCCCATTTTGATCCATATTCTGTCATAGAAGCTCTCAACATATCTTCGAGTATCTGGTTTACTCCCTCCATTTGTCCATTGGTCTGCGGGAGATAAGATGTGCTGAAATCCAGTATGGTTCCTAATCCTTCTTGAACTTTCTTCCAAAATCTCGAGGTAAACTGGGTTCCTCGATCTGACATAATGTTCTTGGGGATTCCACGCAAACTGACTATCCTAGGAATGTACAACTCTTCTAGCTTCGAGCTCTGATAAGTGGTCTTGACCGGTAAGAAATGGGCTACTTTGGACAGTCTATCCACTATGACCCAAATAGAGTCATTTCCCCTACTAGATGTAGGCAAACCGGTGATAAAATTCATTCCAACAGAATCCCATTTCCATTCTATAATCTTCAAAGTTTGCAAAAGTCCTGTGGGTCTCTGATGTCTCGCTTTGACTCTCTGACAGATATTACACATGGCTATGTAGCTTCCGATTTCTCTCTTCATCCCGTGCCACCAAAATTGCTCCTTCAAATCATGATACATCTTGGTTCCTCCAGGGTGGATAGAATAAAGAGTATCATGCGCTTCTTGCAAAATAGCTTGTTTCAACTCTGAATCTGCTGGTACACAGATTCGTCCTTTGTACCACAAAACTCCTTATTCATCTTTGGTGAATCCGGGTACCTTCCATGTACCGATACGACGTTTGATTCCGTCGATACCAGCATTTCCTTTCTGCGCCTCCTTGATCTGATCTATCAAGGTGGGTTGTAGTTCTATGCTAGCCAAAAATCCTTCACTAACTAGCTCCACTCTGAAATTTTCCATCTCCTCATGCAAACTTGGCTGGGCTTCTTTTATCATGGTGTTCAATTGACACGGAAATCTGCTAAGAGCATCTGCTACCACATTGGCTTTGTCGGGGTGATAGTGAATGTCAAGGTCATAGTCCTTGATTAACTCTATCCATCTCCTTTGCCTCATATTTAGCTCCTTCTGGGTGAAAATATACTTCAGACTCTTGTGATCTGAATAAATCTCACAACGGTTACCCATGAGGTAATGCCACCATGTCTTCAAGGCTAAAACTATGGCTGCTAGTTCGAGGTCATGGGTAGGGTAATTCTTCTCATGTTGCTTCAGTTATTGGGACAAATGGGATATGACTTTGCCTTCTTGGATTAACACACATCCGAGACCTACCTTGGATGCGTCACAATACACATCAAAAGGCTTCGTGATATCCGGCATAATCAAGATTGGGGCTGAAATCAATCTCTTCTTGAGCTCTTGAAAACTTGCTTCACATTTGTCTGTCCATTCAAACTTCTTATCTTTCTGCAACAACTGGGTCATGAGTCTTTTGATGCTCGGGAATCCTTCTACGAACTTGTAGTAATATCCCACTAATCCGAGAAATGCACGAACTTCAGTTTGAGTGGTTGGTGCTCTGCATTCTTCAACACCCTTAATCTTGGCGGGGTCGACAACAATTCCTCCTGCCGACACGATATGTCCTAGGAATCCTACTTCCTTTAACCAGAACCCACATTTTCTAAACTTGGCATACAACTAATGCTCTCTAAGGGTTTCAAGGATGGTCCTCAGGTGCATGGTCTTCTTCTGATTTGGAATAGATCAGAATATCGTCGATAAAAACAACGACACACTTATCCAGGAAGTTCATAAAAATATTATTCATGAGGTTCATGAAATAAGCGGGGGCAATTGTTAATCCAAAAGACATGACAGTGTACTCATATAATCCATATCTGGTGGTAAAGGCAGTCTTTGGAATATCCGTTGCACGAATCTTGAGTTGATGATAATCAGTTCTAAGATCAATCTTAGAAAACACTTTGGCACCGGTCAACTGGTCAAACAGATCTTCTATCTTCGGCAGTGGGTACTTGTTCTTAATGGTGACATCATTCAGCTTCCGATAATCCGTGCACAAATGGTTACCTCCATCTTTCTTATCCACAAACAAAACAGGTGATCTCCATGGAGACGCACTTGGTTGAATCAAACCTGTCTCTAGCATAGCATCCAGTTGCTTCTTTAGCTCTACTAATTCAGACAGGTTCATACTATAAGGTCTCTGAGCTATGAGTCCAGTTATAGGGATTAGTTCAATGATAAACTCGATATCCTGATCTGGGGGCATACCGGGCAATTCATCTGGGAATACGTCGGGGTATTCACAGACTACTCTGACTTGGTCAATGGTTGGTTGGGCTAGACTCTTGTTGCACTTTAATTGACGGGGCAAAGTCTCAGACACATGCTCTAATGATACTCCAGTTGTACTAGTCATGGTTATGGCTTTCTTGGCACGGTCGATTAATCCTTTATGTTTCGACATCCAATCCTTTCGTAGTACTACTTCCAAACCTTTGGTTCCAAGTACTATTAGATTAGCATAAAAATCTATTCCATGTATTCTGATAGGTATGGCCCTACAAATTTTTCTAGCTTTGGTGGTTGAACCAGGTATTTGAACTATCATAACATGCTTCAATTTTGTTGGTTGAATCTTACTAGTGCATGCAAATTCTTCTGTAACAAACGAGTGTGATGCTCCAGAATCAAACAACACTCTTGCAAGTACTGAGTTAACAGAAAACATACCCAGCACGACATCTGGCGCTTCCTGAGATTCTTTAGCATTCATGTGAAACAGATGGCCGTTGCGGTTGAGTGAGTTTCCTGGGGCAAATGTCCTTCCAGGCTGAACACGGCGTTGCTGCTGAGCTGGTGCATTCACATTGGTGGCTGCTGCAAGCTTCTTTGGGCACTCGTTGGAGTAGTGACCCTTGACTCTGCATTCAAAACAAGTAATCAGAGACTTGTCTTTTCTTGCAACATGCATGACATTGCTTCTAGTCCTTGGGGCAGTATTGTTGTTGGTGGTGTTTTTGTTGTTGTTGGACTTGGGCGGTGCATGGTTGAAACTGTTGGAATTGCCGGGGTTGTTGTTGTGGTTTCCTCCAGGCCTTGGGTTTCCTCCTCCACGGTTGGGATAGTTCGGACGGGACATGGGTGGTCGATTGTTTCTCATGGCATATCATGCAGACGGTTTGGGGCAATACTTCGGGGTATGGTAGGATCCTGGTTGATGCATCATTCGACGGTTGCGATTCTCGTTGGCTTGGTTGATCTTGCCTTCCATCTGGATTGCAGAATGCACTAAGGCTTCAAGGTCAGCGAAGGGAATGTTGACCAGCACTGTCTGCATCTCATCATGCAGACCATTCAAGAGTCTCTCCATCTTGGCTTTAGTACCAATCTCATCAGGGGCATACCTAGACAGAGACAGAAATCTGTCACGGTACTCTACCACAATCATCCTTCCCTGCTTCAGCTCCTTGAATTCATCCCTCATCCGCAGAATCAAACCCGGTGGCACATGGGTTCGGCTGAACTTTAGTTTGAATTCATCCCAAGCCATCATATGTCCTCCATTCATGGTAAGGATTCTATTCCACCAAGCTCTTGCATTACCTGCCAGATAATGGGTGGAAAACAGTACTTTCTCATTGGCCTCCACTCCTGCGACTTCTAAGTTGTTCTCCATGGTATTTAGACAATCATCAACATCTAATGGCTCTTCAGACTTACTAAATATGGGGGGATTGGTGTTTTGAAAGTTCTTGAGCTTGGATCCATGGTTATCCTGGCTTCCATGGCCTTGATTATTATGGGCCATCTGAGCTATCTGTTGAAGGGTGGCTAAATTAGCTTGACTTTCAGCTCTTCCAGCTTCACGGTCAGCAACCAACATTTGCAGGATTTGCAGAATTGGATCCTGAGATGAGCTGCTACCTCCATGAGGCATCTAAAGATTGAGATAGATCATGAGACAATAGGGAAATTTCTAAGGTTCATGGATTTGTTTTTGAAAAGCTTTTAAACTTTGAGTTTGACTCTGGTTTTGCCAACTAGCAACTTTCTTTTCATTCATTCATTCATAGCACCCAATACAAACACACATCGCACTAGGGTAACAGATGGTTGTAGGAACCATTCTGGGAAGCTACGATACAGTGGGACCGGATACAACTCACACCTACGATAGTTCTCAAGTGCTACTACTCATTAGAACCGGTGTCTTCTTCATCATCAATGAAGGAGGAATCATCATCATTAGTGTGGAAGTCTATGTCGAGGTCCTCCAGGTAGTCATCATCATCACTGAGGTATGAGTAGAGATCTCCACGGATATCTTCCCCTGCGTTCTCCCTTTCCTCAAGCTGCATGTCCCGCTCATGGATGGTATCCTCCAAAGACGACACCTTGTGACGAAGGCGGGCAATGATGCGATCCTTCTTGTCACACAGACGGCGAAGTGACTTGCGCTCCTTCACCAGGATGGTGAGGGTCTAGTCCTTCTTGACTGCAATGGCATAGTTGTGGTTGGCGTAGGCGCGGGCGTTGTCCAACTCCTTCTGCCTATCATACAGCATGAAGTCGAGATGATCCACCTGATGCTTCAGCTCCGAATGGCCTGGTACCTCCAATGGCTATCCCATAGCATCACGCCTTGCGTAGTAAGCAAAGGGAGTGCCATTGATCTGGTTGATGCTTTGCCCACACAGACGGGAAAGACCCTCCTGCATAGCCCTGGCGAGTCCATCTAGCCAGTTGTTCTCCCTCAAGCTGAATTTGATCCCCTCTAAGGTGGGTGCCTCCATCTTTCCTCTGAGATTTGCAACTATCAAACACTGCAGTTCTCCTCCTTGCTGATCATTGAGCTGTGCTCCGAAGAACTCGGGGTGCGTGCACTCAATAAGTTCCGAGAGTTGGCTTAAATCTCGCTCAAAGATGAGCTCTCCTCCGTTGCCCAACTGGTAGAACTTGCTATACTTGACTTCCATCTATAAGAATGTAGGATGAGTAAGTTAGTGAGGTGATCAAATGTGTCAAATTTTATGTTGGATTGCAAGAATTGTTGAGGAACATGATTTTTTTGAAAGAATCTTAGTGATAAGAATGAGAATATGTTTTCATAAATACTCACTTATTTTGTTTTGAAACTAAGTTTTTGATTCAAGCATCCTTTCTAACTAGGGTCTCCTATGGTCAAGATGGCTCTGATACCAACTTGTCAACACCCGGATTTTTAATCCTAGATGCCTGTTATGCCATACATCGCAATCCCAGGATTACCATTTTTGCGAGACATAACAGATTGGTACCATAGTTAATCATCTGTTACAAACCATAATAAAGGTATTAAAAATAAGGGATCTCATGATCCAGTCATAATACAATCAACGCAGCGGAATATATAATAACAGTAGCATGGTCGAAGCTCCATCTTCAGGGTCACAGGCAATGCTGACGATGGGAGATGATCCTAGTTGTCATATACTTCGTGCCGTCCATCATCCTGGTAGTCCTCCTCATAGTCTAGCCATAGGAATAGCCAGGGACAAAGCCATGAGTACTCTTTAAGTACTCGCAAACTATCATTAACAAGTAAAGTAGTTCGAGTAGGAATACTGAGCTCTAGGTTTATTTGCAAAAATCCAGGTTTATTTCAAACTGAATTCAGAAGTAAAGAAAATTAGTTTAATGTTCTACAACACCTAAGTGGGAACTTAGTTTTCATGTTGACAACCCTGTTGTGGTCAAGTCAAAGTCATAGTTCATTTCACAAGTCATTTTGAAAACATCTGACGACGGAACAGTATGGCCACTCCAACTGTCCATGACCGAGGACGTGGCTATTAGAATAGTTTGACACTCTGCAGAGGTGGTACACTTTCACTACAACATTCGATACATCTGTCAGGGATAACCCTGAATCATCATACTGAGTATGCGGATAATCAATCCTAACCTTTCAATTACACACCCTAGTATAGGCACATCCCCTATGAGTTTGGCCTCCCAACCATGACCCTCTGTCATCTTGGGAACTGCATAGGTGGACATTCACATTCACGAGGTAGCCTCGGCTAAACCTCTTTCCGCAAGGGAACCCATAATAAGACATATAAACTTCCAGTCAAGCCCTACCCAAATTCGGGTATTGTGGTTGTATGTTAAAATTGGAATGGTATCGCATCCGAACCCAACCACCAATTTTTTTAAAGGGCCAAGGCTCATGCCTCAACATTTTCATCATCAAATCATCTTGTGTTCATAACACATGTCAAAAAAATTCAATAGAATGAATCTTCATTCCAAGGTTTTCATAATCATTTTCACCAAGTATTCCCATCTAAAGTGATCAACTTTTATGCTTAGCACTAGCCACTAAAGTTGAGGGTATTCACTAATGAGGGGTGCTAATCAAGTGTGACTATCTAAATCTAGTCTCATGCCTTAGTATGACATATAGTTCTAACTACTTAGGCGTAGTTTTATGCTCTTTATGTTATCTATACTATCTTTCCAAAACTCACAAAGCAGTAGTTAAAAGTAATAAAGAACTTTGGTAAAAAAAGAATAAAGCTTGCAAGTAAAACTGGGAATTCGTATAATCAAGGTTGCATAACCCAAGCATGCCTAATGCATCTTGCATAGGTTATCTTGCATAAGTAGCATGCAAAGTTCTAGCTTGCAAGTGTTAGATTGCATGGTTAACTTGTAGTGTTGGGATTTCCTTGAGTAGTGCAGTGGTTGAAGTTTTCTTCTTCTTCTTCCTCGCAGTACTCCTCCTCCTCCTCGTAGCCTTGGTCGGTACTAGCGTCTATAAATGAATACAAGGTACACAATCACCAAAAAATACTTATCTACTTCTATTTGGCACACAAAGGTTCACACTAGATGATCTATCATCATCACAATCACCACATGAAATAAAGACCTAGTCCTTTTATTTCATTTTGGAAAAGTAATTTCTACTCATTGAAAACTACTTAAGATCTAATATTCTCCAATTAAAATATGGGATCATGTTGACACATGTCAACACCACATATTCTAATACTTGGGAATGTGATTTAAAGTGGTGGTCATATTTTATAAAGTTTAAAATTACAATTTTATACAATTAAAGTGACTAGAAATGCGTATATAGCATTCTTTTAGTGCTAGTCCAAGATCACTGCATGTAAACCTAAATATTTTTACATATTCAGAAATATCTTGTCAAATGTGATTTTTGAGAGTTGGAATCAACTCAAAATCATTTATGGTTGATTTTTGAAAAATGTTTGAATTTGGAAAAGTCTCTGTCTTGTTATTTTTACTATAGGTGATCTATAATTTCAAATGGTTTGAATCCAACGGGCTTGGATAGGTAATTTGAATATCTTTCTATCCAAATTGGAATCATGCAATTTGGTTCAGTGAATCTCTTTGAATTGATTTTTTAATCTACTAACACAACTAGTGTTTAACTAAAATGGAAAAAGAATATTTGAACTGCTGGGCTACGCGCGGGAAAGGAAATGGGCCGGCCCAGCTACACTGCGTGTGCGCAGCGGGCTGCTCACAGCGGGTCCTGCTAGTCAGTGGCTCATTTAACCCGAAGCGGTAAGTTTCAATCTAGGCCATGCGATTAGAACAAGATCTACGGCCAATGTTCGTCGTCTCCGTCGAACAGATCCAACGAGACCGAACCCTAACATCAATAGTGGGGGTACGTGGTGGCTCACCTGGGCTCCAGCTAGGGTCGGCGATGGGGGCGAACGATGTTGTCAACGACGGCGGTTCGAACGGTGGTCACGGTGGCTCCTGGGGTGGCTCCAATCAACGGCTCCTCTCCTCCTCTGCAGCGGCGGACTCCGGCCAAATTCCGGTGGGCTGGTGCTTGCCTTGCTTCAGGGAAGGGTCAGGGGTGGTTCTGAGAGAGAGGGGAGTGAGGTGGTGTGAAGAATTGAGGCGGGGGTGGCCTCTATTTATACACTGGCGAGAGGGGCATTGCAGCATGGGCAGGCTCCTCCAGCGACGTCGTTGCAGTGAGCTAACGACATGGATGGGGGGCGTAGGACGGTGTGGTGTCTCCTGGCGATCATCACAGGTTTAAAGGCATGGCACGAGGCGGTCGAAGATGGTCAGGACAGGTCGGTGCTCTGCGCGGAAACGACGGTGTTCGATATGGCGTACAGGGGCTTTGTGTCGCGCAGCGGCGAACGGTCGTCAATGGGAGGTAGCTAGGGTCATGGTGAATGCATTTATGCATGGTGATCGTGAGGCGCGGCGTGTGCACGCGTGCCGGCTGCGGTGCTCTAGCGCGCTCTCGGCATGGTTGCAGGGAAATGGGTGCGGCGGTTTCTCGGTGGTCCATGGCTTGGCTGCGCTCGAGGGGTGGACAGGGAGTGGCGGTGGACGGTGGCCTATCTCCTAGACATCATGAACAAGCGCGACGCTTACTCCTATGAGATGTCCATGGTCGACCAGCGAGAGTGGATCGGGTGGAGAGGCACTGGTGCAAACGGTAGAAGGGTAGCTGCTTCAGTGCAGTGCTGGGCACTGGGGACACCAGGGGAGTGAAATGGGGGAAATGGGTAGACAAGGCATTGATCAAGAACAGTAATAGTTTGGCAGCTATTACTGTGCTCACCAGGTGTTTGATGAAATGGCCGCATGAATTCAACATTTAAATTTTTGGATGAATTTTGGTGAGTGCTCTCGTCATAAGCTTGGTAGTCTGAGATTGCTTGGGTTTGCCAATGTGAAGTGGTTTGGTTGGTTTTTTAGAAATGTCCATCTTGGTACCTACACTTGATTCAATTTTGAATTGTCCTTTAAATAGATTTGGAATTTGTTCCTGTTGGTTTGTAAGGTGGGTTTGGGTTCATTGTTACTTGGTCTAGCAAGGGGTGAAAAGAATTGGATTTATTTCTGTTAGAAATCTTTGACTAGGAACACCCAAAGAGGTCTAGTGAACAAGTTTAGCCAAAATGACCATTTGCTCATATTGCTTATATTTGATTTTCTCTTCATTTGATTGTGCTTGGAAATGATCTAGATGATATTGTTTTCATCTTTAAACCAATCCTTAGCATTCATAGCAATCAAACATGGCAATTGCAATCATTCATGCATTACTCACACACACATGCATTCATATTAATTTTAATAATAAAAGTTTTTGTTAACCCTAAACTTAGGTGATTAGAACTTGATAATCTTGTTTAATATTTTTGGGATGTTACAGTCATCACATATGTGTCATCTTGCTATGAACCCTAGAGAACTATAAATAGCTCCTCCACTCAACTCCAAGCCTCATAACCCCCCAATCCCCGCAAACTAGAAATAATAAAATATTATACTCTTGTGTGGAATAAAAATTTAATAATAAATAAAACCCTAACATATACTTCCTTAAATCCAAATTTAAATGAAAACCAAAATGACGAAGCCATATTCTAAATATGAAACAAATATAACCTTGTCTTCCTAAATGAAAACAAATCATAAATTTATTGCTTGAGTAAAATAATTAAAAAATATAATTATGATCTAAGAAGCAATAATAAAAATAAATTCAAAGCAATATTTAAGGTTGATTAATAAAATTGATAAAATACCTTAGTAACTTAAAAAATCACTAAATGGAATTTGAACTTCATATAAGAAATAATAAATTTCTAGTGATAAATATTTAAAACCCTAAAAATAACAATTTCTTAATAATAAAATACTATTCAAAAGTTTTTGTTTTTGCAAAAACAAAGGAAGTCAAAATGACATATTTTCATAAAGTCTTAAACAACATAAATGAATACCCTAAGTAAGGATTGTTACCAGTTAGAAGTAATCATAACATGTCTTGTTTTGATGATTGTAGTATTAAGCTTTGAGCGAAAATATCAATTGCTTGAACTTCACTTAATGGTGAAGTAAACTTAAAGCTTACTCAAATCCATAATAAATCACCAAACCAAACCTAAGTCAAATCTGTAGAAAAAACAACAGAGGATTATTACTGAGGGATTAGAAATGCTTGCATATCATATATATGTATCACAACATATTGTCAATCTTTCAAACATTAGTCCATAATGGACCAATGCTGATCTTCCAACTGGATCTTATGACGGGGTAAAACATGATGAATGATTGCATAATCTTGCACTAAGGAGGCAATTTTATTCTTGCATGTCCTTTGACTTACTTTGTAAAACTATTTTCTAAAGTGTTTCATTATCAATGCATTGAAAATAAGGAATACCGTTTTATGAATGAGAAATGAACTATGAAATGATGGGCGATGGAATCATGTTTGGAATACATGATGGTAAATCATGTGGTGGATATTCCATCGTACTGGGAAAGTACACCTAGGATTAACAACAAAGTTAGTCAATGATTCTTGCAATGGAAATTGAGTGTAGGTCTTGGACCGAAGATCGTTGTAATAGGTAGATAGGACGGTCGTGGAGAAGGATAGTGATTGGCGAGTCTTTAGATTGGGTTTCAGACTAAGAAAGTATGAACAGGAATATGTAGGCCAATAATACCCCGGTTATGTAACAATGCTAAAGAAGTTTGTGGGTAAAGTAGCACACCTCTCGAGAGTGTATAAAACGTGACATGTTAATCTCTATCCTAGGAAAGAATTACGATCGTAGCGTGAAAAGGAACTCCATAAAGTTCTCACAATGTGAAGACTAACGGACATAGTTTCTCTAAATAAAACTTAACTTTTCTAAAAAACATTTTCGAAACTTGCATAAGCCCAGGAACTATGATCCATGGCTATAGATAATGCATCAAACAATCACATATTTAGAACTTGATGAGTACACTGTACTCAAACTATCTTTTTATCCCTTGCTATAATCTGCTAAGTTGTTAACGTTATCTCAATCCAAGAAAATGATAAAGGAGGGCCACTACAAGGATACAAGACTAGTCAACATGAGCAAAGTAGTCAACAAAGTCAGATACTACAAACAATGATGATGGATATCAAGTTAAATATAGATGGGACCCAAATCCCAATTGTAGGAACCATACCATTAGAATGTTTCCGAATAGCTAGCCATTAGTCTTACAAATAGATCTCGAGGTAGATCTAGTGATAGAATTGTTTACAAGTTGTTCTTTTTAGAATTTTGATTGTTAGGAACTTACCTGGCAAACTGTTGGAATTTTTGCCTAAATAGGCCCAGCCCATTTATTATATGCCAATAAATTTCTGAAATCCTAGAGGTCAATTTGGCTCATTCATGCAAGGCAAGAGCTAGGACAAATGTTTAGTCCCACATTGCTAGTTGAGTGGAAGTTGGACCAGCTTATAAGGTGAGCTCTTCCACCACTTGTACGAGCCTGAGAAGAGAAGACATATACACGCACGCTCCTCCTCCTCGCTCGTCTCGCCACGCCATGCCTCGCCTCGTCATGTCACGACGCGCGCGCGCTGCGGGTTGCAGGAATCTCGTCGAGCCGAGTTTTATTTTGCCACGCATGGATGGTATATGAACAGTCGTACGGAAGTTGAGACGTTTTTCTCGAGAGGACTTTTAATACAAGCTAAATAAATACGAACTGAGTGGAGGCTGTCCGGTGGGCTGCCGCCTGTTCGCTTCAACTTCTGTCCGTTCATTTCATCTTCTGTACAGCCTGTTTGCCTTCCCCTCTGTGCCTATATAAGAGAGAGGTCGCGCCTCCTCTCAGACACATAACTACACATCCTTTGCGCCTCCAGTTCCAGAGCACTGTGTTACCTAGATCTTCCCCATCCCATCTTGCAGCGTGCACCGCGAGCTGAGACAGTAGGCCTCCGAGACCCCGCTGCTTCGAGTCTTGTACGGGAGAAGGGCGATAATGTTTTTGGGGAGCGCTATCGGCGCGACTACTGGCTTCATCACGGACTCCCTCTCGGATAGCGATTGCGCCGATGTCTTCCCCAACGAGGACTTCTTCCCCGACATCAGCACCCTCTTCCTAGACAACATGTCTAACGATGGTGCCAACGCGAACACTGGCGGTTCCTCTTCTGCTGCTGCCGTGTATGTTTTCTTTCTCAATCTTGTTCTGATCGCATCTCAAGATCTTCGTCTTGCAGTCTATTTTATTACCTGTCTTAATATGTTTTCGCTATTTCACATGATTAGTATTTTGTCTATTATTCTAATCATGTTTTATCTAGCGTTTATTATGGGTAATTTGCTTGGTAAATTGCTCTTGTATTCAACACAAACCTCATTGTGCCAAGGAGATTCCACCGATCTTCTATATTGATCTGAATATGAATAATATAGGCATACCTTAGACCTTCATTGTTTCTATTGTACTACTTTGAGGTGTGTAATGTTCACTTGCGCACTACAACATGAAGTGGTGTGCTATGTCAGCACACAAGGGTCGGACTAATTATGTATTTAAGTTGTGTAGGTTGTTATCGTGATGACACACGGAGGATGTGATGCCCCTCGTTTGGGGTCAAACTGAAGACGAAGTTTAAGATCTTTTTTTGCTTTTGTATTTGAGTTTAGGAACCCCGTTCTATCAAGAGGGGGTCCGCTATCGAGATGTATGTGGGAATTTTTATCTCCTGCACAAACCATATTGCACCCACGGAACATCCCATTTCATCGAGAGATCGCCCTCATTCCATCATATGTGTTTTTTTGTGTTGCAGTGGTAGTACCGCCCCTTGTATAGGCACAATACTTATGTTGCCTAGGAGCCACGGTAGTACCGCCGCAAGTATTTTCAGCCTCAGTTTTAGAAGCTAGCTGGGCACAACGGCAGTACCACTTCAAATGGCCTTTGGTCATGCGAAGTGCTACTTGCTGCTGTAGTACCGTCGATGGCAAGCAACGAAAGAAATGTTGTCTAGGCACTGTTATAGTATTGTCGGCAGTACCACTCATGATGCAGATGGTCCGGTCCAGGCCACACCTGTTATCGGACCACCGAACCTAGAGAAGAAACATCACGTTTAGGTTTGCCTCGCACCTCGGTCATGGGGTAATGGGTAGGTTCAGGGTTTGACCGTCTCCTCTATGTATGTGCTGCTGGGCTCGAGAGCTACTGCACGTCCACACCTCCTAGCTAGCCTTCCGCGCAATGACACCCCTGCTAGCCGTTGCCAATAATGACGCGCACCAAGTGGGCATGAGGGACGAGTCTGTTACAACGTCGGCACACTCTTCCTCGTGCATGTCGACGTTGTTGCTTCCTGGTGGACGACTTCTCCGACACCGTGGCAGCCCTTCTCCACGAGCTAGCTTCACTCCTCTGCACTCTCAACCTGACCCCGGCGACAAGCTGCTGTAGCCAATCACCAAGGTTGTGATGTCCACATCCTTGGTAGAGCTGGAAAAAACACTGTCGCCTCTCCGCCCTCATGATTCACAACACAAAGACCCCTAGCTGCCGGCCGACCGACGAGACGAACGTGTGTCTAGCATACTGGAGAAGGCGTTAGGGGACGTCGTTATACGCGAGCTCAAGGTACTCCCGGCTGCGAGTGCCTTCCGCAGCATCGCGGCGTTCCGGCGGCCAGCGACTCGCTGTCACTCTACTCCAACAATGGGGCAAATTGGAGAGAGAAGGATGATAATCCGGCAGGGACCAGTGAGTTGAGGCTCTATTCCAGCAAGCTCTAGGCGATCCCGGCTGCGAGCGCCCCCAGCGCCCCGTCCCGTGGCTTCCTCTCCCCGTGCGGCGGCGTGTTCGTGTCGAGAAGAGCTGAGCACAGGTGTGAATCGACCCTAGGGCTGAATGGGTATTACCCTTGTTGGAACTAAAAATTTCCGTGTCGCCCCGCTACCCTAATGGTGCCAAAAAGCAGGTCCGGTCTAGCGGTCCAGCGGACCTAATCGGACCACTCGCATCTTGAAGTACCACTTCAGATGCCCTCAAATCATGTGCAACGGTAGTACCGCCGAAGCCCAGCAGCGATACTACTTGCGAATTGTCGAACGGCTCGAAATACAACGATAACGATAGTGTCGCTAAGCCTAGTGGTAGTATCGTCCAACTGGATTTTGAGGGCTCCTGTATAAACTCTCCTTCCCCAAGTGAAGGTCGCACATTGACTTTCTCTCTTCTCCATTACTCTGAATATTGAATGCCTTAGATCTCTCTGTCTAGCCACTTAAATGGAGTATATTATATGAATATATGTTTTATTGTGAATCTATTGATATTGAATTGGTACTTAAAATACATTATGAAAAACCATGTGACTATCTTTTACAAGACGGCCAAGATAAGATCTCAAAAAAAAGACGGCCAAGATACTATTGGATGGAATTTCAACAAAAAAAGATGAACGCTCAAATAATTAATTAATCAAACACCGCTCGGAAAATGAGACTCGAGGTTGGTGACCGGTGAAAAAGTGTGGCGTTTACGTTTTTCCTACCTGGAATGAAAATCTCTCTCTAGATCTGCAGACGTGTCCGTCTCCACAGGCGGGCAGCATCGGAAAAGCAGGAGACAGACAAATGTACCAAGAGCCAGGCCACACGACTTGCCATCGGAAATGGACATTCTCCTCCAGCAAGTTGCGCTTCTTTCTTTGACTTCACGCTTCCCACAGCTCTGAAATAGTGAACGGCTTCTTCGTCTTGACTCTTCTGACCTGACCTCCTCCATCAAATCCAGCGTCCCACTCAGCTCCGCACCTGGAATAATAAGATCTGAGCTCCGAGAGAGGCAAGCGGGAGGGAGGAAGCAGACAGGCGTCAGCCCGGTCCCCAACCAGCACCAGCAGCCGCCATGAGTGCCATGAAGTTTTGCCGTGAGTGGTAAGATGCTGCTGCTGCTCCCCATGCTTACTTTCCTCGTTGTTTCCTTGTTAGGGACGATGGATTTGATCAGCAGATCCGTTCTTCTTTCTTTCTTTCTTTCTTTCTTTCTTTCTTTTATGTGGGGGCAGCAACAACATATTGTATCCCAAGGAGGACAGGGACCAGAAGGCGCTCCTCTTCGCCTGCAGGAATTGCGACCACCAGGTTAGCGGTTCTTCTTCTCTAGAGATTTATTCGCCTCTTATCACTCTGTTCCTGGAAAATAGTCTCTGCAACAAGACGAGCAGAGTAGCAGACCTTGGGGTAAAGCTGAACAAAAGAGCATAGCCATTCCATTCCAGTAGGGGGAAAAGAGTAAACTAATCTGGCGTGTCAAATTGCAAAATCTGTGGGTACATTAGTAATTAGGAGTGCTGTGAGTGTGCTGTTCTCAGGATGAAATGAGATTGAGCAGATTGAGTTGAAATACAAGTGCATAGGCTGACAACTTGTGAAATAGAAGTGGACCTTGTTCAGCTGATGAACTGCGAAATTTGTTGTATTACGTAGAGTTGTTGACATGCTTGTTCCTTCTTCACTTGTACTAGTACAGTGTGCTGTTAACTGCCTGTGGTATGTTGCAACCAATTGAAACGCTTAGAATTTCAGGAGGTCGCAGACAACAACTGTGTCTACCGGAACATCGTGCACCACAGCGCTGGGGAGTTCACCCAGGTGCTCCAGGACGTTGCCGGTGACCCGACTCTGCCCCGCACCAAGGAGGTCCGGTGCGCCGTCTGTGGCCACGGCGAAGCTGTCTTCTTCCAGGTACGTAGAGAATCAATTGAAGCCTGAAACAGTTCATCTTATTCAGAAGTCCTTCTGCCGGCAAAGTTGCTGAAAGAAAACCGCTTAACTTGATCCTGTTGTTCTATAGGCCACCGCGAGGGGGGAGGAAGGGATGACGCTCTTCTTCGTCTGCTGCAACCCGAGCTGCGGTCATCGCTGGAGAGAATGAGAGTTTGATCAGCACATCATTGAATTCCACCAGCCAGAGAGACATGTTTTTTACAATTTTGTTCGATCAGGACAGTTTTGTTGGTCTTGTGTTACCTTTCTGCAATTTTGCAGTAGCTTCGTCAGTGAATCTTGAGAAACAAAGCATGTTCTGAATTTTTATTCATTCAAGAAAGCATTTGAGAATTTGAACAGCAGTGTAATGTTTTTCCGGTGATCACTGAAAGGGCCATTAAAACCAAGTAACAAGCGGGTCTGGGCAAAATTGCATTGGAGTACCATTTTTTAGAGCAAAACCAGATCTCAATCTAAAGTTGGTTGGGTTTAATAGGAAAAAATTATATATATTGCTGAATAATTGGATAGCCCATGGTACAGTATGCACGGTTACAACCACAGTACTAGAATAATGCTACAACAACAATCTCAGGATTGCTAGAGAGTACAAAATGCATCTAATAATAGTACTCTTCTGAGGGAACCCGGACTAGCTGTCCGAAATACATGTTATGCATCCAATTATGAACGAACTGAACTGATATCAAAGTGCAACATCCATTATAATAATAAATTAAAAATCTTGCAAACGGTCAATGACAAAGTCTTGCATGAATGTCTCGTGGGTGGAGTTCAATAAAACATAGCGGAAACACCAAAAGCATCGTCCTTAACCCTATAGGGAACTGACTGGGAGAGTGTCCTGTTCACCTGAGTTGTTGATACAAATTCTTCTTGTTCTTAGTCTATGCCATGCCTTAACCCTGTAGGGATCTGACTGAGAGAGTGTCCTAGTTCACGGAGTCATCGATACAAATCCTTCTTGTTCTTCATTCTCCTCAAAGTCTGACCAAAATAATAGCCAAGAACAACAATGCCCATGTGTGCATTTGAATATACTCGCAAACCACATAAATAGGATATTTTTCAAGGATATAAAGAATATGGCTGTAGCAAAGAAGGCTCTACTCTATTTCTTGTTTTCTTTAAACAATAGTTTCTCTTATAGATATGATATCTCTATATCTTTGTTGAATAACATTTTTAAAACAAGATTTATTTGAAAACCACTAGGATAGGGTAACCCTTTTTCGTCTCCGGTCATCTCCAGGTGGCCAAAACATTTCCAACTTCACTCCATACCCTTCTCGTACTCAAAACGCTCCCCTTTCCTTTTTGAAAACCATTTTCAAGACAAAACCAACATAGCTAAGCAACGGACATCTCAAGAGTTCATGACCGCGGATGCGGTTATTCAAATAGATTTACAGTTTATAGAGGTTATATACTTTATTCATCTTCAGTGATAAACCACATATCGTTGTACACAAGTATGTAGGGTTCAAATAACTAAATAGAGCCTTTCGCTTCCCTACCCTAATATAGGAACCTACCCTATGGGTTTGTCCTCCCCCCCCCCCCCCCCCCCCCCCCCCCCCCCCCCCCTCGCGCCCGCCCGCCGACTCGTATGCGAGCCCACCTCAACCTTCTGGAGTATGACTCTATCACCGGCGAAAGACCCATAATATTGTTCGTGTATTGCCTCACGAGGACGACGGCCCGGCTTCAAGGGATATTGTATCCTTATAGAGGGACGCAGCTTCGGTTACTTTGAGGTACAAAGTCTAGCCGTGATTATGCTCCCATATATGTTTGTATTATGTTTAGAATTTTTTTGAAAAATCTTCAATAAATCTTATATGTTGTACTACACATTCTAGGAAAGTCTCGCCGTATTTGTGCATATAGTTTGTGAATAAATATTATTTGAAGTTTTGCCGTCAAATTGTAAACTCAAAATGCTTAGAAAAAATTGAAAAAAATCACGGCTAAGCCCACTCCCATCTTAGGGTAATGTACGAAAAGGTTGTTCCGGGTGAATACTTAGAAACTTGTGATCACGCCTTTGTCAAATACTCCCTCTGTTTTAAAATATAAAATGTTTTAGTTTGTAAAAAAAATAAATCTAGACTTATTTTAGTGTTTAGATTCACCCCAAAATTAAGTGAACCTATATACTAAACCCCCTATATACTAAAACAAGTCTAGATATATTTGCTTCACAAAACTAAAACATCTTATATTTTGAAAGAGGGAGTAGGTTTTAGTACTTTGCTAATATTATGATTTGTTTGGTCGTTTCAACACACAAGCAAGGTAGTCATGACAATTATACATGAAAGACTGTTCATCTTATCTATCAACAAAAGTTTTTGTTTACTCCAATTTTCACATAAATCTAAATTTTTCTTATTCTTAAAATTTCCGGGTGTGACACGTCTCAATGTATCTCATGCTTACAGTGGCGCTACCGCGAAGTCGCCTACAGAAAAAATGTATCCCATGCTTACAGTCGCGCTACCATGAAGTCAAAACTGTACATGAGTCGTTAAGTACATATGTCCAGGATTGTTCACCCAGAAAGCTACTATCCAGCAGCAAACAATTGTTGGAATTCCCTTTCCTGTGATTACTCCATACTGCTCACTGTAATGACATGTAAGAGGTGCTTCTGACAGTTAAATGTTGCTGAAACTTTCAGTAAAACTGGAGGGTTATACATCAGAATAAGTTCCAGGGAATTTCATCCCATTGTTGAAATAACTTCATTGGCCCAAAAAGGGAGAGGTGCTCGGAATGTGACGGGGGATCCAGTGACTGGGTGTACAAATGACAAGCTCTCTGCATGCAACGCATGGCCATCACAATCGACACCATCCCATTCGATCACTCCTCCGTACTTCACATCACCTTTGATAGGGAACCCAAGATACTGACAGTGTAGACGAATCTGATGCGTCCGCCCACTTTGAGGATACGCTCTGACCAAAATCGTGCTGTTCTTCACATCAACATTTGAAGTGTGATCAGCTGCCTTTTCTTGTACAGTAATTGATTCTATATCATCCATGCCACCAACATTAGACGGTTCTTTAAACTGTCCTTTACCATTGGTTCCTAGCACTTCAAATTTTGTGCTCATGTCCCTTACAGAAGAACCCCCTGGCAGTGTTCGGCCAACATCAGACATAGCGTATACACGCCAAGCACCGTGTTTCGATCGCCCATGACCAGAACATATCTTAATCTTCTCCCACGCTGGTAGGTAACCTATGCAAAGAGCTAGATATGTTTTCTTGACTTTGTGCTCAGTAAAGGCCTTCACAAGCTTCCCTGCAACCTTGTTGCATTTGGTGATGACCATGAGACCACTGGTATCACGATCTAGCCTGTTGGCAAGGTGAAGGTTAGGCTTAGTTGAAGGGTTGCCTCCTGGTCATAAAAGGAGTTCCATTTAGTAACAAATAGGAAATCAGCAATAATAATAACTCTGTTAGAGGTGACATCTTTAAATTGTCAAGGCTACTTTAACAACACCATAATGTTCTTGTCTCAACTTTGTCAAGACACTTATTTTGGAACGGAGGTAGTATTTTTTTACATAATGTCAGGTATTAAAATATTGAATGATTGCTTGTGGTTCAGATATAAACATGAAAGAAACGAATTTGCCTTTTACAACTCCTAGGCTCCTGGCCTGTTAATCACTATCAAAAGCTTGCTCAAAAGAAAAATTGATGTTAGGAGGACTTGCTAACTAGTTGGGGAACTCATTTTATCATCTCAGAATATTTTGAAGGTATCATGGAGTGACTAGTATTTTGTGCAAGAATTACTAGAATGCACTGTCGCACATAAAATTTCAAAGATGGGAAAAAATAGAACATACAGGTATAGCAATGCACATTTAACAGAAGAATGATAAATTTAATCCTTTACCTATTTGTTTCTGTTGTTCTTTGGAGAATCAATTGGTTAAAGCCAACTGCCTCCCATTTCAAAAGTACGCACAGCTTAATCTTTAGAGTATGACAGGATTCTGAAAACCCTTCTTTGTCTTCATCTGCTCAGGCTCCCATTTGTTGGTATATGTAAGCTCTAGTCATATAGTACTACTTAACGTGCATGTGGGAAATGGAGAATAGGTTCAAAAGTTTTTCAGTTGTGCCATCATGTGTAACATCCTAATTTTATGGGCTGAATTTTTTCTTTTAAAAGCAAAATATGTTACAGTGTGATCAAATAAATAAATATTTCGTTTGGAGTTGTAAATATTAATTCCAAAAAAACATTTTCTCAGACTTACTTTTAGTATTATTTGAGACTCCTGATACCAATTCTTTCTTTGGTTCTCTTAATTAAAAAATCTCATGAATTTGGTTGTGTAGCCATGCATGCCTTCCCCTTCGTACCTTCCTTCTTTTATTTTCTTTCCTCTCTGAACTGGGACACACCCAGCTCGGTAAGGCCTAACAGAGCTAGCTCGCACGGGAGGAGTTCACACATCACCACTGCGCGGAAAGTCTTGACTTCGATTCTTCCACGTTGAACCCATTTTCCATCTGACTATTAACTCCGAGACCCAACCTCCTCGTTTTCTTTTTCCCATCTCCGCCACCACCCCAAGCCCTATCTTGCACCACGATCTCGCGTAGAGCCGCTCAGACCACTGCCATATGCCACCGGCCATCTCAGGCCAAACTAGTGTGCCACTAGGACCGCAAGAAGGAAGAGAACCAGTCCAGGAACCAGGAACCTGAACCGTCGATCACGAGTCAGATGAATTTTGCATCTTCTTCAACTCTGTTCGTCTCTGTAGCCAGACAATTTCATCGCACTCGGGATCGCCCCCACAATTCCTCGCACCCACGAGTTACTCTCGACAAGGCCTACCTCCTAGATATACTCTTCAGGCGTAGTTTGGTCACTGGCCACAAAACGAATGCCATCCGATGGCATTGCTGTGGTAGACCATCTTCTACTCGTCCCTAGATCTCAAGGCCAACATAGAAAGTGTTCTAAATAACTATAGGAATCCAGTAGCAAAGTTAGATTTCAAATATCACCAATGGTTTTCAAATTTACTTAAAATCATATATAAATTTAGTCCAAATTCAAAGGGATTTGAATTCAGTGAAATTCAGCATGCAGTATTATTCATGTAGTTTACATATGCTTAGTCTACTGTTGGTATCTATTTAAGTTTGGTGATTGACTAGTTTGATCGTAGTGTTGTCGAAGTATTGTCCTTACGTGCTATCCAGATGCACAATTACACAAGTGAATAAACTACAACTAGTAAGACTACACATGCAATAACGAGGCACCCTAATTAGGTTATAAAGAACATAAACTAATCAATGTAACATGAACAGCGACAGTAAACATCTAGCAAAGCCACTGTAATAAAAGTAATATGCTAATTGAGCACCTACCAACATGATGAGCAAAACATGCAACAAAGCAAATTCTACTCTCATTCTATTGAACCTATAGGCATGATAAACAAAGCAGAACTTAGTGAAGTGTAAGAACAGCATGAAAGGTGGCACAAACAGTACACCAACTCCTAAAACAGTGACCAAGGATATAAACACTAATTAAATACATCTAAAAATTAATTTTGTAGCTACACTGTATTTTTAAGCAAAGAACAATACTACGATCGAACTAGTTCAACCACAAAACTTAAATAGATACCAACAACAGACTAAGTATATGTAAACTATACGAATAATACTATGTGCTCAAAATAATGTACTGAATTCAAATCCCTTTGAATTTGGACCTCATATATGCTTTTAAGTAAATTTGAAAACCAACGGTGACATTTGAAATCTAACTTCATTGTTGGGATCCTTGGTTCTTTAAAACACTTTTTATGTTGGCCTCAAGATCTAAGGAAGGAAGGAAGATGGTCTGCCACACCAATGCCATTGGATGGCATTCAGTTCGCGACCAGATCATGGTGCATGTGCCAACGACCAAACTAGCCTGAAAAGTATTTTTAGGTCTCTAGGAGGTAGGTCTTGTCGATAGTAACTCATGGGTGCAAGGAATTGTGGTGGTGCTCAACAAGTGCGACGAAATCGTCCGGTGAAGTAGACGAACAAACATGAATAAGATGCAAAACTGTGTCTGGTGTGGTCGACGGTTCAAGTTGCTGGTCCTTGCACTGGTTCTCCTCCTGCTTGTGGTCTTGGTGGCACAGGAGAAGGCCGGAGTCGCCGGCCACGAGCACCGCGTCTGGTGGCGCTCTAAGGCGGTACTCCGCGAGACCAGAACGTGGTGCGAGCTAGGTCTCTAGGTGGTGGTGATGGGAAAAAAGAAAACGAGGGGGTGGGTCTCGGAATTAATTGGCAGAGTGAAAAGTCGGTTCAACGCGGAAGAATGGGCTGGGCGTTCTGAGGGGCAGCATTGTGCATGCTGCGCAGGAACTCCTGTGTGAGGACGAGCGAGTGTTTACTCGGCTGGGCTAGCTCTGATGGGTCTTATTGGGCTGGGTGTGGCCCAGTTCAGAGAGGAAGGATAGAGGAAAGAAAAAAGAAAAGAAAAGAAGAAAGGCACGGAGGGGGAGAAAAACCAACGACGTGCTAGTGCAGCCAGCCAAGGCGTGCACGTGCATGCATGGCTACAGGACAAAGTCCAATGGAATCTTTTAATACTCCTACAACCAAATAAGAAAGAAACTAGTAAATCAAAAGGAGACTTAAATAATACTAGAAGTAACTCTGAGAAAATAATTTTCTCACCTCATAGGTCAATTTAATTCCAAAACATTTTGGAATTAATTTTAACAACTCCAAGCGAAATACTTATCTATTTGATCACACTGCAACATCCTTTGCATTTTAAAAGAAAAAATTAAGCCTGTAAAAATCAAGATGATATATTATGTCATACTAGATGAATCGAACATCCAGTCACAGTCAGAAGTTCCAGCTTGTGGAATTGGCATTTATTGTTCCACGTAGTGATTTACTTTATAGCCCATTCTTATCTTCTTTGATCGAGCGAGATTCAGGAGACCTACAAGCTTAGTTTGCATGAATAACAGACTACCATAACCCTTGTTATTAGTCCCAAACCACACACACATATGCAGATGTTCACTACATCCATATACTTACTTTTTCAGTCTATGGAAGTAAAAGGAGACATATCAATATCAACTCCAAATTATGATCATCTGAGGATAGCCGGTGAATTGATACTAACCAACAAACTCTACTTGCAGAAAGGCAACTCTAGGTGATTTCGTATTAGAGCAAATCCTATGAATGAGATGAACCATGTCTTAACCAGCCACAAGAGATCCTAGAAGAAACGGCCAACAAGAAAAGGTGGCACGCAGCAAAAAAAAGAAAGTTTAAACTCTATCCAACAAACAAATTGTGCATTGACGCTTCCTAAATCATACTAATCCCCAAGGATTTGCTCTTAGGATTCAGAAGAAAAGCGAGTTTCTGCTCTTCCTCTGCCTAAATTGCCAATACTTTTACTTATAATGTTTTAAAATTGACCAGTTAAAAGAGCAACCCTCGGCATTGCTAATTACTGCAGTAGTAAACAAGACAGAAAGCAATCAAATCTGAATTTCATCAGCAGGTACAGTTCTTGAAATTACCACACACGAGCACTGTTTGCTGTAGCGATCAATTTATAGCCCATTGTTATCTGCTTTGATAGAGCGAGATCTAGGCAGCCTACAAGCTTAGTTTGCATACATTACACACTACCATAACCCTTGCCATCAGTGTGTCACGCGCATACATACACAGCTGTTCATCACATCCATATTGTATTTCAGTTTATGGAAGTAAGGGGAGCATATCAATATTCACTCATGCTTCCCAAACGAGGATCAACTGAGAATAGCATGTAAATCGACACAGATCAACAAACTCTACTTGCAAAAACCCAACTCTAGGTGAATTCATGTAAAGAGCGAATCCTATGAATGAGATGAACCAAGTCTTAACCAGCCACAACATATCTCCTAGAAGTAATAGGATTAACAAGAAAAGGCGGACGCAGTTTAAAAAGCAAGCTAAAACTCTGTAACAGACAAATTGTGCATCGCCGCTCCCTAAATCATAACTAATTTCCAAGGATTTGCTCTTAGGATTCAGAAGGAAAGCGGGTTTCTGCACTTCCTCTGCCTGAATTGTCAATACTATTGGTTCTAATGTTTAAGGATTTGCTCTTAGGATTCACAAGGAAAGCGGGTTTCTGCACATCCTCTGCCTGAATTGTCAATACTATTGGTTCTAATGTTTAAACTAGATCAGGTAATGGAGCAATACTTTGGCATTGCTATTTAAATATCTTTAGAGAAAATTTGCTAGAGGACACTGTTATTTTCCGGCGTTTGCTAAAACACACTGTTGGATGTGACTTTGCCCAGTACCATTATTATTTCGTGACAATTTGCTAGAACACACTGTACTGCCCAAAACGGAAAGTTTGACGTTTTAGATTACCTTTTTACCTTGTTGCAAATATGTCTAGAATTTTAATTGAAATACACGATGTTTCAGATAGAAAAAACTATCCAGCTTTTTTCCAATTCCCTCGTTGATTTTTTTCTTAACCACGATGCTGCATGCTGCAATGGATGGCGTCTTGGCCTGGATGTTCCAACTTGATGTGAACTTACGTATAGTTTCTAATTCATGTTCGGTATATGCACATGCTGGATTTGGTGAATTTGAATTAGAGAAAAAAGTGTTCAAACCAGACATATGATGGTCATCCCAATAAAATTAGTCAAACTTTCCATTTGCGGCATGCAGTGTGTCTTGGCAAATGTGCCACGAAATTATAATGGTACTCAGCAAAGACACATTCCAGCGGTGTGTTTTGGCAAACGCCAAAAAATAACGGTGTCCTCTAGCAAATTTTCCCATATCTTTACTAAGCAGAAAGCAACGAGATCTGAATTTCATAAGCACGAACAGCTCTTGAGATTTCGCAGTGCCACTACTGCCTACTGTGCGATCTATCTAGAGCACCTTGATGTACCTGCAGCCGCGGTGGAGCAAGGAAGGGCGGAGAGGAGGACCTCGCAGTAGACGCCGGCGGGCTTGTCGACTACGGCAAGCCAATCGTCCTCGAACACTACGGTGGCGGAGGAGTAGGTGCCGGAGCGGGCGGAGGCGGTCATGGCGCGCCGGAGCTCCACGTCCTTGGAGACGGCCGGATAAGGAGGGGACACCGGGCTAGGGTACTCCCCGGTAACCGCCGCCGACATGGCTACGCCTGCTCCCGCAGCTGCTACGGCGATGCGATGCGTGGGTGGCGGCGGCAGGGCTCGCGGCGGTGTGGCGGCGCGAGGCGATAGGAGAAGGAGGAGGAGGGGTACTCTCGTCATTTTGTCCACAGAGGAGACCAGTCCTAATAAAGGCACGAGACTTGTCTTCCTCTCCTCTCCCCAGCGGAAGAACCCCAACCCTAGCCTCCGCCGTCCCCGCCAACTCCGGCGAGCCGATCCCCATCACCGGCTGTAGCCGTTGTGCGCTCTCCAGAAGCTATTCCGCTGCGAATCTGAAGCTCGAGGGCTGAGGAGGGGGAGAGGTAACGGTGGGTGATTTACCGATTTGGGGAGTGGAGGAGGATGGGGTCGTCGTCGAAGGTGGTGCGGCCTGAGGAGGTGCTGGAGTCGCTCAAGAACGACGGCACCGTCGACGCGCTCCGCATGAAGATCATCGCCCAGCTCAAGGCCAATGTATGCTTCCGGCTTCTCTCCCACGTCCTTCCTCTTTTCCAATCCCCTTCTCCTCCCGCCTGCTTGCAGTATTTGCTCTCGGTGGCTCGGCAGCGGCGAGGTCCTCGTGGTGAGGTCGCTGATTGCAAGGTGGCAACCGGAGTAGAGACTACTAGAGGAGTCGCCATGGCTACCGATATGGATTCTTTCGAACATTTTGTGCTACTGTTGAGCGTAAAAAAATCACTTCTTCACGCGAAAGCATTTTTTGTTGTTGCAATGCCTTCACCTGATCAACAGGGAATTTTTGTGTGGCAGGACAGTTCTGTACAATGTAGCATATATGTTGTTGAATTTTGCCCAGTACCAATGTTGTAGATATGTGTTTTTCACCATAGTTTCCTTGCATTGCTTTAGTGAGATTGGCTTGATGAATAGAATAGTTAGTTGGCAGATCAGGACTAAACCTTTTTATATTGGATTTCAGGAGGATATGAAGAAGAATACTATGATGATGGTGGAGCAAAGCAAAGTTCTGAAGACTCCTGGAGCTGAGAAAAAGACTAAGAGGGAGCTGTTTGACGCTCTTCGGCAGGAATTGGAGTAAGCATTAGATGCGTATGTTTAATTTACTATCACGGTGTTGCATAGAGCAAACAGGGTATGCTCGATATAAATTTACTCCGTCAGCTTTGTGGTGTTCATTTTTTTTATGCTGAACTATTTGTGAGCTTGACTTTCTGAGCACACACAATACTCCATGACAACAGGTTTTTGCCTATCATATCTTTTGCTAACCTCTAGTCTCTGCTTGTTTAAAACTAGTAGTGATCTAGCTCCCAGTGATATGATATATATATAGTATTGGAATATACAGATTAGTACTTGAATTCTGCTATACCTTTTGCAGTGCTGGAATTTGAACTTGCAGATGGTGCATTTGGTTTGGACATATTTGTAACTTTGCAGCTCTCTGCACTTTACCATTGTTTTGAGCTTCTTCTTTCTTTGACTTAGATAGTTCTGCTTTATACCATGGACTGAAGCAGAATATATAATTTATCAGACCTGTAAACCAGTGCTAACTCATTTGTTCTAATGCAGAACTCCCGTCCTGGAGAAAGCCTCAAAGGCGGTTTGGGAGTTGATACTCGACAACGGTGGACTGGGTAAAGAGATCACCGAGACAGTTGAGAAAGTCTTCTGCCGGCTCAGCGGAATCGATGCGATGCCACCCCCGGCTTCAACATCCATTGCTCCTCAAGAGAAACAAACAAACATGGATGTAGAGGAGAGTGAGAAGGATGCCTGTGAACCATCGTCATCCTCAAGGAAGAGGCCGTTCGGTGACATCAGTGCGAAAGGAGCAGCTGCTATGCCAAACGGCAGCGCTACATACCAAGATGACGAGCACGAGGAGGGCAACTAGAAGATGTCATGTTGTTTCAACTGTTGCGGGTTAAATTAGCTGTGGTGTTTTTAACTTTTTATGGCCAAAATTGCTGAGTTCTCTGATTGTGATGTAGTTCCACAATCTACGGTTGTATGGTAGATGCTTGTGGCTTCTCTGTTTATGCTAGTCAAGCTATGTAATGTAAGTGGCTGATATAGGTTGTATTCAGCTTTAGAGGGGCGCTAATTTCTGTCCTGAGTATAGAACAAGCTGTCTGCTGGATACTTCCTGAGAATAAGCTTACATTTTGGGTGCTAATAAGAAAAAAAATACGTGGATGTCGTTATTGGCTTCTTCCAAATTACTAAGGTGACAGTACAATGTGGAATTGCTAATTACGATGTGTCTGATTTTATCAGCAGTGCTTAGTCTGTGACCAAAATTTATCATCTCAAACTGTCAAGGTTTTGGTCAAGATCAATTTTTTTGTCTTTGTTTGAATGGTTGACAAGATATTAAATAACTCTTATATTCATAGATCTGAGTTATAGTTGTTGCCTCTAAATTACTCTACTAATTTCATGTTGTGTACATTAGACTTGCTTCTTCTTGTTTAATCTATATCTATACGGAAAGTATATATATACTTCATACTGAATAAACATGAGTTGGGGTGGGATACTTTGCATTTGGTGCCATGTGTGAAGCCAAGGTAATCACCTTTTTTTTCACAATTTTTTTTTTGATTTGATCTTTATCTGTTGCTGTTGTGCATTTCATTTTCTATACAGCTGTGTATTATGATACATTTCCCGCTATTATCTCATTTTTTTATCAGGAACCTTCGTCTTTGCAAAAAATCTTATAAAATTACAAAAGCATGAATTAAACTGGGATGGCAAATTCCAAATTGCAACGGATGGATACGCAACTGTCACTTCAGATTTAGAGAGCAATCAAGGGACATACAAGCTGGAAAAGACAATTGAACACTCTGCAGTCTGCTCTACATTCAGCTCAAATGATACATTTCAGAGCTTGACTTTCTGAGCACACACAATACTCCATGACAACAGGTTTTTGCCTATCATATCTTTTGCTAACCTCTAGTCTCTGCTTGTTTAGAACTACTAGTGATCTAGCTCCTAGTGATATGATATATATATAGTATTGGAATATACAGATTAGTACTTGAATTCTGCTATACCTTTTGCATTGCTGGAATTTGAACTTGCAGATGGTGCATTTTGGTTTGGACATATTTGTAACTTTGCAGCTCTCTGCACTTTACAATTATTTTGAGCTTCTTTTTTCTTCGACTAAGATAGTTCTGCTTTATACCATGGACCGAAGCAGAATATATAATTTATCAGACCTGTAAACCAGTGCTAACTCATTTGTTCTAATGCAGAACTCCCGTCCTGGAGAAAGCCTCGAAGGCGGTTTGGGAGTTGATACTCGACAACGGTGGACTGGGTAAAGAGATCACCGAGACAGTTGAGAAAGTCTTCTGCCGGCTCAGCGGAATCGATGCGATGCCACCCCCGGCTTCAACATCCATTGCTCCTCAAGAGAAACAAACAAACATGGATGTAGAGGAGAGTGAGAAGGATGCCTTTGAACCATCGTCATCCTCAAGGAAGAGGCCGTTTGGTGACATCAGTGCGAAAGGAGCAGCTGATATGCCAAACGGCAGCGCTACATACCAGGATGACGAGCACGAGGAGGGCAACTAGAAGATGTCATGTTGTTTCAACTGTTGCGGGTTAAATTAGCTGTGGTGTTTTAAACTTTTTATGGCCAAAATTGCTGAGTTCTCTGATTGTGATGTAGTTCCACAATCTACGGTTGTATGGTAGATGCTTGTGGCTTCTCTGTTTGTACTAGTCAAGCTATGTAATGTAAGAAGCTGATATAGGATATATTCAGCTTTAGAGGGGCGCTAATTTCTGTCCTGAGTATAGAACAAGTTGTCTGCTGGATACTTCCTGAGAATAAGCTTACATTTTGGGTGCTAATAAGAAAAAAAATACGTGGATGTCGTTATTAGCTTCTTCCAAATTACTAAGGTGATAGTACAATGTGGAATTGCTAATTACAATGTGTCTGATTTTATCAGCAGTGCTTAGTCTGTGACCAAAATTTATCATCTCAAACTGTCAAGGTTTTGGTCAAGATCAATTTTTTTTTTCTTTGTTTGAATGGTTGATAAGATATTAAATAACTCTTATATTCATAGATCTGAGTTATACTTGTTGCCTCTAAATTACTCTACTAATTTCATGTTGTGTACATTAGACTTGCTTTTTCTTGTTTAATCTATATCTATACGGAAAGTATATATATACTTCATACTGAATAAACATGAGTTGGGGTGGGATACTTTGGGTCGGCAAGGAGCAAGCACATAAATTTGAATCGTTGTGTTCTGTATGAGACCATATACCGTCTTGGTTATTGTTTTCCCTCGAGTCTGTGCTGCAAACTATAGACCACATTTGCATTTGGTGCCATGTCTGAAGCCAAGGTAATCACCTTTCTTTTTCACAATTGTTTTTTATTTGATCTTTATCTGTTTCTGTTGTGCATTTCATTTCCCATACAGCTTTGTATTATGAGACATTTCCCACTATTATCTCATTTTTTTATCAGGAACCTTCGTCTTTGCAAAAAATCTTAACATTACAAAAGCATAAATCAAACTGGGACTGCAAATTCCAAATTGCAACAGATAAGATACGCAACCGTCACTTCAGATTTAGAGAGCAATTAAGGGACATACTAGCTGGAAAAGACAATTGAACACTCTGCAATCTGCTCTACATTCAGCTCAAATAATACATTTCAGAGAGCAATTAAGGGACATACAGACTTGTAATGGCAAGATCGAGTAAATTAAATCCATTTCCCTCAAATAATTCAACTACATTGCAATAGTAGTACTCTTCAATCTGCTCTACTAATACTACATTCAGCTCAACATGGATCCATCTTTCCTAGCACAACTACGCAAGCTGCACGCTCCTTCATGTCGCTGGTCGGCCGGTGGAGCCCCCTTCTTTGTTGCCACCGGTGAAAGGATCATTAGCTCCGATCCTCCCTTCTGGGCAACTGATTTCATGTCACGATCGCCACCACCTCGTCAGTCCGTCAGTCTGCGTCGGCTGCGAACCACGGGAGCTTGAGCGCGTCGGCCACCGTCAACCTCTTCTCAGGGTTGCAGGTGAGTAGTCCGCTCATGACCTCGAATCCTTCCTCGGAGAGCGTCTCCTCCGGGAACAGCTCGCGGAGCCTGCTGCGCTGTCCCAGCTTGAGCGGTGGCATCTTGGCGGCGCGCCGCAGGGACGCGAACCCGGGCCACGTGACGTCGTCGGGGGTGCCAAGCAGCCCGAAGATGGTCCAGAGGTAGGCGATCTCCTGGCCGGCGCACAGACGCTGCAGGTCCAGCAGGGCGTCCTCCACGCCGGCCCGCAGCAGCAGGACCTCACCGCCAACGAGCTCCGCCATGACGCAGCCGATCGACCATGCGTCCACGAGAGCGTCGTGGTCCGGCTTCCCCGCGAGCACCTCCGGCGCGGTGTAGAGCATCGTGCCGGCTTCGCTGTGCGGCGGCGGGTCGGACGCCGAGATGGCCAGGCCGAAATCGCAGATCTTGAGGACCTCCCCGTCTTCCGCGTCCGTGACCAGGAGGTTGGCCGGCTTGATATCGCGGTGGACGATGTCGCGGTCCTGCATCCCCTTGGCGCCCATCAGGAGCTGCCGCATGAAGGCGCGCACGGTGGCCTCCGGGAGCGGCGGCGCGCTGCTTCGTTCGTCGAGGATGTCGCGGAGGCTCTGGCCGGCGACGAGGTCCATGACGAGGCCGAGCTCGTCGGTGTAGGGGTTACGGACGACGCAGTGGAAGCCGACGACGTGGGGGTTCCCGCTGCAAGCGGCCTCGAGGAGGCGGGCCTCCCGCAGCAGCTCGCGGGGGTCGGGGGCAGCGGCGGCGAATTCCGGCGGCTGCGACGTGAAGAACTTGATCGCGACGGACTGGCCCGTGGCGCGGTGGCGAGCCTTGAAGACGATGCCGAAGGCGCCCTCGCCGAGACAGGGCGTCTCCAGCTCGTAGTCGGCGGTGCTGGCGTAGGCGACGGCCGGCTTCTTGATGGCGCTGGTACTGGGGCTGGGGCATGTTCTTTTCGCGACGACGACTCTCCTCTTCTTGAGGGCTTGGCCACCCATGGGCATGGCGACGGAGGCGGCTGGTCGCTTGCGGATGGCCATAGCTAGGGCGTCTGGGATCGATCAGACAGGAGCCGAAGAAAGCGCGAAGTGGAAGAGGAAGGCGGGATGGGGATGGGGCCCGGATGGGGATGGGGAAGTAGGGTTTGGGCAGCTCAAATCGATAATACACAGACAGGATCTGAAAGTAATTTGGGAGAAAACGCGTACTCAACCCCAATTCGAGTCTTATTCTGACGGCTCGAATCGGTGACGTGGCGAGTACGGAGTACCGGATCCGAGTTTACCGTGCTGGCCTGGCCGTGAAAAAAAACGCGTGGTAGATTTTATTTTAGCGGAATTGCTAAGAGCATCACAGTCGTTCGGCGCCCAAATCCAGACCAACTTTTAGCACGATAAGACTTGATTTCTGCCTGCTCGCGTTTCTAGACACAGTTTCGGCGTTCGGCTAAAATTTAGACGAGTTTAGCAAATTCAGGCGGATTTTATTAAACATGGACGAATATAGGCGGATTATATCAAATTTAAACTACATTACTAGATAATAAACTAAAAACATTAAAAAAGACCGTCGTCGTCGCCTTCGCCGATACCGCCACCGCCTCTACATGCCGAAGTTATCGTAGAAGGACGTGTAGCCGGGATTGGCCCTGCCATCGTCCTCGCCGCCGTCGTCGTCATCATCGCTCGGCGGCTGTGGCGGGCAGGAGCTCCCCTGGACAGCGTCGCCGCACCTCTAGGGTTGGTAGGAGGGGCCGATTTCATCGTCGTCATCGAGGACGACGAGCGGCGTGCCCTGGTAGGCGAGAACGCGGCCAGACCAGGCCTGGCGTTCGGCCTCCTGCTGCAGGCGATGGATGCGCTGCCGCTTTTTCTCCCCCCAGTCCGCCCTGGACCAGGCGAGTAGGTCCGGCGCGGACGGCTCCACCGGCGGCTACGGTGCCGCCTCCCGGAGGGACTCCTCCACCGCCATATTGACAACGAATGCATCATCATCGACGGGCACCGCTGTCGTCGAGTTGTCGACAAGTACGCCATAGGGGGTCCTAGTGGCGTTGGAAGGATGGGGTGTGAGACGTCGGATGTTGCAGGAGCGGTGAGCACAAGTTTACCCAGGTTCAGATCCGACTGCGGTGACCGGATCCTACTCCTGCTAGCAACCCAGTAATATATCGGCGTGAGTCGGATGTTACAGCAGATTACAAGAGAGCTTCGCTTGTGCGAGTTGGTTGTGGTTGTGTGTATTGAATTGTGCCCATAAAGGCTCCCATAGGGCCGGTTTATATAGTCACCGGGGCCTAGGGTTACAGGAGAGACCTATCCGGCTACGTTACAGAGTCGGTAACTATGTACAGCTTGGACTACAAGTAATACTACAGGCCTAAGTCGGTAACTCTTCTGGGCCTTGTCATAGCCGAAACTGGCTTCTCCTTGTTGGGGATATGCTATATGGGTATCCTCATAGCATGTCTCCTATCCGGATAACCCGGGTGGCCCACAGTTGGTAGCATGGCCCATGGCTTGCTGGGCGGCCCAGTTAGATGGATCCAGAAAGGAGACCCAAGCCGGATAAAGGAAGGCTACGGTTGGAGTCACCGACGTACCCGGAGCCTTGGAGTACAAGACACACAAGACTAGTAATAGACGGTGTAGGACTCTGTAACCTGTCCGGCTAGGACTTTTCCCTGTAACCCTAGGACCTGGCGACTATATAAGTCGGGCCTATGGGAGCCTTTACGACACGATAACTTAGACTTTCTAGTCACCTCGCACAGCGAACCAATCCCTGTAACTCGGCGTATTGCCCTTATAGTGATTTATAGCAGGAGTAGGATTCCACCACCGTCGTGAGATCTAAACCTGGGTAAGCTGTGTTACCTCGTACCCGTCAACCGACTGCCTTCCCCCACGTCTCTAAACACGCATTGTGAGGACCCCTCCATGGCGTACTCGTCGGCAATACCACGACAGTTGGCGCCCACCATGGGGCAAGAGGCGCTTCAGGCTCTTCGGCTGGCGAGGACCAAGATCTTCGCGGGAATCGGCAAAACCGTGGCCATCGGTCGCTATCTCTTCTCCGGCAACATTCTGATCGTCCCCCCTCCCCCGACGAGTTCTAGATCCCGGCGAAGACGAACCCTACGCGGTGTTCGATCGTTCCTATCGGATACATCCACCTCTTCATTGGCGAAACCGACTCGGGCACTAGTTCCCTAGGAGTCGAAGGAGCATCAAGGCCTGCACGGACCGCCTACGGACAGGATACATTCGCGGAAGGATCGATGTTGGATCTCTCTTCGGAGTTTGCTGGCAAAGATTGAAAAAATTCAAGACCTGCACGGACCGCCTACGGGCAGGATACGTTCGTGGAAGGATCGATGTCGGATCTCTCTTAGGAGTTTGCCGGCAAAGATTGGAAAAATTCAAGGCCCACCCAAACCGCCCTTGTGCAGGATATAAAGGTGCAAGATCGATGCAAGTCCACCGGCTTCGCCCGTGCGTCTGGACAGCAGAGATCCAAGTTCGTCGGTGTGGTTACCATCTTCTATCTGGCGCATTGCGTTCAGAGAGAGGGCGAAAACCCCCGCGGTTACCTGGCCAGGTGGCTCCGTATACGAGCCGATCTAGCCCACTACCCCAATGATGATGCTATGTATCACTTTGTGGAAGGACTGGACCACGACACGCTTCTCCGGCATTCTCTAAGACGACAGCAGGTGTCAGGACGCCTTACCTTTGAAGGCATGGTGAACACCGTCAACAACTACGCGGAGGCTGAAGCGGCAGCTTAGACAGCGCTTGCGCTCATTGACGGTGCCCCTCTGATTCAGTCATCGCCACCACCGCCTCCGGCCGCCATTGTCGCAGCCGCACCGCCACCTCTAGTCATCGTCACTGCTGTTGCACCTCCACCGCCTGTCATCGAAGAAGTCCGGGCACCCTCCGACTCTGTGATTGACGCACTCTATGCCGACTTCAGTGCAGATTCGGAGGAGATAGATTTCAGTCCAGAGGAACTAGACTCCGCCATGCAGGAGATGGAGGAGGATTACACGCGTGACGAGCAAGCCAACAATGTCGTCACGTCTCGAGAGGTGTTCGTCACCATTGGGACGGCGATGGATGACGATCAACCCGGATGAGCTCCGCCTACAACGCTGGAAAAGGGGAAGGGGCCACGTATTGCTGCTGACGATGATCGTGCAAAGGTCATGCCTCCTCCGCCTAACACAGTGCAGCAACCGCAAGAACTCGGCACTGGCCCGAGCAACAACAACACCGCAAACTTGCCGCCTCCGGCATCTACGTCCGCTGCTGCCCAAGTTACTCCAGCTGATAGAGTGATGTACGACAATCTCCTCGTTGAGCAACTGACTGTAGCTCATATCCGGAATGTGACTCAGCTCGACGAGAAACGCCAGCAGCTGCTGGAGGAGGCGCAGGCCATCGCGGAGCAAGGCGCTAAGCTGGATCGAGATCTAGTCAACGCGCAGAAGTCCATAGAGAAAGCTAGAGCATTCGAGGCTGAGTACAAGACTCTGCTGCAGCAGCAGAAGGCCAAGAAAGCTCCGGCTCGCGTCATCAACGATCTTGGTGTACGGTGAAACCTATGATGGGCTCCCTCGAAGCCGGCACAGGCCAAGCCATAAATTGACAGTGAAGGCAAACAGGTGATGCCCACCCCACTCCTTAACCTCGTCGTTGCCAAGACCCTTCTGGATCAGGATAGATCGCCCGAGGCAGTGAAATAGGTCTATGACCTAGTGGCCAAGGCGGTGAAGCAGCAGGAAAGGACACCTCTCAGAGGCTTGAGTCCGACCCAGCGCTTTGCCAGTCTAGCCAGTATAAGCCACCAAGGGACAGATCTCCTCTTGATGTCGGGTCCTAGACGGGTTCATCAGAGCAAAGACGGAGGGATGCGCGCGACAGGAAGGATGCTATCCCCATATCCTCCGACCACGGAGAAAAGGCCCGACCTCTTCGCCCATCCCCACCGCCCCGATCCTCCCGACATCACGAAGATCCCAAGGCTCACCATCATACGGATATGCCCCCGCCAAGGCAGTGCGGCATCGTCATCCATGATAACACGGAGCAGACCCGTCATGATGGAGAGCGCAACCAAGAACACAAGAGAAGGTCACGTCATGACCCTCCGCGTCCGACAAGCAACCATGACAGGCGTGAGGCGTCGCAGGAGGGTAACAGCAAGAAGGCTGAACCATCACCACCTCCGCCTCCGTCACCACCTAGCATTCACCATGGCGGAGGAGGCCCGCGTCGTTCACGCATCCCATCCCCTATTGACAAGAAGAAGAAGAACCCGGAGCCATACGATGCACGTTCGCGGATTGATAAGATCTACGAGGCCCGGGAAGGACCATACCTGGGACCACGTTGCTTTGGACCTGCAATACGGTCCGCAACTTACCCCAAAGGTTTCCGGATTAACAAGACGATCAAGCCTTATGATGGCACTGCCAAGCCAGCCACATGGTTGCAGGACTACGACAACGCGGTGGAGATTGCCGGAGGCAACCCCAACATCATCGTCAAATACCTCACGTTAATGTTGGCGGCACGGCCCGTCAATGGATCGACGACTTGCCGGAGAAATCCATCTGCAATTGGTTGGACATGCAAGAAGCATTCACCAAGAACTTTGAGGATACATACAAGCGTCCCTGCACTGTTGGCGATCTACAGCGGTGCATGCAAGAGAAAGACGAGACATCTCGCGCCTACCTCTCCCGCTGGCTGGACATGAAGAATTCCTGTGCAGGAGTGCACGCTCAGACCGCCATGGCCGCCTTCATCGATGGGTTGGAAAGGGGCACGTTGCTCCGACATAAGCTGAAGCGCTTGCAGGACAATCACTAGCTTGACTTGAACCAGATGATTCAGTTGGCTAGTGAGTTCACAGCTGCCGACGATGATTCTCGTTGGCTCCTTGCCGGCAACGGCCGTTCCAACTCAAGCTCGGAGGAACAGCAGTACAAAGAGGAAAACCGTTCCAGAAGAAAAGCAATCTACCGACATGGTTGCTATGACTTTTGCAGGACGAGGTGATGGTGGACAGCGTGGCCGAGGACTGGGAGCTAGTCGTGGGCAGCAACGAGGAAGTGAAACTACCTCGGTGCCGCTCCGTGTTCCCTAAACCTACGAGGAGTACCGTGATATGTCATGCCTCGTACACCTCGATGTCAACGGCAAGGCCACCCATACCAATCAATACTGCAAGTTCGTCAATGACCTCAAGGAAGACCCGGAGTCCGGCTACAAGCGAAGTCGGAAGAACAGACCGCGAGGCAAGGGCAAGGGGAAGAAGAAGGAGGAGGAGTCCAAGGATTCAAGTGAGATGGACAAGGATGTTGACCCCAAGCACGCCGCCAAGGGCGACGACAAGGGCAAGAACCCATTCGTGAAGAAGGCGCCAGTCTACCACACTTTCCTTGGCACCCCAACCGTCCGACAACAGAAGACCTCTATGAGGATCCTGATGGCTACTCCCTCCAGTTCCCCAGTACTTGCGCTGGTCGGAGGTTCCAATTACTTGGGACAATACGGACCACCCAGACCTTATTCCTACGGAGAACCAATACGCCATGGTAATCAACCCCTTGATTGACGGCGTGGAGTTCACCAAGTGTATGGTGGATAGTGGAAGCAGCATCAACATCATGTACCTGGATACACTGCAGAAGATGAACTTGACGGAGGCAAACCTAAGGCGGACCAACACCATCTTCCACGGCGTAGTTCCTGGTCAGGAGGCTCGGTCCCTTGGGTGCATTACACTTCAGGTTTCCTTTGGCGATGTTAATAATTACCGCCAAGAGCGCATGACCTTTGAGGTGGTCCCCTTCAAGAGCGTGTACCACGTCATATTCTGCCGCGACATATTCCACACGTTCATGGCCAAGCCATGCTTCGTCTACAACAAACTCAAGATACCCGGACCAAACGGTGTCGTCACCGTATCCGGAAGCTTTACCAAGGCAAGGGACTGCAAGATTAACGAAGCAGCCTTCGCGGAAGCTGACCTCTATAGCAAAGAATTCAAAGAGATTCAGAGAAAGGTCGATGACTCAGAGATGCCCGCGTCGAAGAAACAGATCTCCGACTCCGCTCCTGCATTCAAGGCCGACAACGAGACCAAGCCGGTGGAACTTGTGGTAGGCGATGCCTCCAAGGTCACCGCCATTGGGACGAACCTGGATCCCAAATAGGAAAGCGCGCTCATCGAGTTCCTCCGTGAGAATAGGGACATCTTTGCCTGGCAACCTGCCGACATGAAAGGTGTACCTAGGGTACTTGTCGAGCACAGCTTAAACATTGATCCAAAATGCAAACCAGTGAAACAACCTCTACGACGCTTCGGAGACGAGAAGAGACGTGCCATTGGCAAAGAGATAGCTAGGTTACTTAAGGCTAGATTTATCCAAGAAGTCCTTCACACCCTATGGGTGGCCAATCCTGTACTTGTACCCAAAAAGGGAACCAAAGAATTAATAATGTGCGTTGATTACACCGGCTTGAACAAAGCATGTCCCAAAGAGTTTGCTTTGCCTCGCATTGACCAAGTCATTGACTCGACGGCTGGCTCGGAACTTTTGTGTTTTCTCGATGCATACTCAGGATACCAGCAGATCAAGATGAGGAAGTCGGACCAATTGGCCACTTCGTTCACTACCCCATACGACACGTTTTGCTATGTTACGATGCCATTTGGGCTAAAAAACGCAGGTGCTACGTACCAGCGGACAATGCAACATTGCCTTCATGACCAAATTGGTCGGAACATTCACGCCTATGTGGACGATATCGCGGTGATATCTAAAAAGTCAAATGACTTAATCTCTGACTTAAGAGAAACCTTTGATAATCTCCGGAAATACAACATGATGCTTAACCCTAAGAAGTGCGTCTTCGGGGTTCCAGCCGGCCAATTGTTTGGTTTCATTGTTTCCCAGCGCGGAACAGAGGTCAACCCGGAGAAAATCAAGGCCATCTTAAACATAAATCGTCTGACATGCCTAAAGGACATTCAAACTAACAGGTTGTGTTGCAGCAGTTAGTCGGTTCATCAGCCGACTTGGAGAGAAGGCTCTGACGCTGTACAAGTTGCTAAAGAAGGCGGACAAATTCATGTGGACGGACGAAGCAGATGCAGCATTGAAGAAACTCAAGGAGATTCTTTCCTCAGCGCCCATCCTTGCAGCACCCGAGCCTGGAGAGCCCCTGTTAATCTACATGGAGGCAACCAACCGGGTAATCAGCATCGTCGTCATGGTAGAGCGGAAGGAACTAGGCTATGAGCACGGAGTTCAACGGCCAGTTTACTATGTGAGCGAGGTGTTGACAGAGTCCAAGCAGCGTTACCCGCACTACCAGAAGATAGCTTATGGAGTATTCCTTGTTTCTCGGAAGCTGAGGCATTACTTTTAGGAGCATCCAATCACAGTGGTGAGCAAGACTCCACTGTCCGACATAATCAACAACAACGACGCTACGGGAAGGGTCGCGGAGTGGGGCATTGAACTTTCCGCCTTCGAGATCACCTACAAGAGACGCAACGCTATCAAGTCACAAGCCTTGGCGGATTTTGTTGCAGATTGGATGGAGATGCCAGATGCTACTCCGTTGCCGAAACCAGAGTACTGGGTGATGCACTTTGACGGATCAAAGTTACTCAACGGCTCGGGGGCTGGTGTATTGCTACAGTCACCAACAGGAAACAAGCTACACTACGTTCTGCAGATCCACTTCGAGGCTACAAACAACATGGCAGAGTATGAAGCACTCAATCACGGACTACGTGTAGCCAAGGATATTTGCATCAAGCACATAGTTTGCTGTGGAGATTCCGACTTGGTTGCCCAGCAGGTGGCTGGCACCTGGAATGCGTGGAACCCTATGATGGCGGCATATCGAGATGAAGTGGACGAGATAGCCAAGAGCTTCTTGGGCTACGAAGTCAAGTATGTACCTAGGGAGCAAAACGAGGCGGCTGATCTGCTATCTAAGCTTTGATCAGGGTGCAAAATAATTCCACCAGGAGTCTTCCTAGAGCATCTACGTACACCATCCGTGAAGGGAGCCGACATCGACAACCCGGATAGAGCTGACTCTTTCGTCAACATGGTGACAAAGGTTCCTCCGGCTTGGACAAAACCGTTCATGGAATATCTCGAACACGAAACTTTGCTCGACGACGAGGTCGAAAGACGGCAAATAGTACGATGAGCAAAGGGTTATACCATAATCAATGGAAAACTCTACAAAAGGAGCACTACTGGTGTATACCTAAAGTGTGTTTCCCAGCTAGAAGGTATTGAAATCCTACGCGAAATCCATCTCGGAGATTGCGGGCATCACGCCGCTCCTCGATCGTTGGTTGCGAAAGCCTTCCGGCAAGGATTCTACCGGCTGACCGCGAAGGCGGATGCAGACAAGCTGGTTGAGACATGCATGGGATGCCAGTATTATGCCCGACAACCATATGTTCCTGCTGAAGAATTGCGAACAATACCAATAACTTGGCCATTTGCAGTTTGGGGGCTAGACATGGTGGGACTGTTACAGACGACACCATGTGGGTTTACGCATCTACTTGTAGCAGTTGATAAATTCACTAAATGGATAGAAGCTAAACCCATTAGAAAGCTTGATGGGGCAACTGCCCTCAGGTTTGTTAGGGATCTAGTGGTGAGATTTGGTCTCCCACATAGCATTATCACCGAAAATGGCAGCAACTTGTCACTCGGAGAAGTGGATGCTTATTGCTGGGAGAAGGGCATACGACTTGACCTTGCATCTGTGGCACATCCACAATCCAATGGTCAGGTTGAGAGAGCCAATGGATTAATTCTGAAGGGAAACAAGCCACTTCTTGAGGCACCGCTACATAGAGCAGCTAGAGCCTGGGCAGAAGAATTGCCATCTGTGATGTGGAGTTTACGAACTACACCCAACAGATCCACTAGCTACACCCCTTAATTCATGGTATATGGAGCAGAAGCCATCCTACCTTCCGACATACTTCACGATGCACCAAGAGTCGCCGCCTACGATGAAGATGACGCTGAAGAATCCAGACACCTAGATGTGGACCTTCTCGAGGAGGAGCGCGTTTTGGCATGCCAAAGATCCGCCATCTACCAGTATAAGCTACACAGCTACCATAGTCGCCGCGTTCGGCATCGCTCGTTTAAAGAGGGGGATTTGGTGCTCCGACTTAAGCAGAAGAAGTCACACAAATTATCCCCGCCATGGGAAGGACCATTCATCATAAGCAAGGCGCTGCTCAATGGGTCTTACTACCTCGTTGAGAATCGTGAAATAAAGAATAGACCCAACGAGGATCATAAGCGTAAGCGACGTGACCCGGATGATGACTACCCGGAGCTTGATCAGCCATGGAACATAGCACAACTACGTCCTTTTTACACTTAGCATTTTTTTATCTAATTGTGTACCTCTTATATGATCAATGAAATAAAGCTCTCTGGTTCACTCATATTTCTGAGTCTTTTACCTCCTTTAGTGTTCGTTTTTGGATCATATAAAACCTTTATGCACAAGTTTTGCGATTGCACTTGCGAAAATTCCGCCTACGGGCGTTAGCTTAAGTTTTCTGGTCTACACGTTCTTTGTCGTTTTTATGTAGATTCTGGAGTAGTGACTTTTGGCACTTATTGTCGGCAATTTTGTGCTTAGGTCATTGACGGTGCCATTGGGCATCATCACCTGAGCGCATGGTTCCGACAATGAGTCTTCCGACTCACGAAAGGTCAAGCATTAGAACCAAAGTAATGGATAAGCTAGCACTTGCTTAAACAATATATACATGCTGGAAACTGGTTCTTAAGTAGCAGGATATACAACATTGTTTTCCGCCTTAAGTTAAATACATAGTTTTTTCCGCATACGCATCAAAGGTGAAACAAATATTACAAGTTGTTTTTCATTCCTTTGGCACATGCGACTTGGAAGCGGCGTCATCAGTAGCAGGAGAACCACCCTCGAAGTCGGCGGTGTGAAGGGACTCAGAGGAGCTTTGGTTGCCGCTATCGATGGTATTCATCGGCACGAAGACACTGACGTCGACTAACTCGGCAACTCTGGTATCATAGCCTGCGAGTGACGACAAGATGGATTCGTGATTAATCTCTTTGCCGTCGTCATCTACATCGGGAATGCCAGAGGTCACCGTGTCGATTTCGGCATCTTCGTAGTGTGCCTTTACCATGGATAGCGCCATCCTTGTGCCGGCCCATGCACATGAAGCTTTCTAGATTGTGATACGCTCAGGGGCTCGACGTAGGATCTCCGAGTACTTCGCCACAGAGTCTGAGGCCTTGATGTTGATTTGGAGGGGCTTGGCAATCTCTTTGGCTTGCACGATGGCGATGTTGATGAAGTTGCCGGCAAGAACCATGCATTCCTTTGTTAGAGGTGGCGAACGGGTTAAACCCATAGGAGCTACAAATTCTGACAAGGAGCACATGAGTTCAAAATTTCAGAGTATCTAGACTACAGAAATCCAAGACGGAGAATCACTTACTGAAGATTCTAGCCTCAGCTTGCCAGAGGGTATCCGCCAAGGAGTCCTTTTCTTGTTGGAGGAGCTTGTATGCCTCATGGTGGTGTTGATTCTGCTCGTCAGCTGCTTTCTTCTGATCCTTTAAGATCTAGATCTCCTCCTTCAAGCGGTTCATCTCCTCGGTGGTGGAGTCCTGCAGGGCTTTCATCGATTCTTCATGCATCTTCAGCATGTCCTTCCTCTCCTGCTTAAGGATCTTGTTCTCGCTATCCAGCTCCTGAATGTGCTTGGATTGCTCGACAATGTCCTTAGCCTTGGCAATGGTTTCTGCAAGTCGGAGAAAGGAAAGTATACAGTGAGTACTTGGAGAATGTGGGCACAAAACCAATTCGGAATGCGAAAAAGAAAACAGATGCTTTCTCTTGGTGATTTGTTCCTTCAAGAAGGTAGTTTTACCCTTTTCAGCTTCCAAGTCTGCGCGCATCTTCTGATACTTGTCGTTGTCCATGCCCCTCCGAGCATTCTTGTTCTGTGGAAAAAAGGAAAAAGTTAAACGTTGTTTGGTCTGCTTGGAGCATCTAGCCGGAAAAATTCCACCTAGACGCTCGGGGGCTACAGCGAGAGTTTTTAACTTAGCAATATGATTAGTCTTTCTTTAAGCATCTATTCGGAACTAATTTAGTTTTCGATTAGAAGCTTGGGGGCTATAGTATAAAGTTTTTAGATCAGATATATGCTTAGCTTTTCTTTAAGCATCTAGTCGGAACTAATTCGGTTACAACTAGAGGCTTGGAGGCTACACTATTGAAATTTATAAACACTACGTATGCTACTTTTAAAGCATCTAGTCGGAATAATTCATTCCACCTATATGCTTGGGGGCTATAGTGAGAAGTTTTCTTGCTTAGTCACTCTTAGAGCATCTAGACGCAAAGACCTATGGTTTTCCGTCTACAATCCTGGGGGCTATAGTGGGATACTCATATGAAATGCAAAAGGCAAATAAAAACTTACAAGTGCAATGATCTTGAGGTTGGTAGCGCTCTCGGCCAGCAGCTTGCCAAAGGATACGATGTTTCCTTGCAAGATCTCTGCTTGTCGGAGGATCTCCTCGAGACTGCACTTCGGAGATGTCGGCGACACACCAGGAGCCAGAGAAGTTCTATCTGGCGTAAGTACCGGATAGACTATCTTTGGATACTCTATGGTTTTCTTGAGTGCGAGGGCGCTGCCTACGGCAGAAGTACCTGCTTCCACCATCGCCTTACCACCACCGATGGCATCCTTAGCCGGAGCTTCAGCCATTTGGTGGGCGGCACTCTCCTGCGTCGCCTGCTCGCCAACAACAGCGACGTCGGTAGAGGCACCTGAGTCCACTTCCATGGCGGAAGGGCCAGATGCCTCCTTAGCTTGTGAATTTGTCGGGGCAGACGAGGGCTTGGCGGAGGGAGTGATAGGTGCAATGGCGGGAGATGCGTCGCGATGCAGTATGTCCTTAATGGTTCTATAAGCCCCCAATGTTTTGGAGGTCTTCTTCAAGCTGGTCGTGTCTTTCTTCCTGAAACGTGCAAAATGTATAAGTATAGGAGCAAGATAGATAAATAGACAATGTCGGAGGAAAAGAAGCTTACACAAGTGGGGGTGCTTTGGCAAAAGGGATCCCGATGGTATTTCTTTTCTTCGCCTCCAGGGCGGCGGTAGTCTTTTTGGAGGATCCACCCTGCGTCTTCTTCTTCTTGCCTCTGTTGGCAGCATCAGAGGTGGAGCTCTTCCGCTTTCGCGCCAATGGAGCATCGTCGTCGGACACGACCGTGACTTCCTTCATCTTTGTATCGTAGATTTGGGCAGCCATGCTGTCCTCCTCTAGATCGCTAAGCTGTTAAGTGAGAAGTCACCGTGTTTAGATGAGATAAAAATGGCTAGACGGAAGAACTGGAGTATATGTCATACACGGAAGATAAACAGTTACCTTTGGGCACTTGCTGTCTACGAACATGTCGTAGGTGATGGTGAAGCCATGTCGCTTGTCCTTCACCTTGACGATGTCCTTAAGACGGAGCTTGATGGAGTTGCTCGAGAAATTGTCCACGGAGATGCGGAGGCTATCCCTTCTATCGCTGGTATACTCGTGCATCAGCTTCACGCGGTGCTGCAGAGGTTGGATTCGCCTGATGAACCAGCACATGGCTAGGTCCAAGCCGGTCAAACCTGTCTCTACGAACCACTCTATCCGCCTGATGGCGCGGGAAGCATCGATGTCGGAGGGAAGGGAGGCTTGGGATCTCCATGTCGAAGTTTCAGCGGCGGCTCCATCGACGAAGTCCGGGTACGTTACTTCTCGGCCGGCCAGAGGGATATCTGGGCCATAGAAGTAAGTACGCTGCCAGTTCTTGCAGGACTCGAGGTCGACGATGTCGGGGAACCGCCGGCCAAGACGGATCTTGAAGCTTATGGTGCCGCAATTTCTAAGTTCTTCCTTACTGGCTCCGGCTTCACGCTTGACGGTGAAGAAATACACGAAGAGATATAGCTTAGGCTTAATCCCTAAGTAACCCTCGCAGAGCGCCGCGTAATTGCTAAGCGCTAGGATGCTATTGGGAGAGAGGTTTTGGGGCTGGACTCGATAGTGATTCAATACGGAAAGGAAGAAGTTAGAGATGGGCAGGGAGACGCCGCGTACCAATTGGGCTTTGAGGTACACCTTTTCTCCGGCTTGGGGAGAAGGTGCCACCTTGCCGGCCGGCGCCGCCCGCCAGGCGAGCCCCTCCGTCGCAGGGAGGTATCCCTCGGCGATCAGCTCCTTGATATCGCTGTCCGTGATGTCCGAACCACGCCAATCGCCTTTGTGGGAGTCAAGCTCCTCCTCCAGCGGCTCCAGCGCCACTGGATTATGGTCGCCGCTGGTGGACTCAACCACCGCCGAGACGGGGATGGCCAAACCCTCTGGGGGCACGACGACGAAGCTCGCCGGCTTCGCCGCGGCTTAGCCCGACGCTGTCATGGAAGGAGTAGAGCTGCTGCTGGCCATTAAGTGAGTTTGGAGGTGACTGGCGAGAATTGGAGTTAGGGTTTTTCGCAAGATTGCGCGGAGAGATCGAGGGGGCGCTCGCTGGAGGAAGAAGATGATGCAAGGAGAGAATGAGGTGAAAAGTAAAAAAGTTCCACCGCAGTTACTATTTACGATCTCCAACATCAAGATTCATGCAGCTTGATCGGACGGCTGTCGCGTAGATGACGTGTGCGCGAATGTGCGCGGAAATTTTGCCACGTCCCAACGGTTCGTATCGCTCGCGCGGGAAAATCGGACATGATTGCGTTCTCTGCATGTGTGAGTTACGAGGCGTCTCTGACCTACGCCTACGTCACCCTAGCTAACATAGGCAAATGAGCCGTCACATCGGAAGATTCCGGCATGGACGGATCTAGTCCGGCTACGGAAGAGTATGATGGAATATTCAGCATTTCTCCGACTTACATATTGAAGACGGAGAAAACCTTGCAGGGTTCTTTGGGAGGACTACAAGATGTTGCTTGACGTTTTGCCGACATCCATCTAGACGGAGCGTTTCACGTGAAGAGGCAAGACGGCGCAAGATCTCGGAGTTTTCCGGGGGCTACTGTTGGGGATATGCTATATGGGTATCCTCATAGCATGTCTCCTATCCGGGTAACCCGGGTGGCCCACAGTTGGTAGCATGGCCCATGGCCTGCTGGGCGGCCCAGTTAGATGGATCCAGAAGGGAGGCCCATGCCGGATAAAGGAAGGCTACGGTTGGAGTCACCGACGTACCCGGAGCCTTGGAGTACAAGACACACAAGACTAGTAATAGACGGTGTAGGACTCTGTAACCTGTCCGTCTAGGACTTTTCCCTGTAACCCTAGGACCTGGCGACTATATAAGTCGGTCCTATGGGAGCCTTTACGACACGATAACTTAGACTTTCTAGTCACCTCGCACAGCGAACCAATCCCTGTAACTCGGCGTATTGCCCTTATAGTGATTTATAGCAGGAGTAGGATTCCACCACCGTCGTGGGATCTGAACCAGGGTAAGCCGTGTTACCTCGTACCCGTCAACCGACCTCCTTCCCCCACGTCTCTAAACATGCATTGTGAGGACCCCCTCCATGGCGTACTCGTCGGCAATACCACGACACTCCTCTTTCTCTGACTAGGCCGCCCGTGAAGCATAGGTCTAACCCGTTGGTGGGCCACCCTGGTCAGCGATTCCTGTGGGTATACACGGAAAGTATATCCCCAATAGTAGCCCCCGTAAGTCTCCAAGATCCAAAGTCGGATAAATCATCTAGCTTGATGGTTTCTTCGTCTTGAGAATCTTGAAGGGTTCCCGAAAACTTCGTTCATTGATGTAGGATTCCGAGTCAGTTGAGTCGGATATGTTTTGCTCTGACTTTAGTCTTTTCCTTGCTTGGTTTGAAACATAAGCTGGATTTTTCAGCGGCGTGTGGACTGACAACTTTTCAGACCAGGTCCTGTCACTGACAGGATTTCCATCAGCACGACAGTTAGTGGGTCCATTCCTTACGGAACAGAACGCTGTTTCAATGCCCGCGCAAAAATCGAGGGGGCGGAAGAGTCGCGAGGAAGCTAACTCCACCCTCTCCTATACGCATGGCGCTAATCGCGCGTGTTAACGCACGAATCTTGACATAGAGACAAATAAAGAGGGGAGAAAACCCTTTCTCTCAGATTCACCTCTCCATCGATTCATTCATTGCCTCCTCGTACTCGAGCGCTCTGCACCAGTTCCCATCTACGCACTGTGAGAAAAAATCTCTCCTTCCCCCACCAGTCCTTTTTCCTCCAAGATCCATGGCATCTGCCTTGACCTCAGTGGCGGCGGCGGGTTCGTCAGCGGCGAAAGAGAGGAAGATACAGGGCCTCTGGATCCCCAACGCCATGGACAACGCGGGACTCCAAGTGATGGAGGACAAAGGATTCATCGTCGCCAGTGCATGGCGGAGCGCCTCAGGGCATGCCGTGCCCTCCCTACTCGACGACGAGAGGGTGCTGTTTGGCACGCATGTCGACCATGGCCTCAGCTTGCCACCGTCGGACTTCCTCGTCGAGGTCCTCAACTACTACGGTGTGCAACTCCATAATCTTTCTCCCAAGTCCTTGCTTGAGCTTAGCACTAATGCAGCTTATTGTGAGGGGTTTCTTGGCATTAGGCCAAGTCTAACTCTTTTCCGGTACTACTATGGTAACCGGAAGAATTCCATTAGCCCCGGTGTGCCTTACGTCACCGACACTCTTAGCTTAGTCCTTAGGAGAAACCAAGTCTATCCTAGGATTAACGCTAGTGAATCCGTCAAGCACTGGGCTAGAACTTTCTTCTATCACAAGGATATTCCGGCTCCTGGAAAGGCGGAAGGTCTTCCGGCGTTCACCGATGGCACCGCTCTCCACCAGAATTCATGGGACGCGCAGGCGCCAAAGCTGTTGGAAATCTTGATCCTCGCCAAAAGGCGGATTGAGTTTCTGATGAAGCATGAAGGACTCCATGGATCTGATTTGATCCATTGCTGGTTGGAGTGCCGGATTCAGTCTCTCCTGCACCATGGAGATCACCTCATGCACCAGATCACGGGCGACAAGAAGGACAAGATGCGGGTCAGTTCAAGCCGGATTCCGGCGAAGGACTACAAGACCCTCATGCAGTATTTGATCAAGGAAAGAGTGGAACGAAAAGTTATAGAAGTTTCCATGAAGATGTATACGACCAACCATCCTCTAACTCCGGTAAATATTCCGACTCTGCTTTTTGCGTTTTGTCGTTCTTTTCTGTTCTTTCTCCTACTCTAGTTTCATCGATGCTTTTTGACTTTGTCAGCTCGAAAAACTCTCCGAGTCTGAGCTAGATCCACTAGATGGTTATGCTTCAGACGATCCGGAGGCGACGGAGGATGATGAGGTGCAGGAAGTTGCCGCCCCCGCCTCCAAGAAGCGCAAGGTGAAAGAAGTTGTTCCTGCTGGTAACCAAGTGGTACCAGTAGTTAAAAAGTAAGCACCGTATATTTAATTTTCAGCACTTTTGTACCTTCATTTCTTTCCAGAGCACACATGATATTTAGGATTTTCGTGTTCTAGAGATAAATCAGTTTTGAAGAGCAAGACCAAGCCGGACAGCAAGCCGGGCAAGCAGATGCGCCAAAAAAAGCTTGTTATCTCCCCTGCTGTGCCGCCATTGACTCCATCCAGTACTCCATCAGCACATGGAGTTTCTGCCTCCCCTGATGCTGGAAAAATCTCGAAAGCCCTGGTCACCGTTGATGACCAGGCAACTAATAAGGGTGAACCCATCAAGGTTAATGATCCCATGGTAATGTCTACAGGAACAATGGATAAAATAGCCGGCTCTGCTATCTCTTGCCTAAAGAGGAAAGAGAAGGAAGAGATCCTCAGACTGGCTCAATCCATTCTTGAGAAGCAAACCTTGACTCCAGAGGCAGCGGGCCAAGAGGAGGAGGGCGTCAAGCTGGTTAGCCTCCTGGACCAAATTTTGGTCCGGGACGCTAAAGTCGCATCTGGCGAGCTTCCAGCGACGGATGTTCCTTCCCTCACCCTTACAGAGAAGGTGTTTCACAGCACCAAGCTCGGATTTGAAAAGATGCGCCTGGAACACATTGTAAGTTTCCAATTCTTATTTGCATTTATTATCATGTCCTCTAGACCCCAAGCATAAAGTCGAATAAACATCGTTGGATCCAATTTGATGATTTTAGGTTGCAAAAGAACGATGTAGTGTAGCCCCCAAGGCCCGTGCTGTAATTTTACTTAGTTAAATTTGTAGCTCGAGTCTTAGTAGCCGTCTGACGGTATTCCGTCTCTATACTTACAGAAAATTGCATCTTCCAACCAGGAATTGCTCAAGAATATTAGCAATAAGCACAAAGAAATCAAGGCTTTGCGCTTTGAGAATTCAAAGTTGAAAGTTGAGAAAGATGAAGCAGAAGGTAAACTTTTGTGACTTCCTCTTTGTCAGTTATCCTTTTTTGTCATAGTCAAACTTGTTTTGTCCGACTGATATTTTGTCTTTGCAGAACTATTGTGTCAGTCCGACAAGATGGTGGAGCAAGCCGAGAACTTTAAGGTCCTGGAAATAGAGAATGCTGAACTCCAGGACAAGCTTGAGAAGCTAACTTTAGAATCAGAGAAATCCGTAGATGCAGCCGGGAGTCAAGCAATCACGAGACCGTGAGGCTCGAGAAGCTCCTAGACCTCCGAGACAAAGAACTAGCTGATCTCAAGAAGGACTTCGATATTCAGAGGGATCTTGCCCAGGCCACAGCCAGTGAACTAAACAGCCTCCACAAGGAGCATGCTCAATGGAATCACTCTTTGCTAGGTAGGATTTCCAAATATTTTCTTTTGTTTTTGATTTTTCGACTTTCTTTTCAGCCAAATTTTGACTTTTTGGTTCTTTCCCATCCCCCCTGAATCTTTCCGACTCTCCTACCTCTGAACCTCGCCTCGAGTGCATTAATCTCATAGGAGATGTCTTGTACGACTTCTGCCAAACTCTAGAAGAAGCTGGCGAGGCCGTCAAGATTTCCGACTTGCACGCAATGTCAGTGCACGAGGTGAGGGACAAGGTTAAGGAGATTCCAAAGCTCATCGAAGACTGGAAGATCTCCTACGCTCGGACTACTGCTCAGACAACTTTGACCATCGTGATGAGCCACCATAGCGAGATGGAAATATGGCACGTCACCAAGGGCATTGCCGAGGAGGATGATGAGGGTAACCCGCAAGACATCAAGGCCATCCAAGAGTCTTGTGTAGGTTATGCTTGTCGTGTGGTGGATATGACCAGCTATACGACACCATTCTTTGAATCCATCGCCGCGCCTCCCTCGCCCCAAGAGCCAGAAGCCAGCAATGCTTCCGAGTCTGAGATTGAGGGAGACCATGTTGTTGACTCCAATGCTCCACCTGCTTCATCACCACCGCCTGATTCTGCAGCATAGATAATATTTATGCATTATTCTGAACTCATGGAAATGTAATGATGAAAACAATGTTTTATTTTGTGCCGGTCTTGTAAAAACTGATGCTTTTACTATCGTAGGATTGTGCTTATATATATTTTATGCATGTGCTTGAAAAATTATGAAGCACTTTGTGTTTTTATGCCTATACTTGTCGTTTTATCTGGCTCTCCGCCTCGTCCCTTTCATGGGTCGGCCAGCCTTTAGCACTGTAAACTTTGCCGAGCAATGGAGCACAATTGCTAAACCAGTTTAAACTTGGAAAAAAAGCCGACTTCCAGTACCAACAACTCATTACTCGGAAAATGCCCGCGTCTAGGCAATCAGATAAAAAACCAAAGTATAGACAATAAATTAAACTTTGTACCCTAAGGTAACATTTTTAGATGTTCAAAAATCATAACCAGAACAAACATGAGCATAAAGTACTTTCAAGCATTCTGGGATTTTTGAAAAAAATACATGATCTTTTGGAAATAAGATGGCAAAAACTTCTCAAAGATAACATATGAGGAAACCAACACTTTATTTCACTTTGAACATTTACATATATGGTTACAAAGAAACATAACTAAGAATATAAGGGACGTAGCTATGCAATATTCCATGGACGGTCTATTTCATCTGGGTCTATGCTGCCACCAGCTCTCTTTCTTTTCCGAGTATCAGGTCTTTCCTTGACTAGTCTCATGTCGGTTAAATAATATGACCCATTATGCAGAACTCTGCTAACCATAAAATATCCTTCCCAAATTGGGGAAAGTTTGTGCTTTATCTTTTGCAAAAGTCGGAGAACCAAATCGCCTTTTCTGAAAGAACGGTTTTGCACTCTTTGACTATGATACTTGCGCAACTTCTGCTGATAGGCTATAGATCTCTGCTCAGCAACAACGCGTGCTTCTTCGATTATATCAAGATCATCTTGTCGAGAAACTTCTGTATCTTCTTTGATATACGCTTTGATTCATGGAGCTTGATGAATCAGATCACTTGGAAGAACTGCTTCTGCACCATAGACCAAGAAGAAAGGAGTATAGCTAGTTGATCTGTTAGGAGTTATACGCAAGCTCCTTATCACAGACGGTAATTCTTCCGCCCAAGCCCCCGCGTCCAGACGAAGTGGTGCCTCGAGGCGAGGTCGGATTCCTTGTAAAATAGGTCCATCAGTTCTTCCGACTTGTCCATTAGCTTGTGGATGTGCGACTGATGCAATATCGAGTCGGATCCCTTGTTCTTCGCAGAATTCGGCAAGTTTGCCCATGGAAAAGTTGCTCCCATTGTCAGTGATTATACTGTGCGGATATCCGAATCAGATGATTACATCCTCGACGAACTTTTTGGCTGTGGCTCCATCGCAACTTGTTACGGGTTTAGCCTCAATCCATTTTGTAAATTTATCCACCATCACTAGTAGGTGAGTAAATCTACCTTTTGCCGTGCGAAAAGGCCCTACCATATCAATCCCCCATACCGCAAACGTTCATGTAATAGGGATTGTTCGTAGCTGTTCAGCCAGAACATGTGCCTGATGAGCATACTTTTGGCAGTCTTTGCATGTTTTGACCAGTTTATCGGCATCTGCCTTAACTGTAAGCCAAAAGAATCCGTGTAGAAAAGTTTTTCCACTAAGGATCTAGCCGCAACATGATGACCACACTCGCCTTCGTGGATTTCTCTTAAGATTTCCACTCCTTCTTCCGAAGAAATACATCGCTAAAACACGCCAGAAACACTTCGTTTATAGAGCTCACCATTTATTATAGTGTAGGCTTTTGCTCGTCGGACAATCTGTCGACTCAAGACTTCGTCTTCGAGTAATTTTCCGTCTATCAGGAAATCCAGATAGGGTTTTGTCAAGCTAGGAAATACAGCCATAACTGCTATTAAAGTTGAGCCGGATTTCGTCGGATAGTCCTCATCAACTCCGACTATGGAGGGGACCCTTAAATGCTCTAAAAAAGCTCCATCCGGTACTTGTTTTCACGCAGAGCCTATCCTTGATAGAGCATCTGCTTCCTCATTTTCTGCTCAAGGATGTGTTGGACCTCAAAACCCTCGAACGATTTAGATAGTTCATCCACAACAGCTTTGTATGCTGTCATGTGCTTGTTTGCGTTGCAGTTATCGGATACTTGCTGAGTAACTAAATCCGAGTCTCCGTAACACATGAGTCTTGATATGCCAATGTTTTTGGCCATGCGTATTCCATGCAGAAGTGCTTCATACTCGGAAATATTATTGGTTGCCATGAAGTGTATTTGCAACACATAAAACAACTTATCTCCTTGGGGTGATTTGAGCACCATGCCAGCCCCGAGCCTCCAAGTGCTTTTGATCCGTCAAAGTGAAGGGTCCAAAATTCTGAGTCTGGAGGGCCTGTGTTTTCTGCCGTTTATGTCCAATCAATGACAAAGTCGGCAAGTATTTGGGACTTGATTGTTGTACGTTGTTTGTACTCAATGTCGAAAGCTGCAAGCTCTATTCCCCACTTTGTGACACGTCATGTGGCATCGCGGTTATTGATTATATCTCGCAGGGGAGCGGTGCTCGCCACTGTGATCTTGTGCTCTTGAAAATAGTGGCGTAGCTTTCTGGATGCAAAGAACACTCCATAGGATAGCTTTTGATGGTGTGGATACCGTTGCTTTGATTCTGTCAGGACCTCACTTAGATAATAAGTTGTCCGCTGCACCTTATGCTCGTGGCCTTCTTCCTCACGCTCGACTACTGTTACCACACTTATGAATTTGTTGGTTGCTCCAATGTAGAGTAACATAGGTTCCTGAGGTTCTGGCGCTGCGAGAACTGGTGGGTTTGAAATTATATCTTTCAAACTTTGCATGGCAATTTCGGCTTCCTGAGTCCAGAACAATTTGCCAGTTTTCTTCAAGAGCTTGTACAAAGGTGTGGCTCTTTCACCGAGCCGGCTGACGAACCGACTCACCGCTGCAATGTAGTCAGTGAGACGATGTACGTCCTTCAGGCGAGTTGGCCTGGTAATGTTTAGGATAGCCTTGATTTTGTCTCGGTTTACCTCTATGCCTCGCTCAGAGACGATGAAACCTAACAATTTTCTGACTGTAATTCCAAAGAAACACTTCTTAGCATCATATTGAATATTCGTAGACTATCAAATGTTTCATCCAAGTCGGAAATTAAAGTTTCCTTATTTTTGGACATAACTGCTACGTCGTCTACGTATACATGACGTTGCGTCCAATTTGGTCATTGAGACAATGTTGCATAGTACGTTGATATGTTGCTCCTGCATTCTTTAAGCCAAAAGGCATAGTTTTGTAGTAGAAGGTTCCAAAAGGAGTGACGAAAGACGTCTTAATTTGATCCGAATTTTTCATCGGTATTTGGTGATATCCGAAATATGCGTCGAGAAAATAGAGTAATTCCGACCTTGCTGTTGAGTCAATAACTTGATCGATTCTTGGCAAGGGAAACGGATCTTTTGGGCATGCCTTGTTCAAAGCGGTATAATCAACACACATCCTTAAATCAATGGTGTCTTTTTTAGAGACGAGTACAGGATTTGTCACCTAATCTGTATGGATGACCTCTATTATAAAATCCACTAATTATAGTCGGGCTAATTCCTTGGCTATTGCTTTGCGCTTTTCATCACCAAACCTTCGTAAGGACTGTTTGGCGGGTTTAGCGTCAGGGTACACATTAAGAGAGTGCTCGGCAAGTTCCCTAGGTACTCTGGCCATGTCAGATGGCTGCCATGCGAAGATATCACAATTAGCTTTGAGGAACTCGAAGAGCACACTTTCCTATGCGTGGCCTAAGCCTACCCCTATGTTCATCGTCTTGGAGGGATCATCTTCATTCAGCGACGTTTTCTTCGTCTCTTCCGATGCCTTGAACTACAAACTTAGATTCAGCACCTCGTTCTTCGTGGCGGGCATCTCAAACGGATTGATGGTCTTCTTGATCTCCTGGTGCTCCTGGGCGTGCAGCATGGCTTCGGCGAAGGCAGCAGATCCTTCGTCGCACTCTCGCGCCTTCCTTGGATTTCCTTGTATGGTGATTACGCCCTTTGGACCTAGAAGTTTAATCATGTTGTAGATGTAACAGGGACGAGCCTTGAACGCCCAGTAAGCCGACGTCCGAAGATGGCGTGGTAAGCACTTTTGAACGGTACCACCTGAAAAGAGAGTGGATCGGTCCGATAATTATCTCGGGTTCCGAATGTCACGTCCAGAGTAATCTCACCCAGAGAATCCGCCTGTCTCCCTGGTACAATGCCATGGAAAGTTACACTGTTGTAACTCAACTGGCTCTCGTGCAGCTTCATGCGGTAGAGCGTCTCGATATAGAGGATGTCAATGCTGCTTCCACCGTCCATGAGTGTTGTAGAGAACTCATAGCCATCAATAAGAGGATTGACGACCAGAGGGTACTTTCCCAAACGATGTGTTTTCCTCGGATGATCTGAATGATCAAAGGTGATAGTTACCTCTGACCAGTCCAGGAACTGTGGGACAGCCGAAACCGTGGCATTGAGCTCGCGAAGAACCAACTTTTTGTCCTTAGAAGGTTGGGATCCAAGGAAGCAGACGTATGCGTCTTTCTGAGTCGTATAAGTTTTCTTTCCATCCGACTTGGGCTCTGCAGTAGCTTCCGCTTCTTCCATGTTGGAATCTTCCTTGGGCTCCTTTCCTCAGAATTTTTCTTTTCTTTTTGTCGCTTGGCTCTATAGCTAGAGAATTCGTCTTTCTTGATGTCATCATTGAAACGACACTCGGCATTTGTGTGGGTAGATCCTCTGTTACTATCCAAGTGGTGGACACATGGAGTATTGGCAATGTCGTACCAGGTATAGGTTCTTCTGGGTTGCTGATCTCCTCTGCCCTGGATTCGGGAAGTTCCACGGCCTCTACCCCGGCAGCCTCTGCGCCCTCCTCGTCCCCCAGATCCGAACGTTGTGTTAACAACTATGTTGTCCGGAGCCGGCTTTTCATCCGAGGTGTTCTTGCGCTTCCGAGTTTGCTTTGGCTGTTTGGCTGCATTGGGATTGGCCCGAATATTTAGCAGCCCTTCTGAATCATCATCGGCATCAGCATATTTGCTTGTTGTCTCTATCATTTCTCCCAAATCTGTGACATGGTCACGCTTCAGTCTATGACGTAGAAGTCCGACTGGAAGTCCTGCAATAAAAGATTCTATCGTAGTTTGTTCATTTACTCCTTCGCAGGAGTTTTTCGTGTTAATCCAGCGTCCGAGGTAATCCTGGCAGGTTTCTCCGGGTCTTTGGGTGTAATGCTGCAAGTCTCCGACTATGCAGGGTCTTCTGTATGTTCCCTCGAAGTTTGAAAAGAACGCGCTTTGCATATCATACCAGTTGTGAATTGAATTCTCTGGCAGTTCATTGAGCCATGATCGAGCCGTCTTCCTCAGCATGAGCGGGAGATATCAGACTTCAACCAGGTTGTTTCCTCCTTTGACGATGCAGCAGGCCTGGAAGAAGTCCTGGAGCCAGGTATCTGGCCGAGCTGCGCCGTCGTAGGGCTGAATGTGTTTGCCGATACCAAAGTCAACCAGAAATTTGGTCTGATGTATGCGTGGTCCAAAGCACTTGGGTCCCACATACACGTATTCTTCCTCATACCTCCGCGCTTCTATCTTTGATTCAATGCGATCGCGAGCATCGTTTGGCGAGAGAGATCTGCGCCTTGGAGGCTCACGGATTCTGCGTGGTGGAGTCGGATTTCTGCTTCTCCTCTCACCATTGCCGCCTTTGTCCCTGCGGCTTGCATGGCTACGACGTGATCCTTGATGGTCGCTGATAGTAGGCGATGGTGGCCTTGGTGGATTATTTCCAGCTGGGTTTCTTGGTGGTGGCGGTGGAGCCTCATTATGCTAACTCTGATGCCTATTTCTTTGAGCACCGTCTCTACTTGATTCAGGACGATCTGGATCATATCTTCGGCCGGTGTTGCCAGCCGGACGGCTCGATGGTGGCATCCTTATCCGATCTTGCTCTTCTCGCTAGCGACGTGTTTTCGGGTCTTCTCTATAGAGGTTGTTTTGCTGATGATGGTCCTGATGAGGAACCATCGCCCTGATGGCGTCTTCAAACGCAACCGGAATAACTCTTGACTAGTCACGTGCCGGCCGGCGAGAGTGGCCATTTGAGCCGGTTCTTGAATTCTCTTCTTCTCCATGGGGACGGTAGCGTTGAGTTGTATCCCTGCGAAGCCTTACGTCAGCGCTTCGGTCAGTGCCAGTGTGGCAAAACTTGGATTTTGAGGCTAGCTTGCCACTGAATGACGCGGCCGTTTTCTGCTGCTTTAATCCTTTGTCCAGCAACACGACACACTGCTGGACCTGCTGTAGAGACGGATTGTTGGAGAGGATGGCTCAAGCTGCAGCAGCATTTTCCAACGGCATGTTGTAGACTCAGATCTTCTCTCAATCTTTCCGTCAAATAAATCTTTGTGGATATATGGATTCTTGTTAGCAAGAAACGGACCTCCCATTGTCTTGTTTGGATGTCACTTGAAATCTAACTGATATTTGGCAGGATCACTGTCTAACTGCTGTCTCATGTCGACGATGCGCGCGGCCTCTTTGAGTAGAAACAGATGGTGCTTTTCCAGGTCCCCAACCCTTTCTCCAGCGCCTTAGGTGTAAGATCCGAAGCCGTTTGGATTGGAATCATGAGAGCATCTCCGTAAATTTCACGTGCACCTTTGGTGACAACGTGTCCATCCACAGGAGGGTTGATCGGGGTGGTATTAATCGGATCTCCATCCTGATTCTCCATCTCGTTCTCTTCATCAACTTTTTCTTCGTTGGTTTCTTCGACGTCCGGTTTCTGCCAGTGTCAGATTTTTGTTGTTGTTGTTCTTCTTCTTCTTTGACCGCCCAATAGCCTTAATGTGCGTACCAGTGGAAAAGACGGCTTTTGGCCCGGTACCAGGGGAAAAACTTCCGTCGGTACTTTCCGTCATGGTTGGCTTGTGGACCTCGGAAGAATCTCCAGTATCCATATCATCCCGCGAGGTGTATCTTTCATCCATGCTATCATATGGACTAGTAGGATTTTCCGTCTCACCTTGCGTTTGTTTGGAGACATGCTCTTGTTCATACTCCTCCATCTCTTTGTCGAAGTCTCGAAGTTCCTGCGACGTGATTGACTCCTGAGGGGAGCTAGGTGAGTCAGCGTTTTCTTCGATTGCGTCTAGAACTGAATCATTACCAGCTCCAGCATCGACAGAGTCGAATCCAGTGCTTATGTGGTACACGAAACAGTGCTTATTCTTTTTCATGTTCTTGAGGTAGTGGCACAACTAGGTTTCCGCCACCTCCATCTCAAAGTTATCCTTAATGTTGGCGAATTCTTCATAATCGATGTAGGGGCGCTTCATCATCTCATTTATCATGTGCTTCAAGGGTAGTTTTTCTGCTACGACGTCCAGTATGACAGAGCCGTAGCGGATATATTCCTCATCCGTGTATCCGATCTAATCAGGGAGATCAGATCCAGATTTTTCTTCCACCTCTTCTTCCACTATAGGAGTGGGTTGGGTGGGTTTGATTTTCTCCGGGACCTTGTGTAGGGGTTCGTAGCATGGAAAACAAAAAATTTCTATCGCATACAAACAAACAAGCCAAGATCTATCTACTAGATTGTAGCAACGAGTCGATGGAATAACTTACCCTCGAAGATTCCAAAGCGTTTAACGAGAGCGGATTCTCGTGGGTGATGTAGTCGTACTCTTCCCGATCTCAAGATCGTGTAGACGATCCTTTCGGCGCTGCGTTCCGGCAGCGCTCCCGCAGTCGGTCACACGTTCGGTACTCGACGAAGACCTTCCTCTCCCTTGTTCCAGCAGGCAGCGGAGGTTGTAGCACTCTCCTCGCGATTCCGGCAGCACAACGGCGTGGTACCGGAAGTAGAGGGGAGATCCCGCAGGGCTTCGCCTTAAGCCGGTGCGAGTATGGTGGAGTTATGAGAGAGGCTATTAGTGGTCTAGTAATTAGACACACCAATTAGAAGGCTCTAAACCAATTAGAAGGCTCTAAACCGCAGGCTAAAGCAATTAGAAGCTCTAAACCAAAACGGCTCTAAACCGGAGATTAGAGGTAGAAACTTGTGTGTCTAGGAGGGGACCCCTGCCCCTCCTTATATAGATGGGAGGGGGCTGGCGCGCCAGGGGAGGGAGGGAGTCCCTCCCCAACTCGGCCTAGGGCTGGCCGCCGGCTTGGAGGAGAGAAACTCCTCCTCCAAGTCGGTTCCAACTCCTCTTGCTTGTTTCCCACAGTTTCTTGTTTTAGCCGTTTGACTTTCAAACTGGACATTTGACTTTTCTGTTTTAGGATTCAATTTAATCCTTTATTTGGGATAGCAAGAACACTTAGTACATGATGCAATCATTCCAATATGTAATGACACATTCATGTACCCCTCCCCCCCGGAGTGCCGGACAATCCGGAACCTTCTAGAACATTCCCGATGAAAACACCGGAATCATTCCGCAACTCCGAAACGGGACTTTCCTTATATGAATCTTATTCTCCGGACCATTCCGGATCACCTCGTGATATCCCGGATCCCATCCGAGACTCCGAACAACATTCGGTCTCTTTCTCATAATACCATAACTACTCAAAACAACGTCGAATCCTTAAGTGTGTCTCCCTACGGTTCGTGAATTATGCGGACATGATCGAGACACTTCTCCGAACAATAACCAATAGAGGAATCTGGAAATTCATATGGCTCCCACATATTTCTACGATTACTTTGCGATCGAATGAACCACTTACATACGATACCAATTTCCCTTTGTCTCACGATATGTTACTTATCCGAGGTTATGATCGTCGGTATCTCTGCATACCTAGTTCAACCTCGTTACTGATAAGTACTCTTTTCTCGTTCCCGTGATATGTGATCCCTTGTGACCAAGTCACATGATTGCAAGCTAATTGGATGACATTCCACCGAGAGGGCCCAGAGTATATCTATCCGTCATGTGGATGGACAAATCCCACTCTTGATCCATGTGTCTCAACCAATACTTTCCGAACACTCAATGCCACCTTTATAACCACCCAGTTACGGTGTGGTGTTTGATGTCATCAAAGCATCCATCCGGTAAAGGTGATATGCATGATCTCATGGTCAAAGGAATTAGGTTACTATGTATCAGAAAGCATATAGCAAATGAACTATTGAAATGACTTGATCTTTATGCTACGCTTATCTATAGGAGTATGTCCACCATATCATTCTCCTAACGATATGATCTTGTTGTTGATAACATCTCAATGTTCATGATAGGGAAACCACAATCATTAATCAACCAACAAGCTAGTGAAGTATAGAGGCTATACTAGGGACTTCAAATTAAGTTTACAAATCACACAAGTATCAATGTTTCCTTATTAATACTATTATAGCATGAATGCAAACATTTATCATAAACACAAAGATATAATAGTAACTACATTTATTATTGCCTCTAGGGCATATCTCCAACAGTCTCCCACTTGCACTAGAGTCATCTAATCTAGATTACATGGTAATATACCGAACACCCATGGCAGTTTGGTGTTGGTCATGTTTTGCCCTCGGGAGAGGTTTAGTCAACGGATCCGCCACATTCAGATCTGTGTGTACTTTGCAAATCTTTATATCCCCATCCTGGATATGTTCTCGAATAGCGTGAAAACGTAGCTTGATATGCTTCAGCTTCTTGTGTGACCTTGGTTCTTGCGCATTGGCTATGGCGCCCATGTTATCACAGTAGATAGACATTGGGTCCAGCGCACTAGGAACCACACCCAGCTCTGTAATGAACTCTTTCATCCATATCGCTTCTTGTGAAGCCTCCGAAGCAGCCATGTATTCCGATTCAGTTGAAGATCTCGCCACAACGCTTTGCTTTGCACTCCTCCAGCTAACTGCTGCACCATTCAAAATAAATACGTATCCGGATTGTGATTTAGAATCATCCGGATCTGTGTTCCAACTAGCATCGGTGTAACCATTAACAACGAGCTGTTCATCACCTCCATAAGAAAGAACCATATCCTTAGTTCTTCTAAAGTACTTAAGGATGTTTTTGACCGCTGTCCAATGATCCACTCCTGGATCACTTTGATATCTGCTAGTTAAACTAACAACATATGCAATGTCGGGTCTAGTACATAGCATGGCATACATTAGAGATCCTATGGCTGAGGCATAGGGAGTCTTACTCATCCTTTCTCTATCTTCTACCGATGTCGGACTTTGAGTTTTACTCAAGGTCGTATTGGGCAACATGGGCAAGAACCCTTTCTTGCTTTCTTCCATTCCAAATCTATTTAGAACTTTGTCCAAATATGTACTCTGTGACAATGATATTTGGCATTTCGATCTATCTCTATAAATCTTTATGCCTAATATGTAAGCTGCTTCGCCAAGATCCTTCATTGAAAAACTATTATTCAAATATTCCTTGACACTATTAAGAAGGTCTACATCATTCCCAATCAACAATATGTCATCCACATATAGTATTAAGAATGCTACAAAGCTCCCACTCACTTTCTTGTAAATACAAGCTTCTCCATAAGTTTGTATAAAACCAAAACTTTTGATTACCTTATCAAAACGTTGATTCCAACTTCGGGATGCTTGTTTCAATCCATAAATGGACCGTTGAAGTTTGCATACCTTGTTAGCATCTTTAGGATCGACAAAACCTTTGGGTTGCATCATATACAACTCTTCATCAATGTCTCCATTGAGGAATGCTGTTTTGACATCCATCTGCCATATCTCATAATCATAATATGCAGAGATTGCTAACATAATCCTCACAGACTTTAGCTTTGCTACCGGTGAGAAAGTCTCATCGTAGTCAACTCCTTGAATTTGTCGAAACCCTTTTGCGACAAGTCAAGCTTTATAGACAGTAACATTACCATCAGCATCTGTTTTCTTCTTGAAAATCCATTTGTTCTCGACAGCCTTCCGGCCATCCGGTAAGTCCACCAAAGTCCATACTTGGTTTTCGTACATGGATCCAATCTCGGATTTCATGGCTTCTTGCCATTTATTGGAATCTGGGATCATCATCGCTTCCTCATATGTCTCGGGGTCATCGGTGTTGTCCACCAACATGACATTCATAACGGAATCATACCAATCTGGAGTGGTACGAATTCTCGTTGACCTCCGAGGCTCTATAGCAACTTCAACCGAAGTTTCATGATCACCATCATTAGCTTCCTCTCTTATTGGTGCAGGCACCACAGGAACTTCTTCCGGTGCTGCGCTACTCGCAATTTCGAGAGAAGGTTCGACAACCTCGTCGAGTTCTACTTTCCTTCCAGTCACTTCTTTCGAGAGAAATTCCTTCTCTAGAAAGGATCCATTCTTGGCAACGAAGATTTTGCCTTCGGATCGATAGAAGGTATACCCAATAGTTTCCTTCGGGTATCCTATGAAGACGCATTTTTCCGCTTTGGGTTCAAGCTTGTCCGGCTGTAACTTCTTTACATAGGCTTCGCATCCCCAAACTTTAAGGAACGACAATTTAGGTTTCTTCCCAAACCATAATTCATACGGTGTCGTTTCAACGGATTTAGATGGTGCCCTATTTAAAGTGAATGCGGCTGTTTCTAATGCATAACCCCAAAATGATAGCGGTAAATCTGTAAGTGACATCATAGAACGAACCATATCTAAGAGAGTTCGATTACGACGTTCGGACACACCATTACGCTGTGGTGTTCCCGGCGGTGTCAATTGTGAAAGTATTCCGCATTTCTTCAAATGCTCGCCAAACTCGTAACTTAGATATTCACCTCCACGATCAGAACGTAGAAATTTAATCTTCTTGTTACGTTGATTCTCTACCTCACTTTGAAACTCCTTAAACTTCTCGAAAGTTTCGGACTTATGTTTCATGAAATAGATATACCCATATCTACTCAAGTCATCCGTGAAGGTATGAACATAACGATAACCACCGCGCGATGCTACACTCATTGGACCACACACATCGGTATGTATGATTTCCAATAAGTCCGTAGCTCGCTCCATCATACCAGAAAATGGAGTCTTAGTCATTTTTCCCATCAGACATGCTTCGCATCTTTCAAGTGATTCAAAATCAAGTGATTCAAGAAGTCCATCGGAATGGAGTTTCTTCATACGTTTCACTCCGATGTGACCAAGACGACAGTGCCACATATAGGTCGAATTATCGCTTGATTTCAAACGTTTACCCTCAATGTTGTTGATATGTGTATTTCCACTATCGAGATTCAATAAGAATAGACCATCTATCAAAGGTGCATGTGCATAAAACATATTACTCATATAAATAGAACAACCATTATTCTCGGATTTAAACAAGTAACCGTCTCGCAATAAACAAGATCCCGATATAATGTTCATGCTCAACGCAGGCACCAAATAACAATTATTTAAGTATAAAACTAATCCCGATGGTAGATGAAGGGGTAGCGTGCCGACCGCGATCACATCAACCTTTGATCCGTTTCCCACGCGCATCGTCACCTCGTTCTTCGCTAGCTTCCGTTTATTCTGCAGCACCTGTTTCGAGTTACAAATATGAGCAACCGAACCAGTATCAAATACCCAGGCACTACTACGATTACTAGTGAGATACACATCAATAACATGTATATCAGATATACCTTTCTTCTTGATGTTGCCGTTCTTCAAATCCGCCAAGTACTTTGGGCAATTCCGCTTCCAGTGACCTTCTCCCTTGTAGTAAAAGCACTCAGTATCAGGCTTAGGTCCAGCCTTGGTCTTCTTCGTTGGCGTGGTAGCTTTATTACCACCCTTCTTGAAGTGTCCCTTTTGCTTAGACTTGCCTTTCTTGAATTTGGTGGTCTTATTGACCAACAACACTTGGTGCTCTTTCTAGATCTCCACTTCTGCAGATTTCAACATGGCAAAGAGTTCTGGCAACGTCTTGTTCATGTTCTGCATGTTGTAGTTCATCACAAAGTTCTTGTAACTTGGTGGTAGTGATTGGAGGACACGGTAAATCCCCAAAGCATTAGGAATCACTATACCCAAGCTTTGAAGTTTGTTTGCGTGCCCAGACATCTTAAGCACATGCTCACTGACGGAGCTGCCCTCTTCCATCTTGCAGTTAAAGAACTTTTCAGAAGCCTCATAGCTTTCAATTGCCGCATGAGTCTCAAAAATCAATTTGAGATCCTCGACAATATCATATGGGTCGGAATCCTCAAACCTTTTCTGAAGCTCCGATTCCAAACCATACAAGATAGCACACTGAACTATGGAGTACTGATTCTTCCGAGCGAGGTAAACATTCTTTACTTCATCGGGAGCATCAGCTGCAGGTGGGTCACCTAGCGGTGCATCCAGCACATAGGTCAAATTACCAGCTGTGAGGACAATCCTCAAATTGCGGAACCAATCCGCGAAGTTGCTTCCATTGTTTTTCAACTTTTCTTTCTCTAGGAACGCATTAAAATTGATGGTAGGGGCTGCCATTGATCTACAACATATTTGCAATAGTTTAGACTAAGTTTATGACAAATTGAGTTCAAATTAATTAATGTAATTAAACTAGGTGAACTCCCACTCAAAACAATATCCCTCACATTGTTTTAGTGATCACATGAACCAAATCCACTACATCAACACCGATCATCACGAGAGTTGATATAATTTCAATGGCGAACAATCGTCATGTTCATCATATCTACTATATGATTCATGCTTTACCTTTCGGTGATCCGTGTTCCGAGACCATGTCTGTACATGCTAGGCTCGTCAAGATCAAACCTTAGTTTCCGCATGAGCAAAACTGGCTTGCTCACGTTGTATACACTTGCGGAATCTAACACACCCGATCATCACGTGGTGCTTCGAAACAACAAGCTTTAGCAACGGTGCTGACTAAGGGTGAACACTTTATGACTTGAAATTCATGTGCATGAGGGATCATCTTATAATGCTACCGTCGTCTACTAAGCAATACAAGATGCATAAAGGATTAACATCACATGCAATTCAATATATATGTGATATGATATGGCCTTTCTTCTTTGTGCTTCCGATCTCCATCTTCAAGCACGAACATGATCTCCATCATCACCGGCATTGCATCAAGGTCAATGACGCTACTCCATGGTTGTCGTCCACCGGCTTCAACTATTACAACTACTTTGAATAGACACGCGGGTCTTAACATAAATTAAAGACAACCATATGGCTCCTGCCGGTTGCCGACTTACAATAAGGAACATTGCATACATCAAATATAATCACAATCATGGCCATATCACATCACTGCACACCCCTGCAAAACAAAGTTAGACGCCTCTACTTTCTTTGCATATTTTACGTGTTTTGGGGCTTTCAATAAGTGTCGTTCTAACTTACGAACAAGAACCACAACATTGATACTAGTATTGTTAATCACCCGTTGTAAATTGGATCTTAACTATGCTAGGAGAAACAGGCACCCGCAAAGCCACTTATGCAATACAAGTTGCATGTCAAGCGTGGAGCAAGTCTCATGAACGATGTCATGTAAGGTTAGCCCGGGCCGCTTCATCCCAACATACCGCAAGATGCAAAGTACACAAGAAGCAATCGACAATAAAAGCATCAACGCCCACAATGACCATTGTGTTCTACTCGTGCAACAGATCTACATATAGACACGGCTCTGATACCACTGTAGGGGTTCGTAGCATGGAAAACAAAAATTTTCTATCGCATACAAACAAACAAGCCAAGATCTATCTACTAGATTGTAGCAACGAGTCGATGGAATAACTTACCCTCGAAGATTCCAAAGCGTTTAACGAGAGCGGATTCTCGTGGGTGATGTAGTCGTACTCTTCCCGATCTCAAGATCGTGTAGAAGATCCTTTCGGCGCTGCGTTCCGGCAGCGCTCCCGCAGTCGGTCACACGTTCGGTACTCGACGAAGACCTTCCTCTCCCTTGTTCCAGCAGGCAGTGGAGGTTGTAGCACTCTCCTCGCGATTCCGGCAGCACAACGGCGTGGTACCGGAAGTAGAGGGGAGATCCCGCAGGGCTTCGCCTTAAGCCGGTGCGAGTATGGTGGAGTTATGAGAGAGGCTATTAGTGGTCTAGTAATTAGACACACCAATTAGAAGGCTCTAAACCAATTAGAAGGCTCTAAACCGCAGGCTAAAGCAATTAGAAGCTCTAAACCAAAATGGCTCTAAACCGGAGATTAGAGGTAGAAACTTGTGTGTCTAGGAGGGGAGCCCTGCCCCTCCTTATATAGATGGGAGGGGGCTGGCGCGCCAGGGGAGGGAGGGAGTCCCTCCCCAACTCGTCCTAGGGCTGGCCGCCGGCTTGGAGGAGAGAAACTCCTCCTCCAAGTCGTTTCCAACTCCTCTTGCTTGTTTCCCACAGTTTCTTGTTTTAGCCGTTTGACTTTCAAACTGGACATTTGACTTTTCTGTTTTAGGATTCAATTTAATCCTTTATTTGGGACAGCAAGAACACTTAGTACATGATGCAATCATTCCAATATGTAATGACACATTCATGTACCCCTCCCCCCCAGAGTGCCGGACAATCCGGAACCTTCTAGAACATTCCCGATGAAAACACCGGAATCATTCCGCAACTCCGAAACGGGACTTTCCTTATATGAATCTTATTCTCCGGACCATTCCGGATCACCTCGTGATATCCCGGATCCCATCCGAGACTCCGAACAACATTCGGTCTCTTTCTCATAATACCATAACTACTCAAAACAACGTCGAATCCTTAAGTGTGTCTCCCTACGGTTCGTGAATTATGCGGACATGATCGAGACACTTCTCCGAACAATAACCAATAGAGGAATCTGGAAATTCATATGGCTCCCACATATTTCTACGATTACTTTGCGATCGAATGAACCACTTACATACGATACCAATTTCCCTTTGTCTCACGATATGTTACTTATCCGAGGTTATGATCGTCGGTATCTCTGCATACCTAGTTCAACCTCGTTACTGATAAGTACTCTTTTCTCGTTCCCGTGATATGTGATCCCTTGTGACCAAGTCACATGCTTGCAAGCTAATTGGATGACATTCCACCGAGAGGGCCCAGAGTATATCTATCCGTCATGTGGATGGACAAATCCCACTCTTGATCCATGTGTCTCAACCAATACTTTCCGAACACTCAATGCCACCTTTATAACCACCCAGTTACGGTGTGGTGTTTGATGTCATCAAAGCATCCATCCGGTAAAGGTGATATGCATGATCTCATGGTCGAAGGAATTAGGTTACTATGTATCAGAAAGCATATAGCAAATGAACTATTGAAATGACTTGATCTTTATGCTACGCTTATCTATAGGAGTATGTCCACCATATCATTCTCCTAACAATATGATCTTGTTGTTGATAACATCTTAATGTTCATGATAGGGAAACCACAATCATTAATCAACCAACAAGCTAGTGAAGTATAGAGGCTATACTAGGGACTTCAAATTAAGTTTACAAATCACACAAGTATCAATGTTTCCTTGTTAATACTATTATAGCATGAATGTAAACATTTATCATAAACACAAAGATATAATAATAACAACATTTATTATTGCCTCTAGGGCATATCTCCAACACCTTGAACTCTTCCGCCTCTGCAGACATAGTAGATCCGGATTTTTCTTTCGCCATGGTCATCACCTCAAGGGTGGGTTGGGCGTTTTTGGCGAAACCGAGATAGATATCGATCCGCCAATGGACATAATCGTGTAGGTCATCACGGGTTTCGAAGACAAAATCCAGATCTCGTCGAGAAGGACAAGAGGGACATCACTAGCATAGACCACACGACCCATGGTGATTGTTTTGCCGATTCCTGCACGCGTAGATTCCGCCTGGAACGATGCTCAAAAGGTCACCTGCCCCATGGTGGGCGCCAACTGTCGTCGGGTTGTCGACAAGTACGCCATAGGGGGTCCTAGTGGCTTTGGAAGGATGGGGTGTGAGACGTCGGATGTTCCAGGAGCGGTGAGCACAAGTTTACCCAGGTTCAGATCCGACTGCGGTGATCGGATCCTACTCCTGATAGCAACCCAGTAATATATCGGCGTGAGCCGGATGTTACAGCGGATTACAAGAGTGGTTCGCTTGTGCGAGTTGGTTGTGGTTGTGTGTATTGATTTGTTCCCTAAAGGATCCCATAGGGCCGGTTTATATAGTCACCGGGGCCTAGGGTTACAGGAGAGACCTATCCGGCTATGTTACAGTGTCGGTAACTATGTACATCTTGGACTACAAGTAATAATACAGTCCTAAGTCGGTAACTCTTCTAGGCCTTGTCATAGACGGAACTGGCATTCCTCTTTCTATGACTGGGCCGCCCGTGAAGCATATCTCTAACTCGTTGGTGGGCCACCCTGTTCAGTGAGTCTTGTGGGTATACCGAGAAAGTATATCCCTAACAACCACATAGTCCTACAGCTCCGGCTTTGGCCTGCGAAGGCGGAGACGGCCGATGGGCGGCGTCGGAGCACGCGGCTCGTTGATGACTATGCCGCACGACCTGGTCCTCGGCAGCGACCGGACCGGCGTCTCCGGCTCCCACTTAACCTGCGTAAGCGGCGGCGAAGTCGCCCTGCGGACCTGGAGAAGCGTGTCACCGAGGCCGAGGACAAAGAGGAGAGGCTGTCCATCCTCCTTGGCAGCTAGTTGGCGGGAGGATGGTGCCTCACCCTTGACGATGGCGTGGGGTTGAGGGGGAAGCCGAGGCGGGGCTCGTTGTCGGCGTGGATGTGCTCCTACACGGCGGTGAGGGTGCGCCCGGGAGAGCTCCACCAGCCGAGTTGTTCCTCTTTGGTGGCGAGCCTGGAGGCCCCTCGTGGCAGGCGAGCGTCTGCTGCCACCGCTGAGAGAGATGCTGTTCCCAGAAGATGCAGTTGCCCGGATCCTCGGAGAGTCCTGGGTCCTCCATGGCGACGATAGCCGCCTGGATCTCGTTGTCGAGCTCCTTCGGCTTTGGTCCGGCAGAATCGGGATCCCACCGGCACTGATCCTCCAGCCGGAAGGGAGGCGGATGTCCGGCGGCGCCATGTAGCCCGCCTCGTACAACATGCGGGCTTCCCATGGCTGGAGGGTGAGCGGCGTGGGCGAGAAAAGTGGAAACATCGGGAAGTTAGTGCCCGTCGGTCTGTCGCGGGAGCCGAGGGGGCGGCGGAGGCGCGACATTATGGCGACGCATGGCCGTCGCAACAGGCAGTTATTGCCCTGCTGTTGCCGCGTGGTTTCGAGAAGGACGACGACTCGGCTTTTGTCGCTGACTGGGCGGGTCCACATGCTGCTTCGCTTCGTCCGGCATTCCCAAGGCGTTCCAGGGATCCTGGCAATGGCCTGGGAAGTCCGGACCAAAGTTGGCCCAAATCCGAACAAAAAGAGGTTCCTGGGAACGCGAATGGTCCGAATTTCAGCGTTCGGACCTAATTTCAGCGTCCGGATCGGCGTCTTGGGAATGCTAGTGCAGATGCTCTAAGTCATAGCTAGCTAAGACGTAGCTTAGGTCACAGTCACGTTAGAGCATCCCCACTCGTTCGGCGTTCCCAGGCCGAAATCCGGACTTTTTTTGGCCGGACGAAACTAGATTTCGGCCTGGGAACGCCGAGTTTCCCACTCATGTTCCTAGGCCGTGTTTCCAGGCAAAGAGAAAATGGCAAAATATTTGAATTTTTATCGTTCCCGCCGACGAGAGCTCGGCCAAAAGGTGTTCGACAGAATTACGCCCAACAAGTCCAGCGACAAATTATTATAGAACTAGGTAAAAAAGCTCGGCCATCAGTCGTCGATGGGGATGGGCTCCTGCGGTGTGGTCGATGCGGCAGGGTCGGGCGTCTCGCCGGCAGACGCTGACTGGTAGAGGAGGTGGAAGCGGAGCTCGGCGCAGCAGTTGCGTTCGGCGCAGGGTCGCTCGGCGCATGGGAAGGCATGATATCGGCATTGTATTCCTAGAGGATGGCATTGCGGTGCACCATCTACCAGGCCTTGACCGGTGAACTCATCATCGACGTGTCCTCTCCGTCCATCAGGAACTGGAGATCTGTGTGAAGGGAATATGCCCTGAGAGGCAATAATAAAGTATTTATTATGTGTATTCCAAGTATATGATAAATGTTTATTTTGCATGCTATAATTGTATTAATACGGAAACGTTAATACATGTGTGTTTAATAAACAAACAGAAAGTTCCTAGTTATGCCTCTCTCATAAACTACCTCGTTGATTAACAAGATGATCAAGGTTTCCTGATCATGGACATTGGATGTTATTAATAACGGGATCACAACATTAGTGTAATGGTGTGATGAACATTCATCCGAAGTATAGCATTACGATCAAAGTCATTGAGTTTATATTGCTATAACAACTTACGAAGTGATCCTAATCCTTAGACCATGAGATCATGTCAATCACTAACACCGGAAGAGTTTCTTGATAACATCAAACGTCACACCGTAACAGGGTGATTATAAAGATGGATTCAGAACTAATAAAGTGTTATGTTGAGCCTCATGGATCGAGAGTGGAATTTGTTCATCCCGATGACGGATAGATATACTCTGGGCCCTCTCGGTGATATCACATTGATTAGCTTGCAAGCAAGTGATTTGATCACTAGAATGTTATATCACAGGAACGAGAAAAGAGTGCATGTCGGTAACGAGATCAAACTAGGTATGGATATACCGATGATCGAATCTCGGACATGTAATATATCGTGAAACAAAGGGATTAAGATACCAGCGTAAAAGGTTCCGACGATCACAAGAAAGTCATCGTTGAATGTGTGGGAGTCAGTATGGGTCTCCAGATCCCGCTTCTGATTATTGATCCGAGAGGGGTCTCGATCATGTCCGCATTATTCACGAACCGTAGGGTGACACACTTAAGAGACACCAACATCCAATTGGAGCAAATGTTTCATGCCGAAAGAATGAACAAGCACAGGAATTTATTTCACTAGATACCGAAACAGGTTTTCGGGTGAAATTGCATAAAGTGGTTATGCATGTGAAATAGAATTCTAGCAAGGGGTTATTTGTGAATATTTTTCATTAAAGTAATTGACAAAATTCTGAATAAAAATAAAAGAGTTTTATTTAATGAGAGTTTGCATTAAATTTGGTGGAAATTTAATGGGAATTTGAGTGGACTTTTGAGTGGAGGGAATTTAAAGGGCATTTTGTGAGTGGAGTGTCCACCCACATGAATGAAGGAGGGGAGAGGGCAGCCCCCATGGCCGGCGGCCACCCCCTTGGGTGCCCCCCTCCTCCTATAAAAGGATCCCCCCTCCTCACTTGTCTCAGACACCTCCTCGTGAAGGATCTCTCTCCCCCTCTAGAATTTATCCCCCATGGTCTCGGACTAGCGGGATACATGTTCCCGGTGGATATTCGGCAAGAAAGAGTTGTGCTTCCGCTGCATCGCTGGAGCGAGGAGGTGGAGGTTGCTCGGTGCCTCGAACGTGTGTGCGAGAACGGATGCGCTGCTGATTTGCGGCGCTAGGACTTCCTCTCGATCTTGAGATCGGCAAGAGATCGTCTACATCAACCATGAGTTGAACTCGTTAAGCTTTGTCGGTCTTGAAGGGTATGTTCTCTACGGATATACATCCGCCCGTTGTTTGTATCTAGTAGATAGATCTTGTATATAGTTCACATCGTAGGAAATTTTTTGTTTTCTATGTTGCGAACCCTACAGTGGATCAGAGCTGGATCTATGCGTAGATACTTTACACGGGTAGTACACATATGAGTATGTGGGCGATGATGATCATGTTGTTGCTCCTTTGTTGTAATTTTGGATATTGGTGGCATAGTGGGATGAAGCGGCCCGGACAAACTTTACATGTCCTCGCACATGAGACCTGTTCCACGCTTGACATGCAACTAGTTTGCATAAGTGGCTAGCAGGTGTCTGTCTCTCCTACTATAGTCAATATCTATTTTGCAAGCGAGTTGTCAACAATTTGATTATCCTTGTTGTGGTTCATGTTCGTAGGTAAGAACGGTTCTATCTCGAAAGCCCTAAGCCACGTAAAAACTTGCAATGGATAAATTAGAGGCGTCTAGTTTAGATTGTTGCTGGGCTAGTGTTATGATATGGTAGTGTTGTAAGTAGAAGTATGAGATGATACTCTTACAACACACATAGCGTGTAAAATCCATAGACCTTGGATTTACACATATAGGTATGATAGTGATCATACCACGATGCACATGATAGAGATCATCTGCGGGAACCATATAATTTCACTAATAAACATATGATGTTTGATTGCATCTTATATTGCTTGTTTAGCGCTTTGTTAGCATAATAAGATGATCCCTCATTTAAATATCAAGATAAGAATGTGTTCTTCCTTTAGTATGCACCGATTATGTTTTCGTCGCTCCAAGACATCACGTGATGATCGGGTGTTCTTGGATCCACGACCATATTTCGGGTGTAAAACAGTTACACACGCGATTACTAAGGTTCTAACTTGGTGAGCCTAGCATGTACAGACATGGCCTCGGAACACGGATCGAAAGGTTAAGCATGAGTCATATAGTTGATATGATGCCCATTTGATGCTCGCCTTTGAAGCTATACCGAGTCACGTGATGATCGGACTTGGTGTAGTGGATTTGGTTCATGTAATCACCAAAAAGGCAAGAGGGATGTCATTTTTGAGTGGGAGTTCATTCGTAATATAGATTAGTTGAACTCAATCTATCATACACTTAGTCTAAACTTTACAAATTCTGTTGTAGATGGCACCACCTGCTTTTAATTTCAATGTGTTCATGGAGAAAGAGAAACTAGCAACGAACGGTAGCAACTTTACCGAATGGGCCATGAATTTGAGGATTCTCCTCTCTGCTGCACAAAAGCAATATGTGCTAGAAGCGCCGTTAGGCCCCCCACCTTTAGATGATGCCCCTGACGAGGAGAAGAATGTCTATCAGACTCGTCAGGAGAACCACAACTTAGTTCATTACGGCATATTGTATGGGCTAGAGCCGGAACTTCGAAAGCGTTTCGAAAACGGCAATGCATTTGATACAATGGGTGAGTTGAAAATGATTTTCGACACACATGCTGCTGTAGAGAGCTACAACGCTTCAGAAAAGTTCTTTAGCTGCATGATGGAAGAGCACAGCTCCGTTAGTGAGCATGTACTCAAGATGTCGGGTTACGCCGATAAGCTTGTGTCCTTGGGAATATCGATTCCCATTGACTTAGGCATCCATCGTGTTCTGCAGTCTCTGCCACCTAGCTATAAGAGCTTCGTGATGAACTATAATATGCAAGGCATGAAGAAGTCTCTCCCCGAGCTTCTGTCAATGCTTAAAACTGCAGAAGTGGAGATAAAAAAGTAACATCAAGTGTTGATGATCAATAGGAACACTGGTTTCAAGAAAGACAAGAAAGGAAAATGGAAGGGAAGTAAGGGCGGCAAGCCGGTTTCCGCGCCTGAAAAGAAACCCCGAGTTGGACCTAAGTCTGATTCCGAGTGCTACTATTGTAAGGGGACTGGCCACTGGAAGCGCAACTGCCCCAAGTATCTGGCAGACAAGAAGGCCGGCAAGGCAAACAAAGGTATATATGATATACATGTTATTAATGTGTACTTGACTAGTTCTTGCAGTAGCACCTGGGTATTTGATACCAGTTCAGCTGCTAATATTTGTAACTCGAATCAGGGGCTGCGGAACATGCGACCGCTAGCAAGGGGTGAGGTCAAGATGCGTGTCGGCAATGGATCAAGAGTTGATGTGATCGCCGTCGGAACGCTGCCTCTCCACTTACCGTCGGGATTAGTTATAAACTTGAATAAATGTTATCTGGTGCCTGCACTGAGCATGAACATTGTATCTGGATCGTGTTTGATGCGAAGTGGTTATTCATTTAAATCCGAGAACAATGGTTGTTCCATTTATATGAATGAAATCTTTTATGGTCATGCACTGATGATGAATGGTTTATTTCTATTAGATCTCGATGATAACGTTACACATATTCATAATGTTGATGCTAAAAGGATTAAACTTAATGATGATATATCCGCATATATGTGGCACTGCCGTCTAGGTCATATTGGCGTTAAACGCATGAAGAAGCTCCATTCGGATGGACTTTTGGAATCACTTGATTATGAATCATTTGATACATGTGAGCCATGCCTTATGGGCAAGATGACTAGAACGCCGTTTTCCGGTTCAATGGAACGGGCGACAGATTTATTGGAAATCATACATTCTGATGTATGTGGTCCAATGAGTGTGTCGGCGCGAGGTGGATATCGTTATTTTGTTACTTTCACAGATGATTTGAGTAGATACGGTTATATCTACTTGATGAAACACAAGTCTGAAACCTTTGAAAAGTTCAAGGAATTTCAGAATGAAGTGGAAAATCATCGTAATAGAAAGATCAAATTTCTACGGTCCGACCGTGGAGGTGAGTATCTAAGTTACGAGTTTAGCACTCACATGAAAGAGTGTGGAATTGTTTCACAACTCACACCTGCCGGAACACCACAGCGAAATGGTGTGTCGGAACGTCGTAATCGTACTTTATTTGTCGTGGTATTACACGGCAGATGCTACTGGGGGTAGCTTACGTAGAGGGAGCAAGGCGACGTAGGAGAATCCGGGAGCGAGATTGGCACACGATGTACCCAGGTTCACGTCCCCTCGGTGGAGGATCGCTACGTCCTGCTATCAATCCAGTATATGATCATAGATTGGTTTACCATGGAGCCGCCGGAGGCGGTGGGGGAGACTAGATCTAATATGACGTGGGAGATCATGTAATATGATGTGAGGGAGGATACCCCGTGGGGGTGCCCCTGGTGGCTTTATATATGCAGCCAGTTAGGGTTTACAAGGGTTTTGGTGGGCTTTGTATTGAAGTCGCCGTCTTGGGCCTCCAGTCGACGCCACTCGTCTGGGTCCAGCACGCGCCAGTCGCCGTATTGGGCGAGTCGACCCGCTTAGGGCTAGGTTCCAGTCGTCTCGATCCAGCTGGCGAATCCGCTTCGTGGGTATACCCCGATTGGTATTCCCCCATCAGTAGTCCCCGAGCGCGTTGTCGATTCGACGCGGGCTTGAGGCAGGGCACAGAGAGTCTTGACGATGGGTCGTGGCGAATCGGCGACGAGCTCCTGAATAGAGAAAAGAACCGTGAAGCGGGAGGCGGTCGGCGTGAGCCAGTCGGTGATGGACAGTTGGCGTATGACGCAGGGTGTCGGTGAAGCCGCCAGTTGCGGCGAGTCCTCAAACATGGAGCATGTCGAGTCCCCGAGCATGGCGAGTAGAGAGATCGAGCGACCGGCGAGTCCATGAGCGTGTAGAGTACGCGAGGGCGAGTTTGTGGTGGCGAGTCGACGAGCGTGTCGAGTACGCGACGGAGAATCCGCGGTGGCGAGTCCCCGAGCGTGTCGAGTACACGAGGGCGAGTCCACGGTGGCGAGTCGACGAGCGTGTCGAGTACGCGACGGAGAATCCGCGGTGGCGAGTCCCCGAGCGTGTCGAGTACACGAGGGCGAGTCCACGGTGGCGAGTCGACGAGGGCAATGCTGGCGCCACCCGCAGCATGCCTAGGAGTAGTCCCCGAGGCTCTAGTTGGCTTGGAGAGGCGACTTGAGGCTCTTTAGAGATGCGTATTCTGAAAATAGTAGTGGTTGCTACCGAGCATGGCGAGTGGCGAGGTCGAGCGAGTACGAGAGGGGAGAGTCCGCGAGCACGGCGAGGGACGAGGTCGAGCGGCCGGCAAGCGCCGAGTCCCCGAGCGCGGCGAGGGATGAGGTCGAGCGGCCGGCGAGCGCCGAGTCCCCGAGCGCGGCGAGTGGCAAGGTCGAGCGAATCCGCGAGGGGAGAGTCCCCGAGCACGGCGAGGGACGAGGTCGAGCGGCCGGCGAGCGCCGAGTCCCCGAGCGCGGCGAGGGACGAGGTCGAGCGGCCGGCGAGCGCCGAGCCCCCGAGCGCGGCGAATGGCGAGGTCAGGCGACCGGCGGGCACCGAGTCCCCGAGCACGGCGAGTCCGCAATGATTGCGAGTCCGCGAGAGGAGAGTCCCCGAGCGTGGCGAGTCCGCGATGATTGCGAGTCCGCGAGGGGAGAGTCCGCGAGTGTGGCGAGTCCGCGATGATTGCGAGTCCGCGGGGGGAAAGTCCCCGAGTATGGCGAGTCCGCGATGATTGCGAGTCCGCGAGGGGAAAGTCCCCGAGTGTGGCGAGTTCGCGATGATGGCGAGTCCGCGATGATTGCGAGTCCGCGATGATGTTGATTGCGCTGTGTAGCGAGTCTCTCGTCTTGGCCCGGGGGGCCAGTCGCATGGCGACTCCAAAGACGTCTCTCGGCTGGGCGTTTTTCCTGGACGATCCGAAGCTCGGTTTGCGAGTCCTCATCCGCAGTACTTGGCCGTGCGAGTCGCACTGTCTAAGGTTGAGGAGGACATGGTGCTGTTTGTGTAGCACTACCATTTGTCTTGGCCCGGAAGGCCAGTCGAGCAAGGCGACTCCAATGATGGCTCTCGGTTAGCGTTTTTCGTGGACGATCTGATGCTCGGTTTGCGAGTCCTCGTCCGGACTACTTGGCCATTGCGAGTCGCTCTTTCAAAGGTTGACAAAGGCAAATTGATTTTTCCCGAGGGGAAGAGACGCCCAGTGGTGAGTCCATGCAGCGTGGCAAGCGACCCTCTCTGGTGACTCGGACGATGAAGGTCCCTTAGCAGGCGCGACGTACGCATTTGTCGTAGCGGATAGGGTCGCACGGCGTTTAGCCGGAAAAAGTCGACGCGGCGGACACAGAGTCGACGCGGCGGACACGGGGTCGCACGACGGACGAGGTTCGCGCTATGGCGAAATCAACGCGGCGGACACGGAGTCGACGCAGCGGATGGAGATGGCGTGAGACCGGCGAGTGCCACTGTCTGGAGCGCAATGAGTCACCGAGCGCGGCGAGTGGCGAGGTCGAGCGACCGGCGAGCGCCGAGTCCCCGAGCTTGGTGAACGGCGAGGCCGAGTGACCGACGGTCGCCGAGTCCCCGAGGGCGGCGAGGGACGAGACCAAGCGACCGGCGAGCGCCGAGTTCCCGAGCGCGGCGAGGGGCGAGGTCGAGCGACCGGCGAGCGTCGAGTCCCCGAGCATGGTGAGCGGCAAGGCCGAGTGACCGACGGTCGCCGAGTCCCTGAGGGCGGCGAGCGGCGAGGCCGAGCGACCGGCGAGCGCCGAGTCCCCGAGCTTGGCGAGCGGCAAGGCCGAGTGACCGACGGTCGCCGAGTCCCCGAGGGCGGCGAGCGGCGAGGCCGAGCGACCGACGGGCGCCGAGTCTCCGAGCGCGGCGAGGGGCGAGGTCGAGCGACCGGCGAGCGTCGAGTCCCCGAGCATGGCGAGCGGCAAGGCCGAGTGACCGACGGTCGCCGAGTCCCCGAGGGCGGCGAGCGGCGAGGCCGAGCGACCGGCGAGCGCTGAGTCCCCGAGCTTGGCGAGCGGCAAGGCCGAGTGACCGACGGTCGCCGAGTCCCCGAGGGCGGCGAGCGGCGAGGCCGAGCGACCGACGGGCGCCGAGTCTCCGAGCGCGGTGAGGGATGAGGTCGAGCGACCGGCGAGCGCCGAGTCCCCGAGCTTGGCGAGCGGCAAGGCCGAGTGACCGACGGTCGCCGAGTCCCCGAGGGCGGCGAGCGGCGAGGCCGAGCGACCGAAGGGCGCCGAGTCTCCGAGCGCGGCGAGGCCGAGCGACCGACGGGCGTCGAGTCTCCGAGCGCGGCGAGGGACGAGGTCGAGCGACCGGCGAGCGCCGAGTCCCCGAGCGCGGCGAGCGGCGAGGGCCAGCGACCGGCGAGTGGCGAGAAAGACACCATTTTGCTGAGAAGAAGGAAAAAGTACGACTGCAATAAGATGTATCTGCATAATATATTGAACAATTGACGTTGAAATAAAATGCACGTTTGTTATGTGGATCGATGGACAGTATGCAAGGTTTATGCGTGTCTTTTCATGAGTAGGCAGATCTTCAGCATCAAACACTTGCCGAGTAACAGGGACGCGATGCCAGACTGTTAAACCCGGAGACAAGGTCGGCCTTTCGATACCCAGCCTCACTACTTCGACGGACGCGAATAAACAGCAGACAAAACTGAAACCGATCCCAAGTATGATTTTGGTCCCTAAAAAGGGTCATATGCGACTGCATGGCCGGCTTTGGAGAATGAATGGAGATGCATATAAGTTTTGGACTCCTAGCATATATGAGTGTAAAAAAACTTAGCTGTTAGCATAATCAGTCCACATTGAGCGAGTCCGCGATAGACGAGTTTCCAACCCTAACAAGTTCGCGTATAAGCGTATCCGCGTTTGGGAGACCCGTCGAAGACTGGTCGTGGACAAAGAGGCGGTATCGCCGCATCACAAGGGCATCTAGCCCCAGGTCGTTTTGCTTAGTACTGATCTTTTCCGCGCTCGCGTCAGCGATCAATCACCTCTCGCTGCCAAGTTTGTCGGTGATGACCTAGAATATCATGACTTAGAGCAGCCATGCAAAACAGATCAGACCAAACTTTAAATCAAAATAGAATAATAAATTGATAAAATAATCAAATCAGAGGAGATAAATAATTAGTCATCATCTGCATATGCGTGTGCTGTGACAGCAAACGTGAGTCGACTCGATCTCGTTTCTTCAAGCATTGGCCACGGCCTGGGTGACTCAGGCCAAAGCAAAACCAGCTTGCTGATTTACGTGGTCATGACTCCTTAGTACGTCCGGCAGCGCATGTTAAATATAGGCAAGAGATTAGATCCGAATTAAATAATCAAGAGATTAGCAACTAATTTAAAAAGATATATGCGACCTTCAAGCAGTACATCAATATGCATGTAAGATTAGATGTAAACAAAATATCAATTGACCAGGTAATCAAGGGAGATGGGTGGAATTAGAAACTCAGCTGCCGCTTATAACGGATCTTGTATTTGACCGATCGGTGCACGCCGCCATCGCACGCCTGTAATTTTCCTGTAATTTTCCAGTACGTGTACGTGCGCTTGGCGGCCGGACCAATCTGATCGGCACAAGTCACGCTGTGAAGATGGAATCGGCACGCTGATGTCGATGAAGAAATCTAGCGCTCCAAAGCGGATGAGCCTATCTTGTTGCCGTTGACGGCGAGGGATCCCGCCCGAATTATCACCCTCCAAGCATCGCGAGCCCCACGGTGGGCGCCAACTGTCGTGGTATTGCACGGCAGATGCTACTGGGGGTAGCTTACGTAGAGGGAGCAAGGCGACGTAGGAGAATCCGGGAGCGAGATTGGCACACGATGTACCCAGGTTCACGTCCCCTCGGTGGAGGATCGCTACGTCCTGCTATCAATCCAGTATATGATCATAGATTGGTTTACCATGGAGCCGCCTGAGGCGGTGGGGGAGACTAGATCTAATATGACGTGGGAGATCATGTAATATGATGTGAGGGAGGATACCCCGTGGGGGTGCCCCTGATGGCTTTATATATGCAGCCAGTTAGGGTTTACAAGGGTTTTGGTGGGCTTTGTATTGAAGTCGCCGTCTTGGGCCTCCAGTCGGCGCCACTCGTCTGGGTCCAGCACGCGCCAGTCGCCGTATTGGGCGAGTCGACCCGCTCAGGGATAGGTTCCAGTCGTCTCGATCCAGCTGGCGAATCCGCTTCGTGGGTATACCCCGATTGGTATTCCCCCATCATTATTAGATATGGTTCGATCTATGATGTCTCTGACGGACTTGCCGTTGTTATTTTGGGGTTATGCACTAGAAACTGTTGCATTCACTTTAAATCGGGCACCATCCAAATCCGTTGAAAAGACACCGTATGAATTGTGGTTTGGAAACAAACCTAAGCTGTCATTTCTTAAAGTTTGGGGATGCGATGTTTATGTGAAGAAACTTCAACCGGATAAACTCGAACCAAAGCGGAAAAATGCGTCTTCATAGGATACCTAAAGAAACTATTGGGTATTCCTTCTATCACAGATCCGAGGGCAAGGTTTTTGTTGCCAAGAATGGATCCTTTCTAGAGAAAGAGTTTCTCGCGAAAGGTGTGAGTAGTCGGAAGGTAGAACTCGAAGAGGTTGTGGAACCTTCTCTTCAAAGTATGGCGAGTAGCGCAGCGCCGGAAGTTGTTCCGGAGTTGGCTCCACCTATTGAAGAGGGAACTAATGATAATGATCATGAAACTCCGAAAGAGAGTACTACCGAACCTCGCAGGTCAAACAGGACGCGTGCAGCTCCCGAGCTGTACGGAAATCCTGTCATGAATTTCATGGTTGATGAAAATGATGACCCTGCGACGTATGAAGAAGCGATGATGAGCCCGGATTCCAACAAATGGTTAGAAGCCATGAAATCCGAGATGGAATCCATGTATGAAAATCAAGTTTGGAACTTGGTGGAATTACCTCACGACCGAAAGGCCGTGGAGAACAAATGGATTTTCAAAAGGAAAACTGATGCTGATGGTAATGTGACCGTCTATAAAGCTCGACTTGTCGTAAAGGGGTTTCGACAAATTCAAGGAGTTGACTACGATGAGACTTTCTCTCCCGTAGCAATGCTAAAGTCAGTTAGGATTATGTTAGCAATTGCTGCATATTTCGATTATGAGATATGGGAGATGGATGTCAAAACCGCGTTTCTCAATGGTAATATTGAAGAAGAGTTGTATATGATACAACCAAAGGGTTTTGTCGATCCTAAGGATGCTAACAAGGTGTGCAAGCTTCAGCGATCCATCTATGGATTGAAGCAAGCATCACAAAGTTGGAATCTCCGCTTTGATGAGGTGATCAAAGAGTTTGGATTTGTCCAAACTTATGGAGAAGCTTGTATTTACAAGAAAGTGATTGGGAGCAATGTGGCATTTCTGATATTATATGTGGATGACATATTATTGATCGGAATGATATAGATCTTTTAAACAGTGTTAAAAGTAATCTAAACAGCAAATTTTCAATGAAGGACCTAGGTGAAGCGTCATACATATTAGGCATAAAGATCTATAGAGATAGATCTAGGCGCCTAATAGGGCTATCGCAAAGTACATACCTTGATAAGATTTTAAAGAAGTTTAAAATGGACCGAAGTAAGAAGGGGTTCTTACCTATGTTGCAAGGCAAGACATTGAGTAAGACTCAAAGTCCGGCTTCGGCGGAAGAAAGAGAGATAATGGACAAAGTCCCCTATGCTTCAGCCATAGGCTCTATAATGTACGCCATGCTATGTACAAGACCGGATGTGGCACATGCTATTAGTTTGACTAGTAGGTACCAATCGGATCCAGGTTCGGAACACTGGATAGCGGTCAAGAATATCCTTAAGTACTTACGAAGAACTAAGGATATGTTTCTTGTATACGGAGGTGAAGAAGAGCTCGTCGCTAAGTGTTATGTCGACGCTAGCTTTGACACCGATCCGGATGACTCTAAGTCTCAATCCGGATACGTATTTCTCATGAATGGCGGAGCGGTTAGTTGGAGGAGCTCCAAACAACATGTGGTAGCGGGATCAACAACGGAGGCCGAATATGTTGCTGCTTCAGAAGCGACTCAGGAAGCAGTTTGGATGAAGGAGTTCATATCCGAACTAGGAGTGGTGGCAAACGCGTTGGACCCAATGGTGATCTATTGTGACAACAATGGTGCCATTGCCAATGCCAAAGAGCCAAGGTCTCACAAGTATTCCAAGCATATTAAGCGCCGGTTTCACTCCATCCGCGAGCATGTCAAGGATGGAGATATAAAGATTTGTAAATTACATACGGATCTCAATGTAGCAGATCCGTTGACTAAAACTCTCCCTAGAGCAAAACATGATCAACACCAGAACTCAATGGGTGTTAGATTTATCACTATGTAACTAGATTATTGTCTCTAGTGCAAGTGGGAGACTGAAGGGAATATGCCCTGAGAGGCAATAATAAAGTGTTTATTATGTGTATTCCAAGTATATCATAGATGTTTATTTTGCATGCTATAATTGTATTAATACGGAAACGTTAATACATGTGTGTTTAATAAACAAACAGAAAGTTCCTAGTTATGCCTCTCTCATAAACTAGCTCGTTGATTAACAAGATGATCAAGGTTTCCTGATCATGGACATTGGATGTTGTTAATATCGGGATCACAACATTATGTAATGGTGTGATGAACATTCATCTGAAGTATAGCATTACGATCAAAGTCATTGAGTTTATATTGCTATAAGAACTTACGAAGTGATCCTAATCCTTAGACCATGAGATCATGTCAATCACTAACACCGGAAGAGTTTCTTGATAACATCAAACGTCACACCGTAACAGGGTGATTATAAAGATGGATTCAGAACTAATAAAGTGTTATGTTGAGGCTCATGGATCGAGAGTGGAATTTGTTCATCCCGATGACGGATAGATATACTCTGGGCCCTCTCGGTGATATCACATTGATTAGCTTGCAAGCAAGTGATTTGATCACTAGAATGTTATATCACAGGAACGAGAAAAGAGTGCATGTCGGTAACGAGATCAAACTAGGTATGGAGATACCGATGATCGAATCTCGGACATGTAATATATCGTGAAACAAAGGGATTAAGATACTAGCGTAAAAGGTTCCGACGATCACAAGAAAGTCATCGTTGAATGTGTGGGAGTCAGTATGGGTCTCCAGATCCCGCTTCTGATTATTAATCCGAGAGGGGTCTCGATCATGTCCGCATTATTCACGAACCGTAGGGTGACACACTTAAGAGACACCGACATCCAATTGGAGCAAATGTTTCATGCCGAAAGAATGAACAAGCGCAGGAATTTATTTCACTAGATACCGAAATAGGTTTTCGGGTGAAATTGCATAAAGTGGTTATGCATGTGAAATAGAATTCTAGCAAGGGGTTATTTGTGAATGTTTGTCATTAAAGTAATTGACAAAATTCTGAATAAAAATAAAAGAGTTTTATTTAATGAGAGTTTGCATTAAATTTGGTGGAAATTTAATGGGAATTTGAGTGGACTTTTGAGTGGAGGGAATTTAAAGGGCATTTTGTGAGTGGAGTGTCCACCCACATGAATGAAGGAGGGGAGGGGGCAGCCCCCATGGCCGGCGGCCACCCCCGTGGGTGCCCCCCTCCTCCTATAAAAGGAGCCCCCCTCCTCACTTGTCTCACACACCTCCTCGTGAAGGATCTCTCTCCCCCTCTAGAATTTATCCCCCATGGTCTCGGACTAGCGAGATACATGTTCCCGGTGGCTATTCGGCAAGAAAGAGTTGTGCTTCCGCTGCATCGCTGGAGCGAGGAGGCGGAGGTTGCTCGGTGCCTCGAACGTGTGTGCGAGCACGGATGCGCTGCTGATTTGCGGCGCTAGGACTTCCTCTCGATCTTGAGATCGGCAAGAGATCGTCTACATCAACCACGAGTTGAACTCGTTAAGCTTTGTCGGTCTTCAAGGGTATGTTCTCTACGGATCTACATCCGCCCGTTGTTTGTATCTAGTAGATAGATATTGGTATATAGTTCACATCGTAGGAATTTTTTTGTTTTCTATGCTGCGAACCCTACACTGTGTTCCTCTTCTTGGAGGCGTAATTGGCCTTGAGGAGGTCCATCTTCTGCCCTTGATTCTGGAGCAGCTGTGCCCACCTCTCGTCGCTCTTCTCGACCCTCTTGTCGGCCTGTGCCCTCGAGTTGGCGATGCACTTCTTTATTGAAGCCTGGAGGCGCTCGGCTAGAGGTACGGTGGCTTTGAGCATCTTCGCCTTCTTCTGGCCAATCTCCCGCCTTCCTTCACCGGCAGCAGGGGAGGCGCCTCCGGGTTGTACACACCGTTCTTGTCTTGGCGAGGCTCATGCGAGTGTCCCGCCATTTTTCGCAGTGCTCGATCTCGGTGAACACATGGTGGAACTTGAACTCCATCTTCATGTTGTCCCGATACAAAGCGAGTGCACAAAAGAGCTGCAAAATGGAAGACAAAGTGTGTCAAGATATGCTTGAGCTTGACATAACTTTGGCTAGTGTTCGCGGATAACTTGTTGTCCATGTTTTCACCGCTGGATTGTGTGCGTTCGACTTCCTCCACACAGTTGTGCCACTTGCTACATGCATGCTAGATGAGCCCCCAGTGGTTGGTCATCACCTTTTCCCCTTGCTCCATATGAATTTTGTTATACTTCGGGTCGCAAAGGCTACGCTCGTCGAACGCTAGCTTCACGCGCTTCCAATAGTTGTCGGAGTTTTGGTTGACACCGGTGATGGGATCCATACTCACTGTTTTCCAGGATTCGGCAAGACAAAGGTCCTCAGGCACCATTCATTTGATCCGCGCATGCGATGCTGATGTGCCCGGCTTCTTCTTGCCCTGCTTGCTCTTCACCGGAACCACATCATCAACCTCAGCGTCCTTGGCCTGTGTCGGCTCGGCCTACGTCTCCTCGGCATCGAGGTCAGCGAAATCCTAAGATTCGATGCCATGTTCGGCATCGTCCCAGGACTGTTCTTGAGTGAAGAAAGAGGGGTTGACGGCCGAGCCTTGGGCGATCATGTCCTGCATGTATGTCTTGGCCGACATGCCGACCGATATTCCGTCGAATAGGTTGTGCGTGTCGGCCTCGCTGTAGGTTGCTTGTGACGAGCTTCCGCCGAAAGGCAGCGGGGCCGCGGCGCATCGCCTACGAAGGGCCTGCGTACGCCAGAGAGGTGGAGTAGGGGATGTTGATGTCGACGTTGAAGGCCAAAGAAGGGCGAGGCGCGGGTCAGTGGAAGACCACGTTTGGGTTGAACCCGCCGTCGAACTCGGGGGACGAGGAGTACCTCTGCCGAGCGTTTGCCTGGATCTCCCGGAAGCCGTCCGGCGAGATCGGCGAGAATCTGGCTGGCGAGTCGACGCTTTGCCTGGCTTCCCTAGTGGGGGGATACGGCGCCGGAGCAACCTGCTTCACCATCATCGCGGCGCGCGACACTGCCGGCTGATTTGCCCTCATTGCCGCCTGCTCGTTGGGGTGCTCTTGTTCTTGACTGAGCTTCGCCCTCTCATTTCTCTCCCTCCCTTCGTCCGACGAGATCTTCCTCCTCTACGAAGTGGCCAGCCACTCGGCGCTGGACACGCCCTCCAGCCTCGTCGCCGGCGCTCTCGATTTCCTCGCCTTCTTCTCCCCCGAATCTTTGCCGAGTTTCGATCTGGGTTTGACGAAACTCTTGGGAGGCATGGCGGGCGGGTGGAGCTCGGCGAAGTAGCGGGAGTGGGGGGAATAGGGAAGAAAGGCGGGAGGGGAGCAAGAAAAGGGCGGGAGTTCGGCCTTCTCTCTCTGACAGAGCTGGCCCATGCCCTTTTCGCTTCGTTCGGCGTTACCAGGGCGTTTCCGGGATTCTGGGAATGAGTTGGGAAGTCCGGACCAAAGTTTGGCCAAATCCGGACGAAAAGAGGTTCCTGAGAATGCGACTAGGCCGATTTTCGGCGTCTGCGATCGGCGTCTGAGTGGAGATGCTCTTAGCAACCGTCGATTTTTTTGTCCGCCCTAAGATTGGTGCCAGGTTGTTCCGTGTTTACAGTTTGTTGGTCACGCATCCTGGCTCATCAGGGCGGAAATGACTCTGCGGACGTTAGAGTCCCTCATTCCGCTTAAGGAATTGTGTCATGGGCTTGGCCCGTTTATTTCATTTTGTCTTTTCTTCTATTTTATTTGTTTTTCTTTGATTTACTTGTTGCCGCGGTGTGTACGTACGGAAGGATCGCTGCCCAGAATCTTTAGTGCTACTGTGCTAAAGCTGGATGGACCTACCACATCACTGATTTCATGTTGTTCTCCAGCGCTAAGGACAAAGCCATGGACGCTGTGTTTTCAGTCCACCAATCACATATAAGTAATTTCATAGCGTATTCAATTCTAGGTATGCTTTTTGTTTTATTTTTATTTATTTCTTTTTCTCTTTCTAATTTTTTATTTATTTTTTATTGGTTGTAGTTTCTTTTTTCTTATTTTTTTCATGTTATTTGTTCATGTTAGTCTACATTTTTCTAATGTTTTCTAGTTGGGATGTGTTCATTTAGTGTTAATATTTTTTGTTTTATCAGCTTAAATTTTGTTTATTCGTCTAGCATTAATTATTTTGTTCCTTCGATTGTTTTACTTTATTGCACATATAGTTGTGATATATTTTGCTTAGTCGATAATTTTGTTTCTCGTTTTGTTCCTTGAGGACCCCATAGTCCTTCTCGCGTCTTGTAGTTGTGACAGTTTGTATTTCTGTTGTAGAAGTTTTTTCTCCTCCGATGCTAAATTTGAGTTTTACATGTACTCGATAATTTTGTACAGCGGTTTTTTGTTCCACTTTATCTTAATATTTTTCTAGGAAGTAATTTTTGTTCCATGGCCCTCAGCACTAAATTTGAGTTCCACCATACTCATTATTTGTCCCGAATTTGATAATGTTTTATTTTGATTTCTTCAAAATGCGTCCCTAGGGTTAAAACTGCGTTCCTTAGTTCTTGGGGCATCTAATTTGTGTTCCACAATTACTCGTAAATTTCTCCATGGTCCATAGTTTTTGTTCAAATAATGATTTGTTTTAAGCACCAATATTTTGTTTGTTAGTCTAAAATATTCTATAGTTAATGCTAATTTATTTATTTTTATGCTAAAATTTTTCCACTTAGTGTAGAATTGTGTTCCGCTAGTAGACGTCATTTGTTCTCAGGATGTTATAACTTTGTTCCTCTTACTCTATAATTTTGTTTATCTAGATCAATTTTCTTATTACCTTTTATACTCATGATTTTTTTGCCAGTCTAAAATTCTTGTCAAATTTTTGTTCCACTTGTAGTGCTATTGATTCTTTGAAATTAAAATTTCCTCACAAATATTTTTAAAGATTTATTCCACCGAATGTTGTTTTCTTTGACATAAGCTAATATTTTGCTTTGTTCGTATTATTATTTATAGCCTCTCTCATTCGTAAGTAAATTATTGCAAAAGCAATGCACTGTCCCTCACTATTTAAACGAGTTCTACATGTGCTGGCAACAAAGTTTTTACATTTGACTTAAATTTGACCTTTTATTTTGATTTAGTTTTGCAAATTGATTTATGAGTTGCAACTGAATATGCAACTGGGGAGACCGTTCCATTTTCAAATTCGACCTATGAGTTGCAACCGGTCATGCAAGCGGAGGAACTTGGACCTTTTTTCAACTTTTGACCCCACCTATTAGTTGTAATCGGACATGCAACTACCGGATGGTGGACCTTTTTAACCTCTAACCATCCAGTTGCAAGTGCACTCGCAAATAAGTTTTTTAGTTTGACTTAAATTTTTTTTTTTTAAATTGACCTACAAGTTGTAACAGGCTAGCAACAACGGGACGTAGGATCTTTTTTTCACATTCAACCTATGAGTTGAAATCAGGTATGCAAAAGGGGGACACTGGACATTTTTTCAACTTTTAACCTATAAGTTGTAACCAGACGTTCAACTAGGTGATATAGGTCAACTGGGGGATGCTGGACCTTTTTAAAATTTTGATCTATGAATTGCAACGAGGCATGTAACTAGGTAACGCTGGACATTTTTAAGCTTTAATCATCCAGTTGCAAGTGCACTCGCAACTGAGTTTTTTCATTTGACCTAAATTTGATCTTTTATTTTGATTTTGTTTTTGCAAATTGACATGTGAGTTGTAACTGTATATGTGTAGCACCCTGGGTGAAACCGCTACTAGAAAATCGCCTGCCGATTTTATCTTTCTGCATCATCATCACATCATCATGCATGTTTGTTCGTAAAAGTATTTTGCGAAACCCTATTTTGTTTCCTACACTACTTCTGTCCTTTATTTCAAAGTCTCCTTAATTGTCAAATTATTGGCCTCAAAACTATTTGCTAAAAGTTCTTAAAATAAAACAAAAGACAAGATAAATGATTTATATAAATAAAAATAAATCCTAGACCTAAACTAGCCAGGCCCAAAAGGCCCAGCCGGCTGAAACCCTAGCCCTTCTATCCAAATCCCCAAATCCTAGACGAAACCCTAGCTACCTATTACCCCACCCAGCCGCCACCACCCCACTCCTCTCCCATCTCCTGTTCCCGACCCCACACCCAACACGCGCAGGACAACCACGAACCCGATCCCCATGCGTATGAGCCCAACGCCCCACCCGGCCCCACTCCCATCGCGAACACACCCTCCCTGACCCCGTTCGCTTCCCCACGATCCCGTCTCTCATCTCCTCCCTGCCGCCAGGAACCACGACCGCCTTCCTCACCTCTGCATCCCTCCCTCGCCATCCTTGGCTTCCCGTTGATCCCCACAAGCCTTCCTCGCCGCCTTGCAGACAGGGGCCTCGTCGGAGCCCTGCTCGGCGCTGCTTGCCGTCTGTCATGCACCTCCTAAGCTTTCCCGCTGCCCCGTCAGTGCACCGGCCGTCGCCCTTGCTGCACCCGTGTTCCGCCAGGGACCTCCTCGGTAGCCTACCTCTCTGCCTACCGCGTGGACAGCGACGTCCTCAACGTCGCCTCGGCCCTGTGCCCAAGCTCGTCCGCTGTGCTCTGCCTCTCCCCTTACCATCGATCTTGGCGTCCAGCTCACCTCTAACTCTCGGTGGCCTCCTCTGTTCTGACCACGGCCCGTCTACAGCGCTGTCACCAGGTGCCCACCTTTGTTGTTCCTTCTGCCCTGGCCGGTCATGTGCTCCTCCTCCCGAGTGAACGCAACAAGCGAGCCGAGCCGCCTCTAGCTTCCTTGTGCATGCACGTGCCGAAGGATGCTTCCTGGTTCTGTAAGGTGGATGCTGTCATTGGTTATGTGTTTGCGCGGGCCACCAGTTGACATTCATCAGGCTTATAGCGATGTGACAACAGTTTGTCACTGATGCAGCGTTGAGTTGATGTAGGAGCGCTTCATAGGGAACCCCAAGGGCAAGGTGTGAAGCAGCACAGCAGCAAGTTTTATGAAAGGTTATTTTACCCTATACTATTTTTGGTAGACAATGACACCGTGGTTAGAGTGGACTAATGGTACTTCTAGTGTCTTACACAGGTTCTAGTCCGATGCTGTGATGAAAGGTCATCGGAGACCCCCCTATTTTGATAACGAAGCTTCGCACCGGAGTTTTCCCTTTTTATGTAATTTGAGTCCGATTAGGAGCTCCGCACTATTAAGAGGGGTTCTCTCGATGAGCTTGTTGGGGATGATTACCTAAGCCATATACACATCCCATTCTCCTACCTAATCCATCACCAAAGAGATAAGAGAAGAAATCCTATCCATCAAGCCCTTTTCTGCAGATCTGGTTTTCAGACCGGTTGGACCGACTCGCAGACCGGACCGTCCGGTGTCAGGATCGGAAATCCGAACCCAAACCGGGATTTCCGGATTACATACTCCGAATCTATCCGGGTTTGGGTACAGAGAGCATGTTTGGTTGAAGTCCGGTTTTTTGGGGTGAGAACCGGATAGTCCAGTGTGTGAACCGGTCCAACCAAACTTAAAACTAGACCTTGCAAAATTGGCCTGAAACGGCTAGCTTTTCTCCTTTAGTATAAATATCCCTTCTTCCACCTTGAGAATGTTAGGCATTCAGTTTATATCCTTCTTGAAGCTCTCTCTCTCTCTCCCATTGTTGAAACACAAAAGCTTGAGGATCTCCCATTCTACCCAACCAAATCCAAATCCCTTTGGTAGAAAGGAAGAGGAGGTCCCGATCTATGTTTCCACCCATCCAAAGTTCATTCCCCCTTGAGTTCATCGATTTAGCTTGTTACTCGTGGGTTTGTGGGAAACCCTAGGCGGCTAGGGTCGCCCGGAAGCATTCGGCTTGTGATTTTCTCCGTGGAAAGTTTGTGAGGGTTTGGAGACTACCTTAAAGTCTACCACGAGTAAGTGAGCTATTCCTTCGTGGGATAGGCTCGGAGAAGAAGGTGAGCCTTTGTGGCGCGTGAGGAATCCTTTGTGGAACCTCACACCTCTCCAACGTGACGTAGCCCCCTTCCCAAAGGTGGTGAACACGGGAATACATCTTTGTCTCTGCGTGCTTCGGTTATTCCTTAACCGATCTCTTACTTGTGTTGTTTACCTTGTGATAGCCTTCGAGCTTGATGTATCTTGTTTATCATCTAGGTCACCTCACCTAGTTTGCATTTAGGCTCACTTATATTTCGCCAAGCCTAAAACTTACAAAAGATTATAAATAATTTTGTAGAAACCTATTCACCCCCCTCTAGGTTAACCATCTTACACTTTCAATTGGTATCAGAGCCAAGGTCTCTTTTAAGGGCTTTACCGCCTTAGAGAAAATATGGTTTTCTCCGATGATGAGGAGGATAAGACTTATTCGGTCAAGGAGCTTCGCAAAATCTTAGCCAAGGGCGCCCTTGAAAAGGCCAAGGTGGATTCCGATCTCCTTGTTCGAATGAGTTACCTAGAAGGACAACTTAAGGCCATTGGTGATGGGGATTTTCTCGGTAACCCATTGGTAGTACCTCAAGGGAGACCAATGGACACCGAAAAGGATAAGGATGCCGAGTCCGCTCATGAGGGTGTCTCGTCAAAAATTTCCATGCCCCCTAATCAATTCCATTATGTTTATCCTAAGCAAAAGAACATCATGCCTCATATTAATGGTTCGGGTCCTGCACCTCATTATGATGGAACTCATTTCTCTCATTGGAAAGCTTCTATGGAATCTCATCTTCGCAGCTGCAGCGTTGAGCTTTGGGAGATTGTATGCACCGGTTTCCACCCTCATGATCCCAACAACCTCACTCAGGGAGAGTACTACGACCGTCAACTAAATGCAACGGCTTGTGACAAGATAAGGAGTGCCTTTCACCACACTCTCCATGATTAAGTCAGCGACATCCCCACCGCAAAGGATCTTTGGGATAGGATTGTCATTCTCCAAGAGGGAACCTCTCTTATCCAAAAGTCCAAGTATGAAGCTGCCAAGTCAGAGATGAACATGTTCATGAACCATGATGGTGAGACTATCGCTGAAGCATACAAGAGACTTGTTGCCCTCCGAGTGAAGATTGGTGGCCTAGGATGTGAGAAGTATGATGATGGATTCAATTTGAATGATGAACTTATCAAGTCCAAGATTGTCTCCATGATCACGGTCACCGACAATAAGCTTGCCTTGAACTTGCAACTCCTTGATAGAGCTAATCAATTCACTCCTGATGATCTAGTCTCTTATCTAGTTGCCACGGATAACTTGGCGGATGAAGGGCAAAAGATCAAGGAGATCAACCATGCTATTGGGTCTTCCCACTCTCTAGCATTAAAGGCCAAGCATGTGCAAGAAGATGTTGCTAGTGATGAAGAAAGGATGTTGATGGAGTTGATGATATGCTCTCTCAACTTGACCTCTTCACCAAGAACATGAAGTTCCGAAGAGGAGAAGTTCAATGGGATCAAGTGAGAAGAAGAGGACATGCTACAATTGTGACGAGTCGACCCATTTTGTTGACAAATGTCCATATGAGAAGAGGCTTGACAAGCCCAAGTATGAAGAAGGTGTCAAACCAAGATTGAAGCCCAACCCCATCAATGAAAGATACAAGAGGAAAAATAGGCGTGATGGAAAGGGCTTCCTAGGTCAAGAATACATATCCGATAAGGAGGAAGAGGATGAATAGAAGGTGGTTGGAGTGGCCGGTTTGGCCTTCGCCAAGCCCGGGTCTCTGTTTACCTATGACTACACCAAGGACTACACCGACGACTCTCCTACTCCCAAGGTCACCTCCACTTGCCTCATGGCAAGGAGCTCCAAGGACGAGTCCGACGTGGAGTGTGGGGATAAGGAGAAAGTGGTGGGTGTGACCGGTTCAACATATGTCGAACCCGGTTCACCTCTCACCTACGACTACACCAAGGACTACATCGAGAGTTCTCCTATTCCCAATATCATCGGTTCTTGTCTTATGGCAAGAAGCTCCAAGGTAATTGTCTCTCCTCCCTCCCTATCTAGTGTCTTGGATGATCTTGAGAGTGATCATGATAGTGATAGTGATGAATGTGGAGAATAGTATATAAAAGAAATGTATGCTATCATGAAGTCTCTTCCTCCCATTGCTCGTGCTAGAGTCAAGCAATTAATGGAACTTGTTAGCTCACGTGATGAGGCCATTGATAGCTTGGAATCTCATAATGATGATGAGAAACAAAGATTCAATCTTCTTGAGCAAGAGCTTTGTGAGGAAAAGAACACCAATTCTTTTCTTAAACTACAAATTGAAATTTTTGAAATTGATAAAGCAAAAGACATGGACACTATTTATAGGGCTAACACATTGTCCCAAGAGCTTGATGCTTCAAAGAAAGAGCTTGAAGTTGCTCAAGCTTCTCTTACCAAGGACCTTGAGCACCTTGAGAAGGCTAGTTTGCTTGTCAAGCGTGAGCTCATAAAACTTGGAGAGAACCATGTGTTGGAGATATGCCCAAGAGGCAATAATAAAGTGGTTATTATCATATCTTCATACTTATGATAAATGTTTACATACCATGCTATAATTGTATTAACAGGAAACATTAATACTTGTGTGATTTGTAAACATAAAAGAGTCCCTAGTAAAGCCTCTTGTTAAACTAGCTTGTTGGTTAATATATGATCATGGTTTCCTGATCATGAACATAGAGATGTTATTAACAACAGGGTCATATCATTAGGAGAATGATTTGATGGATATACTCCTATATTTAAGCGTAGCATAAATATCAAGTCATTTAATATAGTTCATTTGCTATAAGCTTTCTTATACATAGTAACCTAATTCCTTCGACCATGAGATCATGTTAATCACCATCACCGGAAGGATGCTTTGATGACATCAAACACCACACCGTAACTGGGTGGCTATAAAGGTGGCATTGAGTGTTTGGAAAGTATGGGTTGAGGCACATGGATCAAGAGTGGGATTTGTCCATCCATATGACGGATAGATATGCTCTGGGCCCTATCGGTGGAATGTCATCCAATTAGCTTGCAAGCATGTGAATGGCTCACAAGGGATCACATATCACGGGAACGAGAAAAGAGTACTTATCGGTAACTAGGTTGAACTAGGTATGCAGAGATACCGACGATCATAACCTCGGATAAGTAAACTATCGTGAGACAAAGGGAAATTGGTATCGTATGTAAGTGGTTCATTCGATCGCAAAGTAATCGTAGAAATATGTGGGAGCCATATGAATTTCTAGATTCCTCTATTGGTTATTGATCAGAGAAGTGTCTCGATCATGTCCGCATAATTCACGAACCGTAGGGAGACACACTTAAGGATTCGATGTTGTTTGAGTAGTTATGGAATGATGAGAAAGAGACCGAATGTTGTTCGGAGTCTCGAATGGGATTCGGGATATCACGAGGAGATCCGGAATGGTCCGGAGAATAAGATTCATATAAGGAAAGTCCTGTTTCGGAGTTGGGGAATGGTTCCGGTGTTTTCATCGAGAATGTTCTAGAAGGTTCCGGAATGTCCGACACTACGGAGGGGAAGGGTACATGAATGTGTTATATCAAGTTGGTATGATTGCATCATGTACTAAGTGTCATCGCTGAACAAAATAGAGGATTTAATCAAATCCTTGTTTGAAAAGTCAAACGCCAATTTGAAAGTCAAACGGCTATTTTTGGGAAGTAGAGAGGAAGGTGGAAACCGAGTTGGGGAGGAGTCCCTCCTCCACCGCCGGCCCACTTGGGATCCGAGTTGGGGAGTGATTCCCCTCCCCTTGGCCGGCGCCTCCCTCCTATAAGAGGAGGGGAAGGGATCCCCTCCTAGCACACAAGATTGCCCCTCTAAACCTAACCCTAGCCGCCGCCCACCATAGCCGCCGCCGCCTAGGGTTTCTCCCTTAGCCGCCGACTTGGGCACCTCCGAGCCCTATCCGCCGGCTCTATACCCTCCTCCTTGGTGTGTCTAAACCCTAGAACACCAAGGGCTCTCTCATAGTCCACCATACTCGCTCTGGCTTAAGGCGAAGCCCTGCGAGATCTCCCCTCTACTTCCGGTACCACGCCGTCGTGCTGCCGGAATTGCGAGGAGAGTGCTACAACCTCCGCTGCCTGCTGGAACAAGGGAGAGGAAGGTCTTCGTCGAGTACCAAACGTGTGACCGACTGCAGAAGCGTTGCCGGAACGCAGCGCCGGAAGGATCGTCTACGCGATCTTGAGATCGGGAGTGTACGACTACATCATCCACGAGAATCTGCTCTCGTTAACCGCTTTGGATCTTCGAGGGTTAGTACTCTATTGACTCGTTGCTACAATCTAGTAGATAGATCTTGGCTTGATCATAGATTAGATCTTGATTGTGTGTTCATGCGGTAGAAAATTTTTGTTTTCCATGCTACGAACCCCTATAGTGGTATCAGAGCCGTGTCTATATGTAGATCTGTTGCACGAGTAGAACACAATGGTCATTGTGGGAGTTGATGCTTTTGCTGTCGATTGCTTCTTGTGTACTTTGCATCTTGCGGGATGGTGGCATGAAGCGGCCCGGGCTAACCTTACATGACATCGTTCATGAGACTTGATCCACGCTTGACATGCAACTTGTATTGCATAAGTGGCTTTGCGGGTGCCTGTTTCTCCCAACATAGTTAAGATTCAATTTACAACGGGTGATTGACAATACTAGTATCAATGTTGTGGTTCTTGTTCGTAAGTTAGAACGACACTTATTGAAAGCCCCAAACCACGTAAAATATGCAAAGAAAATTAGAGGCGTCTAACTTTGTTTTGCAGGGGTGTGCTGTGATGTGATATGGCCATGATTGTGATTATATATGATGTATGCAATGTTCCTTATTGTAAGTTGGCAACCGGCAGGAGCCATATGGTTGTCTTTAAATTCTGCTTAGACCCGCGTGTCTATTCAAAGTAGTTATAATAGTTGAAGCTGGTGGACGACAACCATGGAGCGGCATCATTGACCTTGATGCAACACCGGTGATGATGGAGATCATGCTCGTGCTTGAATATGGATATCGGAAGCACAAGAAGAAAGGCCATATCATATCACATATTATGAATTGCATGTGATGTTAATCCTTTTATGCATCTTGTATTGCTTAGTTCACGACGGTAGCATTATAAGATGATCCCTCAAGCACACAAATTTCAAGTTTTAAAGTGTTCATCCTTAGTAAGCACCGTTGCTAAAGCTCGTTGTTTCGAAGCACCACGTGATGATCGGGTGTGTTAGATTCTGCGAGTGTATACAACGTGAGCAAGCCAGATTTGCTCATGCAGAAGCTAAGGTTTGATCTTGACGAGCCTAGCATGTACAGACATGGTCTCGGAACACGGATCACCGAAAGGTAAAGCATGAGTCATATAGTAGATATGATGAACATGATGATTGTTCGCCATTGAAGCTACATCAACTCTCGTGATGATCGGTTTTGATGTGGTGGATTTGGTTCGTGTGATCACTAAAACAATGTGAGGGATATTGTTTTGAGTGGGAGTTCAACGGCAATATGATTAAAAGTTGAACACTATTTATCATAAATTAAATCAAAGTGAATTTGCATAATTGTTGTAGTCATTGGCATCCGTTTACCACCTTGCGCTTAGTTTTAATTGAGATGATAGAACTATAGAATTCTGGTTAGTTACTTTACGAACTGGTATCGTATTGTTTTGAAGTGTTAATCTAAAGTTTAAAAGTCCTATTGCAAACTTTCAGTAAGTTCCGGTTACTCCATGAAGTTTAATAATTGGTATTAAAACAAGAGTGAAAATTCCAAGAGTTAGTGTATGAGTATCATGTTTGTCTCCATGATTCTTGATATTCAAAGGATTGTCTTAATATCAAGGTTATCTAGGATCTGAAAGAGTTGTTTCAGAAACCATGATGTGTGGAAGATATTGTGATATCTGAAACGAAGTTTTGGTTACAACATGATAGAGTATAATATGGCAAAAGTCATGTTCTCATATTTGATGAGAATTTGCAAAAGGTTGGAGACACTAGTTGTCCTAATCCACCAAAAGGTTTTGGAGAGCAACATTATACTCGAGATTCATCTTTATAAGCTAAAAGTAGCTTGATCATGAATAATTCCATGATAAGGGTGAATATTTGATGTAGGTAAAATATTTACCACACCAAGAGATTACTAAAGAATGGAATTTGAAAGCACACCAAACATTTGATGATGGTGATCTACTTCAAAGTGCAAGTCCAAAGACATTGGTATTTAATTATACACGCTTTGGACTATGTGTCATATGTATGACTCCACTATTGATGTTGATAGATTCTTTCAAACAGAAAATAAATACTGAAAGAGAATCTCATAAATATATGGCAGAAAAGAAAAGACTAGAATTATTCAGTTTAAGTATATAGATGATATACATGTTATGACTATATTATTTGCTTATTAAACAATGTGGTTCTTAAGTATTTGATACTGAATTTGTTGGTGTGAATCGTCATACGAAACAACACAATTCATGAACTACAATGGCCTAAGTAACTAGCAAAAGAATATGTGATGATGTTCATCGAGAACAAATAAAGGGTTATTGTGTTGCTCATTAAACGTCAAAGCTTGCCTTCGAGATTTGTTTTATCAGGTATTATGAGAACAAAAGGGTTGTTCAAATAATTGCCGTAATCCATAAAAGATGGATGCTTCACAAATCTCGTTGGAGAAATCACATCCATAAAACTAGTGCTAAAAATGTCGAAAGACAAATTGATTGAAAGATCACTTAGGAAGTGACATCGCCGTTTAAATTATATTGGAAAGAAAACATGAAGAAACTCCATGTGGATGGAATTTTGGAGTCTTTTGATTTTTGATCACATGACGCTTGTGAAACTTTCCTAGAGATAATTAAAACTTCGTTCGTAGGCCAAAAGGGAACGAATGACTAGCTTATTGGAACTTGTACATATTGTTGTACGAAGTCCATTATGTGTAGTCAAGAGCGATGGATTTCAACTTCATATGCTTTCTCCGAAAATTTAAGTGAATATATGAATATTTACTTAATAAGGATGAAGTATGAAACATTTGAAAAGTTCAAAGACTTTCAAGATGAAGTGCAAAATCATTGTAACAAGAATATAAATAGTTTATGATAAGATCATAAAGGGAGATATTTGAGTTACAAGTTTAGCATAATACCTAAGATTTAAGGAATCGTTCCGTGGATTTGAATTTTTCCCGAAACACCATAAGAGTATGGAGCGTTCGAGATATGTAATTAAACCTTGTTTGACATGGTAAGATCGAAGGTGTAAATCATAAAACTGCCATTATATTTTAAAGATTAAAAGCTATAGAGACTACCGTTTTTCCATTGAAAAGAGCTCCATCATAATCCGTTGAAATGACACCATATAAAGTTATGGTTTGGGATTAAACCCCAAGTTGTCCTTTCTTAAACATTGGTATGCTATGCATAAGAAAGATGTTTGCAACCAAAGTCGGATGAACCTGTCTTTGTATGTTATTTCGAATAACTGTTCCTCCATAACATCGGAGACAAAAATGTTTGTCGCTTAAAACGTCAAGTTTCTTAGAGAAGGAATTTTTCGTGAAAAGTTAAGTGGGAGGACAATAGAACTTTGATAAGGTTAAAAGAACCTTAGCTATATGTGCAAAATTGCGCAGCGCCGAAAAGTGTTCCGGAGACAGCAACAATGCTCATGGCTCACGTGCCTCAAAGGTTGTGGTCATGGAGATCTAAGTTCCTATTGAAACAAGTAGGTCGGGTAAACAATCAAATACCAAGATTTGAGAGTTAAATCATTATTTGACAATAATGATCCGACTACATGCAAAGAAGCGATGATGGGCCTTGACTCCGTCTAATGGCTTGAAGCCATAAAATCCGTGATAGTTCCATATACGAGAGATCAAGTTTTGAACTTGAAAGACCCTCTGGAAAGGTACAAGACCTTACAGTCATATTTGGATCTATAATGAAATAGACATGGATGTTTCACATCTATGAAATGGTCGACATGTTGGGAAAGAGTTCACAACAATGTTCAAAGGTTGACTATGACAAGATTTGATCTTTCATAGCGATATTTAGTCTAGAATGATTAATGTAGCAACCACGACATATAATTTTGTTATGTGTTGGATAAACAAAACAAGTTCTTCTAAAAGAAGGGTTACCTAGGACGTGTGCATGACACAGTCCAAAGGGTTTTGTTAATACAAAGGATGCTAAATGCATATGCAAACTTCAATGGTTGAAGTAAGTATTACGGAGTTGGAATCTTCACTATGATGAAACTGTTAAAGGAGTTTAAATTCGTTGGAGACAATGAAGATGCTTGCATTTGCAAGAAATTAAGTGGGAGCGCTAGACTTGTTTCTAATACATTATGTGGAAGACATATTGTTGATTGTAAATGATGTATCTTTTATTAACACATATTAAGAATTTCATCCCGATGAAAGACTTAGGCAAAACCCAAATATTTGGCATAAATAGACGCTAATATGGTTGTGCCGAAAGTACATAGATGATGTATTGAATGAGTTCAATATAGAAACTACAAGAAAGGTTCTTGTCACACAGAAAGGATTGAATGAGTTCAATATTGATGATATATTCAAGTGTATTGACACAGGGTAAGTGAAACAAAGATTCAAATATAGATTGATACTTGATGTATGAAATCACAAAGAGTATTTACATCAATCATACTGTGATATGTACAAATCCAGATATGTCCTATACTCTAAATGTTATGAGCATATACCAGAATGATTCATAATTTGATCATTGGACAATAGTAAGGATATTCTTATGATCTTTTGGAAGAACTAAGAGTATATTATTTGTAGAAGTGACAAATAGATGGTTAGTTCATTGTAAATGAATTACATTGATACTGGTTTTGTCACAAAGTACAAATTAAGTTTATCTCAATCTAAACTAAGGGTAGCACAATATGATGGAAAGTAAGTTCCATAATGGATTTGGATGAGTTCCAAAGTTAAGACATTGTGACAGATACTACAACAAAAGGCTAAGTATATGACTGCTATAATAGCAGCTAAAGAGGGCATTTGTGTCAAGTAGTTTGTTATCAAACTAGGTGTAGTTCACAGCGGGATAATACTATGAAGATATATTGTACGACAATATTATCAACATGGTTTAACCCCAAAGAACTAAAGGTCTCACCAAAGGACCAAAATTATACAAAGCCATCTCATTAGAGACTGAGTGATGCGTAGAGACGCAAAGACATGCAATTACACACGGACCTGGAAGTGTCAGATCCGGAGATCAGTTGACCACTAGCAATCGTGTACATACGACACCAGAAAGCCATAGGTGTTGAATACACAAAGGTTTGAAACTAGATTATTGACTCTAGTGCAAGTGGGAGACTGTTGGAGATATGCCCAAGAGGCAATAATAAAGTGGTTATTATCATATGTTCATACTTATGATAAATGTTTACATACCATGCTATAATTGTATTAACAGGAAACATTAATACTTGTGTGATTTGTAAACATAAAAGAGTCCCTAGTAAAGCCTCTTGTTAAACTAGCTTGTTGGTTAATATATGATAATGGTTTCCTGATCATGAACATAGAGATGTTATTAACAATAGGGTCATATCATTAGGAGAATGATGTGATGGATATACTCCTATATTTAAGCGTAGCATAAAGATCAAGTCATTTAATATAGTTCATTTGCTATAAGCTTTCTTATAAATAGTAACCTAATTCCTTCGACCATGAGATCATGTTAATCACCATCACCGGAAGGATGCTTTGATGACATCAAACACCACACCGTAACTGGGTGGCTATAAAGGTGGCATTGAGTGTTTATAAAGTATGGGTTGAGGCACATGGATCAAGAGTGGGATTTGTCCATCCATATGACAGATAGATATGCTCTGGGCCCTCTCGGTGGAATGTCATCCAATTAGCTTGCAAGCATGTGACTGGCTCACAAGGGATCACATATCATAGGAACGAGAAAAGAGTACTTATCGGTAACGAGGTTAAACTAGGTATGCAGAGATACCGACGATCATAACCTCAGATAAGTAAACTATCGTGAGACAAAGGGAAATTGGTATCGTATGTAAGTGGTTCATTCGATCGCAAAGTAATTGTAGAAATATGTGGGAGCCATATGAATTTCCAGATTCCTCTATTGGTTATTGATCGGAGAAGTGTCTCGATCATGTCCGCATAATTCACGAACCGTAGGGAGACACACTTAAGGATTCGACGTTGTTTGAGTAGTTATGGAATGATGAGAAAGAGACCGAATGTTGTTCGGAGTCTCGAATGGGATTCGGGATATCACGAGGAGATACGGAATGGTCCGGAGAATAAGATTCATATAAGGAAAGTCCTGTTTCGGAGTTGGGGAATGGTTCCGGTGTTTTCATCGAGAATGTTCTAGAAGGTTCCGGAATGTCCGGCACTCCGGAGGGGAAGGGTACATGAATGTGTTATATCAAGTTGGTATGATTGCATCATGTACTAAGTGTCATCGCTGAACAAAATAGAGGATTTAATCAAATCCTTGTTTGAAAAGTCAAACGCCAATTTGAAAGTCAAACGGTTATTTTTGTGAAGTGGAGAGGAAGGTGGAAACCGAGTTGGGGAGGAGTCCCTCCTCCACCGCCGGCCCACTTGGGATCCGAGTTGGGGAGGGATTCTCCTCCCCTTGGCTGGCTCCTCCCTCCTATAAGAGGAGGGGCAGGGCTCCCCTCCTAGCACACAAGATTGCCCCCTCTAAACCTAACCCTAGCCGCCGCCCACCATAGCCACCGCCGCCTAGGGTTTCTCCCTTAGCCGCCGACTTGGGCACCTCCGAGCCCTAGCCGCCATCTCTAGACCCTCCTCCTTGGTGTGTCTAAACCCTAGAACACCACAGGCTCTCTCATAGTCCACCATACTCGCTCCGGCTTAAGGCGAAGCCCTGCGAGATCTCCCCTCTACTTCCGGTACCACGCCGTCGTGCTACCGGAATCGCGAGGAGAGTGCTACAACCTCCGCTGCCTGCTGGAACAAGGGAGAGGAAGGTCTTCGTCGAGTACCGAACGTGTGACCGACTGCGGAAGCGCTGCCGGAACGCAGCGCCGGAAGGATCGTCTACGCGATCTTGAGATCGGGAGTGTACGACTACATCATCCATGAGAATCTGCTCTAGTTAACCGCTTTGGATCTTCGAGGGTTAGTACTCTATTGACTCGTTGCTACAATCTAGTAGATATATCTTGGCTTGATCATAGATTAGATCTTGATTGTGTGTTCATGCGGTAGAATTTTTTTGTTTTCCATGCTACGAACCCCTACACCATGATCAACTTCGGGTGTCCTTTGACAAGGCTCTTGGTACATTGAAGGATCCAATTATTGTTGAAAATGATTCTTGTACCTCTAACTCTACCTTTGATCAAGCTCACCTCATTGAGGAAAATAAGAAGTTGAAAGAGCAACTTGAGAAAGAGCGCTGTGCACCTACCTCCAAGGGAAAGATCCTAGATGAGATTTTATCCCGTCAAAAGATGAGAATTTCCAAGGAAGGTGTCGGTTTTGATCCAAAGAACAACCCGAGCAATGCCATTCCACCAAAGAAGATAACCTTTGTAAAAGAAGGTGACAAGGTGGTTGACCAAGTCAAAAGGAATGTGGTGAATGGGGGAGCCATGAGGGGCAATCCCAATCACAAGTATGCGGGAAAATCTAATCCTTCCTATGAGCTATGTAAGGGCACTCAAGGAGATGTATATGCCAAATATGTTGGCCCTCGAAATGGTTGTGCTTATATGTGGTAGTCAATTTGGGTACCTAAGGATCTTGTTGCTAATGCTAGGGGACCCATTACTCAATGGGTTTCTAAATCAAAGAATTGATTTTGTAGGGTTATGCCTCTGGTGGATCAAAATGGGTGTTTGATAGTGGATGCACCAATCACATGACTGGAGGTTGAAGTGGGATTGACCAATTCATTCACGATGTCAACTCAACGTCAAGCATCACTTTTGGAGATAACTCTAAAGGAAAGGTACTAGGTTATGTTAAGTTGGTAATCTCCAAGGTTTTGACTCTAGAGACCGTCTTACATGTTGAAAACCTTGGTTACAACTTGATTTCAATTAAACATCTTGCGGATGCCGTCTATGACTCCTATTTCTCTATAACTTTTGTGAAGGTCTTTAGGGGTGATGATCTCAGCTTGGTTCTCATTGGACACGTGGAAGACGACCTTTATGTGGTCGACCTCTCGAAAGAGAGCCAATCTATTCCTACATGTCTAATGGCCAAGGCTGACAAGGGATGGCTTTGGCATCGTCGCCTAGGTCATGTCAACATGAGAAATCTCAGTCTACTCCTAAAGGGTGAATATATTATTGTACTAACCGACATCTCCTTTTAGAAAGATCGTGTGTGTAGTGCTTGCATTTTAGGAAAACAAATTGGGAAGCATCATCCTTTCGTTACCAAGGTGGCCACGTCAAGACCCTTGGAGCTGCTCCATTTGGATCTCTTCGGGCCATCGACATATGACTCCCTTGGTGGAAGAAGATATGGTCTTGCATTGTTGATGATTACTCAAGGTACACTTGGGTCTTTCTTCTCAAGACAAAGGATGAGACCTTCAAGGAATTCATGATCTTCGCCAAGCAAGCTCAACGCACTCATGGAGTGGAGATCAAGACCATTAGAACTGACAACGGCACCGAGTTCAAGAACTACACCATGCAAGAATTTTGTTGAAGATGAGGGGATCAAGCATGAATTCTCAGCTCCTTATACCCCTCAACAAAATGGTGTTGTTGAAAGGAAGAACCGGACAATCATTGAGATGGCAAGAACAATGTTGAGTGAATTCAAGTCCCCTCACAATTTTTGGGGAGAAGCTATTGCTACCGCGGTTCACTACACGAACCGGCTCTTCCTCCGAGCTCCATTTGACATGACTCCATACGATATTCTCACAAGTAAGAAGCCCAATGTCAACTACTTGCGTGTTTTTGGATGCAAGTGCCTCGTCAAGAACAAAAAGGAAAAGCTCGGTAAATTCGAATCTAGAACTATAGAGGGTATATTTGTTGGTTATGTGGAAAACTATCATGCCTATAGATACTGCAACAAGACCAATGGTTGTGTTGAAGTATCTTGTGACGTGGAGTTTTTGGAGAATAATGGCCCCCATGAGGGGCAAGTTTCTTCTCGTGATGTAGGTGATGGTGATTCTTCTCAAGTCATCAAGTTGATGGGTATTGGGCACATCTTGCCCACCGAGTCTCACATTCATGTTCAACAAGATGATGCGGGAGAATCAAGATCAACTCAAGAAGAGCCAAGCTCTACCCAAGTTGAGCCATCAAATGCATCACAAGATCAACATCTCTCTCAAGATGCCATGCAAACCGAAGAACAAGAATCAAGCCCTCAAACCCTTGATCAAGACCAAGTAGAAGATCAACCTCCATCTCAAGGCCAAGCTCAATATGGTGTCAATGATCAAGGCCTCTCAAAAGATGAATTTGTTGATCATGAAGGCACAATTCGGAAGATTAAGGACGCCTCCATTGCAAGTGGACTTAAAGTCAACAATATCCTTGGAAGCATATCAAGAGGGATCGAGACCCGTTCCAGGAAGAAGAACCTCACAACCTTTTGTGGGCATCATGCCTTTGTGTCCAACTTTGAGCCCCTTAAGGTTCATGAGGCTTTGGAGGATCCGGATTGGGTCATTGCCATGCAAGAAGAACTCGAGTGTTTCACCCGCAATGAAGTTTGGTCTCTAGTGGAGAGGCCTAAAGATCATCGCATCAATGTCACTGGGACCAAGTGGGTGTTCAAGAACAAGCAAGATGAGAACGGGGTCATCACAAGAAACAAAGCAAGGTTAGTGGCGCAAGGATATGCCCAAATAGAAGGTATTGACTATGAGGACACCTTTGCGCCCGTTGCTCGTCTTGAAGCTATTCGTCTCTTGCTTGCTTATGCATATTTCCATAACTTCAAGCTTTATCAAATGGATGCGAAAAGTGATTTTCTTAATGGTCCCTTGAAAGAGGTTGCATATGTATCTCAACCCCCAGGTTTCGAAAACACATGCTATCCCAACCATGTGTACCTACTCCATAAGGCTCTCTACGGACTAAAGCAAGCTCCTCGTGCTTGGTATGAGCACCTTAGGAATTTTCTACTCATGGATGGGTTTAGCATGGGTAAGGTCGATTCCACCATTTTCACCAAACGGGTTAAAGGGGTGGCTTATTTATTGTTCAAATCTATGTTGATGATATTATCTTTGGTGGAACTAACGAATCTCATAACAAAGCTTTTTCCGAGTTGATGACTATGAAAATTAGGATGTCCATGATGGGGGAGTTGAAGTTCTTTATAGGCTTCATCATAAAGCAACTTCCTCATGGCACTTTCATCTTGCAAGAGAAGTACATTAAGGATATGCTCAATAAGTTCGAGATGGCCAAGGCTAATCCCATGAAGACACCCATGCCACTAAATGGATAACTTGGCCTTGGAGTTGGTGAGAAGGACGTGGATCAAAAGGTATATCATTCTATGATTGGTTCGTTGCTCTACCTTTGTGCTTCTAGGCCGGATATCATGTTAAGTGTTGGACTGTGTGCTCGTTTTCAATCCGCTCCCAAGGAGTGCCACTTGATGGCGGTCAAACGGATTTCTAGGTACCTTGTTCTCACTCCTACTCTCGGGCTTTGGTATCCAAAGGGGTCAACCTTTGAGCTTGTTGGCTATTCGGATGCCGATTGGGCAGGTGATAAGGTTGACCGGAAATCAACCTCCAGGGCTTGACAATTTATTGGTCGGTCGTTGGTGAGTTGATCTTCCAAGAAACAAAAATCCACATCCCTATCCACCGCCGAAGCCGAATACATATCCGCGACATCTTGTTGTGCTCAATTGTTATGGATGAGGCAAACCTTGAAAGACTATGGTGTGTCTCTTGGTACGGTGCCTCTTCTATGTGACAATGAAAGCGCAATAAAGATCGCCAATAACCCCGTCCAACATTGCCGCACCAAGCATATTGACATTCACCACCACTTCCTACATGACCATGTCGCAAATGGTGATATCAATCTCACTCATGTGGGTACGATGTTCCAATTGGCCGATATCTTCATAAAGCCTTTGGATGAAGCCCGGTTTGTCATGTTGAGGCGAGAACTCGGTATCCTATATCCCCAAAACTTGGATTGATTTGCTTCTTGCACTATATTCTTGCTCTTAATGTACTATGTAGCCAAGTTGTGCAGCACATGTAGGGATATCCATCTTACCATGTCTTGGTTTGATGCATAACTATGTGTGCAACATAAATTGATCTCGTGTCATGATATGAGTCCAAGCATCTATCTTTGAGGCGCCATGACACATGTGGTTAAACATAGGGGGAGTAATCCCCCGCAATCTCCTAGCCTCCTTTGCATCTCAATGGTTTCCATCTTGAGGCTCTCTGAGTTTGATCTTCCCTCTAGCTCTTGATATCCTCGAATCATGCCTATTGTTGCTATTTGTGAGGTTGAAATTGGTTCTTTCCAATAGGCATGCCTAGATCACCTGCTTCCTCTACCCTTTTGGAGTCTACTATCTTCCTCTACATGCACATGCCATCCTCAAAAAAAATCGGTGTCTTTTCTGTTGTTTGGTTTTGGCCCGGTTGAACCGGCTCCCAGACCGGACCGCCCGGTGCCAGCATCGGAAAACCAGACCTGAACCGGAAAATCCAGTTATACTAAACCGAGTCTATCCAAAGCTCGTGTCAGTACCGTTTTCCAGTTGGGTTCCGGTTTTCCGACCTATTTACCGGGCCATCCGGTTTGGATCTTGGTTGAACCGGACTTAAAACCGAGGTTCAGATCTGTTTTTTTCTCTTTTCTCCCTCTTCTCCCTGGTCCCCCATCCCTCCCATAGTTCCCTTTCACTTCCTTCGACCCTTCCTCCTCCATTGTCGCCCCTCCCCACCCTCCCCTCCTCTCCTAGGGTGATTCCACCCCTAGGATCCATAGATCGGGCCACCATTTCACGAGGAAGGACTTTTGGAGGCTTTTCACCAAAGGAATTTCTTCATCTCGCGGTGGTTTGGGAGCTTTTTGGTGTTCCTCTTCCTCAAGGGTTCTTTGGTGCTTTCCTTCACGGGAAGCCATGTCCTCGGGTACTCCCTTTGCTCCCTCTCCTCTTGTAATTCTCAAATCCCTATGTTTTGCTATACATTTTGTTGGATTTGACAAGTTAGGGGTCCACCTTGTTCTTGTTCTCCACCCTCGTTCCTCCATGTCCTACCCGCTCTGCTTAGAACTCTATTTGTGCAAGTACTTGAGTCATTGGTAAGGTTTTTTACATTGCATACTTGGCCTTCGTGGATCTCAGTTTGCCATCCAGTTGATCCGGAGGTAGCACCAGACCGTCCGGTCTGAGTCCGGTTTTCTGGCTCTGACACTGGACCGTCCGGTTTTGCATTCGGTTCAACCGACCTTGGCACCGAAGCATCCGGTTCTGGAACCGGTTTTTCCGGCCCTGGCACCGGACCTCTCTGCAATGTCCTCTATTTTACCATGCACTTGCCCAAATCCAAGTTTTTTTCTTTTTTCCCTCCCATCCTTCCCATTGGCATGTGTACTTATCTCTGTGCTCCCCAACCTCTCTCCTTTTTTTCACAGATGAAGAGGCTGATTCTGCTGGGGATGAGTGTGTGCCTGATAGTGAGTATGTGCCCGAGGTAGCTAACGGGATCAAGCGGGCTCGTCGCAACACTCATTCTGTGCAACATGAGCCTGAGGGTAGCACTCGTTCTAGGCGTATCAAACTCAAGGCCAACAGGGGTAAGCGGCAAGCATCTCAGGCCGAGGATGAGGATGTGCCTTGTCAAAATCTGAAGCGTATGGAGATTGGTCAGTACCGGGCTCTCCGCAAGCAGAATCCCTATCGCTTCAAGCATCGCACCTATACAGGATCTGACAAGAAATTCTAGACTGAGACTCAGGCTATGATGTGGGATCACATTTACACTCAGTTCCGGGTCACTCCTTGTGGTCACATTCAAGCTCTCAATCTAGAGTGGTTCAATATGTATGCAGCCTCTAATTACTTCCATGTTGATGAAGCTCTGAGGAAAATGGATCTGTTCGACCTCGTTTGTCTCAAGGAGGACTACTTCCCTGACTTCATTCTTCAGTTCTTCTGCACAGTCTATTTTCATGATGATGCGGATCGCACATGACTTGGATGACTGGCACGCGGCGTTTTCAGGCTACTTATGATGATTTGGTCTATGTCATGGGCTACACCGGTAGGGGAGGAGGCTTCCGTGTTCACAGTGAGAAGGTCAAGCCTGCTGAGACTCTTGGTTTCTGCTATCCCAGTGATTCTCAATGGAGTCCTCCGTGCATGACTGGCATGTATTACTACTATCATACCTTGGCCAGTATCTTCCGTCAGTCCCTTGTTCCCCGTGTTGGAGATTCCACTAATTGCCGTGGGTATTTTGCCAACCTGTTGCACTACTGTCACCCTGATCGGCTGAGGAAGATTGATGGCTATGACTTTGTGTACTGTGAGCTACGGCGAGCTGCTTTGGATAGGATGGATCCCACTTTCTGTGTGTATGTTCAAAAGCTTCTCAATCGGGTGGTACCACCTGGTGTGATGGTGGGCGAGCGAGAGGAACAAGAAATGCTTAATATTTGTCTCCGTGCCCACACTCCTGAGGTTCCTGGGATGCGGCCTCCTGAGCACTGCACCAAAGCTTATCATGATCCTCGGCCATATTTTTCTACTCGGGCTGGTTCTCGTCGTCCCGTTGGAGAGTCCTCCTCTCACCCCAGGCCTCAGGGTGGTGCTGCCAAGTTTTTCAAGAGGCTTTTTCAGATGTGCCGTTCTTCCTATGATGTGAGCCACAAGGCTTTGGAGATGAGCCAGGAGACTAGGCGCCGCCACAATGAGTTTCTTGTGACCCAGAATGTCACTCCTCCACCAGATGGTCCTGAGATGGCTCCTTCCCCCTATGTCAACTATGAGATGCCGCCTCTTGATGATGCTATGTTCTATGGCTACTTCACCGGTGAGTTTTCTCCCAGTGGTCCCAGTGGTCCCTCTGCTCAGGGTAACGTTGATGATGAGGACAATGATGATGCTGCTGATAGTGATGAGTACTCTGAAGAGGAAGATGTCCCAGTTCCGCCTCCTCCGTCATTCTTCTAGTTGGGCTGCGTTAGCATCGCTCTACTCCTCTTCCTTTTTGGTGTCTTGATGCCAATGGGGGAGAAGAGTATAGTTCTATTAGTTATCTACGGGTTCCTTGTCGGGGTTTTCCGGGGTTCGCCGTTAGCACAATGCCCCTTGCTTTCTCATTGCTTCTTATGACATTGTGCTTTCCCCTTTGCTTTGTGTATGAACTATCTACCTTCTTTCCGTCAGTTAGACAAGTTTGTGCTATGTGCGTGAACCATGGATATTTTTATTATGCTATGACTATGTCTATTGTTGTTTATAATATCCTTGAGAACTCTAGCTCGGTTTTTCATCGCCAACCAAAAAGGGGGAGATTGAAAGGGTATTTTACCCTATACTAATTTTGGTTGACAATGACACCGTGGTTAGAGTGGACTAATGGTACTTCTAGTGTCTTACACAGGTTCTAGGCCGATGCTGTGATGAAAGGTCATCGGAGACCCTCCCTATTTTGATAATGAAGCTTCGCACCGGAGTTTTCCCTTTTTATGTAATTTGAGTCTGGTTAGGAGCTCCGCGAGGGGTTCTCTCGATGAGCTTGTTGGGGATGATTACCTAAGCCATATACACATCCCATTCTCCTACCTAATCCATCACCAAAGAGAGAAGAGAAGAAATCCTATCCATCAAGCCCTTTTCTGCAGATCCGGTTTTTAGACCGGTTGGAACGGCTCCCAGACCGGACCGTCCGGTGTCAGGATCGGAAATCCGAACCCAAAGCCAAAGTTCATCCCCCTTGAGTTCATCGAGTTAGCTTGTTACTCTTGGGTTTGTGGGAAACCCTAGGTGGCTAGGGTCACCCTTGGAGGCATTCGGCTTGTGATTTTCTCCGTGGAAAGTTTGTGAGGGTTTGGAGACTAACTTAGAGTCTACCACGAGTAAGTGAGCTATTCCTTCGTGGGATAGAATCGGAGAAGAAGGTGAGGCTTTGTGGCACGTGAGGAATCCTTCATGGAACCTCACACCTCTCCAACGTGACGTAGCCCCCTTCCCAAAGGTGGTGAACACGGGAATACATCTTCGTCTCCGTGTGCTTCGGTTATTCCTTAACCGATCTCTTACTTGTGTTGTTTACCTTGTGATAGCCTTCGAGCTTGAAGTATCTTGTTTATCATCTAGGTTGCCTCACCTAGTTTGCATTTAGGCTCACTTATATTCCGGAAAGCCTAAAACTTGCAAAAGATTATAAAGAATTTTGTAGAAACCTATTCACCCCCCTCTAGGTTAACCATCTTACACTTTCATTTTCCCTCAGTAAGAAACTGAGGTTATCGAACCAGTAGGAGGAAGGAAATGTCACACAGGTGTTGCAAGCAACGCGGAGACCTGCACAACACAAACTCAAGACTTTGCCCCAACGAATTAGTGAGGTTGTTAAGCTCACCGGTTTGCTGTAACAAAGGATTAAACGTATGGTGTGGAAGGTAATGGTTTGTAGCAAGTAAACAAGTAACAGTGGAAGATGTATCAATGGTAAAGATTGGACCGAGGTCCATAGTTCACTAGAGGTGCTCTCCTTATATAAAAAACATGGCATGAAGGGTAAACAAATTACAGCAGGGCAATTGACAGGAACTGAGCAAGGCATAACAATGCAATTACTAGTCAGAAAGATCCTATGAGATTCGATTGGGCAATACAAAAATATACATATACCGTCATCCAACTGCATCTATGACTAGAAGTCCACCTTCAGGTTATCATCTGAACCCCCTCTAGTATTAAATTGCAAGAAACAGACAACTGTTTTAAGCAAAGTGTGTGAGGTAAACAGTCCACATGTTCCATGAACAAGAGACCGTTTTTTTCTCCCTAGTGGCAACATGACATCTACAACCGAAGATATTTCTGTCACTTCCCTTGGAAACCAGAGGCATGAACCCACTATCGAGCATAAATACCCCCTCTTGGAGTCACTAGCAACTACTTGGCCAATATAGCTACTAACAACGGAGAGCATGCAAGATCACAAACAACACATACATGATAGAATCATAAAGACAAAACCATTAATCAAACCAACATAATAATCTCAATATCCATCGGATCCCCGCAAACACAACATGCATGATTACAAATAGATTAGATCTTGATCATGAACGGAGCTCACAAGATCTATGCATGAAAGCACAAAGGAGGAGATACAACCATCTAGCTACAACATGGACCCATAGTCCAAGGTGGAACTACTCACGCATCATACCGGAGAGAAGGCCTCCGGGATGATCTCCCCTCCGGCAGGGTGCCAAGAAGAACTTCATACCCCCCCGATCTAGGGACGATGGTGGCGGTGGCTACAGACGGTTTCGTGGAGATGTGATCGGGTGCTTAGGGTTTCTGCATCCGGGGCTTCTTATAGGCAAAGGGGAGGCCGAGGCGGCGGCCAGAGGGGGCAAACCCTACCCAGGCGCGGGGTAGGGCCCACCCATGCCTAGGGGGGTTTAGCCGCCCTGTCACGCCTCCTCGTCTCCCCTCTGGACTTCTTGTTCCCCACGGAAAGTAATTGACTTTGATGTTTGTCCCGTCCAATTCCGAGAATATTTCTTTACTAACTTTTCTGAAACCAAAAACAGCAGAAAACATGCATCTGGCACTGTTGCAACTTGTTAGTAGGTTAGTACCAGAAAACATGTAAAAAGCACCTCAAAGTGTGGACAAGTAAAGCAAAGTAGATACTAAAGAAGCATGGAGCATCAAAAATTATAGATACATTTCCAATGTATCAACATCCCCAAGCTTAACTCCTGCTCGTCCTCGAGTAGGTAAGTGATAAAAAGAATAATTTTTTAGGTGACATGCACCCTCACAATAAAGATCCAACCATCTGCAAGCATTGAAAGCTGGGATCAAAGAAATCTAAACATGTGCATAAAAGATGGAGTTCTAACAATAGGACATAATAACTATGCATGCAACATGACAAGCTATAAACAAAGATCATGAATAATATGCATTGAAAAACGTTTGTTTGTTTCACATACAGAAAACATAGCATAGTGGAAATCAGCTTGTCCCTCATAGAGTAGCAAATAGATGCATAGGACACCTTCAAAGTTCACAAGGGTGACTAGAAACAAATAGCACAAGAACAAGTAATAACACAATATGCATCAATTAATAAGCTTTGGAACACTGCACACAGAATGACAACTATGCTCTGTTAATGGTGCCTAAAGGTAGAAGGTGGAGACTCAAATAATGGTGGAAGAAAGGCCTTTTTGTAAAGGAAGCAGGGATTACAAGTTTCAAAAAGAGCTTCCAAAAATTATGGTACTTGTTAGCTTTCAGGCCTCATTGCCCCTATCATAAGCATCTTGAAGTGGTTAATGTTAAAGTGGCAAAGCTGGAGTATATGCTTGACGAAGTATAAGTTGGGAATCTCAAGTCCCTTGAATACGAGGGCCACACCTCATGCATACTCAACTTTGGGTCCAGGTAAGTTCTTGTCATTGTAAGTATTTGCATATCATTGAGAACCGCCAACTGGGTACCCCTTGCACATGGTACAGGAGCTTTCCCATAACCAAAATGACAAGGCAAGCAGACAATGAGCATCTCAACAATCTCTTTATTTACCATATGCATAGCTTTTTATTGAGGATGCCTCATAGATAGCTCACTATGGTGATGCTGCAAGTTTCCACCATGATTAGGCATGGCTTAGGCTAGCGGCCCAGGCGTTTCTCTAACACAGGATACAAACTACATGGACTTACAAGTTCCCTCTTTATTTCATACTGGTGACATCCATAGACAAAAGAACATGATATCAACTGAGTACAAAGTACAAGTGCAATGTTGAAAACGTTTCCCGTGACAGCACGGTTCTGCTAATTCCAACTTATAAGTGCAATCATATATAACAAAGTTGTCACAATGGTTCAAGTTTATTAGGGGCAAAGAATATAAAGTGTGCCATCAAGTTCGTGAGGGCTTTAATCACTAAGTTTTCACATAACAAAATAGTTTTTAACTAGAATATAGATGAAAAAAAGAATATACTTGGAATGGTGTAACACACCATGCATAGGAGTTTATAGTGTACACTTTGGAATAACTTGGTTTTTGGGAGTTGGAGGCATGAGTAGAACTTACTCATACAAGTGGAGGCTAGCAAAAGACTGGGAGCAACCAATTAAGAGAGCAATAATGGCCATAATCATGCAGTGCAACAAAGCATACTAATCAAAGCAAAGAGTGGTACTACAAGTCAAGGACTAAATGATCATAGAGGCTAATGGTGACTTTTCATAGTCATAACATGGTGTAAGCATGTGCCAAGTCAACCCAAGCAAAGCATCAAAGGAGAATACCACAATACTATGCTTTTGTATGCTAAGTCAACGCATAATTCCTTCAAGGCACACTAAGCAATCCCCATTGTTTGAAACAAGACATGCTACAACAATAATCACTAAGAATAATGCTAAAACAACACCTAGCATGTCATGCTAAAGTCTAAGTCACAGTCAATGCAAGCTCCTCTTGCACTTAGAAGCAAGAACTTACTACTCCTTTCCAACACCAAGCAACTTATTTTCAAAACAACATAGCAAGAACGGGGGTCCAAACTACTTTATTCAAGCAAACTAAACAACCTAAGCAAAGAAAATGAAAACTAAGACGCTCCAAGAATAACACAACTGTGCATGAAACAATAAAAACGAAGTGTCTAGACAGACCTAAGCTTTTTATTGATGAAGAAGGGGATGTCTTGGGCATCCCCAAGCTTTGACACTTGTACCTCTTGGATATTTCTTGGGGTGACACCATGGTGGCATCCCCAAGCTTGAGCTTTTGTCCATTCTTCATATCATTGCATCATTCTCTCTCTACACCTGAAATTTTTCCTTCATACAGAACTTCACACAATCTTCATTAGCAACGTAAGTGTATTCAAAAGATATTAGACCTCTTGGCAAAGCTTTGGAACAACAAGGATTTTCACTAAAAACACAATATACTTTAGTAACTCCTTCAAAAATCTCAATTCACCTAAAGAGAACTCAAAAAGGAATCAATAAGAAGCAAATGCAAATAATGGAAGAAATCTGTCAAAATAGACCAGCAAGTAGAAACCGATTTTTTTCGAACAACTTATATTGCTCAAATAAAAAAGTGTTGAACTAACTAAAGTTAGCTAACATACTGGGGGATTTATTCTTAAATTTTGAGCTGAATCCGAGTTACAGAGACTCCTCATGAATTTTTTTGATGGAGAACAAAAATCTGTTTCGGGACAGCAACTCCCCAAATCTTACTTCCCTCTCATTAGAGGTCATTCTTGGTACAAAAAGCAAACAAAAAGGATAAGGAGAGGTCATTACTGAAGTAATAACTTCCAAGACTCAAGGAAACTCTTGGGTTATCTCCCAATAAGTACTTTTCTTTAACGCCTTTAAGTTAGGCACAAGAAACAAGAAGAATCAAGTATTTTCAAATGAAGAATTGGCCCTCTTGTTCCTTCCTTTCTTACCTTTCTTTTTCTCTTTAGGGAAGATATGATTTCTTACCGGATGAGCAAAGTGCATAATGCCTTTTCCCACATCTATTACTGCTCCAAGGTGCTTCAGTAGGGATCTTCCAAGTGTGATCTGTCCTTTGCCTACACATTTAATAACAAGATAGTCAGTAGACATCATTTTCCCTGATATTTTTGTAAACACACCTTTAGTTATTCCAATAGGCAATATAGTGGAATTGTTGGTAAAAGAGATTTCCTCTCCTCCTTCAGTAAGCCCCCAAAGACTCAAGTAATCATAAATATCTTTAGGCATGAGGTAAAATTCACACATGATATCACAGCGAGCATCAAAAAGGTGTAGTATTTATAGATACTTTGATTGTGGGAAACCACTTCGAAGGCTCAGAATTTATGGGAACATAATCATGGTAAGCCCTATGCGTGTGATAGCAACTATTCATAGCAGCAATACTAGTCTCAAGAGTGTTCAACCTGGAAAAATTATTTGTGGGAGAGGAATCAGACTTGTCAGGTGTACCATAAATCATGATTAATTTCTTTATGGCATCATTCGTCCTCAATACATATAAAAAAATCTTTCTCAGCCACAGCATCCAAAGAATATCTATAACGAAGAGCAATACCGCGGTAGAAATTATCAATAACCAAGCTAAGACTCATCTCAGGCTCAGTTTCCCTTTGGAAAGCAGAGATTCTAGACCAAGCTTCTTTAAAACTCTCTTCACTTTTTTGCTTAAAAGTGGAGATTTCTACCATAGGGTAAATAAAGGTTGGTCCAAAACCCGGCATGGCAGCAACTAGAGCAGGAACTAATTTTTTTTGTGTTTTTGAATAAAGCAAGCAAACCAAACTAGACTAATTTTTTTTGGTTTTTTGGAAAGAGGCAAACAAAACCAAACAAAAGAAACAAAATAAACAAAAAACAAAGTGAAGAGAAAGGAAGTGAAGGACTCCCCTAGTGAAGACGTCCTTAGCCTCCCGGGAAACGGCGCCAGAAAAACTTGATGCAGCGCTGAGTTGATGTAGGAGCGCTTCGTTGGGAACCCCAAGAGCAAGGTGTGAAGAAGCACAACAGCAAGTTTTCCCTCAGTAAGAAACCGAGGTTATCGAACCAGTAGGAGGAAGGAAACGTCACACAGGTGTTGCAAGCAACGCGGAGACCTGCATAACACAAACTCAAGACTTTGCCCCAACGAACCAGTGAGGTTGTCAAGCTCACCGGTTTGCTGTAACAAAGGATTAAGCGTATGGTGTGGAAGGTAATGGTTTGCAGCAAGTAAACAAGTAATAGTGGAAGATGTATCGATGGTAAAGATTGGACCGGTGTCCATAGTTCACTAGAGGTGCTCTCCTTAGATAAACAACATGGCATGAAGGGTAAACAAACTACAACAGGGCAATTGACAGGAACTGAGCAAGGCATAACAATGCAATTACTAGTCAGAAAGATCCTATGAGATTTGATTGGGCAATACAACAATATACATAGACCGCCATCCAACTGCATCTATGACTAGAATTCCACCTTCAGGTTATCATTCGAACCCCCTCTAGTATTAAGTTGCAAGCAACAGACAACTGCTTTAAGCGAAGTGTGTAAGGTAAACAGTCCACATGTTCCATGAACAAGAGACCATTTTTTTCTCCCTAGTGGCAACAGCACATCTACGACCGAAGAGATTTATGTCACTTCCCTTGGAAACTAGAGGCATGAACCCACTATCGAGCATAAATACCCCCTCTTGGAGTCACTAGCAACTACTTGGCCAAGATAGCTACTAACAATGGAGAGCATGCAAGATCACAAACAACATAGACATGATAGAATCATAAAGACAAAACCATTAATCAAACCAACATAATAATCTCAATATCCATCGGATCCCCGCAAACACAACATGCATGATTACAAATAGATTTGATCTTGATCATGAACGGAGCTCACAAGATCTATACATGAAAGCACAAAGGAGGATATACAACCATCTAGCTACTACATTGACCCATAGTCCAAGGTGGAACTACTCACGCATCATACCGGAGAGAAGGCCTCCGGGATGATCTCCCCTCCGGCAGGGTGCCGGGAAGAACTTTAGATCCCCCCGATCTAGGGATGATGGTGGCGGCGGCTACAGACGGTTTCGTGGAGATTTGATTGGGTGCTTAGGGTTTCTGCATCGGGGGCTTCTTATAGGCGAAGGGGGAGGCCGAGGCGGCGGCCAAAGGGGGCAAACCCTACCCAGGCGCGGTGTAGGGCCCACCCGCGCCTAGGAGGGTTTAGCCGCCCTGTCACGCCTCCTCGTCTCCCCTCTAGACTTCTTGTTCCCCACGGAAAGTAATTGACATTGACTTTTGCCCGTCCAATTTCGAGAATATTTCTTTACTAACTTTTCTGAAACCAAAAACAACAGAAAACGGGAAGCTGGCACTGTTGCAACTTGTTAGTAGGTTAGTACCAGAAAACATGTAAAAAGCACCTCAAAGTGTGCACAAGTAAAGCTAAGTAGATACTAAACAAGCATGGATTATCAGTCACAAGTCTTCCTGAAGATGTGCTCGTGTTTCCCCCAAAGCTCAGGGCTGACGCCTAATACGTCGAAAACGTATCTATAATTTTTATGTTCCATGCTTGTTTAGTATCTACTTTGCTTTGTTTTTTATACACTTTGAGGTATTTTTATACACTTTCTGGAACTAACCTATTGACAAGATGCCACAGTGCCAGTTGCCTGTTTTCTGCTGTTTTTGGTTTCAGAAAGCTAAAAATGAATATTCTCGGAATTGGACGAGACAAAAGCCAAAGTTCATATTTTTTGCTGAACGATACGGAAAATCGAAGACGAGACGGAGGAGGATACCATGGTGGCCACACCCTAGGTGGACACGGGTCCCACCCTGGCCGCGCCCATAGGGGGTATGGGCCTCCTGGACCTCCAACGACCTTGCCTCCTTCGCCTATAAGAAGCCTCCGACCCAGAAACCCTAAATCATCGACCAGAAAGCCACGAAAAGTTCCGCAGTGCCGCCGCCACCGAAGGGGAGATTCGGGGGATAGAAAGTCTCTGTTCCGCACCCTGTCGGAACGGGTAAGTGCCCCCGGAGCCATCTCCATCGATCTCCACTACCATCTACATCGCCGTTGTTGATTTCCCATGATGAGGAGGGAGTAGTTCTTCCTCGAGGCTAAGGGCTCTACCGATAGCTATGTGTTCATCTCTCTCTCTATGCATGATCTTGTTGTGGTCATGAGCCTTGTAATCTAGTAGATCTACCTTGCTACTCAAGTGCTTCAATAGATCTCTGCTCTCCCCATGTGTGTGTGTGAAAGTGACAGCGTACATGCCATGGTGGCACTTAGGCTAGAGTCTACATAAATACTCATCGTGCTTTAATAGATCTATGTTTTTCCCACGTGTGTGAAAGTGACAGTGTGCGTGCCGTGTGTGGAACTTAAGCTTGGTTACATATATATTTATCATGAGTATATTTGGAGTTGGATGTCTCTATGAAATTGTGGTGTTTGTTGGAACCATCTAGCGCTCAAGGTGACAGTGTAGGGTTATCTAGATTGGGAAAGGCGGACTTTGAGGTGTGCTGTTATAGCCCTACCATGGATTAGAGTGTCCAACCTGAGAGTAGTTCATGGTAGTATCATGAAGAGAATATATTTATATGAGAGAGTGTTCACTAGTGAAAGTATGATCCCTAGGCCTTGTTTCTAAACATTGAAACACCGTTTGCATCTAGATATGTTGCATGTTTGATTGCTTCCTTCTTGTTGCCTTTAGTATTTACCTCACCGTCAAGTTATTTTCTGGCACCGTTACCACTTGTATTTCACTATCTCTTCGCCGAACAAGTGCACCTATACACCTAACAAGTGTATTAGGTGTGTTGGGGACACAAGAGACTTATTGTATCTTGATTGCAGGGTTGCTTGAGAGGGATACCTTTGACCACTTCCTCCCTGAGTTCAATAAAACTTGGGTAATCCACTTAAGGGAAACTTGTTGCTATTCTACAAACCTCTGCACTTGGAGGCCCAACAACTGTCTACAAGAATAGAAGTGCGTAGACATCAAGCTATTTTCTGGCGCCGTTGTCGGGGAGGTAAGGTAAAAGGTACTCGCATCCTCCGGTGTGAGTGATTGAAGTTATTTCCTTTAGATTCTACAATTTTGTCTTTTTGTTTCGTGTTTTCACTAGTTAGGCTTAATGCAAAACAACAACAAAATTAGAGAGCTTTATAATATTTATCTTGAGCTAGGACATGAAGTGTTTGAAGAGAAAATTAAAAAACCTATGGGACTTTATTTGCATGCTAATAGCAATGTTATTAGTATGAATTCTTTGGACACCATTATTGCTAATTCTATGGAAAAGTCTAAGCTTGGGGAAGCTAGTTTTTATGAAATGATCTTTTTAGTCCCCCAGCTTTGGAAGATAGCTATTATATTGCTTATGATGATACCAAACCTGTAACATCCCTAAAATCATGTTTCAAACTCATGCATATCATCCATGCATCCATGATCATGTAGAGTTCATTTCAAACAAACCAATTCAAAAACAGGAGCATATGAGCTCATTATTTTATGTGATCAGCATTTAAAACAAATGCTACTCTCCAATGAGAGATTGTTGTTCATTGAACCAAACCTTGTTGTCTTATTGCTCTCAGATTGTATTGCTATATTGCTAGGATTTAAACCAAAGTTTCAAAACAAATATGATTTGAAAACCAATTTTAAAACCTATTTAAACTAGTGTTATGCCACTGCTTATTTTTGTTTTATTCCAAGTGACCAGGCCAATTCAAAGTGACCACTTGGTTTTGTGTCCAGATTTGTGAGTGTTGCACTCTACAAAAATCCTGAAAAGATTTGAATTCAAACAGCTTTTGAAATCATTTGAATTTGATTCTGAAATTTCAAACAGAAAAAGAAAACGAGAAAAGAAATAGAAAAGGGCCGGCACCACCTTTCAAGCCCAACAACAGAACCATCCCACTAAGCCCACCCGGGTTCCCCCTTCTCTCTCTCACTCGCAGACAAACCCACAGAGTCGCTGACGCAAGGACCCCACCTCCTCTCGGTTTCACTCGCTGGCAAGTGGACCCTGCGACCACGTCGTCATCGTCTTCAATCACGCGCGGCCGAGGCGCTCGCTCCGCCGTTACCTCGCCGCAGTCACTGTGATCTTAATTGACATTGATTCTGCGCGTAATCGCTGCCCCCCTCCTGCCTACTTAACCCCCTCTGCACCACGAGCATTTCCCCTCATCTAGCGCCACCACTCTGCCACCAGGCTGACCGTATTCGCCCTTGCCCCGCCGCAGGCAGAACCCTCTCCGGCGACCAATCCTGGTAAACCCCGTTTGCCCCTTCCTCTCTGATTCATGCAGACAGCTTCGCAACATCCTTGCGCTCCTACTAACGCCCTTAGTTCATCCTGTACTGCCCCGGGTCGTCGACTCCATCAAGCGCTGCAAGTTCCCGACGACGTCTCCAACTACGGCGACAAAATTCGGTGAGCCTCGTGTTCCCCTCCGTCTCTGAATCACACGAACATGTTCGCCTGCATCTAGCGCATCTGCTGACACTCTTCGTTTGGATCCTTGTGTCCCAGAGCGTCGCCTTCGTCTTCGACAGCAAGCATCTGACACCACCAGCAACTCCGACGAGCTCCCTTGGCCACTACAGCGCGCCCCTTGACCAGCCATCGCCACCTTGAGCATCAGCAACACACGGCGAGCTTGGTAAGCCTCTTCTCCCTCTCCCGTGCGACCTAGAACGCCGGTAGCAGCCCTGACGGAGACGCCGCCGCCAGTCGCCGCCGCTAGCGCCGCCCATCTGTGGTCAGTTAGATTAGGGGCGTAGGATTTAGATCTAAAGAGTAGTATTAGATCTGTGTCGAAGAGGTACGCGTTAGACCTAGCCGTGCATATTCACTTAAATTGTGTGGCTCTCGTTGATCAATCTTCCCGAACCGGTACCAGCCAATAGGAACATGACGCGTGTCTGCTAGTTAGATTTAAAATCAGAATTTGAATCTATTAGATGTTTGATTTTGTTTTAATCATAACTTTTGATTCCCACGTCCAAAATTGATGAATTTTATATCAATGGAATCAGGAGAGAAAGCTCTTTCCAAATATGTAATGTGTTTAATGTTTTGTTCCTGTTAAATTTTTTTTATTTACAGAAACATGTGTAGGCCTATTATGTGTATATAAATTATTTGAGAAATGTTTTAGTGGTTAAAACAAATGTTGTTTGGCAAGTTTTGAACTTGTTTATGAACCAGTACTGTGCACTTGTCTTATTGAGTTTAGAAAATCATCACATATCATATTGCATGTATCCATATATTTTTGCTTGTATTTGTTTTGTATGTGATTTGTTGCTATGATTTTATGTGTAGATTTTGGTGCAAATAGTGATTGTGATTGTGAGGAGTGTAGCTACTCTCCAAACTACCAAGGCAAGTGGCGCTTCATGATATTTTTATCCCTATGTTTTCTACTATGCATTAGAAATATTTTGCTAGTCTTGCATGGTTATATTTTGCTTATATGCTATGCTTGGGAAATCCTAGTAGTTGTAGAATTGCTAGAAATTTCTGAGTTAAGATGCTTATCTATGCCATGCTTAGCCTAGCTAGTAGAAAATAAGGGTGGTGAATTATTCATGCTATGGAAAAATATTTCTAAGTCTTTGGACTTGTGTTTTTGCTTAATAAAACAACTAAGTGAATGAAACACCTGAGTGGAATGGTTTATGTTGAGTGGTTACACAAGGCCCATTTCTATGGTTTACCTTGTGTATCTCACTTGTGGAAAGCCACCCAGGAACAAAGGGATTTGAGAGGCCAAATGTTAAGAAGCTTCTAGTGCAGCCACTTGGCAATATGGGCTCTGCCTGGATCATATAGGTTGCAATAACTTAGCCATTTGGACAGTTGGTGGTAGTGGGATGATAGGTTGGAGCGCGTCCATTTGGTCTAAGGGAAGGCTTCTGAAAGGTCCTGTCTTGGTGAAAATCAAGTCTTGTGGGGAAAGTGCACACCTCTGCAGATGGAAGAATCTAAGTACTTAGCCATGTCCCTGGTATTGGACAACTTGAGCATCAAGACATGGAAGCTATCAAGAATCTCCTCATCCCAATTTCTAAGTAAAACTTGTGGTTGAACAAGGGTGAGGGACCCCAATGTCTATTGGTGGTTCCTTGGGAAAAGTTTTTGACAAAGAAAAACTTAGTGATTTCAACTAATAGGCAAAACCTATTTTGAGCAAAGCAAGCCTAAGCTACACTTAGCCAAAAAGCATATAGTATTTAGTCCACCAATATTTTACTAATGTATCACTCGCCAATACTATTCCAATGTATTGACCCACTGTGGCTGTAACTTGTGATGTTGCAGGATATTCCGATGAGGATTAGGAGTCATGAGTCTACACTCAACATGTTTGCCTGTGGCACATGAAGATGAAGACTTTTATCTATTTACTTATTTAAACTCTTGTACTAGGCCTGTGGCCTTGGAGTTGTCAAGACTAAGTTTGTCTCTGGAATGACTGTAATAATGACCTTTGTTTCTGTGTACTTCATCTTAAACTGTGGATGCTAGCATTGATCCAGGGACTAGCATTGCAATCACAGGGATCCTTTTACTTTATAAAGGAGGGATCTTACATATGGTATCAGAGCACTGTGTTGCCTGTAGGATTATGACCCTAGGATTGGAAACCACTAAGGAAAAAATTTCAAACAACTTCCACACTTGTCTTTTCTTCTCGTAAACTTTTCTAATCTTCTCTCTCATCTCTATTTGAATATGAACTCCATCAACGAAGCCGTAAGGAAAGGACCACTCATGACAATGACTTTGGAATGTGAGACAGAATTACCCAAGGCTCTCAAGGACCTCATGGTTGCAATGGGAATACATGGTGCAGCTGTGTACAAAGGTTTTCCTGTGATGGATGAAGGAGTTGAGTACTGGTGGGTGCAACTTCACTTGTATAAAAACAAGGAAGACAACCACAAAGAATCAGGATTCTGCATGGTCACCAATTCAGTGGTGCACACTACATTCTTTGATTCAGCAAGGGATTCAGCTTAGAAAGCCATCAAAGAACTTGGTGATAGAGTCAAGTGCAGAATGCTCAACATTCAGAATGAGCTTAAGGAAGAAAAGAAACATACCCAAGAGTTGGAGGCTACCAACCAAACCTTAAGAGGAGACATTATAGACTTAGTAATGGAGTCATGTGCTCAAGATAGACTAATTGATTCTAGAAATATCTTGTTATCCAACTTGGCAAGTGAGATAGGATCGTAAGAGTACTTCGTTAGTTGGACTACCACACTTATCATTTTATCTTCCAAAATGTTGTTTAAAATAAGTTGAACCTTGGTTGTTTGTAATGGATCCATGTATGCCATGACTTGCGTGTTTGATTTTCAAAGTTATGCATGTGATGCCTTGTCTTGTGACTTGTCTTAAAATTGTGTTGATTCTAACTTTTTCTATCTTATTAAATAGATTCCTAATGTTACCATCACCACTGTTGAAGAGTTCCAAGGAACTCGTTTTGGCCCTCGTATTATTGAGCTCACTACCTTGCTCAATCTCCCTCTTCCTACCATCATGGTGCTTCCCCTCACCAAGTTTGAGAGGAAAGACCTTTGGGGTTTCAAGGTCAATCAGCCCGGACGCCAGACTGAGCCTACCACGGAGGCTATCATCTTCAAGCTCATGCACGATGACAAGGAGAGAGGCCTAGAGGTAGTCATGCAAGACTTGATTGGACGTCTGTTAGGGAGACACTCTCGACAGGTTAGAGGTACTCACTTCCACACCTACGGTAGACATGATGAGGATGGAGAGGCCATCGACTTCGAGGACACTTCGAGGGAGACAACAGAGCCGATTCGTCTATACCTCCAGGACTTAGAGGTTCTTCTTAGGCACGTGGACACTGATAGGACCAACTTCATGCTCAGCAATGACGAACTCCAGGTGCAGCTTCGTGAGAAGGACAAGCTCTTCGTGGAGCAAGATGAGATAGTCAAGGAGATGGAGGCAAAGTTCGAGAGTCAGGACAGAAAGTTCAAGAATCAAGAGAAGCGAGTCCAGGACAGGAACAAGAGGATTCGAGACATGACTGCAGAACTGGAGGCCAAGGACTTCGAGCTCGAGCATCAGCAGACTGTGATTGAGAGGCTTCGTTCTCAGAAGAGGGCTCTCAAAGCCAAAGTAGAGACTTTGACCACCAATGTCGAGGAATACAAGACCGCTATGGAGAATGCAGGTCTTACATTTGTTGAGGATGAGGTTGATGACGAGGAGTAGTGGTGACTACTCATTTATCATTTATTTATCATGCTTTATTTGAGTTGCAATGACCATCCAACATGTGGATGGCTTGCTATTGGTGTGTTTACCTTGCAAACTTGTCGTTTGTGTTTTTGAACTATTATTATTGTGATGCATGCTTGGTGATTGTTTATGTGATGTATTGTGCATGATAGCATCTATGGGTATCTCATTCTTATCTTTATTGAACAAACCACAGATGCCTCCTCGTCGTGCCAATCCCAACCCCAACAACAACAACATCACCCCCGAGATGCAGCAAATGATGACAGCTCAGACTCAGCTGATGCAAATGATGACTACGTTTATCCAGAACCAGAACAACAACATCAACAACAATAACAATAACAATAACTACAAAAACAACAACAACAATCAGAACAACCCACCGGGTTTTGACATGCTTACCAGGTTTTTGAGATTGAGGCCAGCAAAGTTCTCAGGAACAACTGATCCTATGGTGGCCAATGATTGGCTACACTCTGTGAACAAAGACTTGGTAACTGTTGGCTGTACTGATGAAGAAAAATTCAGATTTGCAGCTCACCTATTGGAAGGACCAGTAGCTACTTGGTGGGATAACTTCCAGATCACCACTCCCATTGCAGATGTGACATGGTCTATCTTTGAAGATGGTTTCCGTACTGCTCACATCTTATCCGGAGTGATGAGTTTGAAGAAGAAAGAGTTCCATAATCTGAAGGAGCGCCACCGCAGCGTGGCTGAATATATTGAAGAGTTCAACAATCTGGCGCGTTATGCACCGGATGAAGTTGACACTGATGCTAAGAGGAAGGAAAAGTTCCTTGAGGGGTTGAGTGATGAACTGAACCTGCAGCTATCAGTGGCCTATGTTCCCACTTATCAGTCTCTTTGTGATAAGGCTGCTATTTTGGAGAACAAAATGAAGCAAGTTGAGAGTAGGAAGAGAAAGCACTCGGACAAGCATAGCTCGGGATCGTCTCACAAGTGTTCCCATTATGATGATAGTGGAACCTCAGGATCCCACAAGCATGGGAAATTCAACAAGCACCACAACCACAACCGTCATCATGACAACAAGCATCACCGTAGTCATGACAATGACAAGTACAAGAATCACAAGGGTGGATATAAGAGCCACCACAGTGGTAGTGGAAGTGGCAGTGGAAGCCAGCCTGTCAAGAAGGATATTAGTCAGGTTGAGTGTTTCAAATGCAAGAAGATGGGGCATTATGCAAATGAATTCCCAAAAAAGAAAGTTGAAGGACCCAACAAGCCCAACCCTTTTCAAAAGGGACAAGTGAACCACATCAATGTGGATGAAATATATGAGGAGCCTGATGCTGTTGCTGGTAAGTTCAAACTCAATTCTATTCCAGCACTTGTTCTTTTTGATACTGGAGCATCGCATTCATTCATATCAAAAGCATTTGTTGATATAAATGGGTTTCCAACTGAAAACATTGGGTGTCCAATAAAAGTTAGTTCTCCAGGTGGAGATATGATAGTGAGTCTTGGATGCTGGGATCTAGTAATAGAGTTTGGAAAACATAAGTTTCCAGTTAGTTTGATAATCCTAGATTCTCAAGGACTGGATGTAATATTGGGAATGGATTGGATGTCTAAGTATGAAGGAGTACTAGATTGTGCTAATCGTACTGTTGCACTCACAACCCTAGAGAAGAAACATATTAGATTCAAGTCTAACTTTGAATCAAAAGGGAGTAAGCTAAATTCTCTTAAGGGGGTTAGCATAGACAGTGTGCCAATTGTGAGTGAATATCCGGATGTGTTTCTAGAAGAATTACCGGGAATGCCACCAGATAGAGATGTGGAGTTTCTTATTGATTTGCTACCAGGATCTGGACCAATAGCAAAGAGACCGTACAAGATGTCAGTTGATGAACTGAAAGAACTCAAGAAACAACTTGGAGAACAGTTGAAGAAAGGATTTATTCAACCAAGTTCTTCATCTTGGGGAGCACCAGTTTTGTTTGTGGAAAAGAAGGATACAAGTCAAAGGTTATCCATAGATTACCGTTCACTCAATGAAGTGACTATCAAGAACAAATACCCTTTGCCTAGAATCAATGATTTGTTTGACCAGCTAGAAGGAGCTTGTGTGTTCTCAAAGATTGATCTTCGGTCGGGTTATTTAAAACTCAAGATAAGAGAACAAGACATACCTAAGACAGCTTTTACCACAAGGTATGGATTGTATGAGTATACTATGATGCCATTTGGTTTGACCAATGCACCAGCATACTTCATGAATATGATGAACAAGGTGTTCATGGAATTTCTTGATAAGTTTGTTGTCATTTTCATCGATGACATTTTAATCTACTCCAAGAGTAAAGAAGAGCATGAAGGACATTTGCGTTTGATACTTGAGAAGCTTAGAGAGCATAAACTGTATGCCAAATTCAGCAAGTGTGAATTTTGGCTAAATGAAGTTGGTTTTCTTGGACACGTTGTGTCAGGAGATGGTGTGGCAGTTGACCCTGCTAAAGTTTCAGCTGTAACTGAATGGGAATCTCCCAAGTCAGTGAAAGAGGTTCGTAGTTTCCTTGGCCTGGCAGGATACTACAGAAGGTTTATTGAGAATTTTTCCAAGGTAGCAAAACCTATGATAGAATTGCTAAAGAAAGACAAGAAATTTTCTTGGTCTGAAGGTTGTGAACTCAGCTTTCAAGAATTGAAGAAGAGACTTGTGACAGCACAAGTCTTGTGTTTGCCAGATTTGGAGAAGGATTTCCAAGTGTATTGTGATGCATCTCATCATGGATTAGGTGCAGTACTTATGCAAGAAGGAAAAGTTGTGGCTTATGCCTCGAGACAACTCAAAACTCATGAAGTAAACTATCCTACTCATGATTTAGAGTTAGCCTCTGTTTTCCATGCACTCAAAACATGGAGACATTATCTTTTGGGAAAGCGATGTGAAGTGTTCACAGATCACAAGAGTTTGAAGTATATCTTCACCCAGAAAGAAATTAACATGAGACAAAGAAGATGGCTAGAACTCATCAAGGACTATGACTTGAGTTTGCAATACCACCCCGGTAAAGCAAATGTCGTAGCAAATGCTCTAAGCCGTAAGGTTTTTGTGAATGGCCTTACTAAGGGAGAATTGCCAGATGATCTGTGTACCCAGTTTAGAGACCTCAGATTGGAGATTGTGCCTGAAGGACATCTCATGACCCTAGATGTTCAACCTACTCTGTTGGACAAAATTAAAGAAGCCCAAGAGATGGATAAGGAAATTGAAGAGATTAAGGAAAATATTGGCAAGGGAAAAGCCAAAGGATTTCATGAAGACGAACAGGGTACTTTATGGCATGGAAAACGTATCTGTGTTCCACAAGATCCGGAGCTTCGGAAACTGATTTTACAAGAAGCACACAACTCACCATATTCCATTCATCCGGGTAACACCAAAATGTACATGGATATGAAGGAAAGATTTTGGTGGAATAATCTCAAGAAGGACATCGCCGAACATATTGCTTTGTGTGATGTATGTAGTAGAGTGAAAGCGGAACATCAGAAACCAGCAGGTTTGCTTCAACCACTACCTATTCCTGATTGGAAGTGGGACAAGATTGGTATGGATTTCATTACCGGATTTCCAAGGACCCGGCCAGGATATGATTCTATTTGGGTAGTAGTGGATCGCCTAACTAAAGTGGCTCATTTCATACCCGTGAAGACAACCTACACAAGTGCTAAGTTAGCCAAGATTTATATGAGTAGAATTGTGTGTCTACATGGAGTACCCAAAAGTATTGTGTCAGATAGAGGAACCCAATTCACTTCTCATTTTTGGAGACAACTACATGAGTCATTGGGAACGAGGTTGGAATTCAGCACCACTTTTCATCCTCAGACTGATGGACAGACAGAAAGGACTAATCAGATTCTTGAAGATATGTCGAGGGCATGTGCCCTAGACTATGGAGCTTGTTGGGATGAAAGTCTGCCTTACGCAAAATTCTCTTATAATAATAGCTATCAAGCCAGTATTGAGATGGCACCGTTTGAGTTTCTCTATGGAAGAAAGTGTACCACCCCATTGCTATGGAATGGTGTGGGAGAAAGAAGTCTGTTCGGACCAGAACTAATCAAAGAAGCCGAAGAGAAAGTCAAGTTGGTTAAGGACAGATTGAAGATAGCCCAGTCCCGACAGAAGAGCTACGCAGATCCTAAGCGTAGGGAAGTCACCTATGAAGTTGGTGATAGAGCTTATCTTAGAGTGTCACCACTTCGTGGAGTGAAGAGGTTTGGAGTCAAAGGAAAATTGGCGCCAAGATATGTTGGACCATTCAAGATTCTGAGTCGTAAAGGAGAAGTTTCTTATGAGATTGAATTGCCGGAGTCTCTGTCAGCTGTTCATAATGTGTTTCATGTGAGTCAGCTTAAGAAATTTCATCCGGAAATGGGAGAGACTTCTTTGAAGGATACCATACCTTTGGAAGAAGTCCAATTGGAAAGTGATCTCACTTATGAAGAGAAACCTATCAGGATTCTTGAGACTGCAGAAAGAGTCACACGGACTAAGACTATCAAGTTCTGCAAAGTTCAATGGAACCATCATTCCGAAGAAGAAGCAACATGGGAAAGAGAAGATGATCTTCGGAAAGACCACCCTCACCTATTTGCTAGCCAATCCGAATCTCGAGGGCGAGATTCACCTTAAGGGGGTTAGATTTGTAACATCGCTAAAATCATGTTTCAAACTCATGCATATCATCCATGCATCCATGATCATGTAGAGTTCATTTCAAACAAACCAATTCAAAAACAGGAGCATATGAGCTCATTATTTTATGTGATCAGTATTTAAAACAAATGCTACTCTCCATTGAGAGATTGTTGTTCATTGAACCAAATCTTGTTGTCTTATTGCTCTCAGATTGTATTGCTAGATTGCTAGGATTTAAACCAAAGTTTCAAAACAAATATGATTTGAAAACCAATTTTAAAACCTATTTAAACTAGGGCTATGCCACTGCTTATTTTTGTTTTATTCCAAGTGACCAGGCCAATTCAAAGTGACCACTTGGTTTTGTGTCCAGATTTGTGAGTGTTTCACTCTACAAAAATCCTGAAAAGATTTGAATTCAAATAGCTTTTGAAATCATTTGAATTTGATTCCTGAAATTTCAAACAGAAAAAGAAAAGGAGAAAATAAATAGAAAAGGGTCGGCGCCACCTTTCAATCCCAACAACAGAACCAGCCCACTAAGCCCACCCGGGTTCCCCCTTCTCTCTCTCTCACTCGCAGACAAACCCACAGAGTCGCTGACGCAAGGACCACACCTCCTCTCTGTTTCACTCGCTGGCAAGTGGACCCTGCGACCACGTCATCATCGTCTTCAATCACGCGTGGCCGAGGCGCTCGCTCCGCCGTTACCTCGCCGAAGTCACTGCGAGCTTAATTGCCATTGATTCTGCGTGTAATCGCCACCCCCTCCTGCCTACTTAACCCCCTCTGCACCGCGAGCATTTCCCCTCACCTAGCGCCACCACTCTGCCACCAGGCTGCCCGTATTCGCCCTTGCACCGCCGCAGGCAGAACCCTCTCCGGCGACCAATCCTGGTAAACCCCATGCGCCCCTTCCTCTCTGATTCATGCAGACAGCTTCGCAACATCCTTGCGCTCCTACTGGCGCCCTTAGTTCATCCTGTACTGCCCCAGGTCGTCGACTCCATCAAGCGATGCAAGTTCCCGACGACGTCTCCAACTACGGCGACAAAATTCGGTGAGCCTCATGTTCCCCTCCGTCTCTGAATCACACGAACATGTTCGCCTGCATCTAGCGCATCCGCTGACACTCTTCGTTTGGATCCTCGCGTCCCAAAGCGTCGCCTTCGTCTTCGACAGCAAGCATCTGACGCCGCCAGCAACTCCGACGAGCTCCCTCGGCCACTACAGCGTGCCCCTTGACCAGCCATCGCCACCTTGAACATCAGCAACACACGGCGATCTTGGTAAGCCTCTTCTCCCTCTCTCTCGCGACCTAGAACGCCGGTAGCAGCTCTGACAGAGATGCCGCTGCCAGTCGCCGCCGCTAGCGCCGCCCGTCTGTGGTCAGTTAGATTAGGGCCGTAGGATTTAGATCTAACGAGTAGGATTAGATCTATGTCAAAGAGGTACGCGTTAGATCTGGCCGTGCATCTTCACTTAAATCGTGTGGCTCTCGTTGATCGATCCGCCCGAACCGGTACCAGCCAATAGGAACATGACGCGTGTCTGCTAGTTAGATTTAAAATCAGAATTTGAATCTATTAGATGTTTGATTTTGTTTTAATCATAACTTTTGATTCCCACGTCCAAAATTGATGAATTTTATATCAATGGAATCAGGAGAGAAAGATCTTTCCAAATATGTAATGTGTTTAATGTTTTGTTTATGTTAAAATGGTTTTATTTACAGAAACATGTGTAGGCCTATTATGTGTATATAAATTTTTTGAGAAATGTTTTAGTGGTTAAAACAAATGTTGTTTGGAAAGTTTTGAACTTGTTTATGAACCAGTACTGTGCACTTGTCTTATTAAGTTTAGAAAATCATCACATATCATATTGCATGTATCCATATATTTTTGCTTGTATTTATTTTGTATGTGATTTGTTGCTATGATTTTATGTGTAGATTTTGGTGCAAATAGTGATTGTGATTGTGAGGAGTGTATCTACTCTCCAAACTACCAAGGCAAGTGGTGCTTCATGATATTTTTATCCCTATGTTTTCTACTATGCATTAGAAATATTTTGCTAGTCTTGCATGGTTATATTTTGCTTATATGCTATGCTTGGGAAATCCTAGTAGTTGTAGAATTGCTAGAAATTTCTGAGTTAAGATGCTTATCTATGCCATGCTTAGCCTAGCTAGTAGCAACCAAGGGTGGTGAATTATTCATGCTATGTAAAAATATTTCTAAGTCTTTGGACTTGTGTTTTTGCTTAATAAAACAACTAAGTGAATGAAACACCTGGGTGGAATGGAAGGAATGGTTTATGTTGAGTGGTTACACAAGGCCCATTTCTATGGTTTACCTTGTGTATCTCACTTGTGGAAAGCCACCCAGGAACAAAGGGATTTGAGAGGCCAAATGTTAAGAAGCTTCTAGTGCAGCCACTTAGCAATATGGGCTCTGCTTGGATCATATAGGTTGCAGTAACTTAGCCATTTGGACAGTTGGTGGTAGTGGGATGATAGGTTGGAGCGCGTCCATTTGGTCTAAGGGAAGGCTTCTGAAAGGTCCTGTCTTGGTGAAAATCAAGTCTTGTGGGGAAAGTGCACCACCTCTGCAGATGGAAGAATCTAAGTACTTAGCCATGTCCCTGGTATTGGACAACTTGAGCATCAAGACATGGAAGCTATCAAGAATCTCATCATCCCAATTTCTAAGTAAAACTTGTGGTTCAACAAGGGTGAGGGACCCCAATGTCTATTGGTGGTTCCTTGGGAAAAGTTTTTGACAAAGAAAAACTTAGTGATTTCAACTAATAGGCAAAACCTATTTTTAGCAAAGCAAGACTAAGCTACACTTAGCCAAAAAGCATATAGTATTTAGTCCACCAATATTTTACTAAGGTATCAATTGCCAATACTATTCCAATGTATTGACCCACTGTGGCTGTAACTTGTGATGTTGCAGGATATTCTGATGATGATTAGGAGTCATGAGTCTACACTCAACATGTTTGCCTGTGACACATGAAGATGAAGACTTTTATCTATTTACTTATTTAAACTCTTGTACTAGGCCTGTGGCCTTGGAGTTGTAAAGACTAAGTTTGTCTCTGGAATGACTGTAATAATGACCTTTGTTTCTGTGTACTTCATCTTAAACTATGGATGCTAGCATTGATCCAGGGACTAGCATTGCAATCACAGGGATCCTTTTCCTTTATAAAGGAGGGATCTTACAAAACCTCCAATATATGATGATTAACATGATGAATATGATATTTTCAATCCACCTACTATTGAGGAGGAAATTTATTGAGATTACAATATGCCTCCTATATTTGATGATTATGCTGATGAGAACAATAGTGATAGTTATTTTGTTGAATTTGCTCCCACTCCGATTAATAAGAATGACTATGCTTATGTGGAGAGTACTAATTATTTTATGCATGTGGCTCATGATAAGAATGTTTTATGTGATATTTATATTGTTAGTTTTATTCATGATGCTACTGAAATTTATTATGAGAGAGGGAAACATGGATTTATGTATTTCAACAATATTAAGTTTCCCCTCTTTATGTTGAAAATTTTGAAGTTGCACTTGTTTTGCTTTCCTATGCTTGTTGTTTTGTGCTTTCATGACTTGTTTCTTTACAAGATTCCTATGCATAGGAAGTGGGTTAGAGTTAAATGTGTTTTGAATTTGATTCTTGATGCTCTCTTTTACTTCAATTCATATTTCTTATGTGAGCATCTTCTCAAACTATCGAGCCTAACTTAAAGGCATTAAAGAAAAGTACTTCTTGGAAGCTAACCCAATAGTTTTCCTGAGTGTTGCAAGTTATTACTTCTGTAATAACCTCTCCTTATCCTTTTTGTGTGGTTTTTGTGCCAAGAATAACCTCTAATGAGAGGGAATTAAGATTTGGGGAGTTGCTGTCCCGAAACAGATTTGTATGATCCACCGTAAAAATTCGTTAGGAATATCTGTAAGTAGGATTGAGCTGCTATTTTACGAATAAATCCCCCAGTATGTTAGATAACTTTCGTTAGTTCAACACTTTTTGATTTGAGCAACATAAAGTCTTCGAATAAATCGGTTGCTACCTGCTGGTCTGTTTTGGCAGATTTCTACCATTATTTGCATTTTCTTCTTATTGATTCCTTTTTGGGTTCTTTTTGGAAAATTGAGCTTTTTAAGGGAATTGCTACAATATCTTTTGTTTTAATGAAAGTTTTTCTGTTCCAAATCTAAGCCTAAAGGTATATTATCTTTTCAATACACTAATGTTGCTAATGAAGATTGTGTGAAGTTTTGTATGAAGGAAAATTTTCAGGTGTAGAGAAAGAATGATGTAATGAGATGAAGAATGGACAAAATCTCAAGCTTGGGGATGCCACCCCATGTCACCCCAAGAAATATTCAAGAGGTACAAGCGTCAAAGCTTGGGATGCCCAAGGCATCCCCTTCTTCATCAATAAAAATCTCAGGTCTTTCTAGACACTTCGTTTTTATTATTTCATGCACTGTTGTGTTGTTCTTGGAGCGTCTTTGTTTTTATTTTTAGTTTTATTTTGCTTGGTTTGCTGCAATAAGTTGGTTGGATCCTAGCACAATTCTTTTGGATAGAAACACACTCAATTTTCATTGCCTAGAACACTCTAGTTTTCACTCTTATTGTTTTGTGAGTGTTCACTTTTGCTAGCACTCTGTTTAGCCTTAGTTTTCTTATGCTTTCAGCTTGGAAATTTTTAGTTATTCTTTTTGGATTTGTGATACAAGATCACTGGTCTTTATTTATTATTATCTTTGTGAGTTGTTTCAAATAAGTTGTTTGGTGTTGGAAAAGAGTAGGAAGTTTCATGCTTAGGTAGTACAAGAGGAGCTTGTTTTGACTGTGGCTTAGACTTTATCATGTCATGCTAGGTGTGGTTTTGACCTTATGCTTAGTGATTATTGCTGTAGCATGAATTGTTCCAAACAATTGGGATTGCTTAGTGTGCCTTGAAAGAATCATGCGTTGTTTTAGCATACAAAAGCATAGTATTGTGGTATTCTCCTTTGATGCTTTGTTTGGGTTGACTTGGCACATGCTAACACCATGTTAAGACTATGAACAAGTCACCATAGCCTCAATGATCATTTAGTCCTTGACTTGTGGTACCACTTTATGCTTTGATTAGTAATGTTTTGTCTCTCTGCATGATTATGGCCATTATTGCTCTCTTAGTTGGTCGCTCCCAGTCTTTTGCTATCCTCCACTTGTATGAGTAAGCTCTACTCATGCATCCAACTCCCAAAAACCAAGTTATTCCAAAGTGTCCTCTATAAATTCCTATGCATGGTGTGTTACACCATTCGAAGTATATTCTTGTTTTCATCTATCTTCCAATTTAAAAGTATTTTGTTATGTGAAAACTTAGTGATTAAAGCTCTCATGAACTTGATGGCACACTTTATATTTCTTGCCCCTAATAAACTTGAACCATTGTGTCATCTATGTTGTATATGCTTGCACTTATACGTTGGAATTAGCAGAATCATGCTGTCATGGGGAACGCTTTCAACATTGCACTTGTACATTGTACACAGTTGATATCATGCTTTTTTGTTTGCGGATGTCGTCGGTGTGAAATAAAAGGGGATCTTGTAAGTCCATGGAGTTATGTATGTGTGTTAGAGAAATGCCTGGGCCACTAGCCTAAGCCCTGCCTAATCATGGTGGAAACTTGTAGCATCATCATAGTGAGCAATCTATGAAGCTTTCTTCTTATAAAAAAGAGAGACATATTGAAAAGAGGAAAGAGAGAAAAAACACCATTTTCCCATGGTAAATAAGAAGATTGCTGAGATGCTCATTGTCTTCTTGCCTTGTCATTTTGATTATGGGTTAGCTCCTGTATCATCTGCAAGGGGTACCCCGTTGGCGGTTCTCTATGATACACATGTACTTACTATGACAAGAACTTACAGGTGACTAAAGTTGAGTAGAATGAGGTGCGGCCCTCGTATTCAAGGGACATGAGATTGCCAACTTATACTTTGTCAGGCATATACTCCATAGTTTGTTCACTTTAACCTTAATCACTTCAAGATGCTTATGATAGGGGCAATGAGAGCTGAAAGCTAACAAGTACCATAATTTTTGGAAGCTCTTTATGAGACTTGAAATCCCTGCTTCCCTTTGAAGGGCCTTTCTTCCACTTTTATATTGAGTCTCCACCTTCTATCCTTAGGCACCAATTAAGAGAGCATAGTTTCCATTCTTAGTTCTATGTGTATTGTCCCAAAACTTATTGATTGATGCATATTGTTGATATTACTTGTTCTTGTGCTATTTGTATCCAGTCACTCTTATGAACTTTGAAGGTGTCCTATGCATCTATTTTCTACTCCATGAGGGACAAACTAAATGCCACTATGCCATGTTTTCTGTATGTGAAACAAACAAACATTTTTCAATCCATGTTATTCATGAATATTTGTTTGTAACCTTTCATGTTGCATGCATAGTTATTATGTCTTAATGTTAGAACTCCATATTTCATGCTCATGTTTAGAGTTCTTTGATCCCAGCTTTCAATGCTTGCAAATGGTTTGATCTTGATTGTGATGGTGCATGTCACCTCAAAAATTATTCTTTTTATCACTTACCTACTCGAGGACGAGCAGGAGTTAAGCTTGGGGATGCTTGATACGTCGGAAACGTATCTATAATTTTTGATGTTCCATGCTTGTTTAGTATCTACTTTGCTTTGTTTTGTCTAAAATTTGAGCTATTTTTATTCACTTTCTGAAACTAACCTATTGACAATATGCCACGGTGCCAGTTGCCCATTTTCTGCTGTTTTTCGTTTCAGAAAGATAAAAAATGAATATTGTCGGAATTGGATCGGACAAAAGACAAAGTTCATATTTTTTCATGAATGATATGGAAAATCGAAGACGAGACGGAGGAGGACACCAGGGTGGACACACCCTAGGTGGCCACGGGTCCCACCCTGGCCGCGCCCACAGGGGGTGGCCCTCCATCGATCTTGCCTCCTTCTCCTATAAGAAGCCTCCGAGCCAGTAACCCTAAATCATCGACCAGAAAGCCACGAAAAGTTCCGCAGCGCCGCCGCCACGGAAGGGGAGATTCGGGGGACAGAAAGTCTCTATTACGGCACCCTGTCGGGATGGGTAAGTGCCCCTGGAGCCATGTCCATCGATCTCCACCACCATTTCCATCACCGTTGCTGATTCCCATGATGAGGAGGGAGTAGTTCTTCCTCGAGTCTAAGGGATCTACCGGTAGCTATGTGTTCATCTCTCTCTCTATGCATGATCTTGTTGTGGCCATGAGCTTTGTAATCTAGTAGATCTACCTTGCTACTCAAGTGCTTCAATAGATCTCTGCTCTCCCCATGCGTGTGAAAGTGACAGCGTACATGCCATGGTGGCACTTAGGCTAGAGTCTACATGAATACTCATCGTGCTTTAATAGATCTATGCTTTTCTCCACGTGTGTGGAAGTGATAGCATGCACGCCGTGTGTAGCACTTAAGATAGGTTATATATATTTATCATGAGTATATTTGGAGTTGGATGTCTCTATGAAATTGTGGTGTTTGTTGGAACCATCTAGCGCTCAAGGTGATAGTGTGGGGTTATCTAGATTGGGAAAGGCGGACTTTGAGGTGTGATGTTATAGCCCTACCATGGATTAGAGTGTCGAACCGGAGAGTAGTTCAGGGTAGTATCATGAAGAGAATATATTTATATGAGAGAGTGTTCACTAGCGAAAGTATGATCCCTAGACCTTGTTTATAAACATTGAAACACCGTTTGCATCTAGATCTGTTGCATGTTTGCTTGCTTCCTTCTTGTTGCCTTTAGTCTTTACCTCACCGTCAAGATATTTTCTGGAACCGTTACCACTTGTATTTCACTATCTCTTCGCCGAACTAGTGCACCTATACACCTGACAAGTGTATTGGGTGTGTTGGGGACACAATAGACTTCTTTTATCTTGATTGCAGGGTTACTTGAGAGGGATACCTTTGACCACTTCCTCCCTGAGTTCGATAAACCTTGGGTAATCCACTTAAGGGAAACTTGCTTTTGTTCTACAAACCTCTGCACTTGGAGGCCCAAACACTGTGTACAAGAATAGAAGTGCGTTTACATCAACGCCATCGGAAGTATCCGCACCAGTGCCAATATCCACCTACGGGAACCACCGTGGTGCCACTCGAAGATAGCGGATGCTAAAGTGTACAAGGGATTCCACAAAGACATGCAAGGTCTACTTCTCGGATCCGAAGGCCGGTCCCGAACATCGGCACGCCATGACCTCCTTCAAGGATCCGGAGGCCGAAGACCCCGAAGCCCCGATCCTGAGGATCCGAAGACCGATCTCGCCAAGCCCGAACCTCTTCGAACTCCTGAACCAAGATCTTCGACCGCAATGTGTGACCCCTTCTCAAGCCCTATTTTATAAATGCCATCGATTTAAATTGTTGCATAATAAATCACTCATGCTTTCATACATCTCATCATGTGGTTTGGGGGCATTATGCAGATTCACCTTATAATTAAATATGGAGACCATATGCGGGCAAATCTATCCTTATATTAGCTCCATTTAATTTTTGTCTAGCGAACCAATACCATGTTTTGCCTAATTAAGTCAATATTTAAATTGTGGGGTATCTAAACAACATGAACCATATAATTAATTGTCGGGACCCCGGTTCCGCTTAATATTTCCTAATTGCATTGCACATTTTCCATGTCATACATCATACATGCATCATGCCCGATCTTCTGCCGTAGTATTAAATAGTGCATCCGGTGTTTCTTCTAGTGCATTGCTTCTTCACGGATTAGGCCGATGAGTTGATGCGAGTGTCGACCCGATCTTCGGATGAACCTTCGGCAGTGTTTCTAGGCAAGCATTCTCCCCCTTTCTACCTATTTTATATTTATAGTATTTACTTCCTCCGATTGATCTATTGTTATCTGTGTTGCGATGCTTTAGATTCCGTACCCCTTTATATATATCCTTGTAGCCTTTATATTGCCTTGGACACCTCCTATTGCCTGTTGTTTGGGTAGAAAGTTGGCCTTGCGAGTCGTGGTCGCTTTCTTAGGCGTTGCTTCGTGTCGTCGATGTTCCATTGATGTTGGGGCTTGGCATATTCGTAATGGTGGAGATGATCATGGCTTCAATTGCAGTTTAATAACTAATATTGAAAGTAGGTATAATAAATGCAGAGGCACATTGGGGTAATAGTTGAGATCTGGTTGTTATCCCGCCCCCCTGTGTCCATCTAGGGCCCGAGTTCTTGACACCTGCTCCAAGACGAGCGTGCTAACCACATGTGGGTGTATACATCCCTATCGGTTTAGTACCTGATTTCAAAGTACTGTTCTGGGGCCACAAACTAGTTTGGGCTTTATGCGTTACTACTGTAATTTTGCCATGTATGCCATCTATGAGATGTTTATTACCTGTTGCGCGATGAGCGTTTATTACTGTTGCGTAGGTGCGGCACTCTGTCACGGGAATATTTTGTCAATGACTTATGCTCCCGTGCAAGTCCACGCAACCCCAGGGTCCATACGAGGAGGATTAGCTATACCTCGTATGGGTAGCTCTTTCGAGTGGCCCCTTATACTTGCTTTGGGTCAGGGAAAGCGTCATGTCCTAGGCCTCGCCGACATAGAGATGGAAGTATGTTAACTGATCTGGGTCAAAGTGCGTGTGGAAACTTTGGTGCACCCCTGCAGGGTTAAATCTTTTCGAAAAGCCGTGTCCACGGTTATGGACGACTTGGAGCACAGTATCTCGATCATAGACAACTATAACTAAAGTTTACTGCTATAATTTGACTTGTATCTGATATGACTAGTAAGTTGGATAACCACCATGAAAACTATGAATAAAACTGTCAACCGTGTGAGTTTCCTCGGCTTGACTTCCTCGTTTGGTCTCGAGGGGGAAATACCAGGATGGGCATGTTTGGTGGTAGTATCAGGTTGGATCCGAATAGGTCTTTCTCATGTCTCTCTGATAGCCGACATATGTTTTGAGTCTCTATAGGTTGTTTAGCGCATGCTCCACTGCCGCTTCAGTCTACCATACATATGTAGGCGAGGACCGCCGAATTCTAACACTCGCCGTGTACTGGCCTTAGTACTGACCGCTCTCTTTTTCCTTTTTCCTTTGTCGGCACCCCTTTTGTTTTAGCAGGTTTTGAGATCGACGTCGTTATCAGGGTTACCCTTCCGGCTTGGTCTGGGCAGGGTTATGGACGTCATTGGTTATTCTTCAGGGCTCTTAGCTCAATTTGCATCTTATCCATAGTCGGATGCTGCATCGTTTTCAAGGTGATTTGGATATTTGTACTGTATATTTATATTCTTGACTCTTTGAGTTGTTTTTGCATATATTTGTTCTATGGGTTCCATCATGGACTAATGTGTAATGGTATTATTTTGTTTTCCACCCGCACGAAAGTGCCTGGTGGACACCTTTAAATCGTTTTATGTGGGTTTGGCGAGAATCGCTAAAAATTGCACAGGACCGATCCGAGGGTGTTACAATATGCAACTAGGAACGTTGGACAATTTTTCAAGTTCAACCTATGAGTTGCAACTATGAACATGCAAGTGGGAGAACGCTGGACCTTTTTTCAATTTTTTGACCTATGAGTTGCAAGAAGACATGCAACTAATAGATGCTGGACCTTTTTAATCTTTAATCATCTAGTTGCAAGTGCGCTCGCAACTCTATTTTTCAATTTGAATAAAATTTTATTTTGATTTAGTTTTACAAATTGATGCAAGTTGCAGTTGGATATGCAACTAGGGGACACTAGACCATTTTTTTATATTTCGACCTATGATGAGTTGAAACAAGACATGCAAATGGACCTATTTCCAATTTTTGATCTATGAGTTATAACTGAACATACAAATCTTTTTAAGCCTTAACTATCTAGTTGCAAGTTCCCTCATAACTAAGTTTTCAAATTTGAATTAAATCTAACCCTTTATTATTATTATTTTTGCAAATTGACCTATGAGTTACAACTGGATATGCAACTGAGAAACGCTGGACCATTTTTTTAATTCGATACCTATGAGTTGCAACTTGACGTGCAGGTGGGGACGCTGGTTTCCCTGATTTTTGATGTATAAGTTGCAACCGGACATGCAACTATAGGACACTGGATCTTTTCTAAAAAAGTTGCATATACGTTCGCAATTGAGTTTTAAATTTGACTTAAAGTTAGAGTTTTATTTTGAATTTGTTTTTTTTCAATTTGACTTATGAGTTGTAATTCAAATGCAATGGGGAGGGGGAAATTGGATGTAACATCCCAGGATTAGCAGCTAGAAATTGAGAAGACACATGTCACCGCATTGGACCTTTTTAAAAATTCGATCTATGAGTTGTGAGTTATAATCGGACATGCAACAGGTCAAATTAGTCGTCAGGCCTTGTAGGAGTTGTAACTAGGCCTTGTAGGAGTTGTAACTGGGTTGAAATTTTGAGGACTAATTTATCTAGTTGCTTCTCCTTTGTGAACACGGTTCTCGCTGGAGCACATCGTTCGGGTTTTTTACGTGCGAAGGATCAGATCAGATGAATCATATCCATGCCCCTAGTCCTGTCCATGCTCGAAAAAGATACGATAGAGAAAACCAGTAAGGCGACAATTTGAACCAGTTACTCGGTTCGTCCATGCCATGGCAGCGGGCTCCAGAAAATACATGCATGGATTGTGGTGCGCGTCTATAGAACGTACACAAACTCTCATGTCCTACTTGGTCGTATCATGTGTGATCAAAGTATATTTTCTCCCCGTGTTCATTAGTGTAGTAGTGCTATTTTCTTGGATCGAAAAGAAATGAAGAATATCCCTCATGAAAAAGGGAGTTGTAGCACCTCTTACACGTACTCACATGCTGGCCAGGATCAATGGCCCAAAAACAAGAGACAACGGCCTAGCTAAAAAAGATATTAGCCCAACAAAGGAAACCTGCGAGCCGAGGGAAATTGGATTAAAAGGAACGACGATGACGCCATTCGACTGCGACTTACCTTATGTCACAATCAGCTGTGACATAGAGACTCCCCTTTTTAATACTCCATCGATTCCATCCTACGAGGCCTTCCACAACTTATGCAATTTACGGGAGTTAACTACAAAAACCACCACATGTGCGCGGGAAGTTTGAAAATTCATTGGGTTTCTCTAATTTTGCAAAAATCTACTATTGGTTCGTTTTAATGTGCACTGGTTCGCGATTTGGGCGTGATAAAACTGAATCTGACATGCGGGACCCACTGTTAGGGCTGGCGTGGCAGGGAGGAGATGTTCGCCGTTAACGGCGCGTGGATCCTATAGGGGTTCGTAGCATGGAAAACAAAAAAATTCTACCGCATGCAAACAAACAAGCCAAGATCTATCAACTAGATTGTAGCAACGAGTCGATAGAGGAACTCACCCTCGAAGATTCCAAAGCGGTTAACGAGAGCAGATTCTCGTGGGTGATGTAGTCGTACTCTTGCCGATCTCAAGATCGCGTAGACGATCCTTCTGGTGCTGCGTTCCGGCAGCGCTTCCTCAGTCGGTCACACGTTCGGTACTCGATGAAGACCTTCCTCTCCCTTGTTCCAGCAGGCAGCGGAGGTTGTAGCACTCTCCTCGCGATTCCGGCAGCACGATGGCGTGGTACCGGAAGTAGAGGGGAGATCTCGTAGGGCTTCGCCTTAAGCCGGAGCGAGTATGGTGGACTATGAGAGAGGCCTTGGCGATCTAGGGTTTAGAGGCACCAAGGAAGGAAGCTTGGCCGGCGGCTAGGGCTTGGGGAGAGCCCCAACTCGGCATTTAGGAGGAAACCCTAGGGCGACGGTGACTTGTGGTGGCCGGCGGTTAGGGCTAGGGTTTGGGTGGTGTTGGGTGTAGGGAAGAAGGGCAGCCCTGCCCCTCCTTTTATAGGTGGGAGGGCGCGGCCAAGGGGGAGGGAGTCCTCCCCAAAGTCGGCCGCCTTGGACGGCGGGTGGAGGGAGAGGAACTCGTCCCCAAGTAGGTTTCCTACTCTTCCTCCACCAAGCAAAACTGCCGTTTGACTTTTCAAATTGGCGTTTGACTTTTCAAACTAGGATTTGATTTCTTCCTTTATTTTGCCCAGCCATGATACCTAGTACATGATGCAACCATTCCACATTGTCATGACACATTCATGTACCCTTCCCCTCCGGAGTGCTGGACCTTCCGGAACCTTCTAGAACATTCCCGATGAAAACACCGGAATCATTCCCCAACTCCGAAACAGGACTTTCCTTATATGAATCTTATTCTCCGAACCATTCCGGTGATATCTTGGATCCCATCCGAGACTCCGAACAACATTCGGTCTCTTACTCATCATTCCATAATTACTCAACAACATCGAATCCTTAAGTGTGTCTCCCTACGGTTCGTGAATTATGGGGACATGATCGAGACACTTCTCCGATCAATAACCAATAGAGGAATCTGGAAATTCATATGGCTCCCACATATTTCTATGATTAATTTGCGATCGAATGAACCACTTACATACGATACCAATTTCCCTTTGTCTCACGATAGTTTACTTATCCAAGGTTTTGATCGTCGGTATCTCTGCATACCTAGTTCAACCTCGTTACCGATAAGTACTCTTTTCTCGTTCCCGTGATATGTGATCCCTTGTGAGCCAGTCACATGCTTGCAAGCTAATTGGATGACATTCCACTGAGAGGGCCCAGAGTATATCTATCCGTCATATGGATGGACAAATCCCACTCTTGATCCATGTGTCTCAACCCATACTTTCCGAACACTCAATGCCACCTTTATAGCCACCCAGTTACGGTGTGGTGTTTGATGTCATCAAAGCATCCTTACGGTGATGGTGATAAGCATGATCTCATGGTCAAAGGAATTAGGTTAATATGTATCAGAAAGCTTATAGCAATTGAACTATTAAAATGACTTGATCTTTATGCTACTCTTATCTATAGGAGTATGTCCATCATACCATTCTCCTAATGATATGACCTTGTTATTAACAACATCTCAAATGTTCATGATCAAGAAACCATGATCATCTATTAATCAACAAGCTAGTAATATGAAGAGGCTTTACCAGGGACTCTAATTTAGTTTACAAATCACACAAGTATTAGTGTTTCTAGTTACTACTGTTATAGCTTGAATGTAAACATTTATCATAAACACAAAGATATAATAATAACTACATTTATTATTGCCTCTAGGGCATATCCCCAACAGTCTCCCACTTGCACTAGAGTCAAGTAATCTAGATTACATGGTAATATACCGAACACCCTTGGCGGTTTGGTGCTGGTCATGTTTTGCCCTCGGGAGAGGTTTAGTCAATGGATCCGCCACATTCAGATCTGTGTGTACTTTGCAAATCTTTATGTCACCATCTTGGACATGTTCTCGAATAGCATGAAAACGTAGCTTGATGTGCTTCAGCTTCTTGTGTGACCTTGGTTCTTGCGCATTGGCTATGGCGCCCATGTTATCACAGTAGATAGACATTGGGTACAGTGCACTTGGAACCACACCGAGCTCTGTAATGAACTCCTTCATCCATATCGCTTCTTGTGAAGCCTCCGAAGCAGCTATGTATTCCGATTCAGTTGAAGATCTCGCCACAATGCTTTGCTTTGCACTCCTCCAGCTAACTGTTGCACCATTCAAAGTAAATATGTATCCAGATTGAGATTTAGAATCATCCAGATCGGTGTTCCAACTAGCATCGGTGTAACCATTAACAACGAGCTGTTCATCACCTCCATAAGAAAGAACCATATCCTTAGTTCTTCTCAAGTACTTAAGGATGTTTTTGACCGCCGTCCACTGATCCACTCCTGGATCACTTTGATATCTGCTAGTCAAACTAACAGCATATGCAATGTCGGGTCTAGTACATAGCATGGCATACATTAGAGATCCTATGGCTGAGGCATAGGGAGTCTTACTCATCCTTTCTCTATCTTCTGCCATTGCTGGACTTTGAGTTTTACTCAACGCCGTATTGGGCAACATGGGCAAGAACCCTTTCTTGCTATTTTCCATTCCAAACCTCTTTAGAACTTTGTCCAAATATGTACTTTGTGACAATGATATTAGGCGTCTCGATCTATCTCTATAAATCTTTATGCCTAATATGTAAGCTTCTTCGCCAAGATCTTTCATTGAAAAACTATTATTCAAATATTCTTTGACACTATTAAGAAGGTCTACATCATTCCCAATCAACAATATGTCATCTACATATAGTATTAAGAATGCTACAGAGCTTCCACTCACTTTCTTGTAAATACAAGCTTCTCCATAAGTTTGTATAAAACCAAAACTTTTGATTACCTTATCAAAACATTGATTCCAACTTCGGGATGCTTGCTTCAACCCATATATGGACCGTTGAAGTTTACATACCTTGTTAGCTGTAGCGTTTCGTAGCATGGAAAACAAAAATTTTCTATCGCATACAAACAAACAAGCCAAGATCTATCTACTAGATAGTAGCAACGAGTCGATGGAATAACTTACCCTCGAAGATTCCAAAGTGTTTAACGAGAGCGAATTCTCGTGGGTGATGTAGTCGTACTCTTCCCGATCTCAAGATCGCGTAGACGATCCTTCCGGCGCTGCGTTCCGGCAGCGCTCCCGCAGTCGGTCACACGTTCGGTACTCGACGAAGACCTTCCTCTCCCTTGTTCCAGCAGGCAGCGGAGGTTGTAGCACTCTCCTCGTGATTCCGGCAGCACAACGGCGTGGTACCGGAAGTAGAGGGGAGATCCTGCAGGGCTTCGCCTTAAGCCGGAGCGAGTATGGTGGAGTATGAGAGAGCTTTAGTGGTCTAGGGTTTAGACACACCAATTAGAAGGCTCTAATCCGAAGGCTAGGGCAATTAGAAGCTCTAAACCAAAACGGCTCTAAACCGGAGGCTGTGGCTAGGGTTTAGATTTAGAGGATAGGAACTTGTGTGTCTAGAGGAGGGAGCCCTGCCCCTCCTTATATAGGTGGAGGGGCCGGCGCGCCAGGGGAGGGAGGGGAGTCCCTCCCCAACTCGGCTTGGAGGTGGGCCGCCGGTTGGAGGAGGGATTCCCTCCCCAACTCGGTTTCCCTCCTTCCCCCTCTTTCCACTTTCCAAAAACTTGCCGTTTGACTTTCAAACTAGCCGTTTGACTTTTCAATTTAGGATTTGATTAAACCCTTTATTTTGGACAGAGAATACACTTAGTACATGATGCAATCATTCCAACTTGCAATGACACACTCATGTACCCCTTCCCCTCCGGAGTGCCGGACATTCCGGAACCTTCTAGAACATTCCCGATGAAAACACCGGAATCATTCCCGAACTCCGAAACGGGACTTTCCTTATATGAATCTTATTATCCGGACCATTCCGGATCACCTCGTGATATCCCGGATCCCATCCGAGACTCCGAACAACATTCGGTCTCATTCTCATACTACCATAACTACTCAAACAACGTCGAATCCTTAAGTGTGTCTCCCTACGGTTCGTGAATTATGCGGACATGATCGAGACACTTCTCCGAACAATAACCAATAGAGGAATCTGGAAATTCATATGGCTCCCACATATTTCTACGATTACTTTGCGATCGAATGAACCACTTACATACGATACCAATTTCCCTTTGTCTCACGATAGTTTACTTATCCGAGGTTATGATCGTCGGTATCTCTGCATACCTAGTTCAACCTTGTTACCGATAAGTACTCTTTTCTCGTTCCCGTGATATGTGATCCCTTGTGATCCAGTCACATGCTTGCAAGCTAATTGGATGACATTCCACCGAGAGGGCCCAGAGTATATCTATCTGTCATATGGATGGACAAATCCCACTCTTGATCCATGTGTCTCAACCAATACTTTCCGAACACTCAATGCCACCTTTATAGCCACCCAGTTACGGTGTGGTGTTTGATGTCATCAAAGCATCCATCCGGTAAAGGTGATATGCATGATCTCATGGTCGAAGGAATTAGGTTACTATGTATCAGAAAGCATATAGCAATTGAACTATTGAAATGACTTGATCTTTATGCTACGCTTATCTATAGGAGTATGTCCACCATATCATTCTCCTAACGATATGATCTTGTTGTTGATAACATCTCAATGTTCATGATAGGGAAACCACAATCATATATCAACCAACAAGCTAGTGATGTATAGAGGCTATACTAGGGACTTCAAATTAAGTTTACAAATCACACAAGTATCAATGTTTCCTTGTTAATACTATTATAGCATGAATGTAAACATTTATCATAAACACAAAGATATAATAATAACTACATTTATTATTGCCTCTAGGGCATATCTCCGACAGTCTCCCACTTGCACTAGAGTCATCTAATCTAGATTACATGGTAATATACCGAACACCCATGGCAGTTTGGTGCTGGTCATGTTTTGCCCTCGGGAGAGGTTTAGTCAACGGATCCGCCACATTCAGATCCGTGTGTACTTTGAAAATCTTTATATCCCCATCCTGGATATGTTCTCGAATAGCGTGAAAACGTAGCTTGATGTGCTTCAGCTTCTTGTGTGACCTTGGTTCTTGCGCATTGGCTATGGCGCCCATGTTATCACAGTAGATAGACATTGGGGCCAGCGCACTAGGAACCACACCCAGCTCTGTAATGAACTCTTTCATCCATATCGCTTCTTGTGAAGCCTCCGAAGCAACCATGTATTCCGATTCAGTTGAAGATCTCGCCACAACGCTTTGCTTTGCACTCCTCCAGCTAATTGCTGCACCATTCAAAATAAATACGTATCCGGATTGTGATTTAGAATCATCCGGATCGGTGTTCCAACTAGCATCGGTGTAACCATTAACAACGAGCTGTTCATCACCTCCATAAGAAAGAACCATATCCTTAGTTCTTCTCAAGTACTTAAGGATGTTTTTGACCGCTGTCCAATGATCCACTCCTGGATCACTTTGATATCTGCTAGTTAAACTAACAGCATATGCAATGTCGGGTCTAGTACATAGCATGGCATACATTAGAGATCCTATGGCTGAGGCATAGGGAGTCTTACTCATCCTTTCTCTATTTTCTGCCGATGTCGGACTTTGAGTTTTACTCAAGGTCGTATTGGGCAACATGGGCAAGAACCCTTTCTTGCTTTCTTCCATTCCAAACCTCTTTAGAACTTTGTCCAAATATGTACTCTGTGACAATGATATTAGACGTTTTGATCTATCTCTGTAAATCTTTATGCCTAATATGTAAGCTGCTTCGCCAAGATCCTTCATTGAAAAACTATTATTCAAATATTCCTTGACACTATTAAGAAGGTCTACATCATTCCCAATCAACAATATGTCATCCACATATAGTATTAAGAATGCTACAGAGCTCCCACTCACTTTCTTGTAAATACAAGCTTCTCCATAAGTTTGTATAAAACCAAAACTTTTGATTACCTTATCAAAACATTGATTCCAACTTCGGGATGCTTGCTTCAATCCATAGATGGATCGTTGAAGTTTGCATACCTTGTTAGCATCTTTAGGATCGACAAAACCTTTGGGTTGCATCATATACAACTCTTCATCAATGTCTCCATTGAGGAATGCTGTTTTGACGTCCATCTGCCATATATCATAATCATAATATGCAGTGATTGCTAACATAATCCTCACAGACTTTAGCTTCGCTACTGGTGAGAAAGTTTCATCGTAGTCAACTCCTTGAATTTGTCGAAACCCTTTTGCGACAAGTCGAGCTTTATAGACAGTAACATTACCATCAGCATCTGTTTTCTTCTTGAAAATCCATTTGTTCTCGACAGCCTTCCGGCCATCCGGTAAGTCCACCAAAGTCCATACTTGGTTTTCGTACATGGATCCAATCTCGGATTTCATGGCTTCTTGCCATTTATTGGAATCTGGGCTCATCATCGCTTCCTCATATGTCTCGGGGTCATCGGTGTTGTCCACCAACATGACATTCATAACGGAATCATACCAATCTGGAGTGGTACGAGTTCTCGTTGACCTCCGAGGCTCTATAGCAACTTCAACCGAAGTTTCATGATCACCATCATTAGATTCCTCTCTTATTGGTGCAGGCACCACAGGAACTTCTTCCGGTGCTGCGCTACTCGCAATTTCGAGAGAAGGTTCGACAACCTCGTCGAGTTCTACTTTCCTTCGAGTCACTTCTTTCAGAGAAATTCCTTCTCTAGAAAGGATCCATTCTTGGCAACGAATATTTTGCCTTCAGATCTATGATAGAAGGTATACCCAATAGTTTCCTTCGGGTATCCTATGAAGACGCATTTTTCCGCTTTGGGTTCAAGCTTGTCCGGCTGTAATTTCTTTACATAGGCTTCGCATCCCCAAACTTTAAGGAACGACAATTTAGGTTTCTTCCCAAACCATAATTCATACGGTGTCGTTTCAACGGATTTAGACGGTGCCCTATTTAAAGTGAATGCGGCTGTTTCTAATGCATAACCCCAAAATGATAGCGGTAAATCTGTAAGTGACATCATAGAACGAACCATATCTAAGAGAGTTCGATTACGACGTTCGGACACACCATTACGCTGTGGTGTTCCCGGCGGTGTCAATTGTGAAAGTATTCCGCATTTCTTCAAATGCTCGCCAAACTCGTAACTTAGATATTCACCTCCACGATCAGAACGTAGAAATTTAATCTTCTTATTACGTTGATTCTCTACCTCACTTTGAAACTCCTTAAACTTCTCGAAAGTTTCGGACTTATGTTTCATGAAATAGATATACCCATATCTACTCAAGTCATCCGTGAAGGTAAGAACATAACGATAACCACCGCGCGATGCTACACTCATTGGACCACATACATCGGTATGTATGATTTCCAATAAGTCCGTAGCTCGCTCCATCATACCAGAAAATGGAGTCTTAGTCATTTTTCCCATCAGACATGCTTCGCATCTTTCAAGTGATTCAAAATCAAGTGATTCAAGAAGTCCATCAGAATGGAGTTTCTTCATACGTTTCACTCCAATGTGACCAAGACGACAGTGCCACATATAGGTCGAATTATCGCTTGATTTCAAACGTTTAGCCTCAATGTTGTTGATATGTGTATTTCCACTATCGAGATTCAATAAGAATAGACCATCTATCAAAGGTTCATGTGCATAAAACATATTACTCATATAAATCGAACAACCATTATTCTCGGACTTAAACAAGTAACCGTCTCGCAATAAACAAGATCCCGATATAATGTTCATGCTCAACGCAGGCACCAAATAACAATTATTTAAGTATAAAACTAATCCCGATGGTAGATGAAGGGGTAACGTGCCGACCGCGATCACATCAACCTTTGATCCATTTCCCACGCGCATCGTCACCTAGTTCTTCGCTAGCTTCCGTTTATTCTGCAGCACCTGTTTCGAGTTACAAATATGAGCAACCGAACCAGTATCAAATACCCAGGCACTACTACGAGTACTAGTGAGATACACATCAATAACATGTATATCAGATATACCTTTCTTCTTGTTGTTGCCGTTCTTCAAATCCGCAAAGTATTTTGGGCAATTCCGCTTCCAGTGACCTTCTCCCTTGCAGTAAAAGCACTCAGTATCAGGCTTAGGTCCAGCCTTGGTCTTCTTCGTCGGCGTGGTAACTTTCTAACCACCCTTCTTGAAGTGTCCCTTCTGCTTAGACTTGCCTTTCTTGAATTTGGTGGTCTTATTGACCAACAACACTTGGTGCTCTTTCTTGATCTCCACTTCTGCAGATTTCAACATGGCAAAGAGTTCTGGCAACGTCTTGTTCATGTTCTGCATGTTGTAGTTCATCACAAAGTTCTTGTAACTTGGTGGTAGTGATTGGAGGACACGGTAAATCCCCAAAGCATTAGGAATCACTATACCCAAGCTTTGAAGTTTGTTTGCGTGCCCAGACATCTTAAGCACATGCTCACTGACGGAGCTGCCCTCTTCCATCTTGCAGTTAAAGAACTTTTCAGAAGCCTCATAGCTTTCAATTGCCGCATGAGTCTCAAAAATCAATTTGAGATCCTCGACAATATCATATGGGTCTGAATCTTCAAACCTTTTCTGAAGCTCCGATTCCAAACCATACAAGATAGCACACTGAACTATGGAGTACTGATTCTTCCGAGCGAGGTAAACATTATTTACTTCATCGGAAGCATCAGCTGCAGGTGGGTCACCCAGCGGTGCATCCAGCACATAGGTCAAATTACCAGCTGTGAGGACAATCCTCAAATTGCGGAACCAATCCGCGAAGTTGCTTCCATTGTTTTTCAACTTTTCTTTCTCTAGGAACGCATTAAAATTGATGGTAGGGGCTGCCATTGATCTACAACATATTTGCAATAGTTTAGACTAAGTTTATGACAAATTGAGTTCAAATTAATTAATAAAGTTAATCTAGGTGAACTCCCACTCAAAACAATATCCTCACATTGTTTTAGTGATCACACGAACCAAATCCACTACATCAACACCGATCATCACGAGAGTTGATCTAGTTTCAATGGCGAACAATCGACATGTTCATCATATCTACTATATGATTCATGCTTTACCTTTCGGTGATCCGTGTTCCGAGCCCATGTCTGTACACGCTAGGCTCGTCAAGATCAAACCTTAGTTTCCGCATGAGCAAATCTGGCTTGCTCACGTTGTATACACTTGCGGAATCTAACACACCCGATCATCACGTGGTGCTTCGAAACAACAAGCTTTAGCAACGGTGCTAACTAAGGGTGAACACTTTATGACTTGAAATTCATGTGCATGAGGGATCATCTTATAATGCTACCGTCGTCTACTAAGCAATACAAGATGCATAAAGGATTAACATCACATGCAATTCAATATATATATGTGATATGATATGGCCTTTCTTCTTTGTGCTTCCGATCTCCATCTTCAAGCACGAACATGATCTCCATCATCACCGGCATCGCATCAAGGTCAATGACGCCTCTCCATGGTTGTCGTCCACCGGCTTCAACTATTACAACTACTTTGAATAGACACCGCGGGTCTTAACATAAATTAAAGACAACCATATGGCTCCTGCGGTTGCTAACTTACAATAAGGAACATTGCATACATCAAATATAATCACAATCATGGCCATATCACATCACTGCACACCCCTGCAAAACAAAGTTAGACGCCTCTACTTTCTTTGCATATTTTACGTGGTTTGGGGCTTTCAATAAGTGTCGTTCTAACTTACGAACAAGAACCACAACATTGATACTAGTATTGTTAATCACCCGTTGTAAATTGGATCTTAACTATGCTAGGAGAAACAGGCACCCGCAAAGCCACTTATGCAATACAAGTTGCATGTCAAGCGTGGAGCAAGTCTCATGAACGATGTCATGTAAGGTTAGCCCGGGCCGCTTCATCCCAAACATACCGCAAGATGCAAAGTACACAAGAAGCAATCGACAATAAAAGCATCAACGCCCACAATGACCATTGTGTTCTACTCGTGCAACAGATCTACATATAGACACGACTCTGATACCACTGTAGGGTTTCGTAGCATGGAAAACAAAAATTTTCTATCGCATACAAACAAACAAGCCAAGATCTATCTACTAGATAGTAGCAACGAGTCGATGGAATAACTTACCCTCGAAGATTCCAAAGTGTTTAACAAGAGCGGATTCTCGTGGGTGATGTAGTCGTACTCTTCCCGATCTCAAGATCGCGTAGACGATCCTTCCGGCGCTGCGTTCCGGCAGCGCTCCCGCAGTCGGTCACATGTTCGGTACTCGACGAAGACCTTCCTCTCCCTTTTTCTAGCAGGCAGCGGAGGTTTTAGCACTCTCCTCGTGATTCCGGCAGCACAACGGCGTGGTACCGGAAGTAGAGGGGAGATCTCGCAGGGCTTCGCCTTAAGCCGGAGCGAGTATGGTGGAGTATGAGAGAGCTTTAGTGGTCTAGGGTTTAGACACACCAATTAGAAGGCTCTAATCCGAAGGCTAGGGCAATTAGAAGCTCTAAACCAAAACGGCTCTAAACCGGAGGCTGTGGCTAGGGTTTAGATTTAGAGGATAGGAACTTGTGTGTCTAGAGGAGGGAGCCCTGCCCCTCCTTATATAGGTCGAGGGGCCGGTGCGCCAGGGGAGGGAGGGGAGTCCCTCCCCAACTCGGCTTGGAGGTGGGCCGCCGGTTGGAGGAGGTATTCCCTCCCCAACTCGGTTTCCCTCCTTCCCCCTCTTTCCACTTTCCAAAAACTTGCCGTTTGACTTTCAAACTAGCGTTTGACTTTTCAATTTAGGATTTGATTAAACCCTTTATTTTGGACAGCGAATACACTTAGTACATGATGCAATCATTCCAACTTGCAATGACACACTCATGTACCCCTTCCCCTCCGGTGTCGGACATTCCGGAACCTTCTAGAACATTCCCGATCAAAACACCGGAATCATTCCCGAACTCCGAAACGGGACTTTCCTTATATGAATCTTATTCTCCGGACCATTCTGGATCACCTCGTGATATCCGGATCCATCCGAGACTCCGAACAACATTCGTCTCTTTCTCATATACGATAACTACTCAAACAACGTCGAATCCTTAAGTGTGTCTCCTACGGTTCGTGAATTATGCGGACATGATCGAGACACTTCTCCGAACAATAATCAATAGAGGAATCTGGAAATTCATATGGCTCCCACATATTTCTACGATTACTTTGCGATCGAATGAACCACTTACATACGATACCAATTTCCTTTGTCTCACGATAGTTTACTTATCCGAGGTTATGATCGTCGGTATCTCTGCATACCTAGTTCAACCTCGTTACCGATAAGTACTCTTTTCTCGTTCCCGTGATATGTGATCCCTTGTGATCCAGTCACATGCTTGCAAGCTAATGGATGACATTCCACCGAGAGGGCCCAGAGTATATCTATCCATCATATGGATGGACAAATCCCACTCTTGATCCATGTGTCTCAACCAATACTTTCCGAACACTCAATGCCACCTTTATAGCCACCCAGTTACGGTGTGGTGTTTGATGTCATCAAAGCATCCATCCGGTAAAGGTGATATGCATGATCTCATGGGTCGAAGGAATTAGGTTACTATGTATCAGAAAGCATATTAGCAATTGAACTATGAAATGACTTGATCTTTATGCTACGCTTATCTATAGGAGTATGTCCATCATATCATTCTCCTAAAGATATGATCTTGTTGTGATAACATCTCATGTTCATGATAGGGAAACCACAATCATATATCAACCAACAAGCTAGTTATGTAAGAGGCTATACTAGGGACTTCAAATTAAGTTTACAAATCACACAAGTATCAATGTTTCCTTGTT